>JAWWEW010000078.1:76559351-76780120 GCA_035583185.1 Anabacerthia variegaticeps | reverse complement strand
AAAGAAAAGAAAAGAAAAGAAAAGAAAAGAAAAGAAAAGAAAAGAAAAGAAAAGAAAAAAGAAAAGAAAAGAAAAGAAAAAAGAAAAGAGAAAAGAAAAGAAAAAAGAAAAGACACAGAAAAAGAATTTAGGACGCCTACCCTGAACTTAATTTTAGTTCCTGAAGGCGGAGGTGTGTGACAATCAGTAGTAGAGCATACCAGATATTAATAAAACCAGTGGTGATGATTTTCCCCCTCCTGGTGCAGTTGCCAGATATTGTTCTTGTGATTTAGAAGATTAAATACAAATTTAGAAATTTGTATTGTAGCCTCTTCTATGTTACCAAGAGCCGAACCTCTGGAAATCATGGTGGTGTGTGACTACTCACAGAGTGAAGACCTGAGTCAATCTGCAGTACATAGCTCTATTCCTGAGCCAAACTGACCATTTTCTCCAGCAACCAAGATCTTTACAACAACAAGAAAACCCCCTCCATATGTTTACAGAGAGATGCAGACAACTATTATCTTATAGTGTCCTTTCTTCAATGCAGAGCTGACACTAAAATCAAACAGAAGTATGCATATAATTATCTCAATGACATATTTATAACTACTCATTTGGATCTTACTTCGCAGTGGTTAAGAAGAGATTGGTCTCATATATAGAAAACTCTGCCTTCCTGGGCCTTTCTTCAGCCTTTTACTGCCCTGTAGACATTTCATTCACCTATGCCATTATGGAAGTGGTAAAGATCAGGAATAAAAAGAAACATAGATTGCACCTGCAAAAGGAGTAATACTTTCTTCTCATTCTTCCTCCTCTACCAGGAGTTTGGATTTGTCAGATGTAGAATGCTAGTTTATTAACTTGTTTGTTAATTAAGAGGATTACTTTATCTCCAGTAAAAAAGTGCAGGATAGCCATGTGAGCGAGTTGGTTTTGTAACTTACTCTCTGTTCTAAGGTTGGAGCTGTTTTTGAATAATTTTGCAAAACTTGGAACTGCTTATTTCCAAATAGAGGACACTGACTTTGCAACCCTGAACAACCCTATGTGGTGGTATTTAACAGCACAAGTAGTCCTTTTCTAGTGAAAAAATAAGAAAGCTTGAAACTTAAAAAAAAGTGTCCATGTGCTCCTGGTTTCTGTTCTGCTGGAGTTGGAGTCCAGAGCCCAGACATACTTCTGTTGTGACAATGTAAGGATTTTTTTTAACACCTTGGCTGAACAGTGTTTTGCCTTAAATCTTCCTTCTTCAGAGTCCCAAAACTCAAGAACAAATATACCTTTGCCTTTGCAGAGGAAGAGGAACTCTAATAGAATATCAAGACAGACTCATTGACAGGGATGCGTTTTTGGTGTTTGCATTCATGATGGTCCCCAAGCATGGAAATCCACATTGCTCAGTGTCTGCTGCAGATCAGACTGTTCTCTCTGATAGTCTGATGTCTCCTTTCAAGTGAAGTACTTGTTACTTTTTTTTTTTCTTTTGATCTTGAGAATATCAGATGCAATTTGAATTCTCATTTTGGTTTTTGAACGAGCAACTCCTCTTAGATTGACACTTCTTGCAAAGCTGACAAATACAATCATGGTTCTTTCTTTCTTTGAAGTCATTAAAAAAAGATATCAATTAGAATTTGGCCCAAGCTAGATCCCTACAGGTAGCCATCTGAAACAACTCCTCAGCTCATCAGTGAACCATTACTAGCTGTTCTAAGAGTACACACTGACTTGGGAATTTGGCTTATGGCCATAGTATCTAACCTGATATTCATCAATTTCCAAATGTCATGTGACTAGTGCCACAAAGATTATTTAGGTAAAAATATATCAAGTATTTCTTCATCCTTCTCTTCTAGGCCAGTTACATTGCCAAAAAGTAATAGGAGTGATCAGAAACACGTTCTTTACTGTTGTCACTCAGTTGCTTATAAATTGATTACTCAATGAATTGTGAAGGCAAGCCAAAAGAATAAATTTATAATTTGTCAGTTATACTTTCCCAAGTTCCTTGGGAAGGGTAAACTTCCTGAAGTAGCCAACCCTAACTGTTTCTTAAAGAATAACTGTGATATGGTCTCTATTACTTATCAGGTACTCGAGGATGAAATTTTTCATTCTATGAACATTTGAATCTCTCTATTTACCCTATGCAAAGTTCCCCTCTACATATTTTGTAGGACTGTGCCCTATATATTGTTTTCCAATAAATAATTCAGTACTTAGTCCCACACTGCTTTCTTCCTTTGGTTGTTGTTGTTGTCTGATCAAAAATTTCATCTGCAACTGCTTTTTGATAAGGCTTTTGTTTTGTTCTTTCTCCTTTTATCTTCACCTAGAGAAATGCAACAAATTTGCCTCTCACCTCTTTCTCAGCTTCAGAGAGTGATTTCAAAGCATTCTTCTATAGTGTAATATTGTTCTCCTTTTTTCCTGTTTATGCTTCCTGAATAAATTGTTTCTATTTTACCAGACTTCTAATTCTAATAATTTTTTTTTTTTCGCCAGCTTCTGTGATGTTGATTAGCCAAGTTTTTTGGTTATAAAGCAATATTTCAAATCCTTTCTCTACTGTTCCTCTGCTGTTTTGAGTTTGTGTGTAAGTAATGTGCTCAAACTAACTCTTTTTGCCATAAATAAGGCAGAAGAAAACATCTTTATACCTCAGTGCAAGATCAGTGCTATTGAATAAGCTGTATCTCCTTTAGGAGGCTGCATGATCAATACTGAGATGGAACATTATGGATCTTGGCATGATGAAGTTACATTTCTTGAAGGTTTACACCAAAATGGCAGCTGCCTTCTCAGAGATGATCTTTCAAACTGGTAGATTGCTTGTCTTGTCTTCTAGCAAGATGATTATGAACACTATTATGGTTGACTTCAGATGATTTTGAATATCTTAGTGTGGCGGACTGACCCTGACTGGATGACAGTTTCCCAGAAAAAGCTGCTCTGTCACTCCCCTGTTAGATCAACAAGGGAGAGAAAGTATAACAAAAGGCTTGTGGCTTGAGATAAGAGCAGGGAAAGATCACTTACCAGTTGCTGTCATGCACAAAGCAGACCTGATGTGGGGAAATTAATCTATTAACAATCAGATCAGAATTAGATGATGAGAAATAAAACCAATTCTTCATGAAGTGCTTCAGCACTGTTCCTTTCAGGAACAGACTGCTGTGGCACTTCATGAAGAGAATCCTACTCCAGTGTGGGTTCCTCTCTCCATGGGGACACAGGTCCTACCAGGACCCTGCTCCAGAGTGGGCTTCCCACAGGCTCACAGCCTTCTTTGGTCATCCACCTGCCCTGACGCATAGTCCTGTAGGGGCTGCAGATGGATCTCTGCACACCCATTGAACTCCATCATCTGCAATAGTATAGCCTGCTTCCCCATGGTCTGCACCACAGAGTGCAGGGAAATCTCTACTCCAGACCTGGAACATTTCCTCCTCCTCATCCTTCTTTGCTGAACTTGATGCCAGCAAGGTTATTTCTTTCATGTATTTTTACTCCTCTATCTGGCTGCTGTTGCTCCTGTGCAACAGCTTTTCTTCTTAAATATCTTATCCCAGTGGCACTAACACTATCATTAGTCTTGCCCTTGGCCAGTGGTGGGTATGTCTTGCAGCTGGCTGGCATCGGCTCTAATGGACATAGAAGCTCTTGGCAGCTTCTCACATTAAGATACTCCTGTAGTCTGTCCCTACCCCTATCAAAACCTTGCCACACAAACTCTATATGCTTAACTTTAAGGAAACCTCATTATTTAGTACTTTATTTTGCAGGCCCAGAATGTGTTGGGGAAGAAAAAAATTTATTAGCAGAAGGAGACCTGAAGGGATTGTCAGCAAGCCCTGGGCAGCAGACATGGAAAGGGTTTCCTCCCTTTGATAAGACAGGAGCCTGCCACAAGAAGATACTTTGGAGACCAGGACTGTTTTCAGCTATCTATGTATATTAGCCCTGTCTTCCCTTGCAAGATATGAAAGGACTTTACGAGATGTTGCAAGATATGCAGAAACCCTTTGTTCCCCTCAGGTGGTCCTGGTATGGAGAAATGAATACTGTATGATGAAATACAGTGACTGGATTTCCTAAGTCCTAGTTAACATAGCTTGTCCCCCTCATTAACATGTCCTACCTCCTCATTAACATACCTCACTCCTTGGTTCTATATATTGTAATGCAAGTGATCAATAAATGTCTCAGTTTCTACCCCCAAACTGGGAATGTCTAGATTATTGACTGGCCAACAAGAATGCTGTGATTATTTCTGGGTATCAGGGAAAGGAGGCTGTGAAAAAAGTTCTTGTACATCAGGATAGTTTCACCATAGTAGTCTCAGGCCAGTTGATCTCTGTCATCTTGTGTACTCATTTATGCCTATTCATTGAGTTTTATCATTTATCATTCTTCTCAGTGAAATTATGTCCTGCACTCTGTTGAGACCCTACCCGGAGCACTGCATCCAAGTCTGGGGTGCTCAGCACAGGAAGGACATCATCCTATTGGAATGAATCCAGAGAAGGGCCACCAAGATAATAAGAGGGATGGAGCACTTCTCCTATTAGGACAGGTTGAGGGAATTTTTTGTTCAGCGTGGAAAAGAGGAAGCTGCCGAGTGACCTAATTGTGACCTTCCAGTACCTGAAGGGAGCCCACAAGAAAAATGGAGAGGGATTTTTTACTAAAGCATGTAGTGACATAACAAAAGGGTAGCAGCTTCAAACTGAAACAGAGTAGGTTTAGAATTGATATTAGGAAGAAATTCTTTACTGTAAGAGTGATGAGGCACTGGAACTGGTTGCTGAAAGAAACTGTGAATGCCCTATTCCTGGAAGTGTTCAAGGCCAGACTGGATGGAGGTCTCTGAGTAACCTGGTCTAGTGAAAGATATCCCTCCCCATGGCAGGGTTTTGGAAGTAGATGATCTCTGAGATCTCTTCCAACCCAAACCATTCTATGTTTCTATGATTTAGAATTGAAAGTGAAGACTCAAGATAGAGATATGTGGTCACAAGTCAATGGAAATTCAAAGTATGATTTATAATTCTCTAACTTCTGAAAGTTTGGTACCAGAAAACAACTACCACAGATGAAACTCTGGTTTTAAATGTCCAAAGCTGCAACTGTGATACTAGTTGTTATGCTTGTTTCAAGCTTGTTACAAATCAGGGTATTGTGCCATCATTGTGGAAAACTGGATCCCAATTTGAAATTCTCTGTACATAACAATTTTAAGACCTACTTTGACATCTCAAATTCTTGTAACATCTTTGGTGCCTTAAATCTAAATGCAACACAGCTTAAAAACATTTCAGTAGCAATCTTTGATGCCAGAATAAAACCAGAAAACCTAGCGTGCCTCAAACAAATGGAGGCATCAAAAAGTTTAAATATTTATACTAAAATACATACAAAATCTATGTATATTTTGGAAAACAGTAGTTAGGGAATGCAGTTTCATTTAAGAGATGTGTAAGGCAGAGGTTCAGTTTTATGATAACTCTGACTAATGAGTTGTTTTCATATCATTCTGCTTTTCTAGCTTGCATACTTTTAAAATAGAACCTTAAAAGATTAATCTATCTCTTTAAATTATCTCATCCACTTCAAGCTGATTCTTTTCAGGTGTCCCTTTCAAGAAGTTCTATTCAGGTAAACATAACTTAAGCTTATGTGTCTGCAAGATCAAATATTGATAAAACTGTATATAAAGCCTAGTCTACCCTCTGGAAAAGGCACTCATCCCTCCTTCTCTACAGCCTAAGCAATTTAAAAAAAATCATCTTAGAGGAAGTTAAGAAACCCAGGTATAATCCACAGTTCAGATATGATACCCAAACCCACCCCTTCACAGGTGCTTCTGCTTGCCTTGAAATTTTACTGTATTGGTGTTTCTCATTCTGCACACTGCCTACTTAGAAGTGCCTACCACATCCTCCTCCCTCTCCACCGTACAGGAAAACAGATGGAGGTCCATCAAAGCCTGAGGCCACTAGTAGACACCAAGCAGATTTGGCACAAGCCCATGTGTGGATTTCCCACTGAATGTCACTATAACAACCCTTTTTTAAAACTCCTGGAAAAAACCCAACAAATTAAACACCATGGCTATAGCACTTCCCCAAGGGCTAATGCTCACCTGTGTTGGAATGAGTTTGAGCTTACACTTCCAAACCCAAATTCCTGTAGTTCTGGAGAGCTCAGAATGTTCAGGTTGCTTCACAGCAGCAGCTGGAGAAAGGGTATGACAATCTTTTCAAGATTCATGCATCAGTCAGAATAATGGTCATGAGAGCCTGCATCTCTAATTTAGTAATGAAGCCACTTGCTATTCCAATTTGCATTAAGTAGTTCCTGAATAAAAAATGAAAATAAATTAGAGAATGCTCCTAAGTTACATCTGGTTTGAATTCTGAGTGGCTGAGAAGAGGGATTTTCCTGTTTCTAACAGTGGTATGAGGATAGGCAGAAGTAATTAGGCCTTTTTTGGATGATCTTTAAGAAGAAAAATTGTTTCTTTGCCTTTCAGACATGTTTTCCTTGTTAGAAGTTGTAAAATGATTATGGTTTAAATTTTACCCTAGATTTAAGAATAAGTTATTGCGACTCCTGGCTTCCAAGAATGTGGAAGTCCTTCCTTGCCAATGATGGTATGTGTATACCATATACCTCTGTACATTATGTATAAACTATCTTATTATGGATAAATGACACAATACCTTATTCCTACTGAATATATGTGCATTACAAGACAGGTATATGTATATGTATATGTATATGTATATGTATATGTATATGTATATGTATATGTATATGTATGGATATATACCTCAGCTAGAGAATCACCATGGTGCAACTGTTTAGAAGAGTGACAAATCAAGTGAGCTTTAGAGTGTAGAAATAAACTTTTACCCAATTTATTTGTAACAGATTTGTTAATGGTCAGATTTTAATAAAAGCCATCACCAATACATACACAAAACTCTTCACCTTTTGACAGTGCCATTCTAAATTAACTGTGAGTATATGATACCATGGAGCATGTACCATATAGTTAGTAATGATGGGTAGAGTTCTCGATGGTTTTTGATTGCAGAGGTCCCCCTGATCAGGCTTGAGAGTTAGTCAAGAGAAGTCAGAGTTAAAATGAGCCTGTCTTCCTTCATTTCCTCCAGTTCTACTCACGTGTACTTCCTGTGCTTATGCTAGTGTTCTCCTATCAAAAGAGGAAAGGTGTTTTCTTTTGCTCTCATATATTTTTTCTTCTCTTTGTCTTGCCAGTCATCCTTGTGTGTTTGGAAGGATGTCCCTTGTGCTTATCTTATTCTCTCTGGCAGCATTAGTCGTCAGAATGTCTCTTATGTTCAACTAGACCTAGCTTTGTTTGCCCCTTTGGTGATTATGGCACTCACACATTTAAGTAAAATTGTGTCTGGCTATGCCATCACAGTGTTATAAATACATGTTACTGTACTTATAGCATTTAATAGTTTTATACTTTATAGTGTGGTTAATATTAATTATATCCTGATTAGTCTATTTGTAGTTTATTGGCTATAACCTCCTTCTTTGTCTTGAGCTAGTTATTTTCACTTGATTTTTTTTTTCTGTCCACTGTGAAAAAAAAAAAAAAGGAACACATATCTTTTGGAACAAGAGAGCTCTTATGAAAAGAGGTCTCTTCCTCCTCACTGCCTGCAGATATGACTCAGCCTCTTTTACCCAGTGAGCTTGCCATGGCAAAAGAGTTTTGCTTTTGTGGTCATTACTTACAGTGTGGCACTGGAAGACAAAGATGCTATTTCTCATCTACTAAGTGACTGTATCACTGTCTGTATGGAAGGAAGTATTGAGTTCCCACCAGGATCAGAACACTGGATATTAATGCCTCTAATGCTGAAGTGGTTTACTTATTTCTCTAATCAAACAGCCAAGAGAAAACATAATTATATAGTACAAGCCTGAATAGCAAATTAATCAGACCTCTTTAAAGTTCTTATTTTGCAGCTGGAATGTTGCCTACTCTAGTTTGAAAGCATTTTATGAAGTACTTAAGGTGCTCAAAATGTACAAACCAGGAAGGATGTACATTTTCTTGGCAGATGTCCTCTGGATCTACTTCAGTTATGTTTCTCTTAACTGTCATTCCAAAATAACAGTGCTTGCATAGTTCTCAAAGTATGCATTTTCCCATCAGAGAAGAATAAATGCAGTTAGTAATTTCTCAGTCCGGATGTATTTCCCCCTGATGTGTTCTGAGTTGTTAAACTGTAGTGAATAATGAAGGTTATCCTAAGCAACGACTCAGTAAAAACTACAAAGTAAATTAAATTTGGTTCATTTTTATAAATGATTACTCAACAAGAAGAAGGAAATAAATCCATTCTGCAAATACTACGTAGTTGTTCAAGTGCAGCTTTCTCACACCCCACTGTGACCATGGCACACAGACTGCCTTAAGAGCAAGCTGTTGTGGAGCATTGATCACAAATGTGTACTTTATGAAAACCCTAAAGCATTTGTTTGGACTTTGCCTAGTTTGCTTCAACAGCAATTTTACCTAGCAGCAGAATAAATGTCTCTAAGGAGACTCTTTTAAACACCAGTCCTGAGAGGCATTTTTAGCAGAGCAAACCAAGGGAATGTCAGTGAAGTAATCCAGACTGGAAACAACCCACAATCCAGTTCTTCCCACCTTCTCTGCTAAGGTGGGAAAGTCACTGTGTCTGCCCCTGAGAGGAAAATCAGCCTTCAGCATTGTTGTTGTGTGTGTAGCTTTAAATTCTAAATAGTTAAAAGCTGGCTTGGACACCTACACATTGCTGCCTGAAGACTGAGACAGCAGGTGGCTATTCTCTTATCCTCTCCTCCCATGTTCCTCTGCTTCTCACTTCTTTCAGTTTTCAGGCTAAAAGAGAGAATCTGGTGACTACAAAACATTCCAAATGCCTTCCTACAACCAACCCATTCCTCATTTCCATATTGCTCTTTTGCTCGGTTTGTCTCTCTGTACACAAGGAGAGGCAGAAGAAATGAATAGCAAATCCAACCTATTATTTGAATGAAATAAATTCCTATTTTCACTGTACTCTAAGAAAATAATGTAAATTGATATTTTGAAGTCTGTTGTTTAGTCAGGCATTACAAAGCTGCCTCAGTACTTTTTCTGCTTTTAGCCCTCTCTGTGCAGGAAAAACTACAGAAATGGCACAGAAAGGATACATTAATAATTTTACTTGATTAAAAACATATGTCATTTAGCAGGGATCTGCAACTTGCAAAAGTTAACACCAAAATACTGAAAAATCAGAGCAATTAGTAGGCTAATGTTATTAAAATGAAAATTTAGATCTAAAATATCCTTAACATTCTTCTGTAAAACAAGATTTGGACAATGTAATTTCTATTAATCTCCAGCAAGTTTCTTGAAAGGAGTATTTCAGATGAATGAGTCTCATACAAATGCATGTGGTCAGATTGAACTCGACAGGTACCCTACTGCATTCTGAATCTCATATCTCATGCTGGGTTGGCAAGAAAAGATCAGACATGAACAACATACATTAATTTTGTCCCAAAAAGTGGAACCTGACACAATAATTTCAAAGAAAAAAAGTCAACAAAGAGAGACATCCATAAAATTCCCAAATAACCAGATACTCTATAGCTACCACAGAGCTTGAGTGTGAAGGTGGCAGGGGTGAAGGGGAAGGGGCAAAAGGAAATATCACCTGCATCCACAACTATTTGGAGACAGGATGTTTCCTTAGTTTCGGCAATTAAAAAAAAAAAAAACAACAAAACAAAACAAAAAACCAAACCAACAATCCAGGGAATTCTCAAGTGTTCATGAAATGAAACATTATTTATTATTTCATTATCTGAGTGACTAGTGACAGAATTAATAGACGGTTACAACTTATCAGGGCCCAAAAATGGTAGGGAACCGTGTTTGTAAGATATCAAGAATGGAATGAAACCAAAGTTCACCTCTGCGCTCATGTGAACTGTTAGGACTTCCTTCCACAATGCTCAGGGGACCTATCCCTGTTTTATCAGGGATAAAATGCAGTGGTAAAAACTGTGAGACTTGGCAAAAGTTTGGAATCTCTTTTTAAATGGGCTGTGCCCTATCCTACTGTCATAGGTGCAGTATAATACAAGATCAAGATAGAATCACAGAATCATAGAATATGCTGAATTGGAAAGGACCCATCAGGAACATCGAGTCCAACTCCTGACTCTACGCTGGGCACTCCAAGAATCGCACTGTGTGCCTGAGAGCATCATCCAGATGCCTCTTGGTGCTGATGTGAGAAGAGTTATGTGAAGAAAAGGTGTGCCTTATCCTTTCCTCATGTTCTGATTCCCTTTCAGAACATCTCAATAGGAAATGGCAATATGGACCCAGTACACTATCCCTGCTAGCCTGCTTAATTTTGTACTCACTCATTTCATTGAGATTGCTATGCTCCACAGACTCGCTGCAGTTCTACAATAAAGAAAACAGATCATTTTAAACTTTCCTCCTTAACTTCCCCTTTTTTTTTAGTACTCAAATATAACATACAGTGTTTGGCAAAAATAATTTTGTCTAGAGTGAAAACTGATGGAACAGGACAACAAATCTTTTGTCCAGTGTTTGCAAATCTGGCACAATATTGAGCTCCTCTTTCTGCACTACATTTGCCACTGCAAAGACACTACCGATGTGAACCAAAACTAGCTCTCCGTATCACCTTTTGCAATCTCATTGAAATAAACACAATGCCTTCTTTCACAAAAAATGAGATTAATTCTTTCAGTCAGGCAGCACAATGCAATATTCATGTGATGAAAAATATCATAGTCTACTCATCAAAAATATAACTATAGTAAGGAAATAGACTTTTCATTATTTACATAACACTGAAGACATTAATTTATGTCTTTCATGTATCTATTATACTCTACTAATGAATAAATGACTAAGTTGAATACCTCATTCTCTAATTGCGATTAAAAAAAGGAAGTCATCACTCAGGAATACTACCAGAATTAACCTTCTTCTGTGGTTAAACATATGTAGTACAAATATTCTTACTTGAAGCAGACTGACAGCTTAGAAGCATTCATTCTGTTTACCAGAAAAGATTTTGAGTTACAAATATGCAAATGTGCTTACTTATCCCAGGTTCTGCTGCAGCTAAATTGGGAACTTGTAAGTCTTGTATATTTTACAGTTACGTTTATTTTCTATTCCTTTAATCAATAAGATGGGGTAATAAACACATTGATCTCACATACTCACACACAGACATACAAAATTTGCTTTAACCTAAAAGAGAAATTTATTTTTAAATAAAAATTAATCTACTTGGGTTAAAGTATTAATAAAACAACAGAAGAAAATGTATTGCGGTTTGTTTTTTTTTTTTCCTAGAAATATCATGTTGCAGATGGTTTTCCAACCCATATGCCGTTCACCTTGTCCTTAGTCTAGGTCGTTGCACAGTAAAGATCCTGGACCTCATGGTTTGGATCTATATTGAAAGCAAATCTCTAATGGCTCAAGTTATGATAAAACCAAGTGACTGCAACTAGTCTTCTTCTATAGCATATTAGTTTATGGAAAGAAATTTCTTAGACCCAAGTTATACCACAGGAAGGGCCATGGCAAGCACTATTTTAAATAACTCACTAATCCAATTACAAAAGGTGCATGGGAGGAATGGAGCAAGGCTGAGACTCTCTCCAAGTAAACAGTTTAATAAGTAAGGTGCAGTAATTCAGGGTTTTAGCTTTCCTGAGCATGAACTTCTTGTCTCTGTCTGACCCAGGGAGTGAGAGTCTTTGCTGCGGAAGAGCAGAGCTTTGGCAGGAAGAGACGAATTCCCTTATGAAGGTTGCTGGTCATGCACTCCCTTCACCAGCAAAAGAGAGGGGGAAGGCACGCTGCTGAAACGAAACAAAATGAAAGGGAAGTGAGGAGGGATGACAGTGAGCCCACTTCTCTTAGCTCAGCGCTGACATATTCTGACTTCAAGCGCACAGAACTGTTGTGCAGCATGTCGATGTGATTTTATAGGGTTTGAGTTTTTGTCATCTGGTCAGCTAAGGTTTTGACATTCCTACCCGAGAAAAAATACATTTTCCCAAGTAGCACATAGTCCTTGTTGTTGTTTTTTGGTAATTTTTTCCCCCCTTTTATCTATGTTATCTGGTTTATTTGTTTCCTTTTCAGTTTTGACACGTTTTTACTCTGTTTCTTCTTAACTGCCAATGCCTCAGTAGGCTATTGTTTAATGTAAAACACTCGATAATATACTTAACAATTTTTGCCTTGTTAACAATATATCTTCCTTTATGCACTGCTGTATCTTTCAAATTCAAAGAGGAACAGTGAGTGGATTTTTAATCCCCTAGAAATCAATCCATTTATCATCTGACATAGTGCATTTGAAACTAATGCAGTATCCTAAATCAACACAGCTTCCCAAAATTTCCTTCTTTTCCTATTAACAAGTGTCTTCCATTCTGTCATAGTCTCTGTATTGTAACATCCACATAGTGTATATTGAATTTGCATTCAGGCCGTGTTTCGGGTTGGAATATAGATGGACATCAAGTAAGAATAAACAAATTGCAATTTCAGTGCACTCAGAATTTCTCCAAGCTAATGCAGATCAGGGTTGCTATACAGCAACCTAGTATTTCTCCCCACATCTTCCTGATTAGATCTTTAAAATAATGCTCACTGATATCCAAATGAACAAGTTTTCTCTGAGTGAAATATTTTAAGCTTTCATTCAAGATAAGAATTAAGGTTGTTTTTTTTTTTTATTTTATTTTTGAACTCTAATTCTGAAGTTTTAGATTGCAGGCTTTCTCAGAACTATTTGAAATTAACAAATTGCATTGCACACCTGTAATGGTCCCTATAGACATTAAAGAAATTAAAGGTATCTATGATCCAACAAAGGTAGAGCAAAAGCCAGAAATCAATGATGACAGGAAGATCTCTAATCTTTCTATTAAGTGTTTCACTATCACCAGATGTCTGATTGAGAAAAATTTCCATACATAACACACAACATTTACAGGAATAAGTGACATTGCTAATTTGAAAGAAAAAAGTTATGGTGATAATCTCTTTTCATAATTTTAATGTTAGATTGTTTAAAGAATATAGTGAAACCAGTAATGGAACATACTTTTCACCAATGGATTTCATCATATTTGAATAAACATTCTTACTCTGATGCTAAAATCTAATGTAATATCTCTAACCTGCAAGGAGGGCATTTTCTATCAGCAAAAAAATGACAATATTTTTACAGATTTATGTCTTACATGCATATTATAATTTGAAAATTATAGGTTATATGATGAAAGAAAAATTTCTTTGAACAAATGATTTCTCACAGTTACCCAGAGTCTACATTTTTTATCTTGAAAATACTTGATTTTATATAATTTTTAGCATCTCTGGGTATGCCATGATCTTTTCTAATCAGAGTTTACACAGTGAATATGGTATAAAACTGCAATCTTTGAAGCTGTACAAGAACAGAGAATAAAGACTGTGCTGCACACAGTAGAAAAACAAGACTTATTGTATGGTCAGAATGATGTATTTCAGACACAGCTCTGATTTTCATAAGACCTTTAGATTGTAATATAATCTGTGTTTTAGAAGGAGGACATACATTTTTTTTTTTTTTTTGTGGATATGCATGTTAGTGAACAAAGAAGAATGAGATCCATCAAAACAAAATACTGTTTTTAAGCTAAATTAGTTAATTTAGTTTCTGTATAGACATGCAGTGACTGTCTCCTCTGAAGCATTAGGATAAAGCCTTGTGTCTTCCTAAGAACTAATTTATCTGAGATAAAGAAATTGCTTTTCTGTCTTCTTCTCCTTTTTGTTGTCTGTTCTTTAAGAACCTGTGCTGGGAATTCTGGGAAGGGAGCAATGGTAGCAGGCAGGGCAGATGCTTGTGCTGCTAAACAACTAGAGGATCTGTGCCATCAATTCCATTTTGTAAGAGCAGGGACTGGTACACCATCCTCAATTAGACTGCAAAATCTTTTGAAATGTATGCACACTCTCCTAAGCAAAAACCTGACAAAGAGGCCTTTCCAATTCTCTGTTTTAAATGTTCAAAGCTAAGCTTTCCATTAGGATAATTTAGTATGTTAAAAAGAAGTCCTTTGGTTCAAAAATATCCCCAATATATAAAATTAAGAGGAGCTTAGTGGAGCTTTCTGAGACTTAAAACACATCTAAAAGTAAAAGGCAGCTTTAAAAATACTCAGTTTTTCTGTCTGTCTGTGTACATTGTCTAATAGGTAATATAAAGGATCACACACAATCCTGGAAAGATTGTTGCTGCTCTGTGGCCAAAACTGAAGTTTGCATTTCATCTGGGAATTCAATCACAGAATATTCTCCCTAAAATTAAATTTCCTACTGTGTCTATATAAAACATTTATTATATTCAGATTAATTTGAATTTTTCAGTGCCTGCCAGAGTATTTTAATTAGATACTTTAAGAAATATAGCTTGTTGGAAGTCTTTTTTTGTGAAGAACAATAAGCAACTGCTAGAGATATGTCAAATTTGTTTCATGAAACTGTGCAATTAGGCAATCACAAAAAAAAAAAAAAAAAGAAAGGAAACAAGAAAGAAAGGTCCATTAAAATAAGGAAGAAAACAATTATTTTATTGGTGTACACTAATTTTTTTTTTAAATATTTCTTTTTCTTTAAGAAAGAATTTTAAAAATGGTTGGGGTTTTGCCCCCAATTTTTAAAAATTTTTCTGAATAACTATAACTCTGAATAATTATGTAAGTTAATACATAATCATATGCTAACACACAGTCAAAGGTTAGTAACTGTTCTAGATAGCTTAGCTACTTAGGATAGCATAACAAACAGCCAGGATGAAATTTTAAAATTTTAAATAACTTCTGAAGGGGCTTTTACTTTTTTTTATTGCACTTTCCTGCCAAATCCGTTCAAAAAGAACATATACCAAGTTTTGCTGACCTGACTCTGTATCTTTCACTAACAATTATTGAATAAAAGAAATTTTTTCTCCTGTCTACATAAGTTTAATTCACTTCTCATGTGCTAGCTACAGATGACAGCTTGCTTTTTGTAATTTTTTTCTTAAACAAAGAAAGAATTTGCAAACTGTTTTTTCAGATTTTTGTTTTGTTGTTTTTTTAAGGAGTAGGGTATATATATTTATTCTTTTTAGAAAAAGTGAAGAGTGAATTTTTATGTAGCTATTTTAATGTAGAAAATATCATAAAGACTAGAAGAGTCCCTTCAATAGTTGGTGTATAAAGTCTCAAGGAAAAGCTGCTTGGCAGTTTACAACAGTCTAAGTTGGGAGCAGTGTGGCGTTACTTTCAGTCTTTCCTTATTCCTCCCCATATGTTGCAATTCCCTTCCCTATACATTGCCTCTCCCAACAATATGCTACTGTTTGTATGTGTAAGATCATAGCACTTCAGGGATTTTGTTTTAAGAGAAAAGTATCTTTTTTCTTTTTATTTTATTTTCTATTCCAAGTACTTTCAGCTCAATATCTTGAACCAGTTTATCTCCTAAACACACGGCAGAAAGGACAGCATCTTATATCACATTTCTGAGAATACCATTTTACCTACTATGAAAAAGTATCCTAAATTTAGTCAGCTGCAGCAACTTTTTAAGGACAATATGTTGGATTTCTCTTAGTAGTCCACATACCAGTTTAAAATTACACAGGAAGCTTGCTGCACATAAACTTTGACAGATAAATACATTACAGCAAAGTTTTCATTGAAATTTCATGTACTTAAAAGAGTCATGGCTGATATCACCACAATATGTCCCTTCCATGCAGTTTTTGAAGACAAAGAAGAAAATATATGCTTCCACTCATTCTGTATAGCACAGTTAATGCATTCTGCTGTTACAACTGTTGCAGAAAAGTATGAGAAGCTTTAAAACTTGATTCATATCTAAAACTTTCACAGCAATATTGAATGTTCTGTAAATAATGTTGCTTAAAACTAGATTCAGATGGCAATATTTCTAAAAATAAACCCCTCCCCTTTCTTTTATGTAATGAAAATTTAAGAATTATTATTAGTGAAATAGAAGTTTAGTAATCAATATATATGCATACATATGTACAATTTATGTAAATATATGTGTAAGATTAACACATATTAAAAGTCAAATTATCCTGAGCTCACTATGGTCTCACCTCACCATGTATTTATACTGTTTAAAATAAGAAGTTCAAAATTTAAGTCATAGAAGTATAGAATCATTCAGGTTTGAAGAGACTTCTAAGAGAGAGTCCAACTTGTAACCCAAAACTGCCAAGTCCATCACTAAACCATGTTCCCAAGTGCCACACCTACATATCTTTTAAAAACCACCAGGGATGGTTTATTATAACAGGAATACTTAAAAAATGGTTGTAAAGTATTCACTCACAGATTAAAAAAAACCAAACTAACATGATAAAAGATATTGTGAAAAACTGAAAATAATTTCCTTATGATCTACTGCAAACAAATATAGTGGCAGTGTTCTTTAAATTTTGTTTGATTTAGCACTCAAAATTTTTCATGAAGTTATAAAATCAAATAGAAAACCAAATAAGCTGTTTTATTCTTTCATTAAGAAGTACATAAGTAGTTAAAACCATGAAAAAGAATAATAAAAATTATATTTCATCACTGTTGGAACCTGTTCCTCATATTTCTTTTGAAATTCAATTGCAAGAAATTTAATCTGAAAGGAAGAAGTAGGGTAAATTCAGCAGTTTCTGACAGGTCTTTATCAAAGTATCATCTTCACCCATCTTTTGTACTTATTTTGGCACACTTCAGATGGATTACTCACCTCCTCCTGAATTCCCCTTCTAAGGAAACAAGTTAATTCTTGGTTATCCTTCCTGCTTGGCAGGCTTTCCATGCTTTTCACTTTACTGTTTTTTCGCAGTCCCTTTTTATCACAACAAACTGGATTGTGTGCAACCATCAGACAAGATGCCACTCATGTTCTTCACCCCATAGTTCATTTATGAATTTCATATTTGAAAGGTGAAATGAATTAAGTAGTGACTCCAAAAAAAGAGAGTGCCTCCAGGAAAGCAATCTTTAGATCTGTTTTTGTTACTGTCATTTGCCTAATAACTCCAGATTTTTTTTTACTTCCTCCCTCCTCTAAAAACTAGTGGCATGTCTGATGTCTCAGACTCTATGCCTAATAATATAATAAGATGTGGCTGTCTTTCCCAGTAACATCAATAACGCTAATAAAAAGTATAAATTTTCTCCACAGATGTTCTCGTATTCAGCTATAATGATGAAAAAACAGCTGCAGAGGAAGAAACACAATTAAGGTGTTTTTTGTTTGTGTTTTTTTTTTTTTAATTATTATTTTAAGGTATCTATGTGTATTTATAACATTCTTCTGACTACTGTACTTAAAATTATCTATTCTATATACTAACAGTTGCATAATTCAAATGCTCAGGTTTCTACACAACCACAATCTGAGGTCTGCAATATTATGGAAATCCATGAAATTAACGTTTTTAAAGGTGCACCGGATTTAAAATTGTCTTCATTAATGGCACAGTTTCATTCCAATTGCCTTTCATGTTTTGCAAGTATGATTAGCATTTCTGCCCGCTAGAAAGACTTCTTATTAGCATGCATTGCAATAAATTTTAGATGCAGAGATTCAGTTATACACGAAGACAAGGTGAAGAATTTCACCATACTGGTAAATACTCTCAAATCATGGATTTTGAATATTGGAGTTTCTATATTGCATATAAATCAGTTTAGACTGTAGTTTGTGGTATGTATTTCCCTACAGAACTGGCTATTCAGTTTTAAGGACTTCTGCTTCTTGCAACCAAACTGCATTAGTAAAATGTATCCATGACAGAAATACAAAGCCATCTATCACAACATCAAGTGCTATAAGGAGAGACCTGAGGGCTGCCCAGACAACATAATGTAGTGTTGTCAGTGATTTTATTGGGTTTCAGAGCTATAAAATATAAAAGGAAAGCGTCTTCACTGGATAGAGGATCTTGTAGCTCCTCTTCTGAAAAAGATGTATTAATTCACAAGAAATAAGCTTGAATCAAAACAAATAAGGTCAGTGGAAAATCCAACATTTCAGGCACTTAAGAATTTATACTTTCTTGCTTCAAAGTTTAAAAAAAAGAAAAAAATCCACAGATGATATTTCATTTTCTTTTTTTCATAGGTTTATGTACTAATTCCTCTCACTTTTGTCCTACACATTTGGTGATGTGAAGAAAACACAAATTTTACATTAATTCATCCTGAATATTTCCAATCAAGTGTAAAGATGTTTTTAATTTTACAGGAATTTTACTATTTGTGGTGGTAAACTGGCCAGAGAAAAGAACACCAACTCAAGAAAGATTGCAAGTCAGAGTTACATTTTACTAAAAATATTACAATAAATACAATGATGCAGAGAAAACTTGTTTTCAGCTCACAAAAACGGATGTATAACCCAGCACCCTTCAACATGAACAGAACAGTGTTCATCAGCCCCTGTGCTGAGAACCACGTGGTCCCTGTGAGTACAAAATAAAAGGAAAGGAAACCTGTTGTTCAGGATAATTGTTGCAGTTCTGTCAAAGTTATGATTGCAGTCTTCTCAAGAGTGCCAGTCCTGTTGAGGTTCTGGTCCTTCTCTGATGATTCAAAACCCAAAGGTTATATATGCATGGGTTGAGGTAGGAATGCCCAATACCTCCCCCAGGGTGGGGAGTTTCATAATGGGTGATTTAACTCTGTGAGTAGTGGGATATTTTTGGAATCTTTGATGGTCTAGGTCATTGCAGCTGCCTATTGTGCCAGTCCCTAATGGCCCATTCGCAGACATGATCCTTCAGGCTGGGGTGTGGAGGTGCTTATACCTCCCTGGAGGGGATTTATCACAGCCGAGTCATTGGTGTGAAGACAAACTCCCCTGTCTCACAGAGTTCTTTAACACTCAGCTTGTAGCCTGAGGGGTCAGGAGTGCCCTTCGCAGCTGCTGCAAAGAATCCCTTATTAACAGTCCATCAGAAATGGCACAGAGGCTGTAGAATACACAGTTTTGGTTACACCCACACAGTGATAAATTGGTCCTGACCACTGTAACTAGGGCACTATTACTTACGTTAGATGAGTTTTTTGAAGTCTTCAGTCATCCTTCTGATAAATAAAACCAAACATCTACAATGCCAGCAAAAGCATAAATTACAATCATCTTAGCCTTAACTACATGTATTGTGAGACAACACGGCTACTTGCTTGTTGTCAGACTATTTCTATATATTTAACAAAACTTCAATGCAGATATTCGCTACTGGCAACATACTGTCCCCTAACAAATATTCAAGGCCTTACATCAAGTACAGTAGGGTATTATACAAGGTAATTCTGTTGCTGTATTTTACTGATAACCCAGCTGCCGTGGTTTTCTGGATGAGTATCAAAACTCTGAAATTCTGCATTGTTTTGTTATTGTTTTGGCTTGACAGCTGGGATAGTATCTGAATCAGGTTAAAAGAGCCCCCTTTTCCAGGATTTTAAATGTATTCTGTGCTCTTATCTGAAAGAAAGCTGCTTCTCTGCCATATGGATATGAAGCGGTTCAGACAGGAACACTCGGGGAATCTGGGAGACTCAGGGGAGTCGTGACTCCTTGAAGAGGTACTTCTTCACACACATTCATACAGACAGTAAGCATGAAGAAAGCTGAATATTGTCAAAACAGGCAGTGCCAAAATCTGCTTGATGCCACTGCCAGAACCTCCTGCCAGCACTAGCGTTTTCAGTACATCTCTGTGCTCTGACCTGTTTAGAGCAAGGTTTGAAAGCAGCTGCAATATTTCCTTTTTCTGAACACTGTGAAAACACCTTGGGTCCAAAGGTGTAATAACTTCAAATAACTTCTTATTTTTTTTCACAGTAGCTGGCCTCTTGTAACGACTGTGGGTACCAAGGGCTCTGTTCAGCTAAATAAAAATAGCACAATGGAAACCCCTGAGACAATTTTTTAAAATTATTTATTTAATTTTTATTTTAGCCATTTCAGTTCCTTGAGTCTTGTATGTTGACAAGTCCCAAGAAGAGTTGGTTAGAGCATGGCATCAATAACACCATGGTTGTGAGTCTGATTCTCATATGCACCATTCACTTAAGAGATGGACTTGATGATCCTTGTGGATCCCTTCTAGCTCAGAATATTCTGAACATGCTCAGCTTGCAACTCTTTGAGGGGCATTGTTTTGTATGACACCATGAGACATTTGCTGATGGTTTGATTTCATGAAGACATCATAGATCACCTAGTCAAACTTAAGCCCATTGTCAGCCACACATCAGTGTCTCCACTGTCCAATTACTTCTGACATTGGAGAGCTGTAGCAACCTTTCTTTCCCAGCAGAAAGGTTACTCCCCCCTGCCAATACTGTCTCCACAGACTACTACATGAACCATTCTCTGAAACAGACAGTTAAATATCAGTGATTCTGACTAAATCCTTTAAGTACAAATTTTAGCAAATGTTATCCTTCACTCTATACAATTTTGTTTAGATAATTCTTTTAGACAAATGTGCCCCCCTCATTTTACTATTTTCTAAATCTCACAATAATATTTCTGTACGGCATGGTATAAGAAAAATTTTCCTGCACTGTAAATTGCAGTACCAGATAACTGATTCTGCACCAGTGAAGTTTCAAGTTTTATTGCAAAAATTCTGTAAAATTTCTGAGAAATTCTAATGGTTGTCTTTGAAATCTCTTTATATCTAAAAAATGTATCTTCACTTATTAAAATTACGTGCTTTGAAGTCTAGTTTATTTTGGTTTTGATAATTTTATTTCATATATTTGATTCCTCTGTGTCTTTTGTGTGATTTTACAATCTCAGTTATATGATTAGCATTTCCCAACTTCAACGGTGACATTAAGAATTATACTGAATAAAGGTATCTGAGTTACTCAGAGTATCCTATTACCTATTAGCCATATTGAATCAGTCACATGTTAAGGAAGAAAGTTTCACAAAGCCACACTATCTGTTCACCTTAAAACTCCAAAAATCATGTATGAGAGAAAAGCTTGGTTTATATAATGGATGAACAGTCTGCAAATGCTATCCCTCCTTCCTACCTGAGCCCCACAACAATTTCTTTCAAAGTTTCTTTTACCCTACAGAGCCTACAGCTTCAAAAGAGCTATAAGTACTCAGGTCTTTCATGCTGGGAAACAACTGTTGAAGTATTTTCTTCCTTCAGAGCACTTTGTTACTCCTTACAGCTGCTACTGAAGAAAAAGATGATGATGTAATCCCAATCCTAGGAGCACAGAAGGATAACCTAGGGACTGGAATAAATTGAATTTTTGGTCTGATAAGGCTGGAGGAAAAGTTACTGCCTGGAGAATTTCCCAGTAGGAACACATGGAGAAACATGGTTGAACAACTTCTGACAGAAACAGAGATTAGTGCTGTCTCAGGAAAATGAAAACTAGTGGAATGAAGGTCAAGGACTACAACAACTGGCCAGGAAAATTTGTCTAATGTGCTCATATTGTAATGCTGTTACACAAAACTTCATCCATAGAGGCATCAGTGTACAACATTGTTCACAAATACGCTAGGTATGGTGAGGCAAATGAAGACAATTTGCACTCTGGATAAACACTGAATCTTGGGTCGAACACAGTAAAGTGGACAAGTGAACACATTCCAGGGGCTGTGCGTTAATTTTTTTCACCTCTCTTCTCTGGTTACTTGACAGTACTTGTCAGAGCAACCTAACTTGCCACAACTTGTCCTTACCAGCTAGGAGGAAATCTGGCAAAAATTCCATGACTGCTTGTGGAGAAAATGAACAAAAAGTGGCCCTTAAAAGATATCTGTGCCCAGTCATGGACGCACATACAGAACATTCTTACCATTGCTGGTGTCTTACAAACCTCATGGTGCTACAACCAAAAAAAGCCACATAAAGTGCAAGATGCTGCCATAGGGAGTGAAGGAATGACATGTGACATGTCAAAATGACAGATCTCACCTCTCTCACACTCTACAGAGAGCAGTGATATTGTCAAAATTAATCTCTCAGGTGTAGAAATTCCATTTGTCTCAGCCATGGACCACACCATGAAACTCTGGACCTAGAACTGTTTTAGAGCATACCAGCTACCCATATGGTTAGGACACTATAGGCCAGCACGCACCTGACCGATAGTCATAATAGCAGAGAAATGTTCATATCTAGGCTTGTTTGGTGCTCTCTCAAAGAAGACTTTTATGGTTTACACAGCAAGAACAGAGGTAATGACAATGAAGAAAATTGTTTCAGAAGATATGGCAGCAGGTATAAGATAAAGTTTGTAGAGTATCCATTTTGTGTAATAATTCTGTAATGACATAGCAAGGTACACAAGCAGACAACTGTAGAACAATGTAAAAGATGCTTCCATTTGGTGATTGCAATGGCCATCATAATTAACACGTAGAGAAATGTATGCAATTTAGCAAGGGCCAATTCAGCTCTCTGAATTGCTTTAAAACATGAAGGAAAACTTATGCATAAACAGCAATTGTAGTTTATTCCTCATCCTAATTTCCAGTGAAAATCAACAACTTCAAAAGATGTTGCAAGCAAGTTTGTCTCCAAGGCAAAGGCCAGGAAACAGTAGTCTAGATTTTCAGTTGTTAATTTCCTCAATATTTTGAGAATTTATTGAAATAATCACTATAGAACACGTTTCACACAGTTAGTACTAGATATTTCTCTTCCACACTTTTTCTAAAAGTAAATGAATAAATAAGGAAATCATCCATGATACAATTAATTTCTCAAATATATTCCCAGCTGGAAGTCTGAATGGGATTTCCTCTTGGTTCTGTAGGAACATATTACTGTTGTGTGTACCACTGCAGACCTAGCAGGTACTTCAGAAATGTTCAAGATGGAGTGGGAAGAAAGAACGCGTTTTCACTCAAGCCAAAATATTTCTTAGTAATTCTTACACTGCATTGTGAAAGGAATATTTTCTGATAATCACCACTGCACCACATACTTATTCTCTCCAGGCTTTGCCTTGCCAAGGACCTGCTGTTCTTGTGTCAACCTTTCTACATCTCTGACTTTCCATGGGTCTAGACAAATAGCTGGAACAGAAGCAAGGAGTCCTTGGGGAGTGAAAACAGTACAGATCTGGACTGAGGTTAGAAGCAGACAGCTGTCCCCTGTGGTTCACTGAAAATCCTTGAAAAATAAAACACCTTTAGCAAGGTGTTCTAGGACTTTTTCACCCACTGGAGCACTACTGGATTTTGCAGGAGAATATAACTTTATCTTTAAAACACAGTTAAAATCATGTGGGAGAATCAAAAACTGTGATCATGAGGGAAATAGTTGATGTCTAAATCACTACTTCTCTAGAGCACACTTAGCAGTGTTACAGTTTAATGGAATGGGGAAGCATAAAAAAGATACTAACTGTTAATTGCTTTTATCTTGGGAATCAGGTGGTGTGCGTTGGGGTAGGGGGGAAATAAAAAAAGTAAAGATCAATATCAAGTATCTACCTAATTTCCTCATAATCGCATGAACACATGTTTACTCTGAGAATTGTTTACTCAGTAAAAGACAAAATTTGCCTCATAACTTGTACTAAC
Organism: Anabacerthia variegaticeps; assembly: GCA_035583185.1. Taxonomy (NCBI): domain Eukaryota; kingdom Metazoa; phylum Chordata; class Aves; order Passeriformes; family Furnariidae; genus Anabacerthia; species Anabacerthia variegaticeps. The sequence goes on along the minus strand of JAWWEW010000078.1, from coordinate 76,756,392 downwards.
TGGCAGTGTAGGGGAAAAAAATCTGGTAGTATACACAATACTATGAACATCATTTGAATCAAGAAAAATTATCTCTGTGCCTGTCATTTAATAAAAAATATTGTAATGTGAGGTAGTGAAGCAGTGTCATTTGCACACCCTGCCCCATCATCCTTATCATTAATGAAGATTTTGAACAGGATTGGACCCAGTGCTGACCCCTGGGTAACACCACTAGTTACAGACCTCCAACTGTGTTCCACTAAGTATCCCCCTCTGGGCCCAGCACTGCAGCCAGTGCTCAACCCACATCACTTTCTACTGAATGAGAACTGGACTTGCTTCTGGCTTCCCGAGAGGAGTGGTAGTGCAAAGCTTTACTGGTTTGCCAATTTCCCTGTTATATCATTGCATCACTGAGCAATGACGTGTTCTGCTGCCACATATTCTTATTGCAAAATAATGTTCTTTGCAGAGACCTTCAGTGTGACTAGTGCATGTTTGGTGCACTAGTATTCTCATAGCTCAATGCTCCATTTCCACAATCACTCTTTATCTATCCTGTGATTTAATACTGAAAAAAATCCCATAGTTCATCAAACTTCCTTTTCTTGCTGTCAAACCCCTACGGATGCTATACAGATCCATCAAATGCTTATGGCAGCCTTTTCAGAGATGCTCCACAGAGAACACCATTAGAGTTATGGAAATAGGTTAGATCTGAGAATTTTAATTATGTTCTCGTCAATGCTTTCAAAATCTGCTTTAAGTAAATACTTGCACTATTCCCACTATGTCCCTCTGGAAGCTTTTCAGTATTTTACTTGACAATGTACTTGCACTACCCTTTCTCACCAGAGTTTGAAAAGGTCCTTTAACTTCTTTGGTAGTCTAGGCACTATGATGAAATTTAGCTTTTTTTTCCCAGAAGTTCCTAGTGATACTGCTGGATTAGGATGAACAGGGAAGGAAAGGAAGAGAAAGAACTTCCAAATCAGGCCACATTTAGTTTATAGTCTATCTAAAAGGATCAAGCCTGTGAAAAGAAGTCAGAGAAGCTCCAAAAATTACTCAGCATCTCTCCCTCACACATTTGAAGACTATATGTTAACAAATGTGAATCTGTTTAGTATTATAGATTATGAAATGAATATTTGAAACAAATAATAATTTCAGCTCCACAATATTATGTATATACATCTAAATTTTGGTTTTCATTAGGCTCTGAAATGTTTGACTCTGCTTTAGGAAGTTATTTGTGAGATATGTGTACAGTAGAGAAAGAAATTATTTTCTGTGATACTCCAATCTCATTTATTTTTAATGTATGCAAATGTCTGTTTTTGTTAAGTACATTTTTCATACTATTTGTAGGAACTAAAAAGATTTTTTTAGTTCAAAAGAATTTCCTCCCTTATCTAAAGAAAATACAAGTGAAACTTTAAAAATAAATGGTTAGAAGAATTTCCCAATACTGGAGAGTAGTGGGCATATAATCAGAGGTGTATAATAACATTCTCATTTTTCATCTAGTGAATAAGCATCAGGTTTCATCAAACAAGAAACTAGGTACTTGAGAAACTTCCCAAGAGACAGTAATATTTGAACATCCTTAGGTTTTCTATAGCAAGATATAAACAGCTGATTCTACACTTCGAAATATTGCCATTAAACATGATAGTAGCTCAGATGATATTGAAGAAAATAAATTAAACAACTTCAGCTTTTGAATTTTCTTTAAATGGATGTAGAACTCTCAAAATTTGAAAAACAACTTTGAAAACCCAGCACAGCATTTAGCTCAAACAGTCCTCAGAATACAGGAAATTTTATCATAGAATCACAGAATATGCTGAGTTGGAAGGGACCAGAAGGATCATGGAAGACAATTCCTGGCCCACCCCAAGAGCCACACCATGTGCCTGAGGGCATTGTCCGAAAGTGTTTGAAAGCTGGCAGAGTTGGTGCTGTGACCACCTCCCTGGGGAGCTTCCAGTGCCCAACTATCCTCTGGGTGAAGAATCCTTTCCTAAGCTGTAGAATGTTATGATGTCTTCCCTCAGTCTCCTCCAGGCTGAACAAGTCAAGTGCATTCTTTGTATGGCTTCCCCACAAGAATTTAGTTTGCCGCCTTACTCAATGATATCATGAGCACGGAGCTGAAGCACATATGACCCGAAGTTCCTTCCAGCTTGAATTATTCTGTATTTGCTATCTTTAGCTTTGACAAGAAGATGCTGATTCAGAAAAAGGTTGTTCCAGCTTCAGTGAGAGACTCCATATGGTAAATGAATAGACACGTTCCTAAAATTTCACTGAATCAACAAAAAAATCTTAGAAAAAATTCAAACATTTGGGATTTTTCTGATCTGATTAAAATACAGATAGAGTTAAAATAAAAGTTAAAGAGAACTGGTGCTCATAGTTACACAGTTTGTAGCTGCATCTTTGTTAAACTTCTGTAAAAGTATCAGAAAACAGTAGAACTTCCACAGAACATGAGGATGAACCAGATATAGGAGTCTCATAACTCTTTCTTCCAAAAAGTATTGAAAAGCCGCAAAAGTCATGGCAGAAAAAAAAAAAAAAAAAAAAAAAGAAAAAAAGAAAACTATTCATTATATTGTTACCTTTCTAAGGATAAGCCAAAAAAATCAGGCCTGATCACGTAGGAAAAAGTCAGTCTTTCCTGTGTAACAAATGTTGGTGTCTGTGAACTGGATAAAAGACTTTGTCTTATTATATGTCCTCTTCAGATGGAAAGTCTGTGTCCTGACCTGGTAACTTCTGTGCAGGTTACTTTCTTGCCATGTAGGGATAATACAAGTTTCTTAGTTGACATTCTCGTTACTTACCAGATGCTTCTTTTGCACCTCTAAATTGTCACAGCTCTAGAATGTAATGAATATAAAATGATGCTTTCCTTTGAGCAGGAAATGTGCTGAAATTAAAACGATCAGTAAAGGAAACTAGAAACAACAAAGGAGACATATGCTACACATTATTGTAAAACAAGAAATCACAGCATGTATTCTTCAGGTTGTTCTTTCCTAGGATACATTATATAAAAGACTTAGTACTGGCAAGATGCAAGAAAAACTCTGCACTGAGCTGTTCCTGATCTTCCTACAGCCTGAAGACTTACAGAAGGAAAACATAAGTGCAATTAAAAAAACCCTTTGATTGTGCACTAGTCCTGGAGTCCAAATTTATATTTTCAATTAGTGTTTTCCTCTAATTCAGTGTTGTACAACATTAAAAAGATTTTGACTTTCCATCAAACAGCTCTTGATCAGGCTGTTCACTATTGTAATTTAACTGACCCTGTTTGTTACTGGAGACCTTCATGTAACTGATGGTGGTATTTGATTAAAAAAATTATTGATGTACAGTAAGTGATTTTTAAAAAACATCTTTGACTAGATCTTCAAAGGCAGTGATGCTTTCTCTTTTTCTTCTAATACATTATTCATTAATAATCTCAGTGAATTTATTGGTTTATTTCTTTGAAATAATCAGAGACTTTTCTTGAATTGTAGGCCACCAAGATTTTAATATAACTGACATTTATAAGTAGTGAAAAGTCTTAGCTTTTCTTATGACTTGTGACTAGTCCTGGAGCATTTAGACAATCTTTAGACATTTCTGCTCTGAAAGAATGATGGAAACATTAAAGAAAGGAAGTTGCAATGAAGTTTTCTCTGTGAACATACCTTTTTAAAATTTCTTTCTTTTTAAAGTTCAGAAAAACATGAATGCTGTTTTCACAAAAAAAGTCATGAAATTAATGCTTGTATCTCTGAAGACCCTATATAGATTAAAATTGTGGCTTAAGAGAAATCTGTAGAAAAAGCATCCTGAATTCATCATGCACTCTGGCATTTTTAACATTAAAAAAAAAAAAAGTAGAGATTTATTGCATTTTACTATGTCATCTAGAAAGTATAATATCATCAATACTGAGAAGAAAGGTTGAAAAATTATACCTGAATATCTTTTAGCTACTTTGTTCTGTGCCCTTATTGCTCCATGACATAATTTTTCAAGAAAACATGAGAGTAGAATGTATCATACGGATGAGAGGGAATAGTTGAAAAGAATGTTCCATGTTGCCAAAAAGCTAAAAATTTTGTTCCAACAAAATAACAAAAACAGTCAAAGAAGGTGAGTGCAGCAAAAGGAAGGGGGGGAGAACTGTGCAGTTATATGCAGCATTTGTAAAAGCTATGGGTTATTCATGGTTTGCTAAAAGTAAACAAAGAGATTTATGTATTGGGTAACAAAGTTTTCATCATTTAAAGATTGTAAGATATGAACATTTCAGTCACATGATCCAACATAAAGGACATAAGGAATATCCTTAAACACTTCTGACCTCAGTTACTTGGAAAGTAAATAATTCTATTAAGTGCAGGTGCCAAGGTTTTGTTAGCAGCGAGGATTTACATGGAAGGTCTCAATGAGGGGTGAGAGAAAACGTGATAAATGGCCCTTTGAGACCTGAGGAGAAAGCAGAAGATGGGGAGGAGGTGCTCTAGGTGCCCCAGCAGAGATGTCCCTGCAACCCCTGCAGCCCCTGCAGAGACTCTGCTGGAGCAGGTGCTTTGCTGTAGCCCCTGGACAGGACTCATGGAGGAGCAGGTATCCACACTGGAGAACCCCACTGTGTGTGTATATATTCCCTGAAGGAACATGGCTCGTGTTGGAGCAGGTTTATTGTGAAACATTGCTGTTAGTGAGAAGTATCTTGATTCTCACACCCAAGGTCTAAATAGCACACCCTGGTTCTATCAGACTTTAAGAAAAGGAGAAAAATCTAACTCAGTCATCCTCTTGGTATGACTTTGGTAGTTTTAAGCAGAAAGGGAAGAATTCCTTATACATTTTCTCCATATTCGTGCTTTTATTATATCCATTAATTTTCTACTGTTATGAGAGAAGCACTGCAATTAGCTCTTCTCTTCTGTGACCCCCTCTTGTTATCTTATCTGCAGCCCTGGTCGAAGGGGAAGATAGGTAATCATGAACAGCAAGCAGTACACAAGTTGTGCAGCAAGGAATTTAAATAGTGGGATACCACTACTTTCTATTTTGTTCTTTGTAAAGACTTGAACACCCTCTGAACAGTGAGGTAATATCCATCATGATCCCAATCTCTTTCCTAAGCAGTGGTAGGTTATTTTTGAACTATAATAGTCTGTGTATGGTGTTTTCCATGCTCCCATACTTTATTTTATTCATGTGATATAGAGTTTTATTTGCAATTTTTATCAGTATCATAAGTTGCTGATGCAGTTCTTCAGAGACAGTTTTAGCTTGGACTGTCATGAGGTAGATTTTTTTTCACTGCAAAGTTCATAACTTTGTTACCCACCCCCTTTTTTAAGAACTTGTGAGTATCTTAACTGCACCATTTCCTCCTGCTGCCTCGCTATTATTTTCCTTCCATGACTCAACCTGCCCAGATTCACCAATGCAACATACCGCCTATAGAGGAAAGCAAATATTTACTGCATTATTGAAGGCACGTGAGATTATTCCTGGAAAAGTGTGAATTATTGGTCAGAGGCACTCTATTAGGACAGTGAAATATCTACCTATGAAGGCTACAGATTTTGTCCTGCACTTCTTTAAGAGTGTAAGAAGTACTGCATACAGTGTTTCAAATATGCAAGGTCTAATACTTTTATGAAACAATTAAATTTTGTCAGAACTTGTTCTTCAATCACTCTCAGAAAAGTAGAGATAATATTTCACTTTCTGGATACACTGGTGATATAGGTAGTCATGAAGAGAAATACAGCAGTGTTTTTTGCTCATATCTCAGAGGGATCTCTATGACAACTACCACTAGAATAAGAAAATAAACTAATGTAATTAAAATATAGAACTTAGGCACATGCGGTAATGAAGGAAATGCTCCACATATTTGAACTGGAAAACAACCTGCCAGGCTAAATACAGTTGCAATTTATGAAACATCGAAAGTAAAAACATTCGATTACTCATATTGGACTATGATCTATGCAGGGAAAGGGTATGATTTAAGAGCTTCCCTTCTTACAAGACTGTCTGTCAGTTTAAACCCCGCACTTTGAAATTCACTAACCACCAGCCAGTCTCCAGGAATCCCCCTTCAAAGGAAACCTTAGGGCTTTCTTTGAATCCAAAGAAAACTGCAGGAGATTGCTACATTTCTTTTCCAGGTAGAACCACAGAATTGCAAGAAGAATCTGTTTATACTGCAGAATCTTTTTATACAGCAGAAAAGCTGAACATGCATTTGAAAAAAAAATGAATATTAATAGTGGCATATTCTGAGCTACTTAATAAGATTATTGATATATCATGTTGTTACAAATAACATTGAGCTCCATCTCTAGGTTCAACTGAGTAGCATTCAGTAGAGGACTCAAAAAATCTTTCCCTCTTTCTTTCCTCTCTCCTTCATCCCAGAGATGACTTTGACCACAACATGCAATGTTTGTCCTACAGTGAGGCAGAATTACTTTGAAGAAAATGAGGCTTTCCACAGATTCAGGAATCTTACACATCCAGGGTGATTCTGGATCAAGACATTTAACTGACTATGTTGTACATGATTTACACCTTGTGTTTTAGCAAGGAAAAGATTTCCATTCTCATTGCCAATTCCAAAAGCCAGATACTCTTTTTATCTTCCCTGGTATACCCTTCATCTGGATTTCCATAGCAAAATTACTGTATTAATAATTTATGTAGAATAACTCAACAACTACAAAAATTAAAAAGATTGAGGGAACACCTAGGAAGAATGGTGAATGCAAAAGATGATACAAAAATACAGCAAATTGATGTTCAGATATTTAAAATTTGAATGCTTGACAGAATAATTTGGGCCCCACATGAATGCCACATGCTTTGGTGACTCATGCTACAGGGGGATAATGGAAATTTTGTTATGGAAATTTGATTCCTGGTGAGAAACCATGAGTTTGAGCTGTTAATCAAAACAAGTACATTACAGTAATCTTAAAGAAAAGTACTTAAAAGAGAAATTCTAAAGACAAGCTACCAAAACAACTGAAGAATACTACATGGAGCTGTCTAGGGACATTAAAAAACCTCACTTGGTCAGTTATTATTGCTTTAAACCTGGTTATTTAAGGAGCAAAAGAAGGACAAAACCCCACAGTGATATTTCGCAGTAGGTAATTCATCTTGAGGGACTTTTCTGTGAGTCAGAGAAATGATGCCAACTGTAAGAGGTCAGCATTCAACATGTAAATTATTTTTTTCTCATTGCTGGTTTGGAAATAGCTGAGCAAATTTTACTTTCCTAAAGAAATCCTATAGTGTCTTTCTAGATTTAAAGATAATTTTTCTATCAAACTATATTCATTTGTATCTAAGAGATGACTGGGACTAACAGGCATTACTAAGCATGTATATGATTTAGTAAAATCTGTTCAGGACTATTTTTAGAGTTATCGAATTGCAGTCTGAAGTCCAAACTGTTGAGTTTCTTGGAAAAAACAACCAAAACCCTCACTTTACTATCATGTTAAAAAAAACCCCAATAAACAGTGTACATCCTGTCCTTGGGACAGAATGGTAGAGTGAAAGTGAAACACAATCTTCTGAATTGTTCATCTAAATGCATTCATTTTCAAATGCTGATGTAGATAATATATAATGGAGTCCATATTCTCTTTGAAATCTTCATGAACCATTCAATACCATTCCACTTGTAAATCAGCTGAGTTAATCACTCCCTAAAATTCAGTGGGGGAGCTTAAAATTCCTTTTGGTTGTATTCTGGACAGATAGCTACTCATATGATCTCAGGTACTGTAGCACTGTCATGTGACATGGCAATTAAATTAGTGAATCTGCCCTCTTTGCCAAAAAAAATTTACCCATCATGCAAGGGATTCTCTGTTTTAATTGTCAGCCTTAATGACTAAAGATTTACAGATCTGTTCATATGCGTACTAAGAGATATTTAGACTTATAAACTGGAGTGGATTTTTTTTCTTAAATCGTGAAACAACCAGAACTTAAAGCATAACATGAAGATCTTCCATTATTTCTGTGTCACCTGAAATGAGAAGACATTGAATTTTTTTCTGAAAAAAAATTAATCATGACTTCTTGCCAGGCTAAATGCCCAAAAAGAAATATGAGTATTTCCTGATTTTCTCCTCACTCTGCAGTAGTGCCTGATGATACATTTAATCTTGTTTCTTAAGCCTACTATGCTGCAGGAAAACATTTTCTTTTCCTTCCTGTAAACTGGACTGCTGAATGCTGGATTTATCAGAAACACTTCAGAAACACCAGTACTTTCATTTAAGCTCTTTTGGATAAAAGTTCTTCACAATTCATCCAAATCTATCTAGAATCAAGAGCAATTCTGTTTCAGTGGAAAAAAAAAATAACCATGATATTCCATGAGACCTGTACATGGGGTCCTGAAGACAATAATTGAAATCTGCTGGTGATAAAATACAGCCTGCATCCTTAGACAGCCACTCTTCTAAAGAGCAAATTAGCAGAATGGCCCCCATGACAGCATTAAATTGGGATAAACCAAAAGTTTTGGTGGTTTGAACTTCTTTCAGTAAATTTAAACTTTCATGCTTAAGAAATCTGGAATGTTTGAACCAAGGCCATTGATAAATGCTTAATAAATTGCTACAGAGAGTGTATAAGCAATTCTCAGTGTCTATCACAGCTCTCATTTCATTGGAACAGGCACTTCAGGACAAACTTTGTCAACAAAATGCTCTCCTGCTTGTAAGGGTGAGCAGAGCACTATACTTCTAAAATTTCATGAGATCTTTTTTTTACAGGTTAACTATTTTCTACCAGCATTTCTTTTTTCACTGGACTGACAATAGACATGCTTTTTTCAAGGCACCTTTCAGACAAGCACTCAAAATACAACTAATATCCTTTAACAAATTTTTCTTATACAAAGAATTAATGACTTAAGTTTATTTGACACTTAATTTAGCAACTTAAATAATGGGGGTAGTAAAAATTTGCAGTTAAGGAAACAATTGACACTCTCTTTTTCCTAGTACTCATGAAAACACAAACTGAAAATAGCAATGATAGGGCTTAATAAAAGACAAATATTGACAGAGATTCATAAACCCCCAAAGAAACAAGGAGTACTGAACATGTTGGTTTACTGTACCAATGTTTACACTGGATTGCATATGTGTGACATGGTCAGAGAAACATATTTTAGCTGTTTATGTCTCTGAGATTTTTGATCACTTAATCATAAAACCTGTCAAAAGTTGCAGCACCCAAAACTGACATGTCCAAACAAATAAAATTTATTTAAAAATTTAATAATTTGATTTCTTGACATTTTCCTTCTGGCTCCAAAATAAATGAAATGCAGCTTTTCATAAACTGTTTTCAGTCATATCAACATCACTGAAGCCTCAGGAACTGGTCCCATAATTGTTGAATGAACTTAGAGCAGAAATTCCAGAAAATGACTGCTAAACTTCCACTCTTTTATGCTCATAGCAATCACTTATAACTCCTGTTTACCACTTTGAGACCTAAATCAATGTGCTTTTAAACAGAGGTTAATAGTTTTTTCACAGTGGCTAACCCTGATGAGTTTATTTTCTGCTGATTTTACTAAGTCAAAGAATAGTGCTGATGAAAACCTGAAGTGTCGCAAAATAAGGGCAAGTCCTATTCAAGGCAACTTCCTTGACTTTTAAATTATTTGCAATTCTGTTAATGGCTTCATTTTGAACACCTGTAGGTGGGTGTGGGAGAACCCTGCCTGAAGGACTGCCAGAACAACCAGGACACGTCCTTCCAGGAATGGATAGAGCTGACAACCAAACGATTAATGCCAGAAAAAGTTTTCTTAGTATAGATCGTGATTATATGTATTAGATAGATAGTTATATTATTGGTATTTGTATGTTAACTCCCCCTGGCTGTGTCACCTGGATACCTGGTTCCCTGTTTCCCCCTTGGTTAGCCAGTGATGTAATGTAGCATCATCATATAAGGCTGGCCACTCCCAGTCTCCCCCCTCCTTACCTGCCAGGCTTCACTCTAGCCACTCCTCTCCTTTCCCATCATTGTATTCTCCCCTCCCCTCTTTCCCCATATTTGTCGTGTCCCGCCCCTAACTCCTCCCAGTTCCCAAACCCCTTAAAAGTCTCAGTACTGTCAATAAACCCGTTCCAGCTTTCTACCCCCAACTGTCTGTGGACCGTGTCCTTTGTTTCCCTTCGGCATGTGGTAGGTGGGCTCAAGAAACTGAACATTTCCAGTAAAAGTTTGAAAGTTTTGCGAAGACTTAAGAGCTTCTTAACAGAACTATTTTTGTATTTCCCAGTTCAAGGTGACCTGAATCTTCTGAGCTGACTGGCATTTACACATTGCCCTGGTAACATGACTGCAGTGTGCATTAGCCACTTGCAGGCTCATTGGGAAGTACTGGCTTGTGAACATAGGGCCAGTCCTACACTCAACAACAGAAATGTCAGGAGAGAGATACCATAGGATGCTCAGAAGCCTCAGCTAAAAGATGGCAAAGGGGTGAAGAAAATGACAAAAAGGAAGAGAGTTGTATCCCTATGACACTCTAGCAAAGCAAGTTCCAAATCACCAATTTTACATGTGTGCTAAAAGCTCATCCCATTACAAAGGGATCACTGTTATTTAGGTGCGTGAGTGTGTATGAGGAAGAGAGTGATGAGACAAGGGAGGAGAGAAGGGAGGGAGAAAGCTTTCTAATAAACCTTACAAGTCAGCTATCTAACTCTCAGCTTTTGCATAAGTCTAAGAATGCAATGTGGAAGATGATGACAAACACAGGGCTGAAGGGAAATCTGACACCTAAGTCTCCACCAGTGGCGCAGTCACGAGTGTGGTAGGTTTTGTCATCTGTGTAAAAACTGAACAGAAGGCAAGGCAGAGTGGGAAGTGTGGCCACGATACATTTGAGCAGCGGGTTGAGCAGTGGGCTTAGTTATACATCACACCCAGAATGTCAAATGATTGTAGAGCTTGCTCAACTCAGCTTTTTTGTTTTTAACTTTTTGATTTTGTCATCTTCAAAGAAGAATGTTTTGTTTTGTGGGTTTTGTTTTTTTTTTTTTTTTTCCCACGCTAATCCATTTGTTTCACACAAATTCATAGCCTTTCTCAAAGGTTCATAATCAAGAAACAAATCATAAATTAACTGAAGCAAAATATCAGCTTACTGGCATACAAAATTGGAAAAAAGGTAACTTATGTTCTGCTTTATCCTTGAAGGAATAGGAGTCATGGTGATTTACATATTTAATTTTTGAACAATTAACATTAAAGAGCTTTCTGTTCCGCTGATTCTCACCTCTTGCAGTCATTCTCTGTGTAAAGCAATGAAGTGCTGGTAACGGTGAAAAATGTGGCCAAAGTGGCAAAGATAAAGTAGATATTATTAATGGCTCAGTAAAATTGCACACTGCGAAATTGCCATGCAGCTCATATTCTCTCTCCATGGCCATTTTCTTGTAATCCTGAGTCAGTTAAAATTTGTATCAGTATATGTATCTCCTGTTTACCTATTCTTTGCCTTCATTTCTGGAAAATCTCACATCTTTTCCCTTTTTTTTTTTTTTTTTTTCTCATGAAGGGCAGAGATTCAGCTACTGTATTTAAATTTCCTTTTTTTTTTTTTTTTTTTTTTTAATTACAGATTCCAATAAGAACAAAGGGAAAGAAAATTACACTGTGAAGTTTAGCTGATTGTTTTGTGTTGCAGGCATCCTGATCTTTAAATTCTACTCAGAATGACTGTTTTTGTTGCCACTTTCTGAATGGATATATTCTAAAAAGAACCAGAAAAAATCGAAATCTCCTTAGATTTCCCCTATTAATAATTTCATTAATTGCTTAATGTGAACTGAGAATTCGAAGAGGTTCAATTACATGCCTTAAATTTTTGGAGGCACAGAGACCATTATCAGAACATAACACATAGTACCGTAGATTATGATTTTAAAGCATGTATGTATTTAATATTCAAAATGATATCTGTGTGTCCAGTCTTACATGATAGATATGATATTAATTTTGAAATTATTGTGGTAATAATTTTCTGATAACAAAACTTCACAGGTAAGACTGATTAATTAGAAATAAGCTTTCTTTCAAGAGTTTACCAACAAAAATGCATGACAATGTCTTGAATTTTGCTAATCATGCAACTATTTTTAAAATTGTAAAATTAAACATTTGTACTCTACAGGGCTCTGATATTTAAACATAAACACAGAGAATATATATATTTATATGCACATATACATTATATCAGACAAGACATATCCATAGCATATATATATAAGATAGATGCTATACCTTTGCACATCTATATCACATATACATACCATAATGAACATACATTACTCAAAATGCATCAAAGATGTATAAAGCAAATGCTATTTGTAAAAATGTTTTTCTAATTAATTAAAAAGCCACCAGGATTCCAGATTCTTTATAAAGTGAAAAATACATAAATTAAAAAATATTTATTTATTTTATGTGCTTTCCAATGTTGTTATGTCCTTCCCCCTAGTTACTCCTGTGATTGTTGCATGCATAATTATTATTTCTTAAAAGAATATATATCTGTTCATCTACAATTATTCGTGACTGGAACATGAGCTTGTAATTAGTGCTTATTCTGGTAAGCAGAACAATAGACATTCTAACAAATTTGAGTGTTGATTGAAAGTTAATATTGCAGTTTATATTCTCATTGCTTTGATGTCTGGTAGCTTGTTTTCTTGTTATTTATTCTGACTGACCATTTGTAATAGCTACTTTAAAAGAATTGCAATTAAAAAATTAATGCAAATCAAAGGACAATTCAAAGCAATTTTCTGTGCCAATGAATATAATATAAATTTGAGTATATGTAACATATAAACATGTGTGTATGGAGATATTTAGATTTATTTCCTTTCTTCCCATGCAGAAAAAAAATTACTACATAAAAGCTATGACTAACTCTTAGTGCTGACTCTTTCTCCCCATTCTGACTCTCACCAATGAATCCGAATGCAGACTCTTTTTTTTCAGGAGGATGCCGACCTAGGCACATCAAGGCCCTTGAATGCCCTTGGGTACTTGATCTAAGTTGTCCTGCTCTGAGTGGAGATCAGGACCAGATGATGTCCAGATGTCCTGGGCAAGACAAACTCACCCAGGACTCTATTCTGTGGTGCTCTGGAGAGGCACTGAGCTGAAGACAGAAAAGACAGAAAAGCCTAGCAAATACAAAAAATCCTCCCAATGAATAACAAACTACTCAGAATGATGAGAGGCAAGTCTTCATATAGGAACTAACTTTGCCAGTGCTACAAGTGGCTGGTCTTCAACATATAAATACTCTAAAGAAATGATTCTGCTACATAGTGATAACATAACATCAACTCTTTCGCTTTATGAATGCCATTTGACATGCCACACTCTCACACAATCATTTTTTTATCAGCAGGAAGCCATCACACATTCACACTATATACTAACAATAAATACTTAGTGGTGGACTTGGCAGTGCTGGGTTAATGATTGAACTTGGTGGTCTGAGCAGTCTTTTCCAACCTAAACAATTCTGTGATTCCCTGGGACATAAAAATGCAAGAGAAAGAGTGCAATCCCAATCTCTTAATAGGCTGTGAGCTTTGGCTTTACAATGCAAGCAGCTGAGGTAAAGGTGGATGAGGGAACAGTGCACTCTTCTGTTTCCAGATATTGCCAAAGAACGAACCAGCCTTTTTAATATCTCCTCCCAACCATATTCAAAGAAAAGTCTCCAGCGTCAGCCACTTTCAGGCAAAAAAATCTGAACTTGTCTAACATCCTCTTTACTGAAGAGAAAGGGAGGAAAGAGGAGAAGCTTTTCAGTGAAAGTGGGCTGCATCTACTCCAGGCAGTCAGGGCTGAATCCCAGCTCCAAAAGGCATTATATGTGAAAAAACGAATGTACAGTAATTTTGATTCTTCCTGTTAGGAAAAGAATTCATATTATATTCTAAGCTCCTGGCCTCTGTGAATACATACCCTGAGATAAAATTCAGGAAGCAACATGTCAGTGGGAGTAGTGCTTTTAAAAGGGTAAAGTGTAAGAGTGAAAATAAAAGCACGTGGTCTGTCAGAAGACTGGATGGAAGAGACAAAGAGAGCAAGTAGTACTCTAATATGCTTTCCAAGCAAGGAGAAAGAAGTTGGAAGCAAAGTAGATTTATTTATTGTTTTGTTGTTGCTGGTTTGGAGGTTGGTTTTTTTGTTTGTTTGTTTGTTTTTCCCAGACAGCATAGCTACTACACTGATTAAGACGCCTCTGCTGAGCTGGGCTTGTCGCATGCTGTGAGCTGTGGGTGGAGGTGCGAGTGGAGCCCGTCTGGGCTCAGCAGTGCTGGAGAACCCTCTTCTGCAGGGAAAGCTGAAGAAGCAAAGACTACACGTGGTTCATACAAGTTCTTAAAGGTTGCAACATTTTTTCAGTGTAGTGGCATGTGACGAGTCCTGCAGGCTTCTCCATCTTGTAGCCACTGTCTCAGTGCAGTCATGACTCTACAATATTTCAGTGCTAAAGGTGACATGCCAACAATGAGAGTGAAAGTGTTGTCTCCAGCAGTACTGAGCCGCAACCTTTACATGAGAGGGAGGCAAATGCCCCTAAACCCCAGTTACAGATAGTGAAGCACATATTTATTTCTTCTGCATACTCACTCTTATAGAATCCCAGAATCACAGAATCATCTAGGTTGAAAAAGACCTCTAAGATCATTGAGTCCAAACATTAACCCAGCACTGCCAAGTCCAACACTAAACAGTGTCCCCAGGTGCCAAATCTACATGTCATTTCAATAATTCAAGGAGTGACAATCATATCCTTAGGCAGCCTTTTCCAAGAGATGGATGCTCTCCATAGAGAAAAAAAAGCTTTCTCTCGTTGGAAAAATGACTTGAATTCATCATAGTTCCCAGAAACACAACTCAGGTAATGATAGCACTTCTCAGTTGCAGAACCAGCAGAAGTCATCCCAACAAGAACTAAAGAGAGGTTGCAGCCAAAAAATGAAATTACAAAGATTTTTTTTTTTCTTTTATTATGTATTATTATGGCAACATATTTCATGATCTTAGTAAGATCTCACTCTTTCCCTATATGAGTTAAAAATAATGCAGAGGAAGGAAATGGCTGGGTTAATGTTTCACTTCAAGAATGGTGAACTTCATTACTTTGGTTTCATTACAAGCAGATGTCAGTTTGGTGTTCTTATCCACCCTTCCACATTTTTCAGCTTATGAGGACAGATTTATGTAAGCTTTCAAATTAAGGCCCTTGGGTACTGCGGTGCTGAATTGAGATGTAAATCATAGCCGGAAAAATGCATCTGTCACTATACTTACATCAGTTGTAGTAAGAAATACACAGTAGATTAATGTCACCTGAACTTTCATCTTTGCACAGTCTTGAACAATGTGGCTGAGAGGTCAATTATGATTTCTTAAATGTGGACCATTGTTCATCTTGATCATGGCAAAGCTTCATCACTACATAGAAAAGAATGTTCAAGTACCAAATGGAGTACAGGTTTCCTTATTCTAGCAGTTAATGGAAAAAAAAAAAAAAAGAAAACAATAAACAAACCTGTAAAAAAAAAAATAAAGGAATCAGTTTCTAAATTTATAGTTGAATCAGTTTCATGGAGATAGGAAGAGCTTTGTTTCTCTTGGGAATATCCAAAGAAAGCAATTTCTGTAAACATGCATAGGAAAAAAATATAGAGAAAAGAGCATTTAAAAATAATTACTTTTTTCCTTCCTCCTGTACATTCTGCATGGTTTATTAGCATGTTCTAAGTTATCTATAATTAAAAAAAAAAAAAATTGTATTGAAAGACTGATAGCATTTTTCTCTAATTGACCAGCTGGCTTTTCTAAAAGTTTTCAGTAAATAGCAGGATGTACTGCTATTTTTGTGTAATACAATTACTGTGAAGCATGTGCTGGAAAGCTGTGCAAAACCTTTGCATTCAGTAATAGCTAAAATAGAACTTTATTATAATAAAACCACATGTAAAGTTACAGTGTACTATTGCAGGGGAGGTTTATTTTTAATTTATTATGATGTAATTCATTCTTAGACTGCAGTACAGGGCAAATATAGGGTGTAAGTTGAAGAGCTAGATAGGTGGAAACAGATGTCTTTCTTAAGATGCTAACAGATGATACAGATAATTTTCAGGATTAGTAATTCTAAGGAAATTGTTTTAGAAAAAAAAGTACTAATATTAAATGAATTTAGGAAATTTGAAGATATATTAACACCTGTGCTTCTTCATATATTAATAATAGGTTATTGTACCTCAACCTCATTTCATAGAAATATTCCAAGACACAGGATACTGTCAGAGAAATGTCAGCTCTAAACAAACTTGTAATTCTTAAGCTGTTAAAGTTAATTGAACTTTGCTATTGACCTTTGTACCTGTTTTTTCCCCTAAGAGTGAGTCACAGAAATTGTTTAGAAATCTCATTTAAAAATGCATTGAGAAAAAAGTTTATAATTTGCTAGTAGACTGCTTTAAAAATCCTTCTTTATTTATTAAGGAAGCAATTTATTGTGTTTCCCTTGCAATTCAAACTTAGGCTGCCTTTTTAAAAGTTTTACCTTTTCAGATAAAATTTCCACTCAAAGATCCCCTCTGTTTCATTCTGCCTGTCATCAAGGTACTTGCCACATATTTCAGTTTTTGAGAATCCTGCAGAGACAGAATTGTTTTTGAGGCCCAGATCTCATTTCCACCTTCCATTGCACCTGTCCAGCATGCTGAGAGGAGGGAAGTAACATTTTCATGTAGCTTAAAGGAAAAATACTCTCATTTCATGAAGCCCAGCTTTCTAAAAGTTCACACATTAGGAAAGATTTGTCATCTAAGATATAGGATGATACTTAAAAAAAATAGTGTTTAACATCAGTTGGCATTTCTTAATGGCCATTTTTGTTGAGAAGTAATCTGTGCAATATAACTCACTGCAAGAAACTGCACAGAATTTTCTAGCATTGTTTTCCTTATGGCTTTAACAGGAAAAAAAAAAAAAAAGAAAAAAAAGCAGTAGTCCCCCTAATAATTTTCTTTCCTAAGAAAATTTCTTGCGTAATAATTGTCTGTGAAGTTTCTACATGTTCCTGTGAAGCAGGGATGTAGGCAACATGCTGGACTGGACAGCCACCTGATATCATACAGACTCATCTCATATATCTGCATGTGAACAGCAAACTTTCTTAGAAAAAGATCAGGATCAAACGCACATTACACACACACCCCAACATAATTTTCCATGCTGCATAAAGAAGTGAGTTGACACTATAGAAAATATGTGGCAAACATATTTTGAGTGGGTTTGATGCAATGAAGATTTTGAAAAAGTTAAAATTTTAGCTACTTAACTGCAATATAATTCATAGATTAATTTCAACTATCTTCACAGTGAGCTTAAATGGTGAAGTATCCTGAAGTCTGATTTTCTATGATCTTTTTAGATGTGGCTTTACATCATATGTGTAATTGTGGTCTCTTTGCAGTTCTGATGCATATCCTTTACAAGCATTTTGATTTATCTAAAAAATTACATCCCACTTAACAGGTAAAATTCCCCCCCAATAAAGCTATGAGATATATATGTGGAGTTTTATTTTGGAGCATTGCTGCTAATGAGAATATTGAAGAGAGATTAACTGTAAAAATAAAGTGATTTCACAGGCACACATACAGATTTATGACTGTCTTTAATCTGCCTCGTGTTCAAATACAGTTTTTAAAATATGCATTTAGACACACATTAAATTTCTATGATTTAAAAACTTTAACCTTAATTAATCCAATTCCTTTTTGTCCAGGAGTATAAATTCAGGAGACATAGGGAGGAATTCTAGAAAGAAGAATTAATAAGATAATATCTTTGAGAGGAAAAGAAAGTTATTAGTAGGATGAAGAGGCTGGGAAAGGAACTGACTTGATATAATGGAAATCTGTGAAAGAGAGGTAGAGTCACAGATAGAAGTGTAATCTTTGGTAGGGTGATGTGGGGGAAAGAAGTAAAACTATTAGCACTCAATGACAAGATGTGAACGGAAGAATTACCACGTTAGAAATGAAGTAGAAAACAGAACCCACCAGAACTTCCACCTGAAACATGAAGGGATAAGAGAGGAGTGATTCTGCCATGTTATAATTTATTTCTCAACCTACTAATTTACTCTGCCTATTGAAGACTGATTTCATTCTTATATTTTTGTGAACAAAACATTCCAAACTCACGTTTATCAATATCTGTCAAATCATATTTTCCATTTTACTAATTGTTAAAACTTTTTGTTCTCTTCTGAAACAGTTCATGAACTTCCTTCCACATTTTTATGAAAGGCTACACTATGTTAGAATGTATTACTGCTTAGAACACTACTGTATTTGTAGATTTAAGTCTCAGCTGCAATATATGAGAGACAGGCACTAACTATGTGATGATCTGACTTTTCTTATTAGGAATAGTACTTAAGCTTGAAATTAATATAATTTTTGGGTACCTTCCATTCCTCCCAAGTATTGTTATCACAGCTGTATGACTTCTACATGGAAGTTAATGAACTAGTTTCAAGGCATGGTGCTTTATAGACATAAATGGGAAATGCTTAAATAGGACAGACAGAAATCACTCTGTTGTGCCAATTAAACTACCTGACAGAAGCCTAAGGGTCCAGTTTGTGGATGACGCAGCCAATACTGCCAAGCGACACTTGACATTGCACCACTGGTGATTCAAAAATTCATAGTAGCTCAGAGATAGCAACACATTAGAGATATTATTGTGAATTAAAACATAATTTAAAGGAATTAAGCAGTACTAGAAGACCTAGTGGTAGCTGGTGGAGTTCAGAGCAGCTGGCTCCTGTAGTGTGGCATATATTCGCTGTGTCTTCTGTCCACTCAGAACTGGCACCATACAAAAGGCACTTTCTTGCCTTTTGTACTTTTGACAGAGAACTTTTGAGGGGCTCTTGCCTATCTTGTGCCTTTGCACTTCTCAGAAGCCATTAAAGATACTATACTTCAGTCAGTGGTCTCTACTCTCTGTTGAAGTTTCAGAATATGCCTCAACTATTTTACAGAAGAAAGATCTTGAAGAATGAAACACTCCTATGATATTTGACTAAGCTCAGCCATTGAGCTCTATGGAAGAGCTGAAAATATATCTGACAGATTTTGTCTTCATATGTGATATGTATATCAACAGTATGTTTGGCCTCTGGAGTCTCTGTTTCCTTGGTATTTTTCAGCATGCTGAACAGAAAGAAAGGCACAACAGAGGGCTGACCTCCCCTACTCCTGTTCTGGTGACGTGTATGTGAAAGGCCTAGGATACCAATTTAAATAAGATACATTCAATGTATTTGCTAATGCAAACGTCTAAACAATTCTGAAGATAACCACTGTGTAGATTATTATATTCACTTCCAAACTGAGTGAATTCATCTCTGTTCTTTTTCCTAAAGTGGTTTTGATTACTTGGTAAACAAAGTTCACTGAAAATTATTAAAAATAAAAATTGTAATATTATTTGTTAAACATACAGATCCTTCCTACTCATTGACTTGCCACTTTACTGACAATTTGATTATGCAATGGAAAATTATTGATAATAGAAAAAACCTTTCAGGTACATACCAAACCGCATATGGTTCATATGTAGAAGTAAACCATGGGCTAATCACTGCAAAATTATACTATCCAAAATATAATCCTGATTGCATCATAAAATGATCATTACTCATCAATATTGGAAATGTATTAATTGCTTCTTAATCCTGCTCTTTGGCTGCTACCTGGTTATGTACCTTCTCAATTTCACTATGAAACAAAATTAAGATTAAATCTGAGCATAACATTGTTCTTCAAAGACGGTGATCTGTGTCCACTGGAGGAAATTCCACATGTTGCCTGAGATTTTTTATTCTTCCCAGCAGTTCAGCACGTGGGAAGAAGGGAACAAAAACCTTCGGGAACCAATGATGGCAAACTAGCATATCTTATAAGGTACAAATGGAATGAGAGTTTAAAAAAAATGTTGGCTATTGAAAGCAAGTTAAAAGTACTCTTAGGTCTCTTCAGAGTAAAACCAGCACAAAATATATCACTTGTAAATAAACAAGAATAATCCAAAATAAGAGCAGCTTAAAAACAATCACTCAAAGATATTGTAAGTGAAAATGATTTTAGCATTTTGGATTTTTTGTATGACACCATGATGATACAAGGAAGAAAATTTGGCAAAAATCTTTGACCGAGATTTTTGGTCTTTTTTTTCCTCTGATCTGAGAGCTTTTTCAGAACTTTTTTATTCTGATAGTCAAATATCTTGCAATATCAGTGCTAAGTTTAATTACAGCCAGACCATTCCCATTTGTGTTTGCGCCAACACCAATATTTAGCTTTAACAGCCTCTCTCCTTTCTAAGAGCTTCCCTTATGATATATTCCAAGATAGTAATCATACCCCTTTTCAATCTTTATTTTGCTCATAAAAACAAGCTGTTCTGTTCTGCTAAAATTCTCTCCAAGTACTGACTCCTCATTCTCCTGATGTTCTTTTTAACCCTAGTGTGTAGCTCTTCTCATTTTTAATTTTTTTTTTTTTTTTTAATAAGGTTGAGTAGAACTTTATAGTTTTCCAGATGAGTTTGGAGCGGGACCTTGTACAATGGCATGAAAACTTCCTTACTTCTCTTGGAAATGTTTGCCCTGGAGCACCTTTGGATTGGATGTGCCTTCTTCACAGATGCATCACATTATTTCAGGAATTTGATTCCACTGAAAGGAACAATTAAATTAAAATGACATTGGAAAAAGCTCATTCTCACCCTGTTGCTATGTTGACTCAGTAAACAGAATACATTTCTTACAGACATCTTTCCTTCATTATGGATCAGATTCTATCTTTTTCTCATAAAAACAGAGTTTTCAGTTTAAGCTTTATTTTCCCCTATAGATCTAATGCAATGATCCTCCATATGCGAAATTCAAATGTGGTTTAAACAAAAATGTTTAGAAAGCATAGAATGAATTTTTATGGAGCCAATTCAGTCTGTTTCAAAGCATTATGTAGGATATGTCGCCTCTGTGGAAAGTACAGTTTTCTGAAATATATTGCAAATTACTTTAAGCTGAAAAGAACATATTGAAAAACCAAAAGTGGTTTCATTTGATCAACATTATTACAAGAAACTATACTAATAGGAGGTATTTCCTTTGCAAGCACATAAATAACTAAATACCCTTATATATTTTTAAATATATTAAAAATATTAAAATAATTATTGAACTATATCAACATTTCAAAGTACGTACATATCCGTCAAAATTCAGTAAAACTCCACCAATGTGGAAGAGAAACAGTACTGAAATGACTTGTAATAAAACTGAAGGACAAAAAAAGACAAATTCAAACTATATGATGAAAGACAAACATAATTACATGCTGAAAAGCCAATATTTCTTCTCAATGTTCATTGTAAAAAGCACTCAAAACAAAAGGAAAGAAAAAGGTACTTTTTTTTTTTTTGGTCCAGGGACTGTAGAAGAAGTTCCTGGAAAGCAATACTATTAAAATAGAACAAGGGTCATAGTTTTATTAAAATGGCAAACAAATGTATTGGATTGTATAATGATATTGGTGACAGAGGGAACTGAAACAATACCAGGACTGGAGACAAAATGAGACAGAAAAGCAACTGCCACATCAGTTTTTGCCAAAAGAAAGACTACTTTTAATGGTTAGTTTCTCCTCCTCCTGAAATATTCAGGTTTCTGATAATTTTGATACTGTGTTTAAAAGACTTCTTATGAAAATGGTCATGGTAATAAATTTAAATACCGTTTATTTGAAAGAATCAGAACAGAGAAAAGAAATTGGAGTCTAAGTAAGTGAATGTACAGTTTTATAAATTAATTGATGGGTAAATAATTTCTTCTTCAACACACTACAGAAAACAGTACTGAACAAATGAAATGCATCAAACTACTCCAATTTTACTAAATATCAGAGAATATCACGTCACCAATTTGACTGAGATCAATTTGTATCATGGCATCATTGTATCCTTATATTATCAAAATACAGAAATTTTTTTAACAGTTGAATATGAGATGTAATGATACAGAACATTGTCCAGGAATGGGAGAACCTCTAACAGAGGCTGAACGGATTAGTTTTTCACTTTGAGTTCAATAAATAAAAGACAATAAGAGCCAGAAAGGTCAGCATTATGGTTAAAATTAACAAACAAAAAGAACTAGTCAGAAAAAAAAAAAAAAGGAAGGGAAATATGGGATATAGTAATACTAGAAAAAAAAAATGGACAGGTAGACAAAGATCTGGGAGTGAAGTACATCACATATTTAGACAGAAATATCTCAGCAATTTATTCTGATTGAATGATAAGAGGAATGTAGAAATGGAAAAAAAAAACAAAACAAAAAGAAACTGGAAACCAACAGGTGATACCTGAAATTGTGGTTATATATGTTTATTCTGGGATGCCTAAACTCACAGTAACTGTAGCACCATGAAAGATAGATTAAAATCTGCAACAGAGGGATGTTCACTCTTCCTATACATATTAAGGAGAAAAAAATTCAGCGCTGATTGTGGTGCAAATTTTGATTGCATATTCAAACAGTGTTTTCGATATTTAGTACATTAAGTGTAATTTATTCTACTTTTAAATACTATTTTAAATTCTTCCAGTAACTCTCTCTACATTCTGCTTCTTGACACTAAATATAAATCTTGGTGCTTGATTCAAAGCCAAATGCTCAGGTGTTCCAACAGTGCAGAATCAAGTGTTGAGGTCTCTCATCTATAATTGTTACCTTCAACCTTGCTTATGAACTTATTCAAGTGAGCTGATTTTAACTTATCTGCAGTTTCCTTTAAGACAGAGACTAATAAAAATAAAATAGAACTTACAACTACACTTTAAAGTATTATTGTATGTTACTTAATATTAAAAAAAAAAAACAACTCTAAATTGTATAATTCCTGAATTAGTGTCTAGTCCAAATGGTAATTGTCATTAACTAGATTTTGAGACTAAAGAAATCCTTAGCACAGCTTTTTCTGTCAAACTGCAGAATGGTGGAAGGTCCATTGCTTGAAGAAACTCAAGCAAGACCAATATAGTACAATAGTACAATATAGTACAATATTTTGCATTGAATAAATCAAAGTAAACAGGAAAGATAAAGGTATTGCTGCTTGAAAACTCAGTTTCAGGAAGGTAGTGACAAAGCTTTTTCTATGCTATTTTTTGAACACCTTTTAGAACAGTTCCAACATTATATAAACAATGAATTTTGGGTAAATCTGCCAAAAAAATCCAAAAAACAAACCAAGCCGTATAAAGTAAACTGGGTATGCATAGAAACTTGGCCAACAACAGGGTACTACAACCTTGTTTAATATAATTTTGCCATTTATATATATATATATTAATATAAATGTTTTATTCTGTACATTTTATTATTGTGCAAGGATATGTTTCAGTGTATTTCTTTCAAAAATATTTTGATTCTTCAACCTCGTGTTCATTTTATCTCCAAGTCGAAAGAATGTGAAGATCAGTATAAACAACAACAACAACATTACTTGCTGTTAATCAACTGGACATCATATTTCACTTGAATCATGGAAGAATAGCACCTGCAACTGGCTCCTGAACTAAATGCAATACACTTAGTATTAACACCTCTGTTATAAGCAACAGCATGTTCCTGAGTAACTAAAGTTGTTTGTTTTTTCTTGTGCCTGACAATGCAATAAACAGAAATGAAGAAAGTGAACAGAATAAAAACTGAAAATAAATTATTTGAAGATTTTGTACTACAAAACATTCGTACCCTGTCAGTAAAGCAGCTAAACTTGTAATGCTTTCAATCCTGAGTGTCTCGTTATAACAGTCCATTGTAATTATATCAGCTTTCTTGTATGAATCAAGACTTATTGAAAGGAAAAAAAAAAAGGAAAATAAGAAACCGTGAAAAATAATCTTAAATAGAATGCACCTAATTTATGACAAAATGACTTCTTATTGCATGTGTGTTCAGCAAAAAAAAGTAAAAAAAAAAAAGTGAAAAAAAAAATCCCAAAGAGTACTTTTACTGTCTGACTGTTATAAGATTAAAAAAAGTCTCATCTTTAAAGAAGGACAGTTTGTAGCTACCTGACGATATTGTAGAATCAAAGATTTCAGTGGTGTAAATTAAAGTTTATTAATACCAATGAAATCTGGCTACATATTTTTTACTGTCTTATATATTTCACACATTATCCCTAGAAGTAAGTTAAAATGAACTGACCTCTCTCAGTCATTAGAAAATTTGTATTTACTGTTCTGTACAATTCCCAAACAACCACAAGAAGCCCAAAGCTACGTGTCTAGGCATATCAACCACTTGTAACAGATAACTGGATAACCAAGGAAAGCATCTTCACATCTGCTTTACTTACCTTCAGAGTTCTGTACATTATTAACCTCCTTTCTAAGAGAGAAGATCCTATTTTGGTGCAGAAAACCAAAGTCCTCTTTCTCATCATAATCCATTCAGCCTGCAGGCCCACTGCCAAATCTTTCAACACACATTTTTGTCCAAGTAAGTGCTCTCCCACTGGGAACTGTTTTGCGCTGCACACAGAAAACAGGCAGAGCTGAATAATACAAGCTCATAACACACTTCAGCAGGCTATTCAGGAAGGGGCCACCAATGATTCCTGCGCCTCAGAGTCTTCCTCCCAGCCATGCCTGTCAGCCAGCTATTCAGACTGTTTTCAGGCAGCAGAGGTGCTTCTGTGGGTGTCCCTGTTTTCCAAGTTATCTTTTGGATTCCTCTTTTCTCCACGTTTGAGCCTTTCACCTTCAGTTCATTCTATGTCTCCCATTGCTCCCCTCCCACCAAATTTGCTTTCTTGAACACTTCCTCCTCACCTACCTCCCAATATCTTTTATTAACCTCATTCTCAAGGAGGGCTCTGAGAATGTATTAGAGATATATCTCCTTTCCAACTGCAAAAGAAAACAAATAAGCAGAGTAGATATGTACTAATGATTCAGCAAGTATAAAAACGGGGCAAGAATATAAGATATTTCTTTACAGTATCTTCCAGCCTTTTTTAGGTGTCAAGAACTCAAGGTTCTGATAGGCTTTATCTTCCCATGAATGACTTTTTAGAACTAATGTAATCTTATTTTCAAGATGACCTTTGGAAAGGTTGCTAAATATTGCATGAAGACTCACCTCTTTGCTTGTTTAGATTTGCCTTCTAATAGCTTTATTAATTGGATTTGAAATTATAAGTAACAGCAGAAAACATTTTTATGTCATTGCTTTCAGTTCTTCTTTTTAAAAGTGAAATCTTTATCACATCCTTCTCTCCCAACAGGATCAGTTTTAGTCAATGCTAGCTTAACAATCATAGCAAAATCTTGCCTCATCTCCTGAACTTGATTCTTCCTTTTCTATAAACATTTCAATTCTGAGTAATATGCCACTTTGCCCAGTTACACCTCTGTTTCATTGTGCTAGACTGACATAAAAGAAAAGTCAATTTAATCAGAAATACTAAAAATCAATCAACAAAAATCTCTTTGTTCTGTTCAGCATCATTTCTAGAGCAATTATCACTAGAAGTTGTATGGGTTGGTGCACTACTTTTTCAGTTATTGCTGTCTTGCACATGTACCTGTACAATGTTTGTCTATTATACACTTTCAGATTAATATCTTTGAAGGAGATTTTATTATCTTGAACCAGAAAAAAAATAAAAATGGAATATTTCTCTATTGAAATGTATTACTGGTACTATTGAATATGGGTACTCTTAAAATGTAATAGTAACAGTATTTTTATTTTAATTGATTGCAAAACTTCCATCTTAAATCTGTGATACTAGCTTTAGTTATTGTGGAAACAGTGTTACTACTATTTAAAGTGTGCTTCCTAATATAGAATATAAGTAATTTCCAGTAAAGAAGTAAGTACCTTTCTGTTTAAGAAAGGAACAACAACAATGGACACTGATTTTACACAACTCTTTTCTAGCTGGAAAAAGCTCAGCTGTTGAACATATTATAGGAACTACAGTGTGAGAAAAGTTGTGGCGCTTTAGCTGGATCGCTGAGAGACTCCACGAACCACTTAATTCATATCTACTCTGCCCCACAATTCTGTGAGACTTCTTAACATGCATAACTTAATGCTAATAATTTACTTAAACAATGTACAAAATATATCCTAACTACTTTAATGCACAGAAACCATGAATAATTTTATTGACTGTTTTGAAGTATCTGACCTATATACAGTGGCAATTTTTGCATCAGAAACTCTTAGTGAATTTCTGGATGGCATGTGTGTCTCTGGGCTGGCCAGGTTCTTCACCTAGGATGTTAGTTTACACTCTGAAACATACTGGTTGACTTGAGCAAAGCAGGAGCTGCCTGAGGTGGATCTCCAGGGCAGTCAGGGAGGCTGCAGCAACTCTCAAGTACATAATTATGAAAGTAGCTAGGCGTTCAATCCCTTGGTCTGATTTTGGTCCCCTGTCCGAGTTACTTTATTGCCTCTTTTATGCAGATGACTAACTGGGAAGTTATTAACTGACAGAGTTAATGACTTAAATGCACTAGAGGTGGGCATAAGCACACCACTGACACAGCTATGTCATAATTAAAACTATAGGAGAAACTTTGATTTCATCCTTAAAACTAATTTCCAGTGTATGACTGAATCACTGTATGCATGTGTGCTTATTGTGTACGGCACTTGTGTCCTGGCTTGATTGCGGTCATTATCTACATAGACCATTATGAAACTTCACACACTGTGGAAATGCAGATATACCGGTTAAACTAGCATGTCTTTTGAGTCCTACAAATAATGAGCTATAAAAATGAGAAGATGGTGATATATAAAAGGTCAGAATATTCAGAGTATTTTCTCCACAGTTAATAGCTCCTGATAATCCAACTGAGTTTAAACTTACGGTTATACTGTAAGAAGTAGGAACATTAGGAGATTTATTTACACCTTTAGTTTCCATCAAAATTCTTCTGAAAGAGTGATGAAAATCCAGCAACTTAACTGTGGTGGTTTTGAATAAATGCATGGCAAATCAAATTCTCAGGTTGGTTTTTTACAGCAGTCTGTTTGGTCTTAATATCTCACACCATCACATTCCATCTTGCTTTCAAAATAGGTATGGAAAGTTATCTATAAAGTAATTTCTTCCAGAAATAGCACAGTCAATGAATAATGTTTCCACTCTAATCTTATACCTGATGGTCATTCTTGTCTCATTCTACCCTATGGCATTTTGCTTTTGCAGTTTTTTCACAGAGTTTGGGTTCCAATCAATAAAGCAATGCAATTTGACAGCATATTCTCTCTACTTTTAAGAAGAAAAAAAAAAAGAGAAAAATCTATGGGTGATTTGTTTTTTGGCTATTACAAAAATATTCTGACCATGGTTATCTGTGACTAGCACAGTCACTAGTAAATTAGTCGTGTTTGAAACTGACATGAGTGAAGGATGGAGAAAAAGATCAAATCATCTTCTTGCTTTCATAGGCAAGGTTTAGTTTAAATGCTTGTTCTCCCTTTAAGGCTTATGCTTTTTCTACCACATGAAGAAAGGACCAGGTCAGAGAATCCTAGATTTATACACTGGTTTGGATTGGAAGTGACCTTAAAGATCACCTAGTTCCACCCATGGCATCAGGGACAGGGACACCTTTTACTGGACCAGGTTGCTCAAAGCACCATCCAGCCTGGTCTTAAATACCTCCAGGTATGGGCCATCTACAGCTTCTCTGGGCAACCTGTTCCACTGCCTCAGCACCCTTACAGGAAAAGATTTCTTCATAAAATCTAATCTAAACCTACTTTTTTTCAATTTAAAGCCATTCCTGCTTGTTCATTCACTACATAACCTTGTAAATTGTTCGTCTCCATTTTTCTTGTAGGACCGTTTTAGGTATTGAAAAGTCTCCCCAGAGCTTTCCCCACTTCAGGCTGAACAACCCAAACTCTCAGCTTTTCTTCATAGAGTAAGTGTTCCACCATTCTGATCCTAGAGTAAATTTATTTTACAGCTGTTTCAAGGCAGTTGCAGTACAAGTAGGGAGTATGAAATTTGAGAATCTGGGACGTAGACAATCAGGGAGGTGATTTTTTAACTTATGTTGCATTATTCCTGCTGCAGAATAGCATTTGCATCTTTGAAAGAAAGTAGTTCAGGCAGGGATTTTGACTTGCAGTTGTCAACACTGTCCTTCAACTGTCAGTTCAGCTCCCAGTGATTTCTTTTTTTGCAGTTTTTCACAGCTGGAAATCATCTTTGCTATCCTTAACAGCTTAACAGAATCAGCAACTTCTATTGTTCTCCTCCCTTTTCCAGAATGCGAGTGTGATGAGTACCAAGTAACCCTGCAAAGATATCTATGGAGCTTCTGCAGTGAACTGTCTTTCACTGCAAGGGTGGTCAGTCATTTACTCCTGACTTCTGTTTCCCATTTTCTATTAGCCTTTGCCCTTATAAGTACTTTCTCTGTTTAGTTTTCTTGAAAATGTTTGGTGAGGTACATAAATGAAAGCACCGTGCAAAGTCAAAGGAATGGTAATCAAATCTCCTTTATCTAACTAGACATAGATGCTAATCTTTTCCAAGAATTCCAGTAGTTTTGTGACATTTCATATTTATCCATAAGTCCCTTAATTCCAGTCTTTACTCATCTATAGTTCCATTGGAGTTCTTTTTTCAAAAATTGGCATTATTTTAACCACTTTCCAATCTTTTCACACTGAGTCAGTTTTTTACACACCGCCATTTGTAGTTTGGCTATTTCACACTCAAGTTCCTTCAGAACTGTGGGGCACAAGCCATCTGTTCCTGGTGTTAAGAAGGGTCACTGTTTCTACACTTCTCTTCAGAACATTCTTTCTATATTTCAGTGGTTCAGCTGTCTCTTAAGATTCTCTGGAAAGCTTCCTCTTAGTGTTGTGTAACAGCAGTGGTTGGGGTAGCCCGGCTCCTCTATTTCCCCATCCTCCCGGGGTCTGCAGGGGATTGCGAAATCCCCACGTGGTCAGGAGTGCAAAGATGTAGCAGTTCCAGGTTGGGTGGTCATAGAAAAGCCTTTAATGAACCTTGGCCAGGGTGGGCGGGGTTTGGGAAGGTAGGGTGTGATTGGGTAAGGGTTCAGGGGGAGTGGTGTGGTTTGGGGGGACACCGGGGCTAATAGGAGAACAGGAAAACCAAAACCCAGTGGGAGCTCAGGAATAGGGAATGACAGGGGATACATCCAATAGGATAGGGAGGAAGGCGGGGCTGGATACTTGGGGAGAAGGAAGAACTCTCTTCACACGTGAGCAGGGATTTCTAGGTATTACAATCTAAACAGGGTTCAGGTTACAGGTTAACCTGTACATAAAAGGCGCAGGTGATGTTGGATTATAAAGTCTCTGGTCCTTTGGAAGCTGTCGCAGTGGTGGTCTTGTATCCTGGGGGTTCTTTTTCCACGATTTATACTCTGGAAAATCCTCTGTCTCTGTTTCACCTGTGCTGTTGCAGAAGTATTTCCCAACAGTTGTGTACAAAAAAGGTGTAGTATCAGATTTTGTATGTTTCCAAGTTGTTTCTCAGGTGATTTTGTGATTCATCTTGCTTGAGTTTTTACACTTTTCCTGTTGGAGTGTATGATATTTTCCTGGACAGAAATTATTCTTTTTTTAAATGCCTTCTTAATTTATTAGCTTTCTCTACATTCCTGAAGTTTTTATTGGTAGCTGGCATGCTTTTGTTGTACGACTCCAATATGGTTTCTATGCCGCTTTCAAGTATTTTTCTTTTTTTGGCTGCTCCTGCTAGTTTTCTCATTTTCTTTCTCATTGTCGATCCCCTTTTGAAAACTGTATATCTATGCTTTACTTCTCTTTCTGTTAACTTAATGAAAAAGTCATGATGCATATCTAAAACTTCAGACTTACCATCATGCTTCAGTGTCACCTTCCTCCAATTTGTATCAAGGTAGGTTAAATCCTCTACTAATACTGTACTTTCCTGTTTTCATTGCCTCTTTGACTTTCTCAGCATGTTATTGGCACTGCTACCAGGCTACAAAGAAATGTCATATATTACTTTTCTATAGATTTTTGTCTGTAATTGAGGTAGCAAAGAACTGAAAAATCAAGAAACAAAATAATCTGTTCAGCTCAGCTGCAACTCTTTGCATATGCTTCATGTTTTTTCTTAAAGACACATTTTCACTTACTAGTAAATGAGACCTAGGCCAGATTCTTGTATCGTCTCTCTCTATACAGCAAATGTAAGCTTTCTCTTCCTGTCTCATTATCCAACCATATGCCCCTGCAGCAACATCCACTCTTTTCCCTGTACCACTCCCTTCCAGATATGCTTCCTCTTTCTTAATCTAATTTTCTTGCCAGGTTCATGGCAGGTGCTGTGCAACTATAAACTCGACATAAAGGAGTATTTAGATGCTACAGTAATTTGCTGTTGTTCAAACCAATGTGCATAGATGTAAATTATTAAATATATGCAAAACCCTTCTGCTGAAATAAATCAGAACACTCTATCCCATGTGGGATTGCCAGTCCCAAGGCAATGAGTTAATATTTATCACTGCAATATTATATTGCAATATTATACTGATAGGTCATACTGTACAGTTCTCTTCCATTTTTAATTCTCTTCTTTGGTGTTCAGAGACTTTAATATTATGTCTTGTTAGTGAAATTTAAAGTAGCTGTGAATATACAATCCTTAATAACTGCAAGATGCAATATGTAAAATAAAACTATTTATTGCACATACGTCCCTCTTGATTATTCTAAAACAAATACATGGTCCAAAATAAAGCAATCTGAATATTTTCCTCTCCTCTTTTTCTATATTTACTTCATACTCATCACACTTCTCGAACACTATTTCCAAATATCTCCTTTCAAGTTAAATATTGTATACAAAATATAACTTCAGTCTATGGGGAGAGATATATGTGTAATAAATCGTTTTATTTTACATGGAAGACAACTGTGCAGTGGAAATTTAGTTCACATAAAGCCAGCTGCATACAACATAGGCTGCTAAAACCTTCTTATTACCTTACATCATATTTAAAAACTATAGCAATAGGTCATAATCCACTACTGTACTTGATACTAGAAGAAAATGTACAGATCAATATCCTCACCAATATCCTACATTCCTTTGACTTGCCAAAGTTTCTCTTTTGTGTTGTTTTTGTTTGGTTGGTTGGTTGGTTTTGTGTTTTGTTGTTGTTGTTGTTTCTTTTTTTTTCAACAGAAAAAGCACACAAAAAGTATCAGTGGGATCTCTCTTTACAGTTTTAAGAATACTAAGGAGATGCCAGCCAAGTAAGAGGTGAAAGCTGCTGACAGTTTTGGTAAAAGCTGTTAGACAACACTGAACAGCAGTTTACTTGCTATAACAATGAACAAAACCCCTTGTAGTCATCCTGTCAGTCCAACCTAGGCCAAAAATACAATCCTGATCTGTAATCAGGATTCATAGAAAGACAGCTGCATCATAAAATCACAACTGCAAAATCTCAGGGAACCATTGTTTCCCATACTACAGCAAACATTGAAAACTACCTGTGGAAACTCTTCCACCATTCCAAGGGTATGGCATCACTTCTGTGCAGCTTCAACCACCAAGATCCAGGAAATACTGGAGATGCTGCCATGTGGAACTGGCTGGAGAAGATTATGGGAGTTGGGTAGTGTGCTGCTAAAAGATGATATTAAACCAGTATCTGTCAGAAAAGTAAGCCAGTGAAGGCGTTTATGGCGTTTTGCTGGTGGTTGGAGTATGTTTTGATGGTGAAACACCAAATTTGAGCAGATCCTCTGGATGATTTCAAAAAGAAGCCAAAACCAGTTTGTAAAATCAGCATGCTTCATCAAGGAACGCTGTTATCTGAGGTGTGCAGCCTGCAGGGCAAGGCATTTGTGAAAATAAAACCCGTTTGATTTTTCAAATAAAAAACCAGACATCCTTAGCACAATCTTGGCTTAAGTTTAATAGCAAGGTGTTTTGTTTTGTTTGTTTGTTTGATTTATTTTATTTGCTCACTTTTTTCTTAATGTAGATTTCTGAATTTGATAAGTGGTAAGTTAATAACTTCACTGATATTTTACCTTATCTCATTTTATTTAAGGAGGAGTTTTATGATTGCTGATTAATATCAAGCCATTTGTCACAAATGGGAATGTTAAATAAACGGGGTATGTGAACAGCTTTAGAAGGCATTAATCCCCAGGATGATTTTCCCATTAATCTGAAGAAACCTTACGGTCTAGGATGGTTTGACATCATAGGAATCAGACATATCTTCTGGTGACCACCAACCTTCCATGTAGGAAGGCAACATGCATTAGAGTTGATGGGACCCCAACAGTTTTAGCAAGACAGATTAAAAAACACTTGGGAAAAGTCCTTTGACTGGAGCCCTAGGTCATCATTTAACAGTCCAATTTATATCACATTTGTAGCACTTCTAATCAAGAGATAAAAGTGCAAAACTCAACTAAGGCATCAAGGGAGAGAAATAACTCCTATCTGATTTCTAAAGATACGTAATTGTCTCTGGTTGCAATATTTATTAATTTTTAAATTAATTTTATGACTTCTGTGCTTTTTTCCACAAATCCTGAATCAGCTTTCCCATTTCAAATCCTTGAAGTACTGGAATCTTAAGTTTTCTCACAATAACTTTCAAATCCCTAGAGATAGTGCAGCATCAACACACAATAGAAAAATGTAATTTGATTTTTTTCTTTTAATAAGGAACAAGTGTTATTCTTTATTTTGACAAATGGCCAATTATTAATATGGTGTGGATGTATCTCCAGAATGGCCACATTAGCTGTCCCTCCTAATATGACAAGCCCTACATTCTTATATTTTCCATCCCTTCATTCTAAGAATTAAGTTCATACTAAGCTTCTATTGGTTTCTACAATTTTCTTCCTGCAAGCAATACTTTTATTAAAAATGGTTCCTCCAACTAAATTTCTTTTCCTTATGAACACTTTTTAATAGTTAACTTTTTGAATTCACTTGCCCTTCATTATTGCTTCCAAACATCCTGAAGTCCCTTTTACCTCATGACTGCTATTAAATTTCAAATATATTTGCCCAAGATCTGACCTTAAGATAATGCACTTACAACTTCTAACTTTTGTTGGCAAAAGGCAGGAGGTAAACAGAATTAGAAATGGCTGTAGCAGAATTAGCCAATACCCCAAATTTTCTACAATCTTGTTGTAGTGGGCACCAGTTAAGAGTGACAAATATCGAGAAAAAAAACTAACAGTCCAGTATTTTAGCAGACAACTTTTCCTTGTCTGACTTAGTGATCTTTTCTCATGTAATGTGACTGAATATTTAAACAGATTTACAAGAATGTTGCAACCAGCACCAAATATTAAAAACAAAGTTGTGTTTACTTTCTGTGTTTCTGTATCTTGATAGGCAACTTGTATTTGCTTTAAGTGCTAATTTGCAAAAGGATTTATCACCTAGAAAAACTGTGCAGTTTTTACTTATACCTAATGTAAATTACTTTCTGTTAGTGTGAACAAACTTTGGGAAAAAACCCTCTGCATTTCTGTGGAAAGTGAATAAATCTTTAATAACTGCTGGGAAGGAGAACAGCGATTTCTTAGGTTAACTTTCACTCCCAGTTGACTGCTTCTTGAGCTGGTGGCGTCTGATTAGAGCTGTTTGGAAAGCAGAATGCACTTCAGTTTAGCAGCCTAGTGCTGCTCTTATAAGCTGAAAAGAAAGAGCCCAGTAGCTCAGCCAGTCTCTCCATTCACTTTCACTCTGAGGAGATGCTTCTTCCTCTGCTTTCTCTGCAGTGCAGAGACTTGGGGGAAGGGGAATCCTTCTAATCCCTCCAGAAGTGAGTGAAAGAAGGAACTGTAAGAGGAAAAATAAGTCAGGAGAGGCAGAATGTATCACACTGGGATTGTGGAGCAGACGTGGAATGAAACACAGGAGATGGGTATGAGGCAGCAGACCTAGTTCTTCATTTGAGAAGAGCTGAATGTGGGAGTGTGAGCTGTATTGGAATAAAATTTTCAACTTTTCTTAGGTAAAATGGAAATAATAATGATTACCAAGCACATTACATCTGTGTGAGAATGAAGAGTAACGAAAGAAAAATGAGGAAGACTCAAACCCAGAACATACACTCTCGAAGAATTTGCAATATCTCAATCCAGTGATCAAGAGATTGATTAATTTTTCATCTCTTAAGAAGAAGCTCTTTCTGTCGTACATACTGCATTATTCAAGCTTACAAATCTGTAACTAATAAAAGTAATTTATGAAGTTTTAATGGAAAAAGTAAGGATTGGTGAAGAAAACAAACCCATACTAAAATAAACATTGTTCTAAAAGAGTCTTGTGAAAGACTGAAAAGATGCAACATAACCCTTTTCAAGCACAACTAGATCTTCAGAATGAACACTGGGGGAGATTAATTTCTTTCTAATAAACAGTCCTAATAAATGGTGATACAGTCCTCCAAGAATGGTCTGCTGCATCATGGGTCCTCCCCAGGCCATAGATCCTGCCAGAGAAGCTGTGTGTGGGCTCCCTTTGAAGGGCTGCAGTTCCTGCCAGGAGTTTACTCCTGCATGGGATCTCCATGGGCTGGAGCTTCTTTCAGGACATATCCACCTGCTCCAGTATGGTTGGTCTGTCATTGGATGCAGTGTGGTATTTCTTCAATATGGACTCTCTCTTTGCTGCCAAGAAACACCTTCTCCATTGTGGTTTCTTCGGGAGTTGTAGGGAAGTCTCTGCTCAGGTGCCTGAAGCACCTCCTCTCACTCCCTCTCTCAATTTGGTGTCTGCAGGGCTGTTTCATTTTTCTCACTCCTCTCTCCATCAGAGCGGCTGTGCAGCACTTTTTATCCTTTCTCAAATACATAGTCGCTGTGACTACAGGAGTTGCCCATGAGCTCAGATTTTGCCCAGCCGTGGGTCTGGTTTGGAACCAGATGGAATTGGGTGTTTCTGATATGGGGTCAGCTCCTGGTCTCTTCTGACAGAAGCTGTTCTTGCAGACGCCCTTACCCCACACTGCAGCCTTTCAATATAAACCCATTACAAAACCTGAACTCCAGTTCTCATATATTTATTTTAGTCTGAGTGGCATGCAGATCGTTCAGACACTTGACACTCACTCTCAATTTTCTTTTCTACCTCAATCAAATTGAAGAACAAAACATTTTTAAAAATCCCCAGAAAAGTATTTGCTCAGTTTTCTCAGACTATAGAATAATACAATTCTATAGAAACCCATGCACACAAAAATGGAACATATCAGAGGCTAAATGGATGTTCTTTTAAAAGACCTCAACCAAACAAATGAAAAGTTGAAAGCAAAGAATCCTTTGTCTTCTCGTAATCATTCGCTGAATTCCAGTGAGTGGATTTTGGGAAATCCATTCTTTATCTATAACATCGGGAATGTTTCAAAGGAACACGAGAAAGTTTGCTTTTATTGGAATTTCTCTCTTTCTTGTACTCAAGCTTCACTGGAAAAAAAAAAAAAAGTCATTAAAATCATAGAATCATAGAATGGTTTGAGTTGGAAAGGACCTTTAAAGATCATCTAGTCCAACTCCCCTGGCATAGTTAGAGTCATCTTCTCTTAGGTCAGCCCTGTCCAACCTAAACACTTCTAGAGCTGCATGTAGAACCTGTCCAGTGTTTCATCACTCATTGCAAAAAACTTTCTTCTGGAAGTCCGATCTAAATCTACTCTCTATCAGTTTAAAACCACTGCCCCCTATCCTGTCACTGTATGTCATGGTGAAGTCCCTCTACATTTTTCTTATAGGCCCACTTTATTCATTGAAAAGTCACAGTATGGTCTCTGGAGCCTTTTCTTCTCCGGACTGAAGAACCCCAACTCTCTCAGCCTGTCTTCAAAGGAGAGGTGCTCCAGACCTCTGATTATTTTTGCAGACATGTGTCAAGATCTAATGAGGGAGACAAATGCAATAAAATATATTAAGCTTGTGGATTAAAAAAAGTACTTATTATAAGTCTGACACATTAAAAGCTTGTTTTGTGTTTGTTTTTTTTGGGTTGGTTGGTTGGTTGGTTGGCTGTACTTTTTGTATGTATGTATGTCTTGCATTTTTTTTGTTTGTTTTTTTTTTTTTTTTCCTGAGACATGAATTTTCATCCTCTTTATTCCTTTCTAAAGGGCTTTAAAAACAGCTAATGTAATTTTTTCATTCCAAGTTTACAAATTGTTTGAATGTAAATGGCTGGACACATTTACAGTCCAGACTATTATATGCTTACATTTGATTAAATTTGGAATTATGTATTATTCCTCTTCAGGTCCTGAATTATTGTAGCTAGACTTCTAAACTCACTCCATACATTTTTTTACAAGTATTTTTAAATTTATAGTCTATCTTAACAAAGAAGCTAGCAAAGATTTTCACATATCAAAGCAGAAAGTTCTTCCACTGAGCCATTTCTTGGTCATGTTTGCTTTATCTCTTTATCTCTTACACTGTTTTTTCTATTTAATAGGAGAGCTTAAGCCAAATAAGGCTGAAGCAGTTTTGTTTTGCTTTGCTTTTTGGCTCAAAGTGACATTCACTAAAGAGAGATTTTAGCATCATAACAAGAGTGTGAAGCTGAAAATGATAACAGAGAAGTTCAGCTCTTCTGCTTTAACTCCATTTCTCTGTCATGGCATGGATTTCAGGAACCCAGCATTCCTAACTGTCCCTCATAGCTAAATCATAATTCTTAACAAGGCATGAGGACGTGAGCATAGAACTCATCTGAATGCCAGCAGCTTTCATGAGCTAACTTGATCAGCCCAATGAAATGTTTCATTTTATGCATGTTTAATTCAGAAAATGCTATTTAACTATTTATTATTTTAAATAAATATAATATTTTCCCTAAATAAAGGCTTTCTATCATCAAATTTCAATTATCTGTTTAGGATCAATCCAGAACAAAATTTTCAGAATATTAATTGTTTTGCTTTTTGATGTTTTTTTTTTGGTCTGGTGCTTTTGTTTTGTTTTTGTGGGGGTTTTTGTTGTGGTTTTTTTTCCTTGATAATTATGAGAAGAAAATATATACATGCAAATTTTAGCTGGTGAAAATATCCTAATTACACAGATTCACATTTCTGCTTTACCCCCATAGAGCTGATTGACTCTTTCCTTAGATACAGGAAAACAGTCTAATTTCTAACCTACCTCTGAGGTTCTATTTGCATTAGGATCTAAAGCTTCTTAATACCTGGTGGTGGAAAAAAAGCACATAAAGTATTAAAAATAAACATATGCATTCTACAGATAAAACTCATATAGTTCCTTGCTGAATGCAATTATAATTAAGAGGGAAAAGAAAAAGAATCTTTTTTACAGCAGAGAGTAAATTACGGAACAGATTTCAAAACAAGAAGAGAGAGCTACAACTGCTTACTATCTGGTTATTGGTGTAACCTGCAGTATAGGTTTATTTTTTGATAGACTCACTGAAATTACTCTGACAAATGCAAAAGATAGAAAGTTGAAAGGGACCCTGAAGTCCAAGTGTCATGTGAAAGGCATGAGTTTACCCTGCCCTTAGTGAGGGGAGATTTTCTCAACCCTTAGTGATTTATTTGTCCATTAGTTCCAGAAGAAAGCTGAATGGCCAAGGAATCTGTCAGTGTCTCATTATGGGAACCCTTCACTGAACAGATTCCCCCAATCTGAGGGTGGTTTGACTGCCCTTTACAGGGGGGCTAAGCCAACAGCATGAAGACCTCTCAGCGGGCCTTCCCAATGTGCTATCTGCTGCTGGCAACTGCCAGCACCTGAAAAGGACTCATTCTAACAGTTTGTGGAATAACACTCTTTATTAATACAAATTGTGACAGGTTAAAAAGGTTCAAGTGTTGTCAGTGACAGTGTCTGACTGCAAAACAAGTGTCAAGCAATCCACTATACTAGCAAGATGTAATCATACAGCAGTATTTCATGCACATAAGGTATTGTTCTTACTGTAATAGGTATCCCTGTAGGCAGGGAAGACAGGTTCAGCCTGTCAAATGATCCCAGCAGTTTCAATGGAGTCTACTTCAATTTTCCCTCTGTTTCTTACTTACTTCTATACTGTCTCTTCAGGTTAGATGCAGCTTGAGTAACTTTAGTCGTATCTACTTTTACCTCTCATTGATGTAGAATTCTCTCATTTCCCATGTCTAATGGGGGTGGTCGTATCTCAGCATCTGAGGAGAGGTATTTCAACATAGTTGTTGGCTCAGCTGCTGAACGTCTTCATCTATCTCCCTTGGTTGACGGGGGGTGCTGTGCAATCTTATGAATTACAAAGTACCACTGTATTCTCCACCCCTGCAGAGATTTTTGTGGAGGAAGCCCATGGTGTCTCCACTCCGCTCCACCCTCCGTTCCCTCTTAGCAGGTGCTTATCATTGTATAGGGAACCTTTGTGGAGCATGTTGACTGCATTTACCCTATAATTCTTAGTCTCCTCTGATTTTTAACCCCAACCGTTTTCTCATAGTAAGTACAGACAGAATATCCTACTAATTGCAATCAAATTTGTTTATGATGCATCATAATTGCCATATTTCATGAGATGTGTTTGCCATGTCTCTTCAGGATACACTATATCTGTACCTGTAGAATAGTATCTTGATGAAGATCTAGGGGAAAAAAAAGGTAAAATATCTGAAAGTAGAAGTGTGTAACTATTTTTATTTATTTTACCTCTGTCATTTTAGCCAAGAAAAGAAGTTATTTCACTAGTTTCTTGCAAGTTAAATATTTATTTACCACTATCAGTTATTTGAGTTATATGAGAGAAAGACAGACAGGTGTTGTAAACAGAATAAAAAAGCTAGAAAGAAGAAAAAACAAGAAATACAAAAAAAACCCAAAACATCAATGTAAAAGTATTTGGCTACAAAGTAGAATTTGACAAATTAAATATTAAAAACCCCAGTGAAATCTACAAATATACTGAAATGGTACCCTTTGTTCTTCAGGAGAACATTTCAATACTTTAGTCAAAAAGTTAACATCACCTGAGGCACCCAGTTATAGTGTACAGGTCTCTGAGGAAATCCCAAGTGTGCCATATAATAGTATGTATCATGCAGACAGATGTTGCATTAAACATTTTCCTCATTTGAAAGAGATAAAGCATCATTATAAGAGGAACAGAGAATACATTTCAAGACTTTCTCTCCTGTGAATTAATCTAGCTCTGACATGGAAAGAAAAAAACTTTTAAACATTCAGCACAATATCTCCCCCTCCCAAAAGCAAGTAACTGATATATTAATAATGCTTTGGAACTTCAATGAAGCTATGATATAGCAGACCTTCAGCAAGTTTTAAGTGGAACTAAGAACACTGCAATATTTGCATAATAAAATGCTCAGTGCCAAGAGAGAGCAGTACCCTTCATTAACCAGAGTACAAAAAGCAAAACTGTCTTGTCACAATTATTATTGAAACAGCTGTGATTTTAGCAACAGATATGTACTGGTTCATTTATTCTATTTGACAAAATGCCTGTTAAAATGCAAAATATTGCATTTTATTGCAAAATATTGTTTGTGTATTAATTATGCTAATTGTTTACATAAATTTGCTCCTCACTCAGAACTCCAGCTAATTGCAGCCACAACAGACATGGAAAGTTTCTTAGGTCTTCTTTTCCCAGTGCAGAATCATTTGGTTGAAATTATATTAACAGAATGAAGAAAAAGAGCACTGATGTGCACTTCACTCTCTTGTGCATGCTTTCATCAGTACAGGTGCACAATCAGCATCAGGTATTTCTTTACCTGTGGTAAGTTATCAGACTTGCTGCAGTCCAGGCCTTAAATTGGAACCTTAAGTTGGAGAATTGATTAGTCTGGTTGACTGAAATATGAGCCAGGCCCCTCACTTATCCTACACGTGACTCAAGCAAGTCCTAACAACTGAATAGTGTTTGAAGTGAAGCAGAGGCTTCATGGCCAGATGTTGTTTCAGAGACTCACAGAAGCCATTAGTTTCACCTCTTTACTATGCATAACCAACCTTGTTTGTGAATCTGGTCTGTTAAGGAGATAAGGATGAGTGCAAAAACCCTCTGGGGAAGGTCAGACAGCCTTTACTACCTCCAAAACATGTAGAAGTGGAACAAAGTAATTATTTATTTTACCTTTTGAATTGACTATAAATTCTGACCAAAAGTAAATGAGACTCTCATTAAGACCCATTTGCACCTAAACTTTCACCCCCCTAAGAATGCAAATGAAAAGTGAGCATACCTTACAGGTATGACCACAGTCACCCAAGTGTCACCTGTAACATGCAATTGTTCCATCCCTTTGGGAAAGGACAAAAGTTATAGTATAACAGAAAGAGGGGGTTGGAGGAAGAAAAAAAAGGAAACACCTCTGTTTGCTTGCAACTAGTTGGCAGTCTGTGCCCCTTCTCCTCCTTCTTTCAGGTGGGCCTTGTGTCTCCACCTGCATTGCAGCAGAACAGGGAATATTTATTTTTATATGTATGTATGTATATATATATATATATATGGTACTAATATGTCTGTGTTACTATACCTTTTGATACCTTCTGTAGTGGCACATATTAACATTCTGTAGATAGTGCATTTATCACCAGCACTTCTGAATCTTTTGTCCTGTTGCTTCAATAAACTCCACTATTAGTGAATCTGTTTTGTGAAAGTCCTATTGAACTTGGCCAAATCTATAGTGTCAGATTGGTAAACCACACTATTTGTGAATCTGGGCTTGTGAAAGTTACAGAATTTGAGAAGAAAGAGGACAGTTCACCATAGGATATGTAAGAATGTTCTTCAGTCTTCCTTCAAAATTTCTAGCCTTAAAAAAGCAACAGACAGAGAAGATGGAAGGAAATGAATCACAAAAAGCAGCCTTTACCTGCAGTCCAGGAGCAGACAGTTGTCCATGCCTAAGAGCATAAGGGATTAGTGAAAATAAACAACCCAGTCCATCTTCCTTATCAAAGAAGAATAAAACTCGTATTTTGAAAATTAATGCCCTTTGGGCATTACGAAATTATTTGGAAACTTCTAATATTTATGGTAGTTCATCTTCATGTCAAGGAACAAAAGACAGGAAAAGAAAATGAAAGTCAATGGTTAATTCGGGAATCATACATACATATGTATGTATGTATAAAACCTCTCTCCACTACATAATTTAAAATATACATCAATCTCAATGTAACTTGTATTCTCAGAAATAAAAAGAATGGTGCTTGCTTACCAAAAACTATCTTTGAGTCCAGCAAAGGAGCAAAAATCCCTTCCTTTTGTCACCAATTTTTAAAACAGTAATGCAGTCTAGTTCAAATTAATTGACAGATTTCATCACATGTTATTTCTTCTTCTTGTAGATTTTTTGAAAGGGAAAGGATGTAGAGAGGAATTCTTTCGTTGACTTGTCTTTGTTTTTTTTTTTTTTTTTTAAAAACAGATTTCTTTCCCCAAGGCTTTGATATTGGGAGCAAAAAAATGAATGCAAAGTATTTTGTTCAATTAGTATTTCAAGACACTATGTTAAGAATGTTTATACAGCATTAAATATATTATTTCACTATAGTTTTTTCAAATATATTTATTTTTTCTTTGGGAAAAAAAGAAAATCCCTGAAATATTTGAAGTCTACTAGGCAGCCTATAGTCTAAATAGGGAACCAAAAGTTATGATGAAGCACAGTTCATGGTTGTTCAAATATTATCCAAAAAAATGTGAGCACAGAACACCTTTTTTATTTTTTTTTTTGACAAAAACTAACAACAAACTGCCTTTCCTTTTAAGAAAGGTACCCACAACAAGTGCTATAACATGCCTAGGCAACTTTCTGTTCAGGGTCGAGTTGCAATTCAGAGGAGAAAAATATTTCTGAAGTGAATCTTGTTGTTGTCCCTGTTGCTCTGCTTTGGTGTCAAATGAACAAACTCTCACTTTTTGGTGGTTTTTTTTTTTTTTTTTTTACTTGCCAAAAATTGAAACGTGCTCCAGGAGCACACAAACTCTTTTGCTGTATCCGTCCAGTCTTGCACCATGATTTGTTAAACTAAACATAATTTGAGAGTCCCTTGAGTCTGAAAACAGGAAGGATTTATGCAAAGTCAGGCACAGATCCTTTCCATCACATGACAGTGTTTCCCAGGCACAGGACTATGGCACATCTGTACTGTGTAGCAGAGCTCTCACTTGTCTTATTTCTCACCACTGCAGGTTTTGTTCAATACTTTTCATGAGGACTTTTTTTGATTTGGGGATGGGAAGGAAAATTCAGTTATGCACTTAATAGAGGATAAACAAATGGATACAAAATTTGCAGTATTTCCCCCCCTAACTTTTCTAAAGATATTACACACAGTAATGTAATCATAAAATTTAGAGAGGGAGTTTTAGGTAAATACTTGCCAAGCAGAAATCTTTTTTTTATTGTTACTGTGCTTTGCAAGCATTTGGGAAAAATTTAACATAAGAATTTACCTGTCCAATGCAAAAGTACAGATTAATGCTAGCTGAGCTCATTCACATCAATAAATTGTGCATGAGGAGCTCACAGCTATATCTTAGTATGAAACATTGATGACCCAAAGTTAAGCAGAATGATCTCTTCTGTCCACCTTCTCTCCAGATGCAACCTGTAACTAAATAAGCCTAAAAAGAAATGTTTGCTACATGCCATGTGAGAAGAGCTGAGCTATGGCTATCTCTCTAAAAGCTGAATCAGAGTTCTTCCACAGGCAGACATGTTGTCAGGAAATTCTCCCTTTACAGAACATGGATGTGGGTTGTAAATCACAGCCCAACCTCTGTTCTTAAAAAGGAAAGGAATAAAAAAGAGGAGGAGGGTGATTTTTGTGACAGTGTTTGTTAAAGCAAAACCCCCTACACAGCATTCTCCCCCTCATTTAATGACTACTCACAACTTGCCCCATTCTTTCTGCTTGGGCCTGTTTGCCCCTAGGCCTAGGAAGAAGAATGAAGTGCCATCACACATCAGAAATTAACCCTTCCATATGCTCCTCTCATCATGTATGAGGTGACGCCTCTCAAAGGCATAAATGCCAGCTGAAGTGGTGTTTCTGAACGTAAAGAAAGGGGTGTATGGGGAGCCCTTTGGGAAATGCATTTTCTACAGTGATAGACACCTACATAGACACAAAATTGGTTAAGCACGTTAATAACACAACTTGGAATATACTGCGAAACAAAAGATGTCTCTGCGAAGTGACTGGAAAAAACAGTGGAGCAGTGCAGACCTGTAATCATCGCAGATCGCTCCACACACCGCTGATCGTTGCCCTGGCAACAGATGGTGTTCATGACATCACTGAAATCAAGGAGGGATAAGCAGCAAGGGCAAACAGACACCAAACAGTTTCTGCAAGGAAGAAATCTGAGTATATGCATTGAGCGACCTACAATGGAACACAAACCAAAGGACAAAGGAAGCAGGAAAAAGAGCATAAGATGCAAGCACAAAAATTTCCGGCGGATAAACTGGCTTCATTGTAACCTTACAGTTTTACCATGGAAATTGCATTTGTGTTGAACATCTTTAGTCTTCTCTGATATTTTTAAGTAACACGTTATGGGACAATCTGTAAAACAAACTCTC
Organism: Anabacerthia variegaticeps; assembly: GCA_035583185.1. Classification (NCBI taxonomy): domain Eukaryota; kingdom Metazoa; phylum Chordata; class Aves; order Passeriformes; family Furnariidae; genus Anabacerthia; species Anabacerthia variegaticeps. Next base: position 76,712,538 of record JAWWEW010000078.1, on the reverse strand, counting down.
CAGAAGAGTTAAGAAAAGAGCAAACCCTTTATAATTTTGCTCTAGGATTATGTTATTTACTTTTTTCCTTTTTTTTTCACATTAGGGGTGAATGAGCATGAGTTACACTCTTACAGTGGGAGATGTGTCTAAGGTGAATAGAGAACAAGAAAAGAAATGTTTTTGGGAATTGGAACCAAAACACTTATAATGAGCCTGTGGGAGTGAACTGGCATGACAGCTTGCTACTATCCAAGGGGAGATACTCTTACAGAATTTAGCTTCATTGAAGTTTAAGTAGTTGCTTTGATTTCCTATCGGTTTGTACCTTCCTGAAAAAGCAAGTACTTTGACCTTCAAGACAGGGAAAATACCAAAATCTGTGAACTGATCCAAAACTCAGATTTCCCATGTTACTGGTAATTTTCTGTGGTGCTGTAGGTCTAAATTATGTGAGTCAGCCTACAAAATAATTTAAAGGCATTCTTGATTTCAAGTTTGTTTCCCAAACCAGATTCTTTGTTGCAGATTGCTTTTTTTGGTAGGTTTTTCCAATTACTGATAGATTTTTATGTTACTGTTTGTGTTTACATTTTTGCATGGTCTTGGGAAAATTATAATGCACAAATGATCAATTATCAATAAAAACAAGAGTCAAAAAGGAAAAGAATAAGTGCATGGAATAAAAAAAAATGCAACATACTGTAGAATGCTGAGTGTGAAAACATTACCTTCAGTCACCAGTATTCTCTGGAGGATGAAGTAATAGTTCAGACATAAAGGTGACTATAGAGTCATAGAGATTTTTTTTATTTTTTAATTTAGCCCTATGTCATTTTTCATATCATGGTTACTTCTGCATCTTCTCCCATAATGCAAAATCTAGGAGTGGAATTATGCCATGGCAAAAGTAAAAAGAAATGTAAAAGAAAACAGGTGATTGAGAGGTTTAAAAATGTGCTTGGATATTTATATGAATAACAAAAATTATTTGGTAGCTATGGGTATGTCAAAATTCCAAAACGTGTCAGTTGTGGCACTTAGTGAAGAAAACTGTACACTTTTTTAACAGTTGTCAAGTTCATAAGCATTCTTTATAGCATCTACTTGGCTGTATGTGATCTAACTTTATTTTCTATCACTGGTACAGGAAGAGTAATTATGCGGAAAAATCCCAGACCATGCAATTTCTAACATGTAAGAATGTAGAACTAATGGTCAGTCTCTTAAATGAGACTTCTTTGGGAAAACAGGACTGGCATTCCAGAGGGAGTGGATTTGAATCAGGCTGACATGTGATGACTTGCTATTATGAGACCATTCTTCTCTTCATAACAAGTTGAAGTGATAATGTTTCCTTGAAATGATACAGTTATTAAAAAAAAAAAAATAAAAAAAAATAATTCAAGGCCAGTCTTGATGGGTCTTTGAGCACACTGGTTTAGTGGAAACTGTCCCTGTCCATGGCAGAGGGGTTGGAACTAGATGGTCATTAAGGTCCCTTTCAACATGATATTTCTATGATTTTAAGATTCCACAATTAATTTTACTGTTTCATAATTTTAAAGGAAGTTAACCTGTGGCAATAAAGATGGAGCAACTTAGTTTCCTCTTAAAAAAAAAAAAAGTTGTAGTGATGCTTAAAATAGTTACAATATAAATTTTCTTATGACTATGAATCAAGTTTGAAAAGGTTTACATATTAGAAATAGTCACTAATCACATAATATAGAGATCATCTCTTTTGATAGTACTTTAACAATAATTTAAGTCTGATATTGTGCTTTTACTTCAGACCATTCACAAGATTAATGAATTAAATACAGTTTAGTTTGTGTATTAGTCATTTTTATGAAGCTGACAAACCCATTTTAATTCAACTGACATGTGGAAACTTTTCTTCGTGTGTCCCCTCTTTAGTTTCAGAGGTCAGTTCTTCACAGATAGAATAAACAGTAAAGCTGAAAGTACAAAATATTCTACAAATGTTATTCCAAACCCATCTCAAATAGCATCATTACAAGAGATAATCATGGAGCCTTATTTTTCTGTATTTTAAAGGAGAAAAAATATCAAAGATTGTGCAATTTGACTGTCAGGTCTATTCAGCAGTCAAATAATTTATTTCTTTGGTGTTTGTTGTGATTATTGCATTACAGTAGGCCAGCAGGAATGGATTTGTTGCTACTTTCCAGCCGTTTCTATCCCTATGTATGTGTCAGTAAATTATAGGCAACCATTTCTAAGAAAACTTAAAAAGTAAACCCAAAATGGTTAGTTATATACAAATACATAAGTACAAAGTAGACATTAGCAAAAACCCTAACAGTGGACTTTAATCAGTATTCCAGTAGTAGCAAGCTTCTTATCAAGAAGAAATTAGTAATACTAGAGGAAGAGAGGAGATGAACCCTGGGTACTGTTTTACTGCTACAGTGGTAGAGCCTAGAGCAGTGTAGAGCTCCCTCAAAGTGCTGTGCACATAGTAACCTTGGAACAAATAGTCCTACCGAGCAGAGTGTCACAGCCCACATGGTTAACACCTGGTCAGAAGGAATTCACCTCAGCTGTAGGAAAACCTCACAGGGGCAGCCCCTGAGCATTCAGCCCGTACCTCCACAGTGCTCGCAGTGATGCCTGAACAGTGCTGAGTTTCCTGAAGGGAATGTAAACAGTTGCTTATCAGCCTGCAGCAGTGAACTGTCATTTTGCTGTAGTCTTTATATGCTTTGACATCTAAAGAAAAAGAAAAAATACATTGAAAAGATGTTAAGGTTATACATTTGGAATGAGTCCCTTAAAGTATCAGGAAATTTGATTTTACTTACTTAGTTTTTGCAAAATTTTCTGTTTCCACAAAAAGCAAAGTTGCAATTATTAAATTAAGCAGCTAAAATCCTTTTCATTTAAAAGAACTTTGCAATGAAATTACCTTTAAAGAGCATCAGTTCTTACTTTTGGATTTTCACCAACTTAAAGACTTTTACAACTTAAAGACTGTATTTTTTCCTTTGAGATTTCTAATGCAACAATCTTCCTGAAAGAAAAACAACACTCTTCAGAAAGTCAGTTGATTCTACTTGGCTATCATGAAAATATTGTTGACTAATATCTAGAATATGTAACAGGACTTCAATCAATCTGGAGTGGTTTTATTCCTTCACATAAGAGATGGTTAATTTTCAATTATAATGCAAAAGACAAATAGGTGTCTCTGTTGTAAAATGTCTTGATCCCCACTATTAGTTTCCTGGTTTTTAGCTTTCAATCTTGTTTGTCAAACATGCCATCTGCCCTGAGAGTTCATAAAACAGCCTTTTGGGATCCAAACTGAGGTACACAAGCCAAACCAATGTTCATTTTTTAATATGAAAATATGTAATGGTTAGGGTAGTTGGGTCAAACAAGCAATAAGAAAGCTCCTAAATTTTTTGAGAGAGCTTGTCTAGGGCAAAAAAACAAAAAAACAAACAAAGAAACAAAAAGAGACCTATTTGTTTGCTTGTTTCTCGTAGTTTATTTCATATTAATCATATTTGATTCCAATTAATCTTAAATTTCAAGTCCAAGCAATGATTCTCCTGAGGTGGGAGCCTGAAATGAATTTAAAATCATTAAACCCAATGTATACCAAATCCTAGCAGGATTCTGAAAAAATATCTTTAATCATAAAATTAAACTGATAAGTGACCATAGGAGACTCCTAGAAGACATCTTCAAATGTTCTCTTCAAGTTTTATAAAAAGATTTTGAAAAAGGCAGGGATTTAATGGTCTTTGTATTTATAGAAATGAATTCAGCCTGAACAGAAAAGAAACAGAAAATATATTTTTTCTGACTTCTCAGAAAGGAAAGCATAGTTTGATCACTAATCTGGCATAGCTAACCTAAGGAGTAAGGTGAATTATCCTTAACAATAGAGATTACCCAGTACACTACAATTTAATATACTTACAAAGATAGGATTATGTAATAATTGTATTACAACTGTGCCTTTTTAATGACTTAAGACAAATGCCTGCAACCATTTGACATCAGTCAGATGTTTGTGGGATGACACTGTAAATCTTGTGTTCCAGTTTTTGCCAGCTCTCAAACATATATGTCAATGTTTTATCTACGATATAAGCTATAGAGAAAAGAATATTTCGACTGATTAAATAAACAGTAAAAATATTCTTATGTAAGAGGAGTCTTTATAGACAGAAAATACTGGAAGCTGGCACTTGACTATGTTTTCAAGTGAAATGTTTTAACAAAGCTGTGCATAACAAATATTTTGTGGGATATGACACTCGGAGAAAGTTCCACCTCACAATTTAATTCAGAACTTTGTTTTTCTCAGGCAGTTACTTGGAAAGGTGATTATACTCTTGTGGTTGTTTTTTTTTTTTTTGTTTGGTTTGGTTTTTTGTTGTTGTTTTTTTTTTTTTTTTAATGTGAAAAGCATGTACTTCATTGGTAATTGGACTGAGATAACAAATTCAAGTCATGGTCAGTACCCACACAGGAGACTAAGAAGTGACAAGGTCTGACTTTGCCCAATCAAAACTAAGACCCGTGCTTATTATCAATATAGTGAAATTTTAAGATCTATGAACTTGAAACTCTACTTGAAAGAAGAAAAGCTTCCTGTAAGGGACTCCCAGGGGAAAAAGAACCAGTATTTCAGTCATAAGCAGATCTTAGAAGTGGTTTTAAGAAGTGACCTGCTTGCTTTTGAAGAACCATATAGATATGGCTTCTGGTACCTCTATTTTCCCTAGTGGTGTAGATGCATTTCGTTTTTAGATCAATTTAAACCTGTTTAAAGGTTTTAAGAGTCATGTTTGACTCTAATGCAAAGCATAATTCTTACTATTTCAAGTCACAATAAAAAAAAAGAAAACAGAAGCAAACAAAAAATACCCTGACTACCCTGCAGAAGTAAACTTTTTTCCTATTGTGCTTATGGTAGGACTAAAAGCTTAATCCTTTCAAAAGGGGTTTCAAACTCTTGTGGCCATTATGAATAGAAGTGATATTTGTACTTACAAATTTCTCTATGTAGTAGCACACAGCAAGCACACAGTGTGCTGCAAACTGGCAGCATCTAAGCAGAGTAAGTTGAGACTTCAGTAATGGGAGAGCAATTTGCTTCCTTTTGCTGCTGCTTCATTCTTGCCAGCCCATGCTGAGTTTTCACATTTTACACACTAAGAGAGTTTGTCTCTTATGGTAGGTCTGTACAACGGCCAACAAAATGAGATTCTGACAGGTACCTGTGGATACAATCTCCATGCAAGTTATAAATAATCATGTCCACTAATCTGAAAACACAGGTTTGTTTGACTGATGTACTAAAACCATTCCAAAATGGTAATTTCCTTATTGGAAATGTCAGGCAAGAGATGGACAATAGCCATGTCAAAGCTTTTGGCATGGGATGACAAGGCTTTGCAGGTTCTGTACATATAAAATTATGCCTCAGAAAGAGATTTTCTTGTGAGGAGAGAACTGTAGAGGACACTCTGAGGAATGATTTTGTTTTCACAGGACAACTTCAGAAAGAGTGTCTGTTTGTAAGTACCCTAGAGGGCTCAAATTCCTGCAGAGGTCTATATGAAGATGAAAACTTTCTTCTTCCTCCCTTGCCACAGAAGAAAATGGAGGAAGTAGGACTACTACAGTCCAGCAAGACTGTTTCTTGGATTAGTGAATCACCATGACACTGATACCTTTTGTATGTGCACTCACAGGTCAAGTTAGGCATGGTGTACAGAATTAGGTGAATCTAATGAACCAAAAGACCTAAGTTTCTGTATAAGTGTAAACAGCTAGGAACTATGCCATTATGGCCCAAGGTTTGCAGTTTGAGGAGAGAAAAACAAACCCTGGGGAGCTGGAAATTAGTTTCCTATATAAAATGTGTTGTGTTTGAACCTACTCTGTGTCTTATACTAGCTCGTGACTCATTTATCCCACATTCTGTTGGAACTGTATTTTAATTGTATTGAAATGTGCCTGGTAAATGGAGCCATTAGTGTATCTAATGAAGTGTCCACATTCACATCTGCAGGTGCAAACTACCTTCATTTTTGTTGCAAGGTAAGAACATAAGAAAACTTAACAGTATGTAGAAGATTGATGTGTTTCACTAGACAAAAAGTGGCCTCTCAGGCTTAAGGAATTTTTCAAAAACTGATTTAGAATAAGAAAGAAAGAACTGTCCTCAAACTTGCCTGATCAAAACCAGTACCAAGTGTTTAGCTGTTAACTTCAAAATCCTGTTCGATGAGCTATTACACAGAAAACTGAATCAATTTTTACCATTCTGTATTAATGGCTTCCCTACTGATTTTTAACTTAATATTTCCTCATCTATCTGCCTAAACACAAATTAATTGAAATGCACATTGATTTCTTTGTAAAAACAAGTAGATATACAAGCTATTAATCCACCTTCTGTGACTTTTCTTGCCTTATTTAAGAGCCTTATGTTCCATAGAGCCCCACACAAAGCAGGCATAAAATCACCTTCCTGTCTCCAATAGTGTGAGGTGTTTTATGTTTGGCGACAATAACCTACTTTTGAAGGAGTGTTTCACTGGTAATCCTAATTAAACTTAACTACGCAAGTATAGTAACATGCTTCATAAACTTATAGTTAGTTCATGCACACACAGAATAGCTATGTAAGTGTAAGCTTTTTGTCTCCTCTATTTCTGTGTGGAAACCTCAGAAATCGCAAGTAGTAGAAGTTAAAGAACATAGGAAATATGGGTCTAGGACTAGACCCTAAAATTCCCACTCTTACAACATGTAGTTTATGCCATAGGTAAAACCATAATCCAGTCCTTCCAGAGATCGGTATTTAGACTTTGGTGATAATGTATGCATATGTATCACCATATATTATCCGGCCAGGACAGGATTAATTTTTGCAGTAGCCAGGTAGAGGAATGGCTAGGACCCTGAGGTTAATCTATACTACCTCACGTCATTTTCTGGGAACAGGGGAAGGGGTCCCTTCTTGGTCATGGAGTGCAGTAGTGCAGTGAGGTGTGGTCAGGGGTTTCTGCTTGGTGACCAGTCACATGTGAATTATTCACTCTGTTATTAATATTGTTGCTGTTACTCTTTATTCTCTTATTTCTTTGCTGTTTCCAGAAGGTTGTTCTTATCTCTTCCTGTAATCTTTACCATTTCTAACTCCAATTCTCCTCTCTATCCTGCTGCAGGAGTGGGGGAGAGGGGAGTGAGTGAGCAGTGCGTGGTTTGGAGTGTTTCAGTGGGAACACTAAATTGGGGAATGGCATTCCTAAACCACAGCAGTGTATTCATGTCTAAGTCTATTTGCTTAACTTAGAGGTGTGTTTCTACTACATGGGTAAAATAGTCTGATGTTTTGGTGACAGAACACAGTCATGTTTTTCCAAAGAACATTATTATAATAAGAAAAATAATATTTAAAAGCTCTTTTTGCCTTTTTTTTTTTAAATAATCTCGAATGTTTGGGGAAAAAAATCATACACAAATACACATTAAAAGGTAGAATGTGGCTTATCTCAGTGCTAAAAATGTACTTTTTCAAAATCTATTTTTTTTTAATATAAATTGGGAAAGATATTTTGTTGTCGTTTTTTTTTTTTTAATTAAATTTGGAATTTTAATCCCATGATTATATGAAAACGAATATCAAGACATGCAACTTACTTAGGAAACCAAAACTTCAGACTAGTAATCCCTGACATTGTAAAAAAAAAAAAAAAATATAAACAAACAAAACTAAAAAAACCACAAAACAATCCTAAACAATGTTATGCCTTTTGAAAGCTAAAAGCAGTTGTAGGAAGCTAATTTTTAGGCAACGGGATATGAAACATACTAACTGCAAAAATATTTTATTATAGAAAGAATTCAGGTTCCTGATTTACAGCACAAACTCGGGGGGTAGTCAGGGTGTGAGGTTCAGGTATCCACTCATTAAAAACTTGAACTCCTCCTCACTAGCACTCTGATTTGGTTTAACCAGAAGCTGCAGCAAAGTAATGGCTCAAAGGGTAGGAAATGAGCAGATCACCCTGGGAGGCTGCACCTACTATTGCAATTGAGCATGTTCACAGAATCACATAATATGCTGAATTGGAAGGGACTCAAAAGAATCATTGAATCCAACTCCTATCCCTGCACAGGACCATCCCCCAGAGTCACACCATGTGCTTGAGAGTATAATCCACGCTTCTTAAACTCTGTCAGGCTTCGTGTTGTGATCACTGCCCTGGGCAGCCTGTTCCAGTGCCCAACCACCCTCTGTGTGAAGAACCTTTTTCTAATATCCAACCTAAACCTCCTCTGAGACAACTTCAGGCCATTCAATTGGGTTCTGTGCTTCCCCCAGTGCAGGGTAGGAGAGTCCAGGAATGAGTGTTCAACAAGCTCTGCATCTGGAGGGCAACAGAGACTGTGAAGACAATCAGGCAGTAGATAAACAGCCAAATTGTAGAGATAATAAAAAAAAAAAAAATAAAAAATAAAAAATAAAAAAAAGAAATTTTATCTGGAGACTTAGAGAAGACTTTAAAGAGTTTGCTTCAATAAACCCCAAAAATTTTTTAAAAAATTGTTGATGTTCTTGACTCAGAGCAAGTTTGAAAGAAAAGAACTGGCTTTGTTCCTGTTCTGATTCCATCCGGTTAGTCTGTTTACAAAACTTTGGTGGGTTTAGCTCATGTTCAAATACGAATTGATTTTACAGGTTTTGGTCTAAATATAAGAGTCTGCTCAGACCCATCTAAAACTTAGGTCAACTCTGCGTCTTGTCACACAGAGACAGCAGTCAAAGTTACCAAGCAGCAGAGCCGAGTTCGATCAGTCTGTTTGGGCGACTGCAAATAAATAAATTCAAACAAGTGACCTCTTCCCTTTCCTTCTTTCAAAACAAATGTCAAAACACAAAATCAATATTCCTGCTAAAATCTGTTTTGGCATTGAGTAGGCATGACAAATGATATCCTACGACCTATAAAAGCAAATTGCCAGGCCTTCTGGAGATGTAACAAAACTTTCTCAATCTAATTACTAGCATGACAAAATGTACTATTAATTTTCAATTTCATTGACAACCTTTAACAGTCTAAGTGATCCAGATTAATCTAGCCTCCTCCTGTACCCTGATTTAGTTCCAACAAGTATTTTAGTAAAATACTTTGACTGAAAGCAATTAAACAACTACTACATTGCAGGGTCATTTTCTCCCCCATGTTTAATCTCTTCCATTGTTTACAATTTACAATTTAGAATTAAGTGAATTTCACCGAGCAGGAAAATCTTTAGGCTGGAGATCACAACTGTCATGGTTCTTGATCATTCTGCTGCATTTCAAAGGTAATGGTCTTTCTTGATACACTTTAACCCATGTTATTTTTCTCTTGGCCTTACCATAGCTGAAAAAAAAACCCAAACTGAAAAATATTTCTGTCTTTCACCATATCTTCCTCAAGAAGTGAAAAATTGTGCTTGTTATTTCTGAAAAATTACTGATCAGTCCCTCTTGATCCCTTCCTCCTGCACCAAAAAAAAAAAAAAAAAAAAAAAAGGGCAGGAAAACAAAACTGCAAAACTGCAGTTCAGTCTACGGTCCCAGAGAAGTGTTCACTGTTGTGATAGTCAGCTGCATTGTAGAAAGCCTTGGAAAGACAGGGAAAGGTTTGAAAGAATATGATTCAGCTCCTTTAATGGTAGAATAATGTTGTTAATATAATAAATTAGACTTCCCAATTAGTATGGGCACACAGATCCCCACTGCATAGAGCAAGATACTTGGTACATGCTCATTACACAAAAATATAGTCTTCACACCTCTGCCTGGATACATGGTGAGTAAGAAGGTATTGAAAATTTCTTGGTATGGGGGTAGACAACGCTGTATTTTAAATAATACAGAATGCATGTCTTGAGAACTAGCTATGCTATTATTCCTTTGCCAGCAAGCAACCCTCCCATTTATTTGCAAGCTAAATTCTCAAAGATATCCTGTCCTTCTTTTCAAAGACTTTAGTGGGAGTTAAAATTCAGTGGGAGTTATAATTCCCCATGGGAAAGGAGGGAATCTGCATGCCAGTGTAAACAAATATTCTCCAAGTTTTGTACAATATTTCAGAATTTCTTATTCATGTCATCCAAACCCAGGATTAGGGATGAAACAAGAACCAACAGCTAAAATGGAGCAGGAATTACATTTACCATCACAGAGTCAGACTCTTTTTATGTGTAAATCAGGTTAGTGCCAAACAGCCAAAGAAGCGGTACCAATTTGCAGCAAATGAGTGTCTCACTTTATTCTAGGTTAGGAGCAAGGTCATTAATATCTTTTCAGTTTTATGTTTGAAATCAGACATATTTTAAAAAAGCTTATTATCTGTGAAAACCCTGGTGACATCTTTCTGTACATGCTGTACTATTAATGCACAATTCCAACAGGTTGTCTGTGCATTGGGATGAATGAAAATCAAAGGCAGATGTCAGTAAGGGACAACTCACCATTTCCAAGTATAAAAGACAGACTATAAAACCAAAATGTTCTTTTCTTTCCTGAAAATGTACAACACTTGTATGATCACAAGTCTTGCATAACCATTAAACAGTAAAAACAAAAGAAACTTTTACAGTTGTATTCCTAAAAGAAAGAACAGAAAATTTGATTCCTTGAGATCCTGAGTATCATAAAAGAGGGGTACAGAACTGCTGCATCTTTATTTAACATAGCATCTTTCCCTGAATGCGTGTGTTTAAATAAACCTAACAAGTTGACCCAGACCGCTCGCTTATCTCCACAGAAGTCAATGTTGAAAAAAATCCCAAACTGAGAAAGACCATATTTAATATCTATTGCAAGATTGTTTCACAGATCTTCCACAGCAATTAAGCACCTAACTACCCTTAAACATCTCTGGTTGAAAAGCCTGAGAAAAATGTAACCAGAAAAAGTCCCCAAAGTAATCAAATAATGGCAAGAAAATAAAAAGTAGACTTAAAATATACACATATTCATGTATATAAATAGATTACTCCAGAGCACAAAAATGTGTCCCCTATAACTATAAATATCCTTTATTGATGGGTAGGTAGCAAACTGAAGCAAAACACATCTGTACTTTGGACATCTTATTCAGTTCTAAATAAAGTTTTATCATAATGTTAAAAAATAAATATGAAAATATTACTCTGTATGTAACTGTTACATTAGTAGCTGCGTCTTATAGCTGTCAAATAATAGTTACTAAAGCTGAAACTCAAGCGAATATATCTGATGTAGTGAATATTGGAACATGTATGATAATTAAATGATTGGAAGAGAAAAGATGTCATTTTATGTCAAAGAGTACTGCGTATTATCAATGAGCTAAATACACTGATTTTTATCACAACAAAAAAAATTTAGTAATTCATGATGCACATGGAAAAAAGTAAATTTTAGAACATTTTTTTGTTTTGGGTAAATGCACTATTATTAATGATGTGAATAAATAATTTACCTTCTTACTTCTCTACTAAATCATGTTACCAGTTATTTACAACAAAAAAAATCCTGAAATACTGTACCAAGAGATTTGCCACTTGCCTAATAGACACAATAAAAGAACATGATTTGTCCTTCAAGCTAGAAAATATATCTGGGAACAGCAGGCATCTCAGACTGAACTGTAACCACCTACTTTCATGATCAACTTACTTTTATTTATCAATGAATACTGTTGTGTAACTTAGTTCCCTTCCAGAATCATTTAGAAGTAATGTGAGAATAGAACACCAGAAGTAATAAAATCTGATTTAAGGTAAATTGCATTCCTGTCTTTGACTGCTGATTAAACATACTGAGATCTCATTTAGGTTGGGGTTAGAGATGAGAAGCATCCTCCCCTAAATTTCCTGGAGAACATAAGATTGAACTGTGCAGAGTGAAAACTACGTAAATCAAGAGAGGTGATAGGTGTATGCAGTGATTAAGCTGCACGGAGAAATGATGCAACCCTTACATATTAACTGATGCCTATGGAATTCATTGTGTTTCTAGCCTGAAAAATGCCCAATAGTTTATGGTGTTAGGGTTGCTTTAAAACTGCTGTGAGACAGTATGTGCAGTATTACATGGGATTTTTGGTTGATGTCACCTCGTGATCTTAGAATAGGAATGATGTTTCTGGTTATGGCAATTAAAATTCTATTTATACTCTAATTAAGCACACAAATTAGAGTGGGTAATTTTCCTGCTGGTTTAGTTGAAACATTCGAACATTAAACTGTGCAAGTAGCAATGATTGAAATCCACCTTTTTCATAGTCTGAAGTGTTAAATATTAAATGCTGGCATCAATGGGAAACAAACAACAAATCAACCGGTTTTAGGTAAAGTGCAATGTTATAATAGTGAGTAATAGATGGGCTGTATTGCCAGGACTGCAGCAGGAGAAGGATGTGCAGGGTTGCATATAGAAAGGAGCTCCAACCCCAGAGCTAACCTTTTGGTGTTTACGTCAGGATCTCTGATCTAGATCATGATGTACTGTATAAGACAATATAAGATTGTGTAGGGAAGTTAGGTGCCTGGGAAGAGGAGGGCTTGAGAAGTTATTTTTTCAACTTAGTGCTCATCTCTATTTATGGATCTAGTCAAATGAACAGATTTTTGACTGACATGATATGTACTGTGCTAAAAAAATTGAAAACAACTAAATATTTTGCGTACTATTTCTTTTTTTTTTTTCAATTGATAGAAGATGTGGTGACTGATTGGTACCTAGTTTTGATGGTACTTTCAGTATCATTAAAAATAAAGTTGCATTTTCTTCTGTAACACACACTTTTAGCAGCAAGCAAGAAACAGAATAAGACCCAGGAATACTATTCCCCTTCAGACTTCCCATCTCACACCCACCTATCTGGACCATTTTCCACTCTTGGCATCAATTACATGTTCAAACAATCACTGTTGCATGAACATGAATGATTGCCTGATGTATTTTGAAATGATGCTTTAGTGCAAATACCTATTTGTGGGATTCTGACACAATTAGGTAAATACTAGCTCACCCAGAAAATCTAACTACTATTTTAAAAGACGTAAAGGCTTGATTTGATGTCATAAGAATTCCCGTTTCCAAGAGAGCTGAACTGTGCATGATAAATACATAGAAATTAATATACTTAAAATCCCTGAAAAAAACACTGAACAGAACTCTGAAGTTCATGTCCAGTGTATGTGATAGGAAATTACCATGCATTTATTAACATTTTGATTCACAAGAGATACTGAATTAAAAAAGTATGCTGATGTGTTTGAGAACATAAGGAATGGCAAACACACAATTAACTAACATAATTGATTTTATGTATAAAAAAAATAATCTATAACTTAATAGTTCTTTGCCTCCTAGGCTTGCTATAATTCTTGATCTCAATCAAATAATTTCAAAGGTCATTCTTTAAAGGTGTTTTTTTTAAGGTAAAGATACACTCATATTTTTTATATGATATAATAGTAAACTTCTAAAAGAAAGTATTTATCTCTGTTGTCTAGAGTAGGGAGACTTACTAAGCTCAACATAAATTCATATTGATTAAATGCCTTCATGTTATCTTAAATATATAAAATGTAAGAAGATAATAATTAAACAGGCAATGATTCATAAGTTATATAACATAATGCTAATAATTATCTATTTAATGAATCAAAAACTCTTTTATTAATTAGTCAGCCAGACTTAGCCAAAGAAGGTTTACTACACCTAGCAAAAAGTATGGCAACAATAATTTCTAATGGCAGTTTCCTGTGCAAAAACCTACCACTTCTAAATCAATTAAAACAAGCAGGACTGATCTGCCAACTGATAAAATAGTGAAGCTCAAGATTTGTTAGCTTTCTAAATTTTGTAAGAGTATTTTTATTTAGTGAAGTTTTCATTTATTATTATGCCTAGCAAAATTTTGTTAACTAAAAAGAAAAAAGAAAAAGATGAGAATATTTGTAAAACTTAAATCTTCCAAAGCTCTCATAATGCTTCAGACCTTTCGCTGAACAAAGGAAAACAGCAGTGAAAATGCTCTTTCCAATAATAGGAGTGGGTTTTATTGATGCCATGTTTCTATTGGTGGTTTTTTCCATTTGGGGTTTCTATTTATTTATTTATTTACTTATTTATTTACTTAAAATTCTCTTCCATTTGTTTTTTGTTTGTTTGGTTGGTTTTTTTTGTAACTAGTAGCTGAGGACTATGGCTGAGGTGATATCAGGTAGGCTATAAAAGTCTATATGACAGAGCGATTAACACACACAGAGCACTTCTAACAGTGTGGAAAACAAGCAGGACAGTGACAGAAAATAGTAAGACACATGTTAGTGATTCTTAACCTCGATATAGATCTTGCTATTTACTAGGACATTTTCACACTCTTCAACAATCTGTCTGAGTGACAGACTAGCAAGTATTCCAAGTACATGCACAGTTTAAATCTTCTGAATAGGCCAATGTGAGTCAATATAAACAGTTACCTATTAAATCTATAGATTTTACATAGTGTTGGGACTATTAGAGTAATTGTTTTGTAATCAGGGCTACATTTCTTCAGTAGACGTTATTTTCAAAACTGTCACAACTGTCAAAACCATGCTTGTCAAAATATTAAAACTTCCAGAAAAGAGTAGAAAAACATTTCTAAAAATTCTCCACAGTGAACATCTATTTTTTAGGGAATACATTTCTGCAGTAAAATCATGGAAAGATCCAAACAGTCATCAAAGGTTATGATTGAAGGGCAAAGTACTGCAGGCAGATTACATTACATCACCCTTTATGGAAAGATCTTTCTGACAGTTGGTTCCATATGTAGTAAAGAAAAGCTTTCCATTGAAGCTCCATTGAGGTTTCATTTAAAGGATGGACTTCTCATCAGGCAGTAATTCAGTCCTAATGGTAAAAGCATTGATGCAAGTTCCTCTAATGTAACTTAAACATTTACATAGTAATCAACTGCAAAATATTTTACCCTATGAATATTTGAAACAGTGTTGTTAACTTTTAAAATTTTCTAGTATCACAAAAAGTTGAGAGAACACAAAGTCCTGAACTGCTAACTTCAGGATTTTATGATTTATTTTTATTTTTTTGAGTGCTAGGAAGCTTACCACACCCTCATGAAATCTTAACATTTTAAACAGAGAGAATTTCTTTCAAAAGTACAGCTCTTTATTTTTTTAATTTATTTTTTAGTTGATTTACATTTAATACTTTGGGTTTAATGGTTTTCTTCCCCACTGCTAAAAAATTAAATAAGCAGATCTTGAAAATCACATAAACACAGAAACCAAAACAATTTAACAAACTAATGGAATATACTATGAAGAATGTCTTGAAGCACAAAGGTTCATTAGAACAAATGACTGAGACTTTGGTTTCGATCAGATGAAATATATAATTGGAAAAACTGCCTATCCTACAAATAGCTCACATAACTGCTCTGGATATGTAGATCAGGATGAAGCTTGGAAAGCTGTTCAGTGTCCCTAAAAACCTTGATAAGAGATTCAGCCTTTGCCCATGATGATGAAAACCTGCTCTTCACAGAGGACATATTTAGTGGTCCTCCACTAAATGAACAAAACTGAACAGAGTCATCTGTGCCCACTTCTGGCTTCCATTAAGGCAGACATGGGGGAATACAGGGGAATAAGAAGTTCTGTCAATATCATGAAACAATAGTGCAAATTTTAATATATGCATTAAGTTAAAACTAAAATTATATTGCTACAGTAACAAGACCATTGCAAAGCATACACTTAAGAAGGTACAGCCAGTTAAGTGAAAATTTATGAGACTGCCATAACTGGCTCAACAACAAGCCTGTACTTTTATGAGTGTGCTTGAACTATTCTGCTTTAAATGCTAAGTGAGGATGATTAATTTAGGTAAAAAGAAACGACTGTGTTCAGTACAACTGATCCACAGCACGTTAAACTATTTCAGAGGGCATAGCTTCAATAGCATGAACATTGTTCAAACTGACAAAACCCTATCTCTTTTCTGGAACCTGAGTTGCCCCAGCTATGACAAGGATTTACAGTAGCAGCACTTATTTTATCCCAGCATTCAGACTGTATATTTTTTTCCTTCTCAAAACAGAACTTGAAGCTGTGGATTGATCTGGTCTTTTGATGAGTACAACAAAGTAGCCTTCTGCAGTTTCAGTTTCCTACTGAAAATGGGACTGTGCAAACTGCAAATCATCTCTGCTGCATGACCAAGATCTATTAATGCAGATAATGGTGTCTTCATTTGGTAGCTTTTCCACAGCTAACATCAGCTTGAGTTGCCAGGAATTAGTTTTGTTCCCTTACTACTTATCTAAACCTCAGATACATATTAAAATAAGGGTGACAGTTTTGGTGGATTGCTAAAATAGATTCTATTATCATGCTTTTAGAAACTTTGCAGTTCTTGGCTGTTTCTAGGTGCTTTTTTTTTTTCTTGCAAATATTCATTAGGACATGAAATAAAGTCCAGTCCTCATGAACAGAAAATGAGAAAGCCTTCTAATGCTATCAATTGCACAATACTTGTCCTTTGGCACCTCTGCAGAGTACTCCATGAAGCAGGCATGCAGGCTGTTCTGTTTACACAGTTCCAGATCCTCCAGGTTAGGATTGAAGTCTTCATACTCAGATTAGCTACCAATAATCAGGAAGACAAAACTATTTCAGGAATTTTAAATTGATTTAATTAATAATTAACTAGCTTTAACTTAGAATTGTAGACTTCAGAAAACATATATATGCTTTCCTCCTTGGTTAACTGACCATTTTGAAAGATAGGCATGAGTTAATGGCTCAGCTTCTCCACCCCTAGGGTAGACAGGCAGTGGTTGATTATGAATCAGGAGTGTGTCCAGGTGCCCAAGAAGGTCAACAGTGTCCTGGTTTGCTTCAGAAATAGTGTGGCCAGCAGGACTAAGGCAGGCAGCATTCCCTGGTGTTTGGCACTGGTGAGGCTTCATCTTGAATCCTATGTTCAGTTCTGAGACCCTCACTTCAAGAAGGACATTGAAGTGCTGGAGTGTGTCTAGAGAAGGGCAATAAAGCTGGAGAAGGGTCTGGAGCACAAGTCTTATGAGGAGTGGCTGAGGGAGCTGGGATTGTTTAGTCTGGAGAAAAGGAGGCTGAGGGGTGACCCTATCCCACTCTACAGCTGCCTGGAATGAGGCTGCAGCAAGATGAGCTTCAGTCTCTTCTGCCCAGTATCAAGTGACAGAACAAGAGGAAATGGCCTCAGGCTGTGCCAGGAGAGGTTTAGATTGGATATTTGGAAAAATTTCTTGGCTGAAGAGGTCATCAAGCACTGGAGCAAACCACCCAAGGAAGTGGTGGAGTCACTATCTCTAGAGGTCTTTAAGAGAAGTGTAGATGTGACACCTGGGGACGTGGTTTATTGGAGGAGTTGGCAGTGCTGAGCTAATGGTTGGACTCAGTGATCTTAAAGCTCTTTTCCAACTTAAATGATTCTATGATTCTAAATCTGGCACATTGTTAAAGGAAACACTCTGACCTGCCTTTGGCCAGACTCCACCTGGAAGTGTACAAATCAAGGGCAGCCTTTGACCTTTCCCAGCTCACGCGCACTTACAAAAAGCCTCACAGCTGATTAGGAATATTTTTTGTCCAAGAGCACAATGATGGTGGAGCTTTCACAGAAGTGTTTGTGTCATTAAATACTTTCATTCTTTTCTCTTCAGTATTTTGATAGCACTATGGGCTTGACCCTACAACTCTTGTTCACTTAAAACTCCTACTTGCTTTAATCAAAGAGAGTAGTGAGTAGAAGACTGGGCTGTATAATAGTAAAATCTGTTCACAGTTCTGCCATTTTTAAACATTCTTGAAGAGTATCCAACTCACTTGGTGTGTGAAAAAGCAGTATCTGATAAATTCCAAGGACTTCACTATGGTCTATTTTTTCTTTCTCAAGGTAAAGAAAGTCACGTGCTGTGACATATACTATTTTGTATTCTGCATTAGGAATTCCTCAGGTTCCCAAGAGGGCACCTGGAATATACATTTTATACATTGCAATACAACCAGATACAAACACACACTATTAGTAGAAAGGTATCATTTGTCATGATTATTACTATTAAATATTCAAAGCTTGATTGCTTATTGACAATTTTTAATTCAGAGCACCACAGATGCTGAGGATAAGTTTAGCAAGGTTTTTAAGTGCTTTCTAAGTGATCTTGAGATTTTTTTTTTTATCAGAAAAGTAGCACTAAAGAATAATAAAATCTCCAGTGAGTAATGAAAAGAACACAAAAATATTAAAAAAAAAATCAGCTGAATTCACAAGAAAAAACCCACATATTCTATGGAAATTTATCTGAGGCACAAGTGGGGAAAAGTGTTTGCTAGTTATTAATATGACATTTTTGAGAGGAGTTATTGAAAAAGAAAAGTGTGGATTAAGGGATGGATATAATTTTTTGGGATATATTAAAACAAAAATAAACCCCCAAAACTGTGACATCTAAGAAAAACAAATTAGCGTAAAACCACTACACAAACATATCAAATACAATGCTGGGGAAAACAGAACAAATATAATGTGAAACTGCTGCTCAAAAATGTTATTTTCGTTCTCTTTTATGAAACAGAATTATACAATCATAATCCTAATCAAATATCAAACTTCCAAGATACTGTAAATTACTTTTTTTCTTTATCTCCAGATACATGTACATTATCTGCTACCTGTATTGCCATTTGAGGCAGAGGGTTAAGGGGTACCTATATGGGAATATGTTAGATTTCATTTCACTGACTCAATCGGATGACAAAATAGAGAACAAGGACACTTTCATTCATCCTAGGCTGAGTTTATTTTAACTAAAATGGGTCTTTAGAAGAGAATCAAAGTCACAGCTCCTGCAATTAAGCACAGAAAAGCACAGAAACTGCCAGTGGAGTAAATCTAACTGATTAATCACTATTTCTTTTTGCTTTTTTAAAGGCTGGGATGTCAGAAATAGCTTTTCCGACAGAAATAAGGATAACCATCAACTGCCTCTACAGTTATTTGAAAATGTAAAAATAGGTAAATAAATGGTGAAAAAAAACAGGTGATTTTAGTCCATTGCTCAGGGAATTACACCTTCTCCTTGCAAAACCCTAAACCCAAACCCCATGATAGACCCTTTCCACTAGGTAGTAACATCTACTGAGAACATGTGGAACTGAGAAGAAAAAGTTGAGGAATTTTTGAATGTTGGGAAAATATAGTATCACACAAATACTATCCAGTCATTTTTCTGTGTGGTTAATGACAGACCTGTTTTACACAGTAAGACTGTTACTCCTTTCTGTAGTCAAGATTCACATTGCCCAAAACACAATCAAGATTGAGACCCTACAGATTGGAAAAGTAATGAGAAATTTTCCTGGGAGGCATAAACTTAAAAACATGAAGAAAAAGAAAATACGTAAGGTAGATACTACACAATAACAGATTACAGAAATAATCATATGCATAGGGTCTCACAGAAAAAAATAAAATTAAAAAAAAAACAAAACAACCCAAAGTAAAGCTTTCTGAAATGCATCTGAAGTCCAAGATAAGTGGAAATGCTACAGTGAAACCATGCTCCATGAGAATGAGACTTCTGATGGAATCTGTTCCTTCTCTTAAAGACTATTTAACATTAAAACTTGATTCTTTATTTCAAAAAGAATTTTATGGAGAATATTTTCACCAGTTCACATTTTCTGTGCTGCCATCTTCTTTTTTTGATCTCACGAAATTTGCTTTTAGAGATAATGAAAATTATTCTGTTCAAATGGAAATCACGAGGACTGGTATTGTCAAATATGTCAAAATTAATATCTTTTCTTCTCAGAGCATAATCTACCCAGCATTTTTTGCACACTGCTGTGATGTAGGTTCTTCCTTCCCCTTCAGCACTGCAGAAACTTTGCTGTCAATTTAACAATTTTCTTTCTAAGGAGTAACCTTGCTTTTGCTGACATTCTGTTCCTGGGTTTGTGGAAAGCTCTTTGTAAACTCTTAAAAAAATGGGCAACCTATTTGGAAACCGCAGTGAAAACCCTTCTTAAAACTCAGGTTTGCTATAGAAATGCTCGAAGATACACAGCTGGTGTCTCATGATTGCTCATTCTTGGAACATTCATGAATGTTTTTGTTGCTTTATATTTTCTGTTTTTATAACATATATATGGTTTAAAGTAAAGTTAAAAACCATCTTTTTTATGTCTAGCGTTGCTTCAAACAACTTATGATGACTTCTTCAGCAGAAGCAAATGCAAAATAATATCTTTGAATACAAACATCAATATGCAAGCAGAACTGATTTATTCCATGTCTGTAAGACAGATATTTTTGTTCCCAAGGACAGTGCAGGTTGAAAGGTTCAAAAACAATAATAATTATAAAAATGCACAGGGTTTCATTTGAATATAGTAGCTTTTGCTATCCTTGCTACAGGCTGATTTAGAAGAAACCCCTTTCCAGTGATGCAGTTATTAATGTGAAAAGTGCTCTGAGATGAAAGGTGCTACATAAATTAAAAAGCATTATAAGGGTCTAATGCCACACTACATTTTAAAAGCCAAATGCTGTTGCTTCTTGTCACTTGGCACACATCATTCAGATTAACCCAGCATTTAGATTTTTCATTTTGCTTCTAGTCTGTTCTTGGAAAATCTGCATTACAGTTCCTGAGACATGACTGTTTGTTGTGTGAATGTAAATGCGTAAATGAAGTCCTGTATTTCATTCCCTTACCCTAAAGCAAGGTCAGTTGTACTTACAGATACAGTTATACAGCCTCTCTCAAAGGTTCTGAATGATGGAGAGTTCTCAGCCTCTGCAAACATGGTTTTACTTCCTATTCTTTCCATTCTATCTCCTCTTCTAGTTCCTATTATGTGAAAAGAACTGTGATTGCTGCAATATGAAGAATTTCTTTGTGCTCCTACTTAAGTCTTTCAGCCACAAATACTAAGTGGGAAACTTGTATGATCCCATTTTACTTCTTTGTCTTACTTGCTGCTATTAAGTGTACCTGAAAATGTTCAGCAAAGGAATTAAATACTCTGTGGCCCTGTCTTCTGAATTAGGACTATTTCAAAGATTATCAATCTCCTCTATAAATAATAAAACAAGATTTTCCAACTTGGGAGACCTCTCTCTTTATGATCTTTTTTTTGTGAAAGGTGAAGACTATGTTCTTATTCCTTGTGGGACTGAATGGTAACATTTGTTGGTTTACAGCATTGCCACACCTGAGAGAAATATTGATTTATTCTTAAATTTTCTTAAATCATTGCCTTGAATGAGTCATTTGGTCTGCTCTAAAGAATCACCATCAAACATATTGGCAAAAAGCAGATTTTAGTAGGAATTTGTGAAAGTGAAACATTATCAGAGTTTGAGGCCAATGTTCACTCCATTACTTATTAGATAGATGACTCATACATAGGAAAATTGGGTTAGAATTGGTTTAGAATGGCTTATACAGAGACTTGGCATGCAAAAGAGTAAGAGTGCAAAGGATACAGACAGATAAGCATGCAAAAAGGTTTATCTGCATTTAATCATTGAAGAATTTGACATTTGTAAGGGAACTCAATAGTTTTGCTACAATTATTACTCTGACTTAATTATAGATGCAAAATAAAAACATTCATGCCATAACCAATTCACATGGAAGGCATAGAAATGTGTACACGTATATCTATGTGTGTAAAGGCACCTATAAAAATATTCCACTCAGGTTCAGAGAACTACTCACATCAAATCCCTTAGCATTTCTCAACAGACATGAGTTGAACATCTAGCTCCATTCAAATCTATAACTGATTGTCCTTCAGTAATAAAAAGGCAAAGGTTTCTAAAGAAAGTGGTAGAGTGGGGGAGAGGAGGGAAGGAAAGACATTGAACATGTTTTGCCGATAAGTTTATGGATGTTTGAGGACCTCAGAAAGATCTTTACAAGCCTCAAATGGTACTTTAGGGACAATTTTTTTTTTTTCTTTTCTATTTATATTTAGAAGAATGATTTCTTGTTTGTAATATGATACCTTGTGTTGCGGAAAATGCTGAAAGGTTAACTTAAAGAATCTTCTTCCCTTCTAGTTTTTTTTTTTTAAAATATCAATAAATATTTTACGCCCCAAGTAAGTTAGTCAGTAGCACTTTTCAAACCACTTTTAAATTAATGAGCATTTAAGTTATTCAGTTGTTTTTATATAACCCCAGTTTAATTTAACTTTTTTATTTCTTTGTTTTTTCCAATGGATAAACCCTCTGAATTAAGAGACTTAGATTGGAGAGAGCATGATGTCTTTAATCAGTAAAGCTTGAAAAAAAATTGATAAGCCCAAACTGAGATATTACTCTATAAGAGAAATTAAACCTGGAGAAGGTGACATTTAACATTGAAAAGTTACCTAACTTTTTTTTTTTTTTTTTGTCATAAATGGGAAGCTTGCAAAGATAAATGTAGACACTGAGAAAGCAGAAAATAGAATTCTGATGGTAGTGCTTTGATTGTCTAAAAAAGTCATCTTGAGAGACCATGAAGAGAAATACCAAAGTATTGGACTTTAGTTTAATTAACATTTTTAATTCATAGCTGGCTATATACATGTGTGTGTGTGCACGCATAAAAAATAGTTATGTAATTACTAGTTAGGATATGACTTATGTAACTAAAATTTACATTTTTGCAAATGAACATTGCCAGAGAGAAATTAAATGCTCAGTAGGCAGGAAAACTGTGTGTCAGAGCACCGTACTCTCTGGTCAGGTTTTTCTTGATATCCTGTGAGTGGAGGAGGTAATATTGAACATCACATTTACTTGTTTGGAGATAGTTGATGTCAAATGAAATTTCTGATTTAGCAGAATGATACAAAATATACTGAAAAAATAATAGAAATGAAAGCTACACTTACAAAAAATAAGAGGTGTAGTGCACAGTCCAATCCCAATACCAGGGCGGTCCCAGGCATCAGACTACAGTACACTCACCATCACAATGCTGGGTGTCCCCAGTTGCTGGGAAGGAAAATGTGGGTTGTAGCCAGCTTATGCTCAGTGCTGTCTTTGAAATGCTTTTGTTAGTTGCTTAGTTTTTACCCTCTGGGTTGGACTGGGCCACATATTAACTTCCCCCATACTGGTCTGGTTAACTCAGGAGACATTCATACTGTTTTAAGGAACTCAGGGTCAAACCTTTATACCACAGGTTGATCCACTGAACTCTGACAGCTATTGATCTAAAACAAAGGCCTTCCTTTGGTTCCCGTTGTATTGAGATACAGAACAGCTTCTGTGCAGCAGCTGTGCTCAGTCACACCCTGCACTGTTCCCTGAGGTCTATGGGCACAGCCTTTGCACCAATCTCCTTGGAGCCTTCTGCCATTGTAGGGATGTCTTGGTCAGCAACACAGTGACATAAAGAAGCTTATTTACCAATAATATTTTTGACTCTGCAAATCAAACATCCCAAGTCTTTCAACCTGTATTCTGGCCTCTAAATTAAATATTTTAGGCTTACAGAAAAAGAAGAAGTTGATCAAATGGTTCAGGGTAAAAACTAGAAAGACTCTGAGGAGAGAAGATTTACATCACATGAACTGACTTGTCATGCATTCATTAAAACTTTATTTAAAGTATGAGCTGGTCTAGAACTTTACCTTTATTTTAGCTATTAGTTCCAGAAAATATTTTCCCACTATTGTTTATATAACATCATATTAGTGAGAGCCAAATCCCAAGGTTTTCATGTACTTTTTGAAAATGATTGGCTAAAAAAATTTCATAAAAGCTGTGAGACACATCTTGCTTTCTTTGAATGGTAACTTATGCATTAGAAATAGCACCAGTAGAGTTGAAAGTACATTGAACATTCACAAGTGATAGATTAAAATCTATCTTTCCTTCTACAGAAAGTCAGTATTAAGACCAACGTACTACTGCAAGCCTGTTCAATTCCAAGGCTCCAAGGATAATATCTAGAAGACTGTAGTAGGACATCAAAGCTCAACTCACTATGTAATTCCTTTTATGATAAAGTTTCCCTTTGTCTGGTTCACCCCCCATAAATTTTTTTATCAATTTTTGTTGCGTTTCTTAGTATTTTGGGTTTTTTTTGTTCTCTAGCCTAGCTTATACATTCATCTGACAAATCCCAGAAGTCAGAAATCGATGCTAACCTCTCAGATTTGAAAGTGAAGCTTTGTTGTTGAGGACATGGACAAGTAATTTGTTGTATTTCTTACATCATCTGAAACTGGCCTAAATACAGATGTGCAGAAACATAGGTTCTTAAAACACACATATTAGTATTAATTAGAGGTACATCAGGAGTGAAAATCCTAAAGATGAATTCAGTCTGGGGAATGTAATTTACCAACGATTGGGTATGTCAGAACTGACCTATGCTTGAATATCTTTCTAGATGTAACTGCTGTTCTTTACCCTCACACCTGATAAGTATTCAACCATTGTATAAGTCCTGTCCAGATAAAATGAAAACATATTTAAAATACCTTAAAGAAATTAACTTTATTTCTTTTATTCCCACAGTTCAGCAGTTGCTTTGGCTGCATGCATCTCGCCTTCCCCCTGCCCAAATTCATGTCACTGTGTCAGATCTAAGACAAAGAAAGTGAGAAACATATCTAAATACATGGATGTCAAGGGACTGATTTACCTAGCAACAGTAACCATGTGAAAGTTTTTCAGAAATGTCTGTGCATGTGATGGTACCTTAATGGCTTGTATTTTAGAGATTTAAAGAAATGGCTGGGAGGATTCTAGCCAAGCAAAGCATCAAAGGCATGCAATGTGTATAAATTCTGGGAAATATAGTGCCATCATTGCACAAAGAAATTTATACCTATTTTTAATTAATATTGCAAGGATTCTTGATCATAAATACATAGTTAGAAAAACATTATCCTGTGTTACATTGGATATAACAAATACATGAACAGAGGAAACACGTTTGGATAAATGTTTCTAGTTGTAATAGCCATCATGTTTTAAAAGCAAACCACCACAATAAAGGATTATCTGAAGTGTTACAACAATAACGCTGAGACCAGGGAGAGATAAAAAGCTGAGATGGCACTGTGATATATAGCTATCTACTGCTGTGTCAGGAATGCATCCTGCTGACCTCTGACACACAGGATTGAACCCCAGTGTATGAGCGAACAGCTTTCTCTTAGACAACTACATTTAATAGATCCTGCTGAAACAAAACTGTATTCCCACCAATTCAGCATTGTAACAGGTGAGCAGAGGTTACAATAATGTAAATCCAGAATAATCCAGCTGAGGACTTAATCAAAGTCACTCTGCATAAGGATCCACACTATTTAAATTCAACGTAAGATTTAAAGCAAAGTATCCAGGTGAGATCAAAGCTCAGCAAAACCATACCTTTTATATTCCAAACTATCTCCCCTCTTTTCACAGACATTTGCCTTCCATTCCTTTTAATTCGGTGTCTTTCAAAAAGATACTGTAACCTGAATCTCCAAACCTTTGACGTAGATACCCTGTAGTGAGCCCTCAATGAAGACTAGAAAGGCTAAAATCAGAAAAACCGGCTTTTATTATAGAAAAGTAATTAACTTTTTAAATAGAGGAAGTTCAAATTAGATAAGACTGAATAGAAATAAAGAGTTACAGCTAATCCTGACTGTGATGTCTTTCCTTCCAGGTGTGGTTTAGGCAATTTTGCCAAACTGTAACAAACATGGCATGTTCCAGATTGTTCCTTCAGTCACCTCTGAGAGTTATCAGGGTACCTGATGCGCCTCTGAGAAGGATCTTTCTTCTCTTATTTCCTTTCTGAAGGCCCCAAAACTTATACTCCAAATGAACAAACTCAGTCCCAAGAAGTGTCCCCATATCAGTGCTCTGAGCCAGAAACTCACAGCTGAGAACAAACAGCACAAAACATCACATCGGTGACGATAGCAATACTTCCTTTGTTTCTCCTTCCAAGATACATTTCTTTTTCTCTAAACATTTATTCTGTTTTCCTTTTCTATAACTTTGAGGTCTTCTTCAACCTAGCGTGTTAGAGCTGTTTTTATGTCTCTGCCTTTTCAACAATGTATTTCTTCAGCTGTGAACCTTTGCATGCAGTTTCCTTCCTCGTCTTCCTTAACAATGATTCTGACAACTCATCTTTGTCCATCCCAACTCTTCAAGTCTGGAAAAGGATTGCCCATGCAGTTCCTCTACCTCAATTGGTTTCTTCTTTCAGACTATCTGATGTGGATTGATCCCGTATTTCTCCTTCCACTCATCTTCCCACATCAGCAGTCACTTCATCTTTCTTTTTAGACTCTTTCACTGATCTTTGAAATGAGAGGCCATTGCAACATTAAAATGATGGTATCAGGATGAACAGATATGACTCAGTGTTTAATAATTCTAGAATTGATGGGAGAATGTGGCTTTCTCACTGTTTTCAAATGTAATAACCACAGACTAAGAGAATTTCAGGCAAAGAGATCAGCACCATAGGAGTACTACAAGCAAACCAATCCTAAACACCAAAACAGAAGCATTTTTAACCAAGTTTAACTGAACTCACTCAGTCAGCAAAATTCTATGGAAAGATCCACTCACCTTGTTATTCTGTTCAATTCTTACTGAAGAAACATTTGCAACTATATGTTTTAAAGCACTCCAGATTTTTACTTTCCAGGGAATTGGTAACTTTTGAAATTCTACTTTACAAACTGTATCTAAGGTGAAGTGATTTCTGTTATTTGGACATTTACTTCTCTTCTTTCCTTGTCTCCTCTCATACATTTTGCTTTTTTAACTCCAGTATGTCCGTAACTTGTTCTAGCCACCTACTTGTTACTATCATTTGTTTTGTTGGTAAGAAGCAGGAAGTGAGCATAAATGTTAGGCGCTAAGAGATCTGTGATTGAACGGTCTCGATGTAGTCTAGCCTTAGCACTCCCATGCTGTACTGTCTTTTTCCTTTTCCTGCTATCATTATGTCACCTAAGATAATTAAGTACATGGTTCTCAGTCTATAGCATGCAGGCCTCATGCACCCACTGCATTTGCCCGGGTATTTCATCTCATCTGATCAGCTGCAGAAGTTAAGTACTAGTTTGACATGGGCGTTGGGTTCATATCTGAATAACACCTCCTCTTCTTTTTCTCACACCAGACAAATTAAATCCTGACTTTTCTCTGTATCTAAACCAAGAAAATCACACATGATCTTCACTGCTGTTCTTTTAACTGACAAGTGACTTGCCTGGATGTTAACTAGGTACTAGAAAAACAGAAAAAAAGTCCACGGAAAAAAGTAAAAAATATACCACCTTCAGAGTCAGCTGGTACTGTTTTCCCTACTAGCAATGTATTCACCTGTTAGCAAATACTATTATTTTGGGAAAGTGCAAACATATAATGCCTACTTTCCTTATAGTGAAGAAGACAGACAGAGAGGCCACCACTGTTCATATGAGATGGTTCTTTCATGTTTATAGAAGACTCTTTCCAGAACTGAGAATTACTTGTTTTGGTTGAGAAATATTCTGATTTAAAACTGCTACCAGGACAGAAAATTATAGCCACTAATGACATTCATCTCCACTGAATTATGTTTTCATTGGCAGCACGAAGAGTCAGTTTGCATGAAGTCCCAGATCTTAAAAGTCATGGTAGGTGAGCTTTGCAAAGGTTAATGGGGAAACCATTTATGCAATACTATTTCTGTACTAAAGTTTAGAGACCTTGAATAAGAGTGTTCTGTATTTTCTGTGAACCTCCTTGTAATGGTATGAGTGTTAGTTAAAAAAACCCAAAAAGTTATGAAATTAAAAAAAACAGCTACAACACTGCAATTCTTCAAAGATTTATTTTCTCCATTATCTGTGTATTCTAGCTGTGCATTTCATTTTACTTTTATTTTTTGTCAGGTATTGGAAAGAACTGCAAAGTGTTATGTTCCCTTTCATATACCCATCACTCAATTTATAATAAAAATTTCAGTGCACATCAAAAAATACAACCTTTTCTAGAAATCTGTTGTGACAGATTTAAACTGTATGAAATTTTACAGTGTTTGTAGAACTCTTAAAGTCATGTATTTAATTTCCAGCAAAAGAACTTCTTTCCAAAGTACAGTGATGTCCAGGGTATGTTTACAAAAGTATCTGTGCAAACACCAGAGTACACTCTTGCAAAAAAAAGGACATTTTTTTCAAATAACCTAGTAAATGTGACACAAATGAAAAATGTAAAGGCCCAAATAACTCTTTTCATGGTTGGTTACCAATTTTGTACATGCATTTGTGTGATTCAGTAGGGTTTAATCCTCATTAATAGCTTTTACGGGTTATATTTTCCAAGAAAAAAATATTTTGGTTCAGTGATTAAAACGAGATCTACATGTACTTTATATTTAATTCATTATGCAAGCTTATCTTTTAAAAGTATATTTCAGATGTGCTCCCTGGTTGAGATCAACTTTATGTTTCCACGCTGGAAACCACAAAACCCAGTAGAGGGGGATAAGATCCACCCACTGCTGCACAAAAAAGGCTCAGCTGTTTGCTAAGATTTAATGGCTGCAAGAGGAGTTAGCTGTGACTTCAGCACTAGAAATTGATGCAGTTTGAGTTACTTCCTCCTGTGGGAGAAATTGTGGTATGGCTGTTTTGCTTATAGTGGATTACTATTTTAATGTACTATGACTAACAATGTAGTTACTTTATACAAGTAAGAGTCCTTTTTATTAACATGAAACACCTGCTTTGATAAGCCTTTTTATGTTACGAGAATGAAGCTTACTGCTATACCTATGGAAAGAATTGCATGACAAAATTCGACTTCATTCTTACATGGATTAGTAAACACAATTACAAGATTTTTTTCTGTTTTCATGGTGTATGCTTTCCTCTGCAGGGCTTACAGTTCTCCATCAATCTTATTTATATTAAATCATTCATATAGTCACTTTTATTACAGAACATTCTTTTATCATTCAAATACTTTGGATGATACTTACAGTATTATTCTGGAAATTCATCTAATAAAAGCAATGTCTATGAATATACCTTCATGGCACACTGACAATTGCTTAATTGGAACAATTTTTTCCCCCAACATGATGTGCCATTTAAATGATTTTATTGAAATAAATTGTGAATACCTAGGAAATGGGAAGGGTGTGCTCTGTATCTCGATTTTAAAATTTCTGAATGAGAAATAATAATGTTGAAACCTGCATGATATGTATTGCACAGCATGTGAAACTGACAGAAACATTTTTCTATCTTCTCTAATGGATTATGAAGTAGTTGACTTTTTGCCAGAATATTTCCTCATTACTTGTTCAGCTCAGAAAAACCCTTCATCATCCACCCATCACCTCTGTGTGAATTGTCAATAGAGAAATCATCAGCTAAGATGAATGAGGCATCAAATTTTGAATTCTGTAAAGTCTTAAAAACACTAAGTATTTAAAATGTCCTACTCCTTTCACTGAAATTAAAAGGAAAAGTAAATTCTCCTTTAATAGAACCAGCATCCCTGGTGTTTTAGCCATGAGATGGCAGTTTCAGTGCAAAGGGTTCATAAGATTGACTGACAGTGCAGCAGAGAGAAGCCCTTGAAGTTGGCACAGCCAACTATTAGAGGATTGGTGTTGCAGCATGACTTGGATAAACGGAATTAAGGAACAAAAAAACAAAAAAAAAAAAAAAAAAACCAAAAAAAAAAAAAAAAAAAAACCACAAATCCCTTTTTCTGTCAGCTCATCATTACCAGTCTGACCCTTTGCAAATAGCGTGATAACAAATCTGTGAAAGCTTGCTTTCTGTAAGCAGCTCGGCTGCTAATAAGTAAAGTCTTTCTCCATAAATACTTCCATTCCATATGATTTGAGGTAATTCTTGGGGAAGTAGTGCACCTAAGAAATACAGATAAAAAAATAGTTTCCAAATTATCAAGTAAAAATCCAGCTGAGAAAGCCTAAAAAAATTGAGAGTTTTGGCTGCAAAGCAAGAAATAAATATTTCATTCTTCATGCTTCTTTATTTCAAGTAAGAAACAGGACTAGCTAGTGTATGCAACTATAAAAACACACAGAACTGATTCTTCTGAAGTGTTGTGATCTCCCAGAAAAGTCTGAGATCTAAAGCCAAAGCAATCAAGGAAATCCTGGACCTTCAGGAGCTGCTCAGTACCTGGGATGGTTATTGTTGGTAGTGTCAGAAGAGAAAGTGATAGTAGCTACATGCAAAATACCTTAAAGTTGTTCTACGTGGCATATTAGAGTACAAATAACTCAACTGAAATCTAGTGTATGTTAACATTCTGGCAATTTTCACCTGCAAGAATTCCTGTCAAACCCTGTAAAACATTTTGATAATTAAAGTGAACCAAACAAAAAAAATGGAATTTTACTCAGACTTTCTGTTTAAATGACTGTAGTATATTTTTTTTTCTGTTAAAGAAGAGCATCTCAAGGCATTTTAAGAACCTTTGGTTTCTTGTGCTCTGACCATTTACTAATTGAGATACAAATTCAAGGTACTTTGAGTACACATGGAACCCTTTAAATTAGGCCATTAGAATCCTATGTCTTTGAAGATAATGAATTTATTAAATGGATTCTTTGCATATTCTGCAGGAAGCTTGTGGATGGCAGCTGCTGCTGTGTCTTCAGGGCAGTGATGTTGGAAGAGCTGATATAAAGACTTCACACAGTTTAACTGATAAGGCTTGTGATAAAAAAAATAAAAAATAAATCTTAATATCTGTAATGTTTTAATGGTTGAACTCCACTGTATTGTAAACTATCTCGGAAATATGAAATATGAGTGATGGATTTTAGTTGAGGTCAAGTTATGCAACAGCTAATGTGTTCACTTAAGGGTGAGCAAGAAGGAATTTTGTCTGTACTTCCTGCTTCTAGTCACTACTTCAAGGAATATGCAGAATTAATATTCACTAATATTATAATCTGATTTAATCTGGTGCGAATTCTATCACTGGAGAAAGGAATAAGTTACTTAGTACATTTTAATGTTACCTTGCTGATCTTGTTAAAAGGAGGATCTTCAAAACATTCCTTCTTTGGGCTGCAGTACACTTCGACATCTGAAATGAAGCAGAGATATAAATTGGTGACTGATTTTTAATGAAAAATTTTGATGTCTTGATCTTCTCTTGTCCCAGTGAATTTCACAGGAAGATCTCTGAGTTCCAGTTCATATCCAAATCATTTTATTATTATGAGGAAGAAAAGTATCATCTGCTCATGTGGACTACAGAATCAATGTGTGAATTTGTTTTCCTTACTCTCTTCTGGTAGCAGTCCGGGTACCACCTGTGAATTTCATTATTTCTTGAAGTCCTTCTCTTTCTAGGTCAAACACCACAGCACTGTATCTCTATTGGATATTTATGGAAGATAGGCTTCCAGCTGTATGGTCCACAAAGAAAACTTTGCTGAAAAAAACCCCCAAAACTTAGCTGAAAACTTTGGATGGATGTTAGAAGATCTGGTCCTTCTAATGTCATGGGTATATCTTATGTTGCACTGACACTGGCAACTCTTGCATGATTCACAAAGTTGTAGAATTGCCAGCAAAGAGAATCTGTATAAAGAAGTTCCTGAAAATTTATAGAAGGCATTAGGAGTTACATTTCTCTTTGTCCTTTCTGTTCACATCCATCTGGACAATTCCTTATGTTTCCATCTCCATGCATATAAAATGACATATTGATGGACAATTTGGCTAATATTTCAAAGTGCTAGATTCTCTTTAACACTTGCAGAATCTTTATACATTGCATCGACTAAGTAAATTACACAAAAAAAAGCTTCCTTCCAATCACAAAATTATTTGATGCATTACAGCGCAGCAAGAGAGTTTGGATGATCACTTATTTAAAAAAAAAAAATATGACAATTTAGCTTATTGAAGTTCAGCAGAAGCACCTTTTTCACTTTGTAGTTATGAAACCACTAACACTTTCTAATCA
The DNA here is from genome assembly GCA_035583185.1 of Anabacerthia variegaticeps. Classification (NCBI taxonomy): domain Eukaryota; kingdom Metazoa; phylum Chordata; class Aves; order Passeriformes; family Furnariidae; genus Anabacerthia; species Anabacerthia variegaticeps. The sequence goes on along the minus strand of JAWWEW010000078.1, from coordinate 76,680,473 downwards.
CAAAGACAGGGTGAAACCACAACTGTTCACTAAGTTCATGTCTCCTTAAATATAGAAGTTGGTTTAAATGTCTTTCAGCATATTCTAAACAAAACCACACTAAAATATCAGTATTAGAGTTACATCATCTAGTCAGTAACCTGGACAATGCAAAGATAAATTGCCATGGAGCTGCAGTATTTTTTTTTTTTATTTTATATAAAATAAAATTCTATCTCTGAAGCAGAAGAAAGGAGACAATTTTCTTGGAATTACTATCTTGAGAATTTGTTCCTTCCTTGCTCAGATTTTGTGGGCATTACTTTAGAGAAAAACTCCAGGGTATTATCATTATCTTTCCCATCCATATTTTCGTTTAGAACCACACAATATGACTAAGTCATCTTTTTCAGAGCGGGGGATGAGCAGTCCATGATATATTCTATGACTGTTTTGCAGGTAGAGTCAGAAGGCAGCAGGAACCAGCTACTCCAGAAGAGAAGGCAGGCCAGTAGTTGAGAGGCAGCAGGGCACCCTCGAAGATAAAGGACACAGTGCCGTGGTACTCAAGGGAAAAGAGCAGTTCCAGTGACTGGGTTCAGCCGACAGTTCAGATCATCAGGCTAGCTTATAGCCACCAGGATAGTTTATAGTCACAAGGCAGGCCCAAGATCAAGCTGGAAAGTCAAGTTCACAGATCAGGAACAGCAAGACATACAGGAGACCACACCTGTAATGCTGTAATATAGCTCTGGCAAAGACAAGGCTAAACATCTTGGCTTAAAGCATCTCTTGTGCAGAGGAGCAGGATGCCAAAAAGGCTTCTCACAGCTTTATCTCTCCAAACTGTTTTCCCTGCACTCTGACCCTCAGTCCCACAACTACACCAGATCAGAACTGGCCTTCAGCACAGGCAGCCAAACCCTGGAGGGGAAGCAGGAGAAAACTCAGGGCTCTGACACATAATTAGCAATGTTAATTTTTTGCAACTGCATGCTGTACCTGGTTTGAACAGTTATTATTGGCTTTCATAAACTGAATAAATTAATAATGTGTAGAATTAGTTTTATCTCCAGCATGCAGATGAAGTTGGCTGCTGAAAAAAAAATTCTAAACTCAACAGTAATTTGACCTCAATGAGTAAAGCCAGGATTTCATCCACACAATTCCAATGAGTTTCCTAAGATTTCTTTTTGGTATGGAAAGAGTTCTTATGACTGTTAATAGGCTTGCATTATCGTTATTTTTTGTTTGTTTTAAGAACTCAGTCTATGTTTGTAGCAAAAACAATGATAAAAATAAAAACCTCTTTACCTGAGACTTCAAATTTAATTTTAAAGCTGTATTGTTTCTAAAATGCATCCTTTATAACACAATGTATTTTTCACTTTCTTCTACTTGATTGGACTGCAGCCTCAGAATGTAGCACGTACAGATTGAGCATATATGACGGTTTCGGCTGGGACAGTTAAATTGCTTCACAGTAGGTGCTATGGGCAATGTTTTGGATTTGTGCTGGAAACAGCATTGATAACAGAGGGATGTTTTCTCTATTGCTTGGCAGCACTTACCCAGACTCAAGTCCTTTTCTGTTCCTCACCTCACTCCACCACTGATGGGGCTGGGAGCACACAGGAAGTTGGGAGAGCCGATCCCATCTGACCAAAGGGAAGAAGGAAGGTGGGGGACATTACCAGTGATGGCATTTGTCTTCCCAAGCCACCATTACATACGATAGAGACCTGCTTTCCTGGGCATGGATGAGCATCTGCAGGCCCAGGGGAAGTTGTGAATGAATTCCTTGTTCTACTTTGTTTGTGTTTGTGGCTTTTGCTTACCCTTTTAAACTGTCTTTATCTCAATCCACAATTTTTTTTAACCCTTCTGATTCTTTCTCCCATCCAATAGGGGGACGGTGAGTGAACAGCTGTATGTGGCTTAGTTGCAGATTTCAGATTTTCTGATTTCAGAACTTTTGCAATCTTGACTAAAATGATAAGTCTTATACATTCCTATGCTTTTCCACATTCCAACTTTCTTATAGTAATAGGAAAGCAATATAATATGTTAACACCCTTTTATAACATTCAACTAATTACAAAATTTGTATTTGGTTAATTTCATATTTGTTCAACTTTATAAGTTCTACCGACAATACTTTTTTGTTTTTATTTCTGTTTTGAAATATGGATTTTCATAACTTATAGACACATGGAAGCAGGTTTAAAATCCCCAGAATGAATAGATGATGGACTGCTTTGGTCCTAAATAAAAACAGGTAAGATATAGAATTTTAGATTTTACAAAAGCCACATTTTGGACTTCATTTGCAGCTTGTCTTTCTGTCTTGCTTAATATTCACATAAGTATACACATATGAGCATATAAATCCACACATATAAAATTCTGATTTTTCTTTTTTTTTTTTTGCATAGGACTGAGAACTGCCTTGAATTCTGTCAGTTAAAATAAGTCAAAATATATAACAAAATGAAGATCAAGAATCTTCATTTAACTCAGCTAAAACACCAGTTTCATGAAAATCAGTCTGGGAACTGATGAGAATAGAGAAACTTTTGCTTAAGGTAACCCTCATTGAGTGTCTAGTTTTAGTTTAGGTAAAACAAAGTGTATTTCTTTCCAAAACCTTGACAGTTTTTGACAATGTTTTCCTATCTTTTTTCTAATAGATTTACTCTGGACTTCATTTAGTGATTAGTAATTTATTCCCAGAATTGCTCTAGAATTTGCTTTTTGTGCATTTCCATTTTTTTCAGAGAATCATAGAGTGATTTGGGTTGGCAGAGACAGCTTTCCTTAGACCAGGCTTCTCAAAGTCACACCCAACCTTACTTTGAACAATTTCAGTGTCCACAGGTTGTCTGGGCTACCTGTTCAAGTGCCTCACCACCCTAACATTAAAGAATTTCTTGCTCATATCTAATTTAAAAGTGGTCTCTTTCAGATTAAATAAAATCTGATAGAAATCTGTCCTTTTTTTGTTTTAGTTTGGTTTGGGTTTTTTTGTTGTTACTTTAGTTTTTGGTTTGGTTCATTTGTTTGAAACTGTTCTCCCTTGTCCCATCACTTGTCCGATCAACGTTGGTCAAAAGTCTTTCTCCATCTTTTTTATAAGCTTCCTTTAGTTACTGGTAGGATTTATCAGGTCTCTCCAGAGCCTTCTCTTCTCCAAGCCAAACAACTCCAACTCTCTCAGTCTTCTCTAACAGGTGAAATATTTCAGCCCTCTGATAATTTTTGCAGCCCTCCTCTTGATCTGCTCTTATAGGTCCATGTCTCTCTTCTTCTGGGAATGTGAGAGCTGAATGCAACACTCCAAGCGGGGTCTCATGAGAACTAAGTAGAGAAGGACAACAACCACCTCCCTTGACCTTCTGAACAAATCTCTTTTGATGCAGCCTAGGATGTGGTTGGCTTTCTGGTCTGGGAGTGCTCATTGTTGGCTCATGTCCAACTTTTCATCCACCAGCACCCCTAAGCCCATCTCCAAAGGCCTGCCCTCAATCCTTTCATCCTCCAGACTATATTAATGTTGGGGTGCACACCCTGCACCCTGTTCCAGGTGCAGGACCTTACACTTGGACTTGTTGAACTTCATGAAGTTCCCATGAAGGGATGCTTCCTTCAAGCATATCAGGTGCATCACTCAGGTTAGTGTCACATGCAAACTTGCTGAGGTTGTACTCAATCCTACTGTCTCTGTAACTCATGAAGACATTAAATAGTACTGGTCCCTCTACCAACCCTTGAGGGACTCTATTCAGGAAAGATTTTCATTCTGAATGGTAAATGCTCAAAGTAAAGTGTTAACAAGATGTTTCACACAATTCTCACATCTTCAAGAGGGTCTCTGCTTCATATGCTGTTACTGTAAACTGATGCAACAGCACAGGCTGTCAAGGTTTGTGAACTCAGTCCTGATAATTATTGAGTTATCCAGAGACAGTGATTTACTTTAACTGCTCCTTACCTTTGTGGGTATCCCATACTCGCAACAGGCCAGAAGTTAACCCTGCTGCAAAAGACTTTTTTGTTTCAGGTCTGTTTGCTTGTGTGGTTTTTTTTTTTAATCTATAAAAGTTATATAACTTTGTGTTGTCTGGGAAGCACTTTCATGTTTTCTTTGAGTCTGTTGTTCTGTTTATATTTTTCCTGTAAATAAACGAGGCAGAATGTTCTTGAGAAATGGAGTACCTTAAGATTGCAATGAAAGCATAGAGATAAGCAAATTTGTAAAAGACCTTATGGAAATCACTGAGAAACAACTGAAACAACTGAATTTGCTAGCATACAGCTCAAGCAGGGTAAGAAACCTTGATAAGAAGAGAATAAAATTAATATTAAACTAGCTATTTATCTGGCCATGTAGTGTAACATTATGGATTAAAATTGAATGTTATAAATGAAATTTTCTGTACTATGTTCTTGCTGGTTTTTTTTGCCATATGACAGTAATTCAGCAGCTTTCCAAGGTGCTCACCTCCAACCTCCTTGCCAAAATAAAATGGAAAGAATTGGATCCTATTATCATTAATGGAGTGGAGAAGGTTATAAAGGGAAAATGATAAAAGCAGGCCTACTGTCTGTACTGCAAATTAGAATCACCTCACAACCACGTCAGGACACAGCAGCATTTTAATTAAATTCTATACAGTTCATGTTTGCAGTATTGACAAATCCTAATTGTAATGAAATACTATTTGTTCCCTGGTGTTGAATGTTTCTGTTGTAATGACTATAGTGATTTGAGCCAACTGAGCATATAATTCACTTTCTTGGTTAAGACTAAAAAGTTAGAAGTGAAAGCAATAGAAGAGAGGTGGAAAAGAGGGCAAGTATAGATGAGATGCAAACAAAAGTGTTAAAAGGTCCTTTAAAATTTTTCATGTAGCACATTTTAGCTTCAGATTGTTATCCAAAGGCACTTTTAAAACTGCAATGCAAACTAAAAGTGGCACATTGCTGATCAAATTACTACCTCTTGAAAACCATTAATATTCATTAATGTTTATATTAATATAATTAATAGACATTTGTTTTTAGTTATCTAGTCACTGCAAGCTTACTAGAACCACTGCAAAAATGTGCATCTTGTCTGTTGACTCTCGAACACTAACAGGTAGCCTGGTTATTTGAAATGGGGAGATCATCTCAGTAGTCAGTCATCAGTATGATGCTCCAGGGTAAACACTGGAAAACTTAGTCAATAAGATAGTTCAGTGTCTTTTTAAAACTGGTTATACAATTAAAAGCCACCAGTATATATATATATATATAGTGATATTTATAATGGTGTTGTTGGGCAAAAAACAGTAACATCTTACTCAAACTTCCATAAAGATTTTCTCCTCTGTGCACAAGTGCAATCTTTTAATTCATGTTTGAATTTCAAGAGAAATATCTTTCTCAGTTTCATTCACTTTCTCAAGAACTCTCAGATATTTGCTGTTTTAGGAGTTTATAATATTGCAGTGTAAGTTTCTACATGTTCTGTAGAGCTCTGGTAGCCTTCAAAAAAAAATAAAAAAAAAAAAAAAATTGCAGTCAGGTTAATGGGAAAGGTATGGGATGAGCTACCCAGAGATGGTAGGTGGTAGTCTAATCCTCCATTGATTTATTAAGTGCCTTAGAAAATTAATTTTTGACATAATGCCACCATCTTATCTAGAACAAGAATGTACTATTTGGCCCATTACCTCCAAATTGCCTGCCTAACATGAAATTTAATATATTTTTGATCAATCAATGTTCAGTGCAATCATCAAATACCTTACAATCTGATTGGATCTTTGTGGTGTCAGTAACTATTTGCAGTGCATAGTGCCAAGTCTCTCAACCAAACAGCACTGAAATAAAGTGGAAACCTAATGTTTTCAAACTGACATAACTACTCTCCTACCTTTAAATTATAAATATTTGTAGGGTATTTGAAATCTATTATTAGTCTAAGACAATTTGAATATGTTTAGTTTCTGTAATTCAGCATATGATGCTTATGACACAGGAAAAGTTAGAATACAGTCAACGTATATTTAGCTGTTAACAGATCAGATACTACAATTATCCATCAGTGAGTAATGTGCAAGATCAGCAGTGACAATAAACAACAGCCAAAACTTTACGATTGCATGAAAACATCTTTCTGTGTTTCCTGGGCCTGTGAAACGCTAGAACTAATACACAATATTATATCACTGGCAACATTTTTTTCTCATATTGACCTTTGTTATAAGTAATCTGAACAGTTAGAAGGGTTTTTTTTTGTTTGTTGGGTTTTTTTTTTTTTTTTTTTTTTTTGGAGGGTGTTTTGTTTGGTTTTTTGGTAGGGGTTTTTTTTTTTTTTAAATCCAAAAACCCTCCCTGTTAACAGTGAGAAGCCAACTTTTTGTGAAAATGTCCTTCATCATTGAAAAAGTCACTGCTAAATATTTAAAAATTTTTGTTCCATAATCAAACATGCTGCTTCATATAAGTTCAGATGAAAAAGCTGAAAAAAGAAAAAGTGTTTTGGTGTTTGTGCTTTGCTTTTCCTCTTTTCCTTTTTTAACTCTCTTCTTTCTAATCCCATTTGTAAGAAAGCAGGCTGAGGAAGAAATCTGGAAAACAAGGGGAAACTAAAAACTGAAAAACAACTCTTCCTTTGTGCTCACTTATCAAAAAAACCCCAACAATCCAAAGGCAAACAGAAAGGGCACAAGGAGGCAACCTTAATCACTGAACTGTGAATTACCTGACACAACTGATTATTTCTTGCGAAGTTCCACCTCAGCACATGACTTTAAAACAATAAGAAAAAATGAAAGTAAGTGTTTACTCTATGGCAATAATAAAGGATCATAAAAGAATTACTTCCTTCTAAAAATGAACAGTTACATGCTGCAATAAATGTAGCATTCATGCCCCTTCTTTACTTCAGTATAACTTTTCTATTAAGATCTTTTTCCAGTTCCTTCCTGCCTGCCTTCTTGCCACAGTTCTAAAATATGAAGGAAACATTTTAGGAAAAATAAAACCAGGGAAACAATATATTGCCACACCACAACAAAGGCTAAAGAAAAGAGATTAATTAAAAAAAAAATTAGTTCTCAGAATAAAATTCAACTTTTATATGCAAGAAATGCCAAAGGAGTTTGCCTTATTGTTTAGGGCAGAGATCTTCTCAGACAAAAAAAAAAAATCCCACAATAAAATAAATATTAAAAATAAAAATGAAATGTAACATGATTAATTTATTATGATTGTTAATAAGATAATCATAAATACAAGTAATTATAAATTTTGATACAGGAGGCACTGAAGAGAAAAAATTCAAGTGCAGAAGAATAAGAAGTTTGAGGCAGAAAATGAAAAAGCAACAAAATTACACAAGGATTGAAAAAGAAAAATTAATTTCCCAAGATTAAAGAATTAACACGTCCTGTAGAAGAATAAGACCAAGGCTGGAGTTTTGAGTCATGGAAAAGCAAAAAGAAACAAAAAAGACCAACAACCACTAGACCAAAACCCCTTGGTTCACAGATATTAGAGCTTTTCTTTATATTTTGCACATAAAATATCACTAAAATTAAAAATACCTCCCCACAATATGATTTGAAGAGTATCCAGAGCTTTGACTGCCATTAAGAGCATGAATGAGTTTTCTCACAAAGTCCATGAAAGCACTCTTTGGACTGCATATTTACCATCAGAAAGAATTACACTAAGGAATGTTGATTTTTGACATTACTCTCACAGTTTGCATAGTCAGGTATAAAATCCTGAGAGAAACAGCCACGTAAATTTTCCTTTGAAGATAGCTTGTAGTCTGTATACCTTCTGGTAATACTTTGTCTAAATTTAGAGAGATTACATAGTTTTATGAAATTTAATGGATTTACACCTGTGTGGCCAAATAAAAAATAAATATTATGATTCCTTTGTTTAATAATTTTTACACATAAAAAAGTTTCAGATTATGGTGATAACAACTGACTGTGTGTTATTCCTCCTCCTCTCATATTGTCTCTGGAGGAGCAAGATACTCATTCGTGAAATCTTGTAGGTCCACAGTGAAGAAAAGAATGATGCCGTCAAGTAGTCAAGGAAAGAAGTATGTTGTTGTGTGGTTCAGGGAGGTCCACTCTTGGCATAGCAACAGTGGCTTGTATTCCCCAGGGATTTTCTGTATTTATATACAGAATAAGGAAAAAACCTGCTTCTTTCTACCCTGTTCTTACTGTATGATTACAGTCTTAACCCTTGTCCCTGTGAAGGCATCAGAGCAAAAAGAGACACAAGAGCAGTTACCCCTCAACTCCTCAGAGAAAATATGAGATTTTGTGTGGCAGTCAACAGTTGGAACACTTTATTACAATCTGGATTTAAGAGTGAGATGAATCCTTTCATACTGTTTTTGCTCTTTAACCTACACAAACTTGGAAAAACATGAATGAGTAATACTGAGCGACAACTATTCACAAAGAAGATTGAGAACAAGCTGACGTTATATTCTCTCTTTGGGTCATCACCCTAAAATTCTCTTGTGATCTGTAAAACAAAGTTTATGCTGTGAACTTGCACATTGCAACCCATGACAGGATTTTACGTTTTAATGATCAGGTGTTCTGAACTAAAAGCAAGGCAAGTTTCAGAGTCACGGAAGACTTATGCAAGTGTATGAATTCTGAAGGCTCAAAAGCAAGAACGATTTTGAATCCAACACTGTTACACTGAAAATTCTTTACTTATTTTTAGCTGATGTTATGACTAGATGTATGGGGCAATTAGGATGGTTTCTGGATGCAGGCTTTAGCACTGCTGTATTGTGTCTTGCATGCCACCTCCTGTCTAACAGGAAGATCTTTAGGTGAAGACAGGCCTGGCACTAAGCTAGGTCTCTGCTTTCTTTTTATTTTTTAATGTATGTGTCTTATATATGTCTTCTCTACTGCTTCCATAGGAAATTTACATGGTTGTTAAGCAGAATCCACTTGTAAATCTCTACTTTATGCTAAGACTGAGTATTGCAAAGATCTGTTTCAGGGACCCTTACATTTCCCTGCTAATTGGGAATAGTCTGTATATGATTCATGCAGCTGTATTTTACATTGCTGTTTAAATAGCACACTGTGTGGGCAGAAGTGAGAGAAAAGTTACATAAAAGAAGGCAAGAACTGAATTCTGTCTGAAATTTGTTTCAGCTGCCCTAAGTGGCCAGCTGGTCACAGCAGACTGGGCAGTGACTAACTCAGAGTTCTGTGTTCAAACAATTTCAGTTATGTTGAAACTGGGAATTGGTCATTCTCTTCTCTCAGAAGCATCACAAATTTGCTCTGTCTTCACTTTGAGATACTTAAAAAAAATCAGAATAACTATTTTTCTTTCCTACCTCATTTCTCTGCCCTGTCTCCTCTATGCTTGTTTCATTCTCCTGACTTCCTGATCAGGCAATCTTGCAACAGCATGGATCCCATTTGAAATAAGTGAACATATTGCATCTGTAGCTCCAGCACAGAACAAAATATATGAATTCTGACTTGTCATTGAATCAGCCAGAAAAAGCAGGACTCTGATAAAGCAATTAAAAGTCTGCTGCAAGTGCTGTTAAGAGCCCACACACTACTAGTAGCTCAGTGAAGCACTTTCTGTTGCACTTATTGCAGCCATTTCTAACATTTTGTTATTGCATGAGTTCTTCAGATAGGTGGAAGTGATCACGTAGGTAGAAACAAAGAGGCTTCCCTGTTATCATATTGTCTCCTCACCATCCAGTATAACACAACTGGAGCAATATACACCTTCCTTCTGCCTTGCACATAATCTTGGTATAGTTTTAAGGTTAAATATTTGCTCAGTGTTTTGTGGTTTAGGTGGTTTGTGAATAGCAAAAATTAAGCTAAGAATACGAATGACTTTACCATAAAAATGTACTCTGGATAAAAATGAAGGCTTTTGCAAGCTGCTTGCCAAACACCATCAAGAGCAAAATCTCCAATATGATGTCACAGATACTGTGCAAACAAGAATGAAGATATTGTGATTCCTTTTTTTTTTTTTTTAATGGCAAAGATGATGTGTTTGAAAGTTGAAAGCAGAGTTATGCTTGGATGCAACAGCTTGAATACCTCTGTAACTTTAACATGCTTGAAAAGCTAATTTTTTTGTCTTCAGCAATAAATTAAAAATGTCCTTGAATGGTAGCAGCAATGAATCTGCAGCACACATCACTTGAATCTTTTGTTAGATTACCTCCAGGCTTTGAGAGCCACCATGATGTTGTTGAGCTTTTCCTACAGAAACAGGTACAGAAATCCTTTTGGATTGTCATTTTTGTTTAATTCCTTTCATAACATTGTGGTGCTGCTGTAGCCAGGTTGTGTGAACTTCTGGTGGAAGTTTTTCTCAATGCTCAAAACGCTGATGATCAGCTGCCATCAGCTAGCCTTAGCCACCACAGAATGCAAGGTGCATTATTTCTCTCTGTAAATCCCTTTTCTTTTTTTTTTTTTTTTCCTATTGACTTTTCTAGTCTTCGTTCTTTTAACGGAACTCAGATTAGCACATATTCATGAACCCTTTCTTGCTGTGTCTGAACTTGGGTGAGTTTTGTTACTATGGGCTGAAAAGAACTGTACACTTGCTACTATGGAGCTTCAGAGACTTCCTCTGCTTTCCTCCACACTCAAAATGAAAGTGCTTAAAACAATGAAGTTCAGTCTTTCTTACTCTTGTGTGAGTTTATTGAAACAATAATGGTGCTCTTCTATTTTCCTGTTAGGCATACAGTTGTATTCCACAAGACTGATGCCAAGGCTGTGAAAAGTCTTCAGACTGATGAATGAAACTAGGAGAAGTACGCTGTCAGTCTTCCAGGCTGAGATAATACGATCTAGAATAAAAGTAACGCTATCAGAGCAATGTATCTTTGTCAGATAGATAAATAATAAGCCTCTCAGTGTTCTCTATACTTAATCTAATGGATGACAGTCTCTCATCATGAGGTGTAGAGGAAAATATATATAGTTTAATAGATGGCGTCTGGACAGTATTGATTTGCTGAATATTCTCTTCTGATCTTTCTTATCAAAGCAAAGAAGGTTTAGAGTTAATAACAGTAAGAAAAAATGAGAAAAAAATACTGTCTTATGGTGATATGACCATGTATTAACTCAGTAGCCCTAATGAAAATACCATAGACCTTGAAAGCAAATGTCTTTGACCAACGAGTACACAGTAAGATAACAAGATTAAAAATGTATTTGTTCATAAAAGCACCATTCTGTAGATATTTATGAATTTGTTGCTCACTATACACTGCATTATATACTATGGAAGTACCATGAAATCTCCTTTTCAAGAGGAATGAAGTTTGATTCTGTTTTGGTTTTAGCTCCTATTCTACATTAGTACAATACTGGGAGACAGAAATAAAGCTTTTAATGTGTAAATCCTAGGGAATACAGGAGTGTTTTTCAGCTCAACAGCCACAGAAATATAGCCACTAAAGTCTGTGAAGTTATTATTTGTGGTGTTAACAGAGTGCTAGTATCTTTAACAGTTCCAATCACATATCTAAATTCATTACATGTACTGCAAGAAATAATTTTATATGTAAGATCAGAGTCTTGTTGTCACAAGCAAAACTTTCCACTTTTTTTGACTCTGGTGCAAAAGTTTTCCATGCTCACTAATCCTATAGGTTAATCCTGCCATTTCTATGAAAAAAATCCTACAGTGTTGATGAGTTCTAACCATCAGGCACTAATGCCACCACTTTAGTATGGGCTGTGCTGAAAACGAATTGCAGTACAGGCCCATAAAGGTTTTACAACCCAAGGAAAGGCTGAGACTGTTTCACCAGAAAGAGTCAAGCCTTTGTGTACTCTAGAGAATACTTTGTCTTTCCTTAAAAAAAGTTCACTACTTTAAAATGAAAGATCCTTTTATCTGAGTGCAATTAATTTTTCCAAGAATTTTTTATAAAATCAGTTTATTGACATTGCTGGTTGCTTTTCTTCACCAAACTAAGGTATCCGATTACTGCAATTTCACTTTCCCCATCAGCATAAAAAAACTTCTTCAGTTCATCCATTTCAGCTTCTGTGGGAGGTATTAGAATTCCTGGTACTTCTCAGTACATATCATGATCAGGACTATTTTTTTTTTTTATTTTTTTTTTTTTTTAAGACCTGCCTGATCTTACACCTCCCTAATAGTTGTAGACCAATTAAATATTTAGAATCATTATTTCATCCCATACAAAGTACAGCTCAGTTACAGTCATCTTATTTGAAACTGAATTTTGTTTCTGACTCTTGGCATTTATGTGTCACAGCAAATATCATGTGTTTCTATTGCTGTAATGTGGGCATTTATTTGATGGGACTTGAGACTTGTTTTTCTTGAGCTGAGTCTCAAATAATTTTGTGAAAGTTGTGACTGCTACTGGTAGAAGTTATCTTCTTTTCGATCTAATAAGCAGCTGTCTAGTTTAATCTAAACTCAGTCGTAGGGCTAAGGTGCCCTTTGAAATCTGAAGTTTCAAAAGGTAACTTCAATTCTTCTTGTCTGTACTTTTTGCAACACACTGAAAGATGTATCTGTTCACACCAAGTGGAACAATTCAGATGATTTTATTTCAGATACTCTTACAATTTCTCTCTCCTTCTGCCTCTCCCTTTTTTTCACAACTTCTGTAATCCATGTACTTTATAGAAGTTTCCATAAGAGAAACTAAGGTATTTTATTTATTTGTTCCATGCAACACTTGGTGTTTTTTCTTACTCTTCTTCATCCTTTCAGAACGTAGACCAGCTGTCTCAATGTAGCACAGTACCAGGAATGTGGTCCCATGAGACAAGTGGGTTTATGCCATGTGTATCCAATTCTATTAGCCCATCCATTGAGGTTGTGCTGATTCACTGACAGTCAAATTTAAACATAAACTTTTTTTTTTTTTTTTTTGGTAAGAAATGTTTCCATGGAAACCAATTTTGCAATTTTAGATACTGAAGACAGCGTTGTGTGGAACACTAGTGACTGTATGTTGATTTACACAGGATTGTGGTGGGAGAAGGAATGTAGACATTTGTGTTGGGGTCCATGTCAGTTTTCCATGTCACTGAAGATTATCTCTGACAATAACAATTTCTAAGGATCCCTTGTAAAAGTTGACACATTAGAAGTTTCTATGTTTCATGAGTGTCTGCAGACTTCAATGGCTTATAAGTGGCTTCTACAATTAAGTCCAAATACATCAAAGTCTATCTGTACATGCTGACATTTGACCTGAGTAATGTCTAACAACGGAAGTCAAAACTATGGTAATAGATGCATGTAATAATATGGTAATACCATGGAAATTATGAGAAAGATGTACTTTGGTTTACTGCTGGTGTACTGGAAATGTAAATTTCCAACATCAAAGAGATGGTTTAAATCTCTGCTGTTCATCACAAGCAGAGAATTCCATCTTTCCCACAGTTATACTTTCAAAGATATCCTTACATGAAATTATCAACAGTAAGACAACAGAAACTTTCCAACTTAATTTCCAACCGTCTATTGGGAGACTCTAATTTCCATTAGGTTTTCAGATGGATCATCTATCCTTACTAATATTTAAAAAAACACATTTGAATTTTAAGGGAATTTGATGTTTAAACTGACTACCTCTTAATTTTTTTGCTTTTTTTGACAGTGGATATTTTCTTTAACTTTTTTTTTTGTCTGGTTGTTTTTGTATTATTTTCTACACATGTGTTTGCAATCTGAAAATTCTACTTGAAGCCCCCTTAGACTCTAGGAGTTCCTGTGGTTGTCCAAATCTAGTGAATTTCTTATAAAATCATTTTGGCATTGGAAGTAGATTTTAGCATTGTTCTTTCTTTTGGGTGATATAGGCTGTCTTGGGAGGGGGATGGTAAAGAAAGGGAGAGTAAAAGAATTTCCTGCCAAACAGCCAGTGTCATAGTCAAAATCTCTTGATAAATTCCCTCTTTTTTCCCTTTTTTCTTTCTTTCCCAAGCAAGATGAAAACAGTGGCAATTCATTACGCTTAAGAACAAAGACAATAATCTGTCTTTGTCCTGTTCTTTACTGTTCTGTTTCTTTGTCAACTTCTGTGAGATCGACTCTCCTAGGATCTTTCCTACAAAGAATAAAACCTCTTATACACTCTTCCCCTCCTACAGAGAAGCTTGTTTAAATCAGACACCTAAGAATTATGCCTCTGGTCTGACATCTGGTCCATGTGCCTAGTTTTCTTGTAAACTCAAACAAACCATTACTTCGGATTCTTTGAAAGATTCCATATGCACCTTTATTTTATGAGTAATACATCCAGTTATTTTGGGATTTCTACCAAATCGCATCACCAGTTTTTACTTTTATTTTGTTGCCTGGTGCTCATGTATTTGTCAATAATTTATATTAATTAGATGATGATAATTTTATCAACAGAATGCAGTGAGTAGGACAAAAACCTGCTTAGATCTTACTGGCCTTTAGTCTATGAAGATGGATTGGTCTCCAAACTACCATGCCTAATATTCTCTTTCTTTATCTCTATTTACAAAGTTAATATCTAGTTTCACAGAAGTCATGAGCTCATGCATGGTTGGCCTTAGTATCCATTTCCCCAGTTGCATCCCTTCTTAATTCAATAAATTTTGAGTTCTATTCATAATAGAGTGATACTTTAAAACATTTTGTTGTTGTTGTTGTTTTTGGTTGTTGTTGTTTGTTTGTTTGTTTTTAATATCTTATGTAAGCTTTACTCATCCTGCAAAGGATTCACATTTTCTCTTGAGTTTCTTGTCTTACTTAGCAGAGCTTTCCAGCTGTGCATTATTTCTATGCTTGGCAGCTTATATCTCATTTAAAAGTTCTTTTTCCATCAATAACTCAAAGTACTTTACCACTCAGGCCAAGATTCATGCAAGTGAATACCTTTGTATCTTAAATGACAACAAATAGAAAAAAAAAATTAACAGAACCATATGACTGTAATTATTTCAAAACTAAATCTCTTAAACCAGTGGAATTTCACTGTGCCTATGTTTTATGTTCATAATCGTAGGGCACAGGCTGTTCTCTCCTTGAAGTGACAAAGGTGAATTCCTTTAAACTGTGCTCATTTCAAGTTTCCTATCCATAGGCTTCTGAATGCTTTCAAAAAGAATGACTTCTGAAGGTAATAGAGGTTCCACAGGCTGAACAATAGCTCAAATCTGTTTTGACATAAGTGAAGGGATTATGGTCTCAGCAAGCTTTTCCTTCTCATTCACCAGCTTGACCCTTCCCAGCTGCAAGCCTCTATCTGACCTTTGATGACTGGGCTCACCAGTCTGAGACAGGCATCGCCTGCTCTGGATTAACATCTGCACAATGACAATCATAAATATAATGTGCAGGAAGGCATAAAATCCATGGGTTTCTTTTCAACACCCTCTTTTTTCTTCATTTTTGAGGCATTAATTCCTACTATCAGTCCTCAAATGAAGGAAGGCACCTTTATCCCTCCTGAAACAGTCTATACATTGTATTATATAATTTACCCAACTGTCTCTAAAAGGTTGGCCTTATATTTATATAACAAATACCTTGACAGGAAAGGTCACAGGCTCTGACTGGAGTAGGTAAGGGATTTTAATACTTGGTTGAAAGCCCTGAAAAGAAGATAACAGGCATGAACAAATCTTCTCTGGAAATGACTACAATAACTAAAATTTCTTGGTGCTATCTTGTAATGTGTCAGCCATGTTATTAATGTCCCATTCTTACTAAGTTTCCACTAACATAAAATAACAAGACATTACATGCATCTAGACTATTCCCTCTACACAAAGGTGCATGTACTAGCATATTTCATCTTAATATAGTCAAGCCTTCTGAGCCGTTGCAAAATCTTCACTGAGTAGCAGACACAGTAACTAGAAATAAGTTTCTTCTTTTACAAAGTTTTTCACAGTATCACTCATTCTAGTTAGCTCAAGAAAGGCTATACAAAATAAGGACAATTAAGCAAGCAAGCCTCCAACTCAAAAACCAGAAATGTTGTTTAAGGGACTTATGGGCACCTAGTGAGGTGTAGCCTGAACAGGAGCCTTCCAAATTCTCTGGTTCTGCTGTAAAGAATGACCACACAATCCACTTTAAAGGTGCACTGAGTACTGGTTTTGTGGAGAGACAAAAGATGGGCTAAGCAGAGATTGCTCGTCTCTGCTCCTGTATTGAAGCTCCTCATTTTTTTGCTGTAAGGCCACTTCTGTGGCATTGACGGTAAATTGATTAATTGTGTAATTTCTTCTGTTATGTCCTCTGTGTAATGTCTCTGAGAAAAGTCGTCTCAGTCAGCACCGTTTCTTTTCATCGGTGCCATGTACGGCAACACATGTCTCATGGGAGAGCAGTAATGGGCAGCTAGTCCTTTTAAATAGAAACCTGGCTGCCAAAAATTAGTTCTTGAGTAAGAGATGTTTCCTTCACTGACCCTTTCTGGGCATCCATTACCCTTCTGGTGTCTAAGCTCACATGCAGTTATTAGAGCTGCTTGGAAATTTTCAAGTGGAAAATATAGTTGCACTTCTAGCTTTCATTTCAAAAGAAATAAAATGCAAAACTTTGGCTTCTCCTGTGATGTGGAAAATCCACTCCTTGTCAGCTGTGATTGCTAGACTGCCTCTCCAAATATCCCTAGAGGAGGTGTGAGTGGGTGATGTATGTCTTACGCTTTTTCTCATTTTTTTCACACAAAGGGAATAGAAACTCTTTCCCCTCAGGAATTTTTGATCACCAGACTTGTATAGAACTGTCTGTCTTCAAAGAAAAACTATTTTCTCTTCACTGAACTAAATTGCTAATAGTGCATAAATAAAGTATTTTTAGGAAATAAGGAGTCTCACTTAAGTATTATCTATTCTACAAAAGGAATTATCATAGAATCATAGACTGGTTTGGGTTGAAAAGGCACTTAAAGATCACCTAGTTCTAGTCCCCCTGCCAAGATCAGGGTCACCTTCTGGCAGATCAGGTTGCTCAAAGACTCATCCAACGTGGTTTTGAACACTTCCAGGGAAGAGGCATCTACAGATTCTCTGGGTAACCTGTTCTGGTGTCTCATCATCCTCACAGTAAAGAATTTCTTCCTAATACCTTATCTAAACATACTCTCAGTTTTAAACCATTCCCCCTTGTACTCTTACCACATGAGGGTGAGAGGTAAAAAGTACCTCTCTCGCTCTCTTGTAGGTCTTCCTGGAGCTTTCTCTTCTCCAGGCGGAACAATCCCAATTTTCTTAGTCTTTCTTCACAGAATAAGTGTTATAGGCCTTTTAGCAATCTGACAGCCCTACTCAGGGCCTCTTCCTTCTTATGTTGGCAGCTCCAGAGATGCACGTAGGTGGGATTTTATGAAAGTGGAGTAGAAGTGGAGAACCACCTCCCCTGACCTGCTGGCCACACCTGTGATGCTGCCCAGGATATGGTTGGCATATATCATATTTATTTCCAAACAAGTTTATAATTTTATCTTTCTGTGTAATTTTCCACTGGATACCAATGGTTTATCACAGTTGTAAGTCAGAATTTAATCTCCATTGACAATTATTTTAGGGCAATATTTGAGGAAACGTGTCCTGACTACTGCACAGGGTGGTTACAGCTAAAGAAAGGAGGAAAAAGAAGGCATGTAGACTATATTTACCATTGTAAATTAACCATATTCAAGAACAGTCTCTGTCACTGATGCCCCCATGAGACTTTAAGTTCCTGTTTCATAAAAGCAAGGCGAATATAAAGTCAGCCTTGATCAGATGAAAATTAGCTGACACAGATCCTGACGCAGAACATATTCCCCTGGCTTTAGTGACTGTTTGGAAGTACAATTGTCTAGTACAACATGCCTGGTATCTGATGTTATCAAATCTTCCACTTTTTAAGAAACAGCCTGCCCCCACCCTCCCCAGGTCTGCAGTCCCTGGTGAGGTTTCAGTACTCCAACACACAGCCCACAACTGCTGTCAGTGTGTCTTGGGATACTTCAGCTCTTGAAAATCCCGTCTCCACTCTCTTTTTCTGCTCATTTTCAGGGTAGATGACATTTTTTTGTCTCCTTTACCCACTGAAGAACCCAAAATCTTTTTTTGGTGTATGGCTCAGACATCAACTGCTATATAGAGTCTTATCACACGTGAAATTATTATGGCTACTATGACACTGTTTCCAGGCAGTAGGAGAATGAGGACGTTGAAGTGGCATGGTACCATCTACAGCAGCAAACAGGAATGGTACGCAAAATGTGGACAACAAACTGGTTGTGCAGTCAATACACTCAGGGGTGGGGCTGCCACTCAGATGGACCTGCCTAGAATGAAAAAATGAGCTGGCAATAACTGCTTAAAATGGAAGATAGACAAATGCAGAGTCCTACACTAGGAACAGACATACTCCCTACCTTCGTACAGTGTAGTGGTGGCTTGACTGGGTGACTGGCTCTAGTTGTCCTGGTGGACAGTAAGAAAAACATCAGTCAGAAGCATGCTGTGACAGCTAAGAAGGCCAACAGCATACTGTGTTGTATTATTGGGAAGTAATGTCACTCAGAAGTGGTCACTTACCCTTTACATAACTCTTACAAGACCATGTCCTAAGCACTGCACCTGGTTTTGAGCCTCCATAACAAGAAAAAAATTGATAAACCTGTATATGACCATTGTAAGGCCCTCAAGATTGTTGGGGTCTGCAGCATGTGCTCTGCAAGGAAAGACTGAGGGAACTGGACTCGTATGGTTTGGAGAAGAGATGTTTTTGTGGGGACCTTCCAGTAGGCTTCCAGCTTCTATAAGGACATTGAGAAGAGAGCCAAGTTCTTCACTGAGTTGCGTGGCTGGAGGACAAGAGATGAAGGTCTTAAGTTACGGTAAGGCTGGCTCCAAGTAGATATATGGGGGAAAAATTGCTCAGTATAATTAAGAAGTGGATCCAGTTGCCAGAAGAGATTGTATAATCTACTGCTCTGGAGGTTTCCAAAGTCTGACCCGAGTTGTCTGTTGAACCTGTTTAGAGCACGTGGTTGGACTAGATGACTTCACAGGACCTCTTTTGTGGGGTGTTTTCACAGTCTCTCCTTAGCAAATAGATTGGATAACAGCATCTGCTGTGGGTAATAACATGAGACTATTGAATATAGGCCTTGGGCTGAATATGCTGAACTAGAGGCCAAGGTGAGAGAACCCACAACTCCTGCAGGATGTGGGTACAAGTGTGTGCCCAGAAAGGGTATGGGGAACTTGTAATACACAAGTGCTGTTAGAAGGAGGGGTGTTTTTATAACACTGTGTTATTAGAATTGTGATTAGAATTCTTTGGGATTAGAGACATATTTAGACTTTTGTATGGATTTATTAACTTTTTGTTAATGTAGTCTGCTTCATCTGCTATATTAGGAATATTCAACCTGCATGTATAGTTAGCTGATTGCTGGTGAATTACATGTCATTAGCAAACTAATAAACCATTTCAGACCTGCTCTTGGTTTAAAATATGCAAAATGAATAGCTTACCTCTGTGACACCTTCCAACATGAATAGTTCTGTGATTTTATCCTGTGATAGCATTTTAATTGTCAAAGTGTGCTTGGGAATTTATGGTAAGGCAGTAGTTAGCCCAGGCCAAATTTATGCCCCAAACTATTTCTGCATGTGTTTGAACTCAGCAGTACAGAGGCAGCTAGTTACTTGCTACACACACCAGGCATTATGCCCTAAAACTAACATCCACATTGTAAGACTGTCAGATTTTCCAGAGCTAGGTCCTGTATACATTTAGGAGAGCAGTACTCAGTGCATTTTTCTTTATTTTTTTTTTTTTTTTTTTTAATAAGAATTGAAATGAGGAACAATCTGACCTTAAATATTCCTGGATATTTAACCCAGTTTGCTTAGGCAGTGGAATTGTGCAATCTT
Organism: Anabacerthia variegaticeps; assembly: GCA_035583185.1. NCBI lineage: Eukaryota > Metazoa > Chordata > Aves > Passeriformes > Furnariidae > Anabacerthia > Anabacerthia variegaticeps. The sequence continues at coordinate 76,660,530 of JAWWEW010000078.1, read as the reverse complement.
CTATCTGTTTGGAACAACTGAAGAGGCAGAAGTAAATAAAGGCAGAATTGCAGCCTCACAGCATTCTGTCTGTCCTAAAAATTTTTAGAAACAAATCTTCCATTATTCTTCAAGGACCCTTTCTACAGTGTTTTCCCCTTCTGTTTTCAAAACATAATCCAGACCTTAGTATAAAGTCAAATTGACACTATGCTCTCATGAAGAAGTGCATACCTTTTGGTTGTAAGAGCCAAAATATATCAGCTATATTCTTGGGCTGAAGATGCACAGTCTTGAATAAGGACTGCTGTGCTCATTTGTCTTTACGTGGAAAAAACGTCATGACACTTCTCATCTTTATATAGACTGCAAGAGGCTATATTTTGGACCTGTCAACGGAGCTAAGAATCGTAGCCAATACAGGAAAAGGTTTAAATTCCTGGCAGTACCGGATGTTGCTGGAACCAAAAGATTAATAGAGATATGAGAAGATTAGGTAATGGACTCTTTGGAAAATAGAGGTGAAAGTTTGAGTGAGGATAAAGGCATAAAAGTAAAATGAAAGACGCGTTTAGGAAAGAAATTGCCCTGTTCATTAGAAGGGGGACACATCTTTACAAAAACAGGGTCTCCACAAGCCCTTATAGATAGTTTTTCTAGTTTTCTCTCTTGTGAATGGTCTTCTCTTTGACTTACTGTTCCTGTACAGCACCATATAAGTAAATGCTCAGAATTACAGCTAATCCCCACAGAAGAGATGCAAAGCCTCTAAATGAACAAGCCAATTAAAAGAGAAGATTGGCTGAGGAAGAAATATGAGTATTATTTTAGTATCACTGGTACACTTAATTAGCTAGAACAACAGTAAAGGAAATAATTTGACTAGATCTACTACTTAAGAAAGTATATGCACTGAAATTAAAAACCAGTCTTGCACCAGGGACTATGGGAACATATAGTAAATATGGAGAGTCAAACTATAGGTCTGTACAGTGTTAAATCTTGTATCTTTAACCCCCTGAGACAAGCTCTAGACAGTATCACTGGAAAGTCAAAAAAGAAGTGCACTCATAAGCCAAAGTAAAGTGGAAAGTAATAAGGAGAAAACTGTAGACAATTGTTTAATACTTGCTTCAGGATTCTGAGCAATGCTTTGCAAGGTCAGTGCAATCAGGCTGTAATAAAGAAGCAGAAGAATCTGCTGCTGTATCATAGGTCACAAGTATAAAAGTCCAAATAGCTATTTGGATGCCATTTTGCATCTGAAAAAGAGAGTGAAACTCCAGACTGAGGTATGTGAAAAATTCAAGAATTGTTTCAATCTGAAAATTGATTTGAGCTAACCTCTATTTTTACAGTCAAAAGAGTTTACTTTTCAGAACCCAGCCCTGAAATTTCCTCCTTTTACTTCTGTCTGTGCTAAAATATCTTTATGATTCTGAATATAGATGCTTTTAGTTCCAGCGGACATTTCTCTATTAAGTTTTACTGGGTTTCACTTGTGTGTCCTATGTGGGACATGGTAATCTGGTTATATTTTTAAAATTTATCCTTTCAAATAGTTGCTTACCTATTCTGATAGATCAGTGAAATTCTTTCCCACTTCTTCCTTTTAACTTGTTCATCAAAACTGAAAGATTGCTCCTGGAATTAAAACCTTCAGGGAAACAGTTCTTGTGGTGAGTGGACCATAAAATCTCATTCTGCTATTGGGACTAAAAAGCATTTGAATTTTTCTTTTAATATAATTTAAAAAAAAAAATGGATGAAATTTCATCAATAAAACACTGCTGGGAGACAAAAATCTAGACTATTTCCTTATAGATTGAATGTATTAACATAAAATGCTGTTAGCAGCTATTTCACTGCATTAGAAAAATCCATAGAGATCTCGCACCATGTGTGGATATCACCAAAACTGATTCCTCTCCAAGAAAAAAATAAATCAACAGAAGTGTTTTGTTGAGCTCCTCCTACAATTGTAAAGTGGAGTCCCCAGACAGGTAGTTAGAAGTTAATGTATGGAATTGTTTTCAGTTTTACCTTTTTGAAGAAGCATTTTTTAACTAGGAATGACTGATTTCAATTTTATCATTTAAACAGAATAGGTGAGACAGTGGTATTTTTTGTGGTCATCCTAAGATGCTAGCCAGGGAAACATCTTTTATTTTTACAGGAATCTGTTTATATATAAAATATCTAATCATGACACAAGAATTCTCTATCTGGCTCTGCAAGACTGATTTATGTACCACTAAAAAGAAAGGAAAGGCTCTACCTGCTTTATATGTGTAGGAACATCACTCATTTAAATCACCACATTGTCACCTTTAAAGACAAGTTTGTTATCCTTTCACTTTTATTGTTAAAATTACTGGCATCAGGGAAAAAAATCACTTTATAGAGATTGCTATCTAGTATAAGTAACCACTCTAAAGTTCACCTTTAGACTCACATTTCTTTATGTTTTCTGCATGGATAAGTCAGTATTCTTGTCATATATTATATCATAGCTTTTGGCATTGACAGCTCAAAAATACAGATTTAAAGAGGAGTTGAATAAGGCTTTTATACAACTTATATACTTCTCTTTTCATTTCTCATTCACTTTTTACTACCATAAAAATATAGAAATTACACTAAATAATGGAAGGCTCTTAAAACAAATTTTTGTAATAAGCATAAACATCACAACACGTACCGTATTTTTTTCTAATATTATGCATAAAATATTTTACTTTTAATTACAGGCAGTGATATGTTGACATAGCAAAGCCAAATTAATCTTTTTTGCTTTCCTTTGATACATTTGAAAGAACAAGAAAAAATTAAAAAATGGATTGACTGTCAATGTTACCAGATAAGGAATGTAATATATAATGAAGGTTGCTCTATATGGTCTGCTGTGCATGAAGATTTTATATAGAGATATATATTTTCTATCTGTCTATCTCCAAAAACAACCTGTGTGGCTGATTCCAATAACAAAAAATGAGTAATGTGGATCAAAAGCCCGAACACCACTATAAAAATGATCTGTAAGCACCTATGTGGCTCTTCACAGTTGCAAAATTTCACTCAGAATTCCTATTACAGAGAGCCCTTTAGGGTTCTGAAAGCAAAGGAATTAATTTTGCTTTATGTCTGCTTCTTTCTTTCCTTGGCAAGCACTCTGACAGAAGACAGCTCCTTAAGGCAAATTAAGTAACAGCAGCTGACAATGTATGATTCACACAACCTGGGGTCCTTCAGTGGGTCTGAGAGGCTTCTTCTACAGCAAAATAATGACGCTTTTGGGTAGAGGACATATTGACACATGGTCCTTATCACTCATTAAGCCCATCATTGTTGACACACAGTATTAATGATATTAATAAAAATTAGTAATCTTGTCCTTTTTATCTCTACTGTCAAATATGACTGATGCTCTTTTAAGAATAGAATAGATCAAACATAGTGAAAGTATATTAAAAGTAATGAAATTATCAAAGAATTAAAAAAAAATAAGTCTACATGTATAAAAGGGAAGCAAGACCGTGTTCAATACAAAGGATTGATTAATTATTGCCAATTATTAAGAAAATAAATGGTCCTTATTGATGAGATTTATAAAAGGGAGATTGTCGTAAACAGCAGTTCATCTATCATGCATATCAGACATAAATAATGATATTTTATGAAGATATAAGGCAAGAGTTTTTTACCTTGAATTTTATTGCCAGTGCCATTATTACATATAGTATGCTTTCTTCATCACAAACTGTAGAATGCAAGCTATTTTATCTAATATACTGTTCTAAAGAGGCAATCATATTTCTATATCTATAGTTGACTTGGAAGGCCAGAAACTACTGGAGTAGCATCAGGAATATTTTCCTGAAGATACATTTTAGAGTCCTTCCTTAAATTTTTTATCTTCTTTAAATTAAATTCTGGCATGAATCCCACCAAAACCACAGTATTTAAAAATAAAAGTGCAGAAGAGCTTGCCTTGTCTCCAAGTTCCTTATCTGAAGTTTAGTGGATTCTGCATGAGGTATCCATGCTTTTGAAAACCTTTAATTGTTAAATTCACTTTACTCCCAAGAGAATAAGAGGGAATCTCTCTATAGAGAGGTTGAAATGGCATAATGTTAAATAATAAATACGCGTTGATAAATTACAGTGATAGTGTTGAAGTAATGGTGCCCTAACAATTCAAGGAAGGCAAAATTTATGGTCAAGTTATCACCCCATTGACTAAAACATTTCTTCTCAGGTGTGGAATTTGTCTATTTATTCATAAGTCATCATCATGAAAACCTACATGAACAATCCAAATACTAGTGACTTAAAAGATAGCTGTCAAACACACAAATAATGTATTAGTGTTGGGAAACAGCAGGCTAGTCACAGATACTGCAGAAACTGAGGGAGAAGCCCTGTAAATTATTTGCTGAGCTCCATTCCTGGGGAACAGTGAATCAACTTGACGACCACAGGGTGGCATTGTCAAAGAGGAGTTCCATAACATCTAGTTTATAACTTGAGTCAAACTGTTAAGTCAAAATTACTCCTCTCCCTGAGGGAAGACGGATGGTAAATTTCTGATAGTATACAACTGCTATAAATCAGTATAATCCTTGCATTTACTCAGTGGTCCTGACCAAAAAGATGGAAAATCAGGCCATAACTATGCCCAGTGCCAGTACCTTGCCAGAAATCCCATCTAAAGTAGGAGTAGCAGGCAGAATCTCAGATTTATTCATGTGTGCTCAAACTACTAAAAAGTATTAGGGCTTTCTTAGTTACGTGACTGGTTGCCCAATCAAATTCAAGACTACTCCTTACCATCTAGCCCTTTTTGGTACTTTGTCACTGTCAAAATGAATAACAGTTCCCTGTTATCTTACTTGCAGTAAGATAAGCTTTATTTTTAAAATCACTAAATAAATTTTTCTACTTTACAGCTCCCTGAATTTTTAAGCAGTTTGTGAAAACTGATTTGCAAATATAGCTTCATTTCCTTGTATTCAAAAGCCAATTTTATGCCTTCTGATTTTATACATGATTCTTTGTAGTTGGTCTACTCTTCTGCATTCTAACCAGGTGGATCCCAAATGGATATACATGAAAAAATGTTTCTTAAAACTGAAAAAGAAAGAGCATTTTTTTCCCTGTTCAGCAGAATTATAGTTTGATATGAACATGAGAAAATAAGAGTCCTTTTAAGAAAACATGTACTACTATTTGCTGACATTTTGTCAGATACATAGTAAATGCTATCTTGAGGAAACCAGAAGAAATCTACCAACATTCCAGGAGAGAACACTGTAAGTATGAAAACCAACAATAGACTAAAAAAACCCTAATTATCATGATGGCAAACATGCTGTATAGAAGTGAGAGGATGGCTGTCAATATTTTAAAGCAAAAAGGTCACTTTACAATTACAATAGCTTCACTTATCTTCCTTTTGTCTGAAGCTGTCAGCAGAAGATAAATGCCTACATCCACCCTAATCACAACATTAGTTTTATCATGTGATGACATGCTTGCCAAAAACAATCATTTAAGCCTTACCTAGGTAGAGACACTGAAAAAAAAACTACCTGTTTTAACTTCTAGATGACTTAAACAATGACAAACTCTTACATAGAAACAGTAATTTAGAAACAGAATGTATGTAATTTTGTTTAATTTATTCTTATTTCCAGTCTAAAGGGAAGTGAATCATGCCTCTGAACGAGACATACATTTAGCTAGTTTGCTTTGAAGCTACACCTTGAGTCAATTTGGATTCAGTATACCTCTAAAAACAAACTCTCAGTTACTTTAACTAAAGTAAATATCACCAACGACAAGAACTGCTACAAGGCCTAATTCTACTCCCATCCCACTGAATGGCAGAGCTTCAATGAACTGTAATAGGAGTATTAGTTTTAAATATAAGTTCTATTTTCAAATTCAAAGGGACAGATCTCTTTCATGTCATAGAAGCAAACCACAATATTTGAAACAAGAAAGAGATGTGTCACACTCTTTTGTAAATGATGCTCTCCAAGTTCCAAACTCTGCAACAATCCAGACTAAGATAGATCATTAGGAGTGACATCCATGAAGTTCCCATGTACCTGGAGTAGTTACAAATTAACTGATTTTCTTTTCTTCATGGCCTACCAGGAGTACAGAATGAATGTGACCATGCTTTTTATATGCTCAAAATAATAGGTTCAAAACAATGAGGACCTAAATGGCTCAGGCTGATATGCCCAAATGTCTTCTCTTGGTGGAGCTGGCAGGCATCCGTGTCTCATGATGCTGAACATTTTCCAAAAGCTCTTGAAAGTCTTTCAAATGCAGGGCCCTTCTGCTGTAAGCTGCATTCACAACATAGCTCTGTAGTTAGCCCACTCCTCCGTTTACAATAGATTAAGAGAGAAGATTTTTTCTCCACTTCCCATCAGTAGATGCTGTCCAGCCACTTCCTGGAAAGCAGGGCGTCAGTACAACTACTGTTTGCTTTGGAACACTACAGACCATAGCAAGTGTTATTTAGTGACAAGAAACCATAAGACTTTTAATTTCCATTTCTCTTTTTTTCTGGATCATCTGATTTTCCTTCTGGGCAGGTGAGATCTGTAGATTCCACTAGTCAATATAAAAGTATTCACAGCTAGATGCTACTAGGTTTTCCTAGTTTTGGGACAGTACATTGTTTATTAGTACTGGGTTAGTAAAATTTTTAGAATTGAGAGTAAAAGTAGAATCCTCTATAATGATGTTGAATAATTACATTGTTTCAACCATCTTCTTTATTGCATTTTCTCTATATTATTTCTCTGTCTTTTTTTTGATTCTGACTTATTCTGGGAAGACTTCTGCCAGAAGAAATGTAATGTCACTTCTTAAAATTAATTGATGAAAAACAAGTTTAAAAAAACCAAGGCTTGCCTAGTAGATTTCCATGCTATACTGACAGCATTCTTCAGATTTTTCTGCAGTTCTTTCTCAATAGGGGAATTTTTTCCCAGCTTTCAAATAACTATGAGAAATAAGTGTTAATATTAGAAGCACAAAAGAGTAAATAAATAAAGATTATCCTTTCTCCAGTTTAAGATTGACCTCATTAGATCTACATTTCCAAGGCCTTTTTAAATTACTAATATCATTAAAAAAACTTAGTAAATTACATTTCTCCCTTATCATTCGGAAAACTATACTACTGAGATTTATTTTTTATTTTTTTAAACTGTAATTTAAATACCTGTAATAAGAACATCTTGGAACAATTCAAAACATGTTTCACTCATTTGACAAGGTATTTAAATTACAGACTTTGTATTATCTCACAAAGTAAGCTTATTTGCTCTTTTGGGGCCCAGAAAAAAATAATTTCTTCATTTAAAATTGTATTTTAAATCCTGGGGGACAATTGTTTGTATAATGTGAGTAGGTATAGAAATATCCAAATCTACCATGAGAATTATAGCCTTCTGTTCAAAAAGCTTTCTATTGAGGAAGTCTTATGCAGTATTCAAACTGCTGATTCACATCTACTTTTTCCATCGTCATAAAAACACCAAAAAGATATTGAAATTTATTGTTTGAGAAAGAAGTTACATATCCTCTGTTTTACTTATTTTGCTTTTCTGTTTCGCTTATTTTGCTTTTCTGTTTCTTCACTGTGGGATTCAAGGATGCATTTGCTTTTAATTCTTTGTCAAAAGAAGAGAGGAAAAGCCATAGAAAGGACTGCATAGAGGATGTTGAAAAACACATCTCTGAAAGAGTAGAATGTATGAGAAAAACCTGGTATTTGTTGTTTGTTTCAAACAAAAGATTTTGATTTTAATAGCAGTTGGTTTTGCTCAAACCTTAAAAAAAAAAACAACCAAAGAAACCAATCCCCTCCCCCCACCAAGAGTTCTGTACTTTTTTTCAGTTAGGAGCAAAATTTAGTAACGAAGTTAAGTATCTCAGATGTGATCACATTTATATCTAAAAAATGGACAGTGGGATCTGAATTACAGAGAAATCAGATGAGGGTTTGTTTGGGGTTTTTTTCCCCTTCTTGTTTATCAGAGATATGCACAAAGTTGGTCCTCAGCCCCTTCTGATGATGCTCTTAAGGTGCTCCGGATCATATTTTCTTGAAGGCTTTTGACAGAAACCATACCTTCACTTTTTTGTCCATATGAAGAAATAAATTGGCCCAGACCAATTAGTGCATGTGGCAAGGCAGTACATGGGCAGAAAACAGCAGCTCATTTTAAACAAAATGCTTTGAGACACCTGCAGACACCAAGTTACTGAATCTGTGCTGTTGTATCTCATTTCTCAATATATTCCTTCTTAATCACAAATTTGTCATCTGACAGACACAGAGAAATGATAGAAGAACTTCTGATCCTTGTTTCCAGAGGTACATAGCCTCCAAAAACCCCAGCCTTCTGGCTTTAAAGCCAGTTCTTTTTCAATCCTAATGGACTCTTTTTGGCTTGGGGAAGAAGGTCTTCAGACTTGCAGATGCAGTAAAACTCCTAATGTGGACAAGTTTACAGCTAGTGGAAGAGGCTATAGAGCAGGTGGACAGGACACAGTCCACTCATTTTGCCCAGAACTGAATCTTTCAGGGCACAACCTCACATAAATACCCGAGAATCAGCATCCAAGTTGAAGACAGTCTCCTGCAAAGCAGCTTTTAGAACATAACTGGAAATTAAATTAGCCCATTAAGGTCCCCAGAAAATCTCTAGCCACCTGCTGTTGAGGGAAATCCAATTCCCACCAGGCTGGTTTTTTTCTACACCCTTGCTGACTACTCAAGACTGATAAATCTGGATCTGTGCACAAAATGCAGGAAAACTAAAGAAGACATGAAAATGTATCTAACTTCTTAGCAGGGCAAGTCATGGCCTTTTGCCAGTCATGCTGTATCTAATTTGCTGCTCACAGTCACCCTTGAAAGAGGTTTTGGATGTTAGGTTTTCTTCCTTTCCTCTTAGCGTGTATAGTTCAGATTAGCTGTTATAGCTCAGATTGCTATTTCTTCCCTCATTGCCCAGTGTGGGCAATTAGGTTTTTTTTCAGAAAAAATCTTCACCTTCAATTCCTGAAGATGTGAAGAGAGGTAAGATTCCAGCTTTTAATTTTCTGATGACTTACTATAAAATTAGCTCTTCCATTTCATAAGGGAGAAATAATATAGATGTTTCAAACAGGAAAATACAGAATCTTAGATCTTCTGGTGCACTTACGTTCTTTGCTCATGGGGACAAGTCAGTAACTCTCCAATGTTGGCTCTCTAATTTAGATAGGACTCTAAATAAAAACAAGAACTATAAATACTGTATCTCTGTCTTTCTGTAGATAGCCAGAGCTGAAGTTAGCTGATGTCTGTTCTTTAGAAGACAGACGAGCAACACATTATTATGTGAAGCATGCTGTACTTAGAGCTGTTACTTAAAAATCTGGCATAATGTTAATACGGATGTTGTTACGCATTGTCTAGCACTCCTTATACCAGAGCCAGGATGCACTATCATCTCCATCAACCCTAAAATCACTTACTTGGAAAAGAAGAGTAGTTTCTTGATTTGCTTTAGCTGAGAGATTGTCTCATGCAACAGATAATTGCTGAAGAAAGAGCATTTGTGTCTGCATGAGAAACAAAACAGAAAAAGCAACAGAAAAAAAATTACCAATCAGGTTAATAAATATGCATGAAGAAAGGTTAAAGATTGATTGTACTAAAGGAAAGAATGTGTTGTATTTTGGAAATCCTGTTTTCTGGTGTGTTAACAGTGGCATCAAACATTCCTGATATTCCTAAAAGTAAATTAAGTCTTCTGAAAAATACAGGGTAGTGAAAACTGTGTTGGTAGTATGATCAAAAGTTTGATGTATAACCATGTACATAATAATGTTCCACTGTACTCTGTCTCACATATAAAGCTGCCTAGTTAGTTTGCTGAAACAGTAAAGAAAAAAAAAAAAAGGAATCTTTATTTCTAATTTCAAGCACATTGGTCTACCATGGATGGACTAAAACTGTGAAGGAGATAAGTTGGTTAAAAAACAATTATTGTGCACTTCTTTTGTAATAGGCAGAATAACCTTTACAGCATCCTATGATTCATTAGTGAATATGTCAAGAACCTGTAAATAACACTTGAAGCTTGCTCTTTTTTTCTCTTAATTAAACTAACAGTGAAACTCTTATCTCTCGAGGCATATGCTGCTGCCCTGAATATTTTAAGCAATATTTCATTCCTTGCAGTTGTTCTGACTTTAAACATGAAGGTGAATTAAACAAGTAATAATATTCTGTTCAAACTCAAAATTAGCAGATTAACCATCTTTAATATAAATTGCTTGATTTATACCCAAGGATCTGGCCTTTCTGATTTTTATAGAGCATAGGTTGTTTTATACTAGTGGTTTTTACATGTAATCCCATTAACAGCTGCTAAGTAGCTCCGTTCATGATGTAAAATGATGAAGTTGCAGGTAATTTTTTATCTAAATTTCATCATCTCCTTTCCCCTAAAGAGAGACTTATATGACTTTTAATGATTTAAGAGAAGTCCTTAGTTTTCTACTTTTCTTACACCCAGATAGATAGAGGCCACTCTTTCACCACCTGTTGAAAGGAGTTGAAATCTCTTCAGCTATTGTATAAACCAAAATTCATTTTGTAAACATCTTCTGTATTTCAGAAACATATCCATCAAGGCTTAGAAAACAGCAAGTTTCCATTGCCTTTAGGCTCTGTTCCTTGTTTTGTTTGTATAATGTAGTCAGGAGATGTGAAAGGTAAGGTATAAGTGGAAAAATAACCCCTGCATCTTCTCATTGCTTTGCTTCAAACACATGACAAATACAGAAACAGTATTTTCCGCCAGAAGTTGCCTTGGGCACCAACAGGACTGTTTTCCTAGCACCTTCCATCAGACACTATTTACAAACTTTGTTTTCAGTTGCAAAATACTCTTCTGTTTAGGATGAAGTTCCACTCTACTTTTCTGTTTGCATGACTTAATTCTTGGCTAAATTCTTTTGTTACCTTTGAGTCAAATATTTTATATGTTCACCAATTCATCTGGCTTTATAGAAAAATATCATATAGCCGTCTTAGGAAGATTTTCATTGCTGGTTTGTTTGTTTGTTTGTTTGTTTTTAATTAAAAACATCAGATGTATAATTCTATTAACTGCTCTTCATGTGAAGATCATCATAAGTCATAGAAAAATTATTATTTGTATGCAAGTTTCCTCCTTCTATTCCTCCTTTTCTTCCATCTTCCATTCTTGATTCCAGCACGTTCTCTCTCATTTATGGACAAAGAATTGCAAAATTCCAATATTTAAATATTTAGTCTACACACAAGAAGCAAAGGGAAGCTGACTAAATTTATCTCCCATCTCTTTACATGCACAATATTACTTGGATATTCTTTTAACTGACTGGAAAATTCCAACCAGAGCACTTTGACTGCAATCAAAGCCAAAATCAAATGTCTTCCCCATTTGAGGGAATGGGAGGACATCAAATGGTTATCAGGACCTTAGAAAATCCTTGGTAGGTCATAATCTTTTTTTCTTTTCCTCAGTAACAAACTGACCAGTGACTATCCACAATCTTTAAACCTGAACCAGGGAATACTCTGCTAAAAGGAACAGATCACAACTTAAATCCCTAACCTGCTCCATAGTATATAGATCACTTCATTGCTGCCAGGAGAAAGTGAGGAGCTACTTTATGTCTCATAGCTTCCCTGCAATGGCCACAGTCTGCTCCATGGTAGTCAAGAAGCAGCCAAATCAGTACTGAAAAATAATTATTTAGAGTCAAATTTTACTGTGCCCGGTTTAAACATGCAGTGCCTTTCCCATACTCTCACCTCACAAGTGAAAATATGGCTCCTTTATCCAGAAATACCCTCATTTAATCACAGCAGTAATAAGACTTTTTAATAAGACACATAATATTAGATTTAAAGGGAAGGTCAAAGCAGTGAAACAATTAAAAGTTTAGACAAGAGTCTATAATGTGACAATCTTGAAGTCTTCTGAAGTTTTTTATGAAAAATGGAATGAATGTCATGACAGACATTATTAAAATATTTCTGAAGAGTGTGAGGCACTTGAACAGGTTGCCCAGAAAAGCTGTGGACATCCCAGCCCTGGAGGAGTTGAAAGGAAAGTTGGGTGGGGCTCTGAGCAACCTAGTCTAGTGAAAAGTATTGCTGTCCATGACAGACAGATTGGAACCAGTTGATCTTTAAGGTCTCTTTTAACCAAAGCCATTCTATGAAGAAAATTAACTCTACTACAACCAAAACTAGGACACTGGGAGATGCACAGAAAAAAAAAATATAAGGCTGCTCAAGTTTTTTCTAAGTTATTGATTAAAAAAGTACAATTTATAATTTTATTTACAAACTAAAAGAACAGACTGAAAAGTAAATTTCTTGAGTGACTTTTCCTTGTTTCTGTATCTATATAGTAGAAATGTAAGAAAGCTAAATGCATTCAGCTTAACCCCCACTTAATTTATCTTCTGCGTTTGCCATCATGACAAGACCTGTACAACATTTTATGGGCACCAGTACCAAAAATTACAACACAAATTTGTTTTATAATTTACAGTAGTATAAATTTTATTTATATTCAGATTTTCAGTGACTTAAATAAACTCTACTATTTGTATTTTTTCTTCTTCGTGGGAACATTCAATACATCTGTTTTACATGTAAAAGTGTTATTTAAGTTTTGATTGCCTGTAATTCATTAACCTTGTGCATCTTGTCTCTCAAATCATACTAATTGGGAGTGTGTCTCTCTTTTTGCTATTTTTAACACTGCCACCAGTAAATAATAGCTGTGAAAACAAACAGGAATGAATTTATGATCTTCCTATTTATATATAGAACAAGAGATAAGTATATCTCTGTGATGGATTCCATGTGGTCATTAGCCTTCTTGTGACAGCTGTTAAACAGTGGTAAGCTTCTGGAGCAACAGAAAAGCTCTGGATGCCTCTGGAACCGTAGTTATCCTGCAGTAAGTGACCATTCATCCTTTGCTGATGATACTGACCCCCTGCCTGGTAAAGATGAAACTCATTTTTCGGGGAAATGTTTAGGCTTCTCTTTAGCACTGAGCCATTGCCTCATGCTGTTCCTCTTGCTGCTTGGCTGATCTTGAGCCTGGGATAATTGGTAGTGGGGTCACAGACTTGCAGATGAAAATAAAATGTCTATCTTTCTGATCCTAGATAAGCATTGTTAGATGGCAAAGGAGTTTCTACGCTGATGTATTGCATGTTGTACCGAAACAGATATTACCATTATTGTATCATTTTAATATAGCAGCCTGTACAGGAGAGGAGGGAAAGAATGAGCTATAAAACATTTAAAGAACTTTCACTTGATGAAAGCAGGGGTATATCTGTCTCTAGTATACTTTGTCTCTAGACATATCCATCAAGGACAAGACAAGTTATAGGACAAGGATGCAAAAGAAAATGAAGCAAGTGAAGCAAACCTAATTAGGAGAGTAATAGGATATTAAATCTCTGCTATATCACTGACTCCTTGTATCCACCTAAAGGTGATAACCAGTCATATCATGTAGTTTGGCCTATACAACCTTTCTAAATCTGCAGTGTAAATTTATTACTGTTAATTACGTATTAAATGCATCACCTGAAGTAGCAAATGCTTCAGGGTTTCTTGGGAAAAGGGAAGGTGAGACAGATGAGATTTTTCGCTGAAAAATCTCACTTTTGCCCTTGTTACCTTATATTACAGAAGTCAAAAGAACTATTTCTTGTGGTTTAACCATGAGAAGTTTATGATAGCTACAAGATACAGTTGCAAGCCAATATTATCTTTAAAACATGCTGCAAATAATGATTAAAATATATAGCTTTAAAAGAAAGTAGTGATTTTTTCCTAACTGCATTATTCTAAAACATGATTCATTCTAAAAATCATTATTGGTTGGGCACTTGTGAGTACTGCCAGAGAATACAGCTCAAAAGGCATAACATAACAATCAGTTCAAATGGGGTGGCTTTTTTGTCATTGCCGTGATGACAGGTAAACACTTGAATTGGATGCCCAAAGCAGTGGTGCAGTTACCAGGAGGTTTTAAGATTTGACTGGATAAATCACCGAGCAGCTTGGCTTGACCTCATAGCTGACCATCTTTTGAGCAAAAAGTGAGATTGGATGAACTCCTGAGATCCCTTCCAAGCTTGAACTACCCTCTGTTTTTACAAACAGCGGTATGTGTCTGCAATCTCTACCACGACATGCTTTGCTACCTATGGCAGCTGACAAATGTTATTTTTATTTACTGTATAAAGCAGGACTAAAAGGACTGTCTCTGTCCTTCTCATACCCCAGCTGCTTCTGTTTCATAAGGGATCATGGAAGACAAGGTAGCAAGCACTTTTTATAATCATTATGAATGACATGGAAGAGAGTACCACCTTTTAGAGCTAGGAGTTAAACGTCTGGAAAACCAGTACTTGTATAGTAGTAGCAGTGTCCTCAGGCTGAAACTCACCAGATTCCTACTCTATTTCCTTTCCCCATGTGAAGCACATGCCTGAAAAATCCATACTTAGTGTAACCTCTTATTTGCACTTAGACTCCTCATACTCTGAAGGAACTTTGCTTATTTATCTGTTCCAATTCACACTGCAACAATATTGTGAAGTAAAGTCTTCTTTTACTTAGTCATATAATATTCCATTTCTGGTGACTGAGAGCCAGTGACCTCAGAATGCTCTGCACAGAAGTGCTGCCGGTCAGGTTTGCAGTAAAAGCAAGTAACATGATTTCTATATAAATAAAGCTCATTGGTACCAACTAGAGAAGGTAATTGTTTAATTAATCAAGAAACAGAAATGAACTAAGAAGTCCTCATTCCATAAAATCTCTGTCTGTCTGTGTGACACTCTCTGTAAAGCTTAGAATATGTTTTCCAAGCAAAAATGTTAAATTCATAATATTTTATAAAATAACCCTATCCATAAATGTGACAGAAAAAAAAAATTCTGTTATGATTTTTCAGCAGAAAATGTATTATGCCTGTTGCACTGGAAATGTGGTTCTTTGTTTATCAAAATGCAATATGTTTATATGAAATTAAATATAAACAGTACATATAAATTGCTTTTCTTCCAAATGTCATTGGTCCATATAGTTTGTGCCTTATTTTTCCTTTTTGACTATGTAGATTACTATAATACATTATTTTACCTTGTGCTTGGTAGATTATGGAAGATACTGTCTTCAGAGAAGAAAGATAATATTAGCTGAATGAACCATAATTGCCTGCATCTCTCTAGGTAGATGCAATTTGATGTCAAAATCTCTATAAAAAAATGTCTCCACATTTCAAAATAAGTATTTCATACTTTGTTCCACAAAATTATCCTCTGCCTTTGTACAAACGAGGCAGGCATTTATAATTTTATTATTTTGTGTTTAAAGCATACAGGGCTTCCAAACAATCCCATCTGTTTCTAATAGGCAAGGGAAAAAAATCATCAAAAAGAAAAAGCTCCGTCATTTTGCACTGTAGATCAGCATGACATCTCGCCTCTCCTTTCTTTCTCACCCTTTCTTCCACCTAAGAAAGAGTGTTTCATTCTTCAGGTGGTACCAGCCTGTTTTTTCACAGTTTCTTAGGTACCTTAGCCTTTTTATATTGCTAAGGACCTTCGATTTCCCACTCTACAGCCTGCCAGCTCTGTACCTCTTCACCCAAGCTGCTGTGACAGTGTTTTCCCCATATTTTTCTCAAGCTGTTGTTTTGCTGCTGTTATTCTCACAGCCTTCCTCCCAGAAACTCAGTGCTGTTGTTACTTCAGTTTCTTATGGAGAGAAGTTTCCATCAGTGTAAGAATGACCCTTCTTTTCCCTTGTTCTACAGAGGGAATAGCCTGCAGCATCAGAGAAGCCACAAAGGGAGGATGTTTGTCTGGAAAGCCCTGTTTCTTATTTTAATGACTATCCACTGGGAAGAGTTTTGCCTTTCCTTTGTCTCTCTCTCTCTCTTTTTTTTTTTTTTTTAATGCCCCAAAGCACCAAAGCATGTCACCCTCAGAATGGCTGTGCACTATTAAACCTTTATGCACTTGAATGTGTCCCAACATCCTTTGAAAAACAGTGTACCTCTGAAGCAGATGCACTAACTTCTCTGACATCTTTTCTCCTATGTTATAAGAATATCAAAATCAGCTTGTACTGAAGCTGATTGTGATGTTAATTTCCCTTATGGTATCTTGTATGGTGCTGTGTTCTGGATTTTGAACAGCTCTGTGGGGCTTAGCTGCCTACTGGGCTGGACCACAATACTGATAATGTTTTAGGTGGTCAGTGGTTACCATGTTATTATATTTTAATGTTCATCCTGATCTACAGATTTATAACTTCAACTGTTACAATGAGAAAACTGGGAAGGAACTGAGGCACAGATATATGAAGATAATATATATATATATATATATATATGATAGAAGGATTAACTCAGAAATAATTAAAGAAAAACTGTGTTCTCCAGATCCACCAGGATCTCCAGGCAAAATACAGCATTCTTATGATATTAGTATGGTTTTAGAAGGGTTGACAGTAAACTCACACAAACGATGAAGTTCCTAGGCATAATATAGTCACAGTATTTCAATCTTTGTTGAACATTTATCCAGGAAAAATACCCTTCTTCCAAAGTATCAACTCCAACTTAAAATTACAACCAATTTTAATGTAAAATTAAGGGTTGTAAATAAGAAAGCACTATTTCTTAGAAAAAAACTTTCAGAGAAGATTAAATTGGAAAATGAGCAACAATTAATAGACTCCTGATAACCTTAAGAACTCTTTCTCAGCAGAGGAATAGTTTCTGTTTACCTCTAAGAAGAGATATTTCCAGGAAAAAAAAAATAAAATTTGCTATACAGGATAGGGAAGCTAATTTTTAAAAAGCAATTAAGCTGGAAGAATACCATAGAAACTTAATGCATGCCATGGAGTCATAGAATAGTTTGGGCTGGAAAAGACCTTAAAGATCACCTAGTTCCTCCAGTTCTGCATCTGTCTGCAGAGAGTCTGAACTGTTCTGCTTGGACATGGTTGCTTTAAATTACTCTTGATCTGCTGTCAAGTAGATAGGGTTTAAAAAAAAAAAAAACCAAACCTAAAATTTTGTATTAATCTCTTCAAAATAGCATCTCTACAAGTCTGATGATGGGTTAGATTTTATTTCTCTACATCCACAGATCAGCAGGTTCAATGCACATCTTCTATCTCTATTGTAATTTGGACATTTGAAACATTTATAACAATTTTGTAAGGATAACATCTTCATGTACTGCAATATCTAAATGTGTCACCATTCACTGTATAGGTTTAGTCTTTCTATTGGAAGTGAGGAACATTCAGAGATTCAGCTACATGAGCAGCAAACTCAGACAGGAAACCTTCACTGCATTTCTCACACTGAATGGTTCAAGAACTGCAAAAGAAAAAAAAACAACAAAGCCTTCAGTTGGAATATATTATATGTATGGAAATAAACTTGTCACTCATATATTTATGAAAAACAACCTGAGAGATTGATTCAAGATATGAAAAATGGGTACATGTATGTGAGCGTCTTATAAACAGATACTTCTGCCTGTTAGGAGCATAAGAAATTATTTTTCTTTAGAAGTATGCCATGTATTTATTATCATTTCTATAATTCTCAACAATTTTGTCCATATTCCAAAACCTTCTACTGCTGTTAAAGATAAAGATAAGCTTCTAACATTCTTTTTCCTTTATTTAAATAAAACAGAAAACAAAACCAGTCTCCTCGGGGAGGGACAACAGAAAATTAATCCCTCCTTTCTAGTCTGCTGTCTTCTGCTGTAATTTGGCATTCTAATTCAAATTAATTGAACTTGCTTGTTTTCCATAAGCCAAGGAAATATTTTTATGTACATTTAACAACGTGTGACACAAAATTTTGTGCTCTCATAATCTGAAGTGTAACTTCAGAGAAATTACATTCCACTACTTTTATTGTGCTGCATTTCATTTGCTTCTATAAGAGATCATGAAACTTTTACAGAGAGATTAATCAGGCATTGGAATGGCCTGCCCAGAGAGGTGGTGGACTCACCATCCCTGGAGGTTTTTAAGATGAGGCTGGATGTGGAACCTAGTGCCATAATCTAGTAATCACAGTGGTGATCAAGGGTTGGACCTGATGATTTTGGAGGTCTCTTCCAACCCAGCTGATTCTGTGATTTCATGATTCTGTCGTGATTTCCTTAGTGTTTGTTTATATATGCATTTAGGTGAAAACTCACATGTGGTGTTGGAGGTCCTTAGGACCTCAAAACCTGGCCAGTTTTAGTAAGCATTTTCTAACCTGCAGTATGAAATCTGTATAAGCATATTCTGTTAAAAAAAAGGCTCTGACAAAGTATTCTAGGTTCTTTTTTCTGATGTAGCATCAAAATCTTGCTTCAAAAGTTGACCTTCAGTTTCTGTCCATTGCAGACAAGTTACTGATATAAGATGAATACTGATGTCATATAATTTATGTATATCAGTAAAAAAAGTCTCTGATGATAACCAGATAACATCAGTGTCAAAGAGCAGAAAGCAGCCTAAGACGATGGGATACAATCATTAACAAGAAAGCTATTGAATCATCTGTCCAATATTCTGCCTCAGTCTAAATGTCCAGACTTCAGCAACGCAAACATGAATGAAGCCAAACGATTCTCAAGTTACAAAGACCATAAAGGAATTCACATTTCGTTTCAGATGCTTACATAAACAATGTAATATTCAGGTAAAATTGGGATGATTCTATTTCTTTAGAAAAATTTGAAAAAACTAGCTGTGTGTAGGCCAATATACCAGAAATGTGAAATGCCATCAGGCTGTTATCAGCTACAACTTGGAAAAAAAAAAAATCTAATATAAGCCTTCTTTTCACAGGTAAGTATGTGTTTTATTAAAATTAACCTGGAAATTGCTAATGGTACTAGTAGGAACAGTATTCTAACTGCTTTACATTTGTGTACATGCTTACCTCTATCAGAAACAAAATTGCTCTGAGTAAGGACTATTGATAGCAAAACAACAACAGAAACAACAAACAAAAAGAACCACAAACCTATCCCCGGAAGCGTTCAGTTTAGTTTTATGGATAAAATCTCAAGGAATTTAAAAAAGATACAATCAGTTATACTACAAAAAGTAAAAAAGCTAAGAACTTATGCCACCAGATTTGATCAGTAGTTTATTTTTTATAGAAGTTTTTTTCTCATTTCACTTTAACAGTAAGCATCTGCTAGTTTGATTTAAATTATAATTAAAAAAAAAAAGAAAAAAATAAAAAGATTATATGTTTTTTTCACTGTCAAACCAAGAATGCCAACTCTTTTTATTTTTCATGACAAGCTGTCTTACTCTTTCTGAAAGGGCGAAATTTAAATTATCAGTGGGTTTCATCTTTATTTAGAAGTGATCTTGGACACTTATGTACAAGCCAGCCATGGACTCACATTTGTCATGCTGAAATTACAGAGAAGAAAAATGTAATCTAATAAAACTTTTTTTTTTTTTTTCTTTTTGTGTTATCCCTTCATTTCTTGTGGGCTGGTGTTTATCAGGTTGCTTTATTTCTGAGGGGAATATCTTTGAGTATTTACTAAACCTTAGACCCCAAAAGCCTCTTATTCTTTATTTATTTCTGGGTAACTAGCTGTGCCTTTCTGGGTTAATCTTGTTCAGCTCCAGATGTAGTTCAAAACAAAGAAATTCTTATGCAGCCATAACATTCGTGACCTGCAGGAAAGCAGAGATTTTTCTATTAATATTACCAATAAAAGAAAAATTACTGCCTATTGGAAATTACATGGAAATGGAGCAGTTAGACTCTTCATCAGTCTCTGTCATCTCTAGCTAGTGGTGTGTGTACTCCCGCTCTTTTTCATCACAAACTCTAATGAATTCACCTATACTGTGTTTTGTCAATGTTCTGTTTGATTTTGTACTGGAGGGGAAGTGGTAGCCTGATAAGATCACTTACAGTCGAGAGGAGTTTCATTTGTTCCTCATCACCTCTCAGCTAGTAAATTGAGACTGATAGCTGATATTTTGGCTTGATTCATGACCATCATAATGCAGAAATCTATACGGCATTTAGAAAAAAGTTTCAGCTTGATTTCTGGGGACATTCCAGACTTTATTAGAGGATACAGTGTAGATTCAGCCAGGAAAACTGGCACTTTAGTTGACTTTTAAACTAGGGCTCAGTAGTGGAAAGACGGCTCATCTCTGTGAACGTAGTGATGGAAATTTAGGAAGAACAACATCCAATGAAGTTATTTCCAATGCTGGAGTACAAAGCGTTAGCCAGGCATGAACTTGCTTTCATACATACTGTCAAATCACATTTTAATGAAGACTACTTTGCTACTAAAAGAAAATATTCAGTGGTTATTTCCTAAGAGTCTTTTCATGTGAAAAGAATATACATTTCTAAGTTTCTTTTATTTCTCCTTTCGTCAAAAAATTCACAGTAAAGAAGGACACCAGATTTATCTGTCGTTTTATTACTTCTCACCATAAGGCTTTACTAAATCATTCTAAGGCAGTCTAGAATCTACAAATACCTTTATTTTATTTCAAATAAATTTTGCTAGGAAGCAATAGTCAGACTGGTGTTTTCATGTGTTCATCTTGTTAGAGGCTTTCTACAGTAGATAGAAACTGCTTTCTCTAGTTGCAATACAGGCTTCCTTGAGAGTTAAAAAATCATATTCAAAAGTGAATTGATAATAATAGGCATAGTTTGTCAGTTGTTTGCCTTCTGATATATTGATTCTCATCAATATATTTTAATTTATTATTAGAACATTCTAATTTTAATAAATTTAATAATTTATTTTAATTATTTAATTTAATGAATCATATAACATTTATACGATTCAACACAAAACTGGTGTCTTGCATCCAGTGTAGGAAAGTATTTTTCTGCTGACTGATTCTACCCTTTGTGATTTATTGAGAATTGACCTTGACAAGGAGTCTTGGATAGGCCTGATATAATCTTGAATCAGAATTGCTACCAGGCAAGCCACCATTCCTCTCCAGGGTGAGTGAGATGCTATAATATTATGAGTTCTCTGCTGACTGCTGTGAACAGGCTAGAACTAAATATATCCATTGGATAATGACAGACAGCATTTGGGACCTTCAACGAATGAAGAACAAAGGGTGGAGAGATGTGATAGAAAGGGTAAAAATCTCTTGCTTGTCTGGTGACTTTGTATGGCCCATGAACTCCCAAGTGTAAGAATTCACTTATTTCTTATGGCAATACATGCATGCAGATTTGCCAAACTCTGAGTTAAAATAATAGCAGATATCATAGTTAAAACTGAAAAAAATGTATTTTTTCAATCCAAAATTTTAACTTACTGGCATAAAAGCAAATTAATGCTGAAGAAAGTTATTAATGGTCTCAATTATGAAAAATTAAAAAGCAATATTTTCAATTAAAATAAAAATAACTAGAGTTGTAGATAGGAAGAATAAGTTTGTTAATATTATTTACAAGTCATATTTGATGCACACAAGTGACTAATCCATCCTACATATGTTAATTAGTATGAAAGAATGTGCTAAGTGCACAAGCAATCTGCATAATTAGATTTCTAATTTCAATTAGAAAATGTATAATATAATGTATTAGTGTACAATTTATTTAGTGGTACAGCTAAATCATATCTAGATTGTAGATCTTGATTCACTATATGCCAATATGCAAACTCACTTAGACACAAAATCAACTTCAAAAACCACCTGTTTTCTCTACTCTGAAATAAGAAATGGAGCAAGACCTTCAGCAAAATAAAGTGGGTTTATTAGGTTTTTTGCTAGCACCTTTTCTAAGAAGATAATATACATCTATGTATAATACAGACCACTTGTAGTGCTCAGAGAACATTCTAACTCTTGAGAGCTGAGTACCTGAACTGGAGATGTTCACTCATAGTAAATTTAAGAACATCCTTGAACAAATTATTCTGAAAGCAAAGAATTCCTTCTGCTGATAGAGGCAGCAGAGCTTCGTGGAGATGTTCAGGAACATCACACAGCAGAATCAAAGTCAAGACAGCAGTCCTGTCCTCTGGGAGGATGCCAAACTGAAAAAAAGGGGATACAATCCCTCTGTGAGACATCAGTGTTCCTTTCCTTATTAAAAGACAGCCATTTAACCTATTGCACTGAGCAAATCTCTTTGGAGTCCGAAACCCAAGCTGTAAAGCAGTACTTAAGTGGTTGAAGATGGTATTTCAACAAATTTGACAGCCTCTCATCCCAGAGAACACTGTATAGTGATTTGTCTGTTGACGGTATGAGATTTAACACAAAACTGGTGGCTTTCATACAGTGTAGGAAAGCATTTTTCTGAGCCTTATCTCATGAGGAGTCTGGATACACCCTAGAAAATCCCAAATAATTGCAGACATGTCAGCAGACTACAGTTCAGTGATTAACCAATGAGAATATATGCTTACTGTAGATATAATTCCTTGGAAGACTAATTACAATCTCATGTAAAATTTTTGCCATTTCTCTTTTACACAATATTTACTCCTTTCCATATCTCACAACGTGGACGTTGTCAAGCACCTAAGAATTTTCTTCTGTTTTAGAAAACAAATAGACCAGACAGTAACTGTTAAGATTGTGATGGGCTAGTACCAGAACTGTGCAAAAATCTTTTAACAGAACACTTTCAACAGGTGCTTTTTCAGTCCTTTCATATTTTTTTTTTTTTTTTTAACATGAGGCTTACATGTGCTTGCTACTGGAAGTAGCATCTACTTGTAAAAGATTATAAAAAATATGTATTTTGGTTACCTTTTTCCTTATAGTTCTGTGTGAACAGCATGGTTTAGGCCATTTTCTTATCAAGACCACTTTGTGTCGTGTTTTTTTTTCTACAGCTGAAGAAAAGTAGGGTTAAAAATTATTGAGTTTATTTGCAAAGTTGCAGTAATCTGACATAATGCTAAGCTTCAAAAGGTTTGAGAAAGATTTTCGTTCTGTTAATAGAAATATTTTTCCCCAAATATGCTGGATTAGATATTTCTACATAAGCAGCGTATTAAGAGAAAAAAATTCTTCAAAAGACTGGATATCTTATTTAGGTTAAATAAGATTCATTCACGTCTACTCTGGGTTATACAGCTTTTACCTAGTTAACTGGTCTCTGCTGACTAAAGAAAAAGACAGATTCTGCAGATTTATATACAGTATAATTCACTTTGAAGTAAATTAAGTTAAATTCACTTTGAAGTATTAAAAATTATAAATCACTTAAATAAGATAATGGTTTAATATTAAAAAGCGATACAACATTTTTGTTTTTTAAAGAATATTAAATCTGGTAAATGTTGAAATCTACCTAGGAGAGATAGACTTTTTCTATAAAAGGCAGGGGCTCCTGTTTATATGTTACAAACAAACTAGAGCAAACGTCCGCAGCTGCTTTTTATTTTTGTTTGTTTGTTTATACTAGGCATTACTGTCATGGCTATTAGTCCTGTTGTATCTTTTGAATTTGCATTTAAAACATCACACTACAATTATGTGACCAGAATGGTATGATTTCTCCACTTTTTCCTGGACGTGTTTTGAAGCAACTCAATCAAAGCTGATGTTCTCAATTGAAAAGTCTACTATTAATTTCCTAAGTGAGGCTCCATGAATTAAAGTAAAATGAAATCCTAGTTATGTGTGTGAAATATATATATGTTCTATAGAGTTTATAAGTATTTGAAAATATGAATTCTTTTTGCCACATTTCAGTGACATTTAGTAGTGTTCTCAAAATGAATTCTGTCATTAAAAAGGGGAACTTACAGTTTCAGCATAACTAGACTAAGTATACATAGAATTATAAAATCATGTGCAATTTTTTTAAAAAGTGTGTTTGTCCATACTACATTCATGATTGAATACGTAAACACCTATTTATGTTCAGATTTTAGTCTTAATTTTCTATAATATTACAATTCATCATATGCATACAGAAACATAATTGTCCCACAGAGATCTAATGACAGAAGAGCCAAACACCACAATGTGAATAGTATTGGTTTACATTGGTTTGTAATTTGAAGTCACGGTGTTATCTATTATAGAACTTTATGTAGGACATAACTTAAGCATTTGTAAAATGAATGGTACAGTGAAGGGAAAGCGTTTTCCATTTTGATGTTGTCTACTATATAAAAAAAGTATATTAACTATATTTTAGAGAAAGTTTGAGTAGGACTCTTAAAATTCTTCATTAACATAAACAGCTCTCACACTTTACACTTTCAGTCTATTTCGTTTACATCCAACATCCCCATCTAACTTGTGGAAGTCACAATTTCAAATATGTCACTTGAGAACTGAGTTTAATGACTAGCAATCTTTAGTTGCATAAAATGAAAAGAAAAATGCGAACAATCACACTGACAAGTGCCCTTTTCAGAACATTTTAAAAAAAGTGCATAGCACAAAAAAGGCCAAGCATGAAGATGGTTTTGCTTATTGGCTTGTTCATGCTTTCCTCAGAAATTACAAGCACACAGTGATGAAAACTGTCACACACCCCCCTACCTCTTCCCTCCTCAGCGTTCAAGAGACTATTGAAAAACTTTAATAGAGAGATCAGTTATTTTGCATTATTATATTTTTATTTACTCTTTCATGAAGGCTTTTTCAAAAGCCTAGATGCAAATATCTTTAAACTAGTAGCCTTTAAGGCTTCACTAGGTTGAAGAAGCAGGCAGAGTAACCACAATTAAAAAAACTCCCAAAAATCTACTACAAATCTAAATATCTGAATAGTAGTCATAATGCTTAGAAATAATTCATATCCAGTTCATAAAATATGTTTAACTTCCTATTTAGTCTTCAAAGCTATCCAAATCAATATTTGATACACTGGGATACAATTTATAGATAGTTGTCTAATCTGTTCTGAAAAATCCTGTAGAGACAGCTCAGTGTGGTATTTTCCTTCCCCACCCTTTCGGTAGTATCTTAGTATGTCTGCATATGCAGGGATATGAATATTTTGGTGCCAGCAGCTACCATATTCTTTAAAACAATTCTTTAAATATTGATAGACATGCTTAATCTGTCACAGGTCATATTTGCTAAATGTCTGATACCTCTTCTTTGTATTCTTTTCTTTTCATTTTATCCTAAAGGAATGTAGTTTAAAAGAAGATAAAAGCCTGGGAAATTCTGTTCTGTTATTTTCCTGAGGAAATGTTATCAGTGAAAAGTTAACAACATCTCATAATTTCATGATAGATAATTATGATATCTCCCTCCTTTATTTTGGTAGTTTCTGTTTTCTATTTCACATCTCAAGCTGTTTAATCTTTGCTATGCTCTGTTGCACTCTATTAGTGAATGAGGTGTTCTATAATTCTAATCCTTTTTTTTTTTTTTAATATGCTTCATGCCCTAAGAAGAACAAGTTATTACAATGTTCATGATCTGAAGTTATTAAATTTCATTATCAGATGATAGAATATAGATACCATACACAAACAATTAGACATTCTGCAATACTTAAGGATAAATATATAATTCTTTGTATGAGGGAAAACTATACAGTGCAGAGTACTATGACAAATCTGCTGTATTCCAAGCTATAGAGTGGAAATCTTTTTACAAAAATCTGTACGAAAGGATGTAATAATCATAATCCAGATGAATCTGTTTAGATCAGTGAGTTGGTGATTAGAACTTAGTTTGCAAAGTGCTTAAATATTTAATTAAAATGTAACCTTAAGAATACCTGAATACAGTCCTTAAGTTTTCAGCACATTCCCTATAATAGGTTTCACAAATACTGGAAAAAAATATTATCATATGTCCAATTTAATTTATAGTGCAATTAATCTTCCAAAACAATTTTGGTTAATTTTATTTCTTTTTCTAAGTAACATTTTATTAGGCAATTGCAATGTTATTAAAGCCCATATAAAGTCATAAAAAGGTGTAATGCTGATTAATTTTAGATGTTTGGACTCTAGTGCTTCCAGGAGTACCATATAATAATTTTTATTTTCCACCTATTAATAATAGATTAGTACAATTCTGCATATAGTTTAAGGATTTGCTGAATAGCAAAGTTCATGTAATGTAACATCTATTTTACAATGGACAGAATCAGGACATTGCCCAATACTGTTCTTGCAAAGAACTTTCTGTCAAGCTGGTTGACATCAGCCTGTCCCCTCACACTCAAGAGCAGTGAAACTTGCTGTGTTTATTTTCCCCCACAAGAAGAGGCACTGCAACAGTCAAATCCTGATTGTAAGGGACGTTAAATAAGAATTAAAGGCTCTCCAAATAGTAGTCCTCACTATAAACACCAGTTCTATAGCAAAGACAAACTGTTGGTTAGGCATATTCCTGTTGTTATATTGCATAGTTAGGCATCTGGTAGGGTTGAAATTACACAAATTCACCTATCCAAGAATATTTTATGCTCCTCAGAAGCTAGGTTTTTTTTACCCTGAATGTTCTTAGTTCATTTGTTAAATGCATTTTACGAGCTGCTTTTATCTATTTTTTAAAAAGAGATAAAGGATTTAAGCTACGATAGAATCAGGATAATAAAAAAATAAAAAAAATAGGGCCTGAGTTGGTGATATCTAGAAGGTGGATGAGCTACTGGTGACTGCATCCTCAGCAAATTCGATGACATCAAGCTGATGTGGTGGTGCAGCTGACATATCAGAAGGATGGGAGCCATCCAGAGGAACCTGGACAAGCTGAAGAAGTGGATTCATAGGAATCTCACGCGGTTTAACAATACCACAAGTGCAAGGTATTCCATCTGGGTCAAGACAAACCCCAGTATCAATACAGGCTGGGGGATGAACAGACATAGAGCAGCCCTGCTGAGAAGGACTTGGGGATGTTGGTTTATGAGTGCCTGGACATGGTCCAACAATGTGTGCTTGCAGCTCAGAAAGCAGTAGTAGTGACAGGACAAGGGGTAATACATACAAATTAAAAGAGAGCAGTTTTAGATCAGCTACTAAGAAGAAATGCGTTACTGTGGGGGTGGTGAGGCACTGGAACAGGCTGCCCAGAGAAGCTGCGGATGCCCCATCCATGGAAGTGCTCAAGGTCAGAATGGGTGAAAGTCTAAGTAATCAGGTCTACTGAAAGGTGTCCCTGTTCATGGAAGGTGTTTGGAACTACGTGATCTTTAAGGTTCCTTTGTGGAGGTTTGGGTTGGCTCCCTGCCAAACCCAGCTGTCAGCCACACAGACTGCCCCCTCCTGAGAGAGAAGAAAAAAAGTACCCAAAGACAATTGCAATAAAAGTATATATATATTCACATGTTTTGCAGTTATATACAATTAAACATTGTGTATCTACAGAACAAGAATTCCAAACAACTCCAAAAGGGTATAAAGGGGAAGGGGAAAAGGAAGAGGGACAAAAATGGGTAAAACCAAACCAAAACAGATACACACACTCGAAAACTCAGGGGAAAGCTCAATAAAGTAACTAACACAATAAATTCTCCCCAAACTCCCCTCAAGAGAAGCAGTTTCTCCACCTTTGTGCAGCTGGGACACCAGCTTCTCAGATAGACCTCAGCTCCCATAGATATGAGCTAAGCCGATACACTGAGACCTGATGTCCTCCAAACACCCGAAAGGAAGAGAGTGGGAGGGAGGAAACCTTCCTCCTTGTCTTTATATACCCCTGATTACATAAAGGAATGGTGTGGAATACTTCCTTAGTTACAACCCTGTTACCAGGGAAGGCCTAGACCAAACCCAAGAAAACTAAACCACCACACCCTTCCAACCCAAACCATTCTATGATTCTATGGTTGTGATGAAGTAGTGGTATTTGACATTAGACCTGGTATCCTGTAATTGATACTAAACCTAAAATGCAATTTATGCATAACTACATAACTTTTAATAAATGCACACTTTAAAATAAAGCTCAATTTCACAATCACTGTTATATGAAAATATGCTGTGGTTGAACTTTACAAATAAAAGCTGTAACCATAAAATTGCTGAAAAGAAAGTGTGAGGAAATTTTATTTAAAAACATTTGTATTCATTGAAAATACACATTACTCTCAAACACCATCTGAATCCAGAATGTCAACAACTGAGACAACTGTGAGGCCAATACTCTTCTATGTGCATTGTATTCACAGTATAAATACAAACAATCTGGAGATTGTTAGAAACAGAACCTTAAAAATAATAACATTTGTAGTCATACACTCCTACAGTTCAGTAGTATTTTTATGTTCTCTGGAAATTTTCTCATGCAAATAGGCAAAATATGTTCCCATAATTTGATTAACAATTTATGCTGAAAGCTCTGAAAATTTGAAAAAAAATATTTGATTAAGAAACATACTCTTTTCTTTTAATTGGAGACAACCTCTAGAGCTGAAAATTCTAGCTTTCTCTTCTTTTAGCAGCTGTCCTGAAAGCTGAAATTCTTTCAAACACTAAATTACTAAAAATATGTATTTTCTTAGCCTTAATAAAGTGAAAGTTTTTGGTTCACAGGAAATTACTGCCAATTCACTTCCTGGAAGTAAGTATTTTCACTGGACCATTACATTTTCATGACAGGGCACTGCTGTTGTTCTACAGTGTTTTTCAATGTATTTGGTGAATAAGATCAGCCTTCTCAGCTTTCTCTCTCATAGTTTTGCTCAACAATGTTTTGTGGTCCATTAAAGCCTATTCATGGAGAAAAGGTTGTCAGACAGCAGTTTGCTGAGGGCACCAGTCACAATTGATAGGAAGAGTGTTGCAGGTTCTTAAACAGATTCAGCATTTTCATTTAATTGTGAAACATGGCTTTTTAAAATCAGGAAAGTGTAGACAGAATATACTCTCCCATACTCTTGAAAATACCAGTGTGTGAACTCTTCAAGGAAATGAAAAGAATAGAATGACAAAGGTCAGGATGTCTAATAGAATTTTCTATTGGGTCTGAATTGCCAAAACAACTTACTCTTCCTCAAGCAGCCACTATCACAAAAAGTCTTCCTTATTAAAAGAGGTTTCTCACCTCGACTTAATCTCTGCTGAGAGTTTCAATTGATAGGTAGTGGTATAGCAGTATAAACCTGAAATAACTATATACACAGAGCCTTGTTTGTCCTGGTAAAATGGAAGGAACGGATACTATTGTTGTGTTGCAAAATCATTTTATTTGCTTTGGTTCACATGAAAGATGGAAGGCTACAAGGTAATAAGCTTTACTCGGAGAGAAAAAGATTTTGAAGTCTTGATCTTCTAAAAAAGCATATTTTAAAGAATACCTTCAGAACCTCAGAACATTTCTGTTTAATTTGAAACGAAATGCCCCTTTGGCATCCTCACACACACTGTATTATAGAAAATGAACTGCTAGACCCAATTCTACATCATTATCATCATACCCCTACACCTCATCAAAAGCAACAGCGGAAGCTGATTTTTGTACTGTGAAACAACAGGTTCTACTCAGGAAGAGCTCATATTTATACAAACTTATCCCAAATAAAGGTACCAACACCTTTGCTGACATAAATGTCTAGTTCTAATAGATCTGTAGTGATGGGGAAGATGCCCATTCTGGTAAAGTTATTTGTGGCTTTGGGTTGACCTTACAGGAGCACTTCAGTACCTAAAGGGGGTCTATAAGAAGAGAAACTGTTCAAAAGGGCTTGTAGAAATAGGACAAGGGGGAATGGCTTTAAACTGAAGGAGGGTAGGTGAGGGTGGTCGGACACCAGAACAGGCTGCCCAGAGAAGCTGTGGATGCCCCATCTCTGGAAGCTTTCAATTCCAGGCTGAATGAGACTCTGAGCAACCTGATCTAGTGGAAGGCTCATGGCAGGGGCATTGGAGCTAGATGACCTTTAAGGTCCCTTCCAACCCAAACTATTCTACGATTCTATGTGATTTTGCAGGAAATAAAAGTCCTAGTCACTTTCTATTGCCCATCAAGTAGTACAGAAAAAAAAAACAATTCTGTACATCGTGGTGTGTTTTGGAAATATTAAATGTGCATGATTTACTCTTTGAATAAAATTTTGTTAAATTACCATCCAACAGTTGTTAAAATATTAAAAATGAAATTATTAAAACAAGAAGGAAGAAAGTAACACAGAAAATCACAGGTAAGGAATAAGAAAGTACATTCTCGGGGGTGTGACCATGTGATCTTGTTGTCACAAGGCAGGGGTAATGTGTGCTTCAAATTGAATATCTATGTATGTCAAGATTGTGCAGTTAGAAGGATTTCATAGGTTTTGAAGATCTGGTTTAGCCAAGAGGTTTTAATGGTATTTTCTTTTATATTTGAATATTCAGGTGAATTGATTTCTAAACACTCATGGCTGCCTGAGCAGAACACAGACATATGGCACATGTTAGGCATCTAGAATATTAAAAATGAGGAATTCTCCTGGCATAACCTCATCAGATGAGAATATTTACTTAGTTTTTACCTTGTGTCAAAGCAGAAGATTTCCCAAGACAAGTGACTCAGTTCATCGAGCTGGTTACACTGACTTGACAGAATACTTATGCAAGTGATTCAGTTCAGTACCTTTGGGATTACAGCAGGGCAGAATCTTCGTGAAGTCTTGAGGCAGATGGAAGGAGACAGAGATCTGATAGATGATTCTGCTTTGTTGTTCATAGACCATTTTTGTTCTAAGCAAATGTAGTTCATCTTATTGTATTATCTAACTGCAACTGTGGGAATATAGGACTTTCTGTCCCAAGGGATGTCCGGGTGTTTTCTCAGGATACCTTTTGATTCATTTTATAAAGTGTGTTTCCTTGAAAAATGAAGCTAGGGACAAAAAGGAAGCTCACATTCTCATTAATTTCTTTAAAGCTTCCCTTGTCAAAGAAGGATCTAATCTAGTCTAAAAAAAAGTCGAGGCAGCAAATTAAATTTTCTAACTTCAAGCAAAACTACTTTTAAGATGTAAGAGACCAGACAAAAATGACCAGATTTTTTAATATAAACCAAATATAATCCAATGAGAGTTTGAACATACAATAGCCTGCCTTGCACAGAAGCTGAAGCAAGTTGCAAACTTTCATTACCCTAAGAATTATAATCATCACTGTACCTGAGGACTTGACCCTGTTGCTAAGAAACACTGAAGAAGTTCCAAGGTCTTATAAATCCTCAATGATGTAAGGTTAGACAAAGCAGTTGAGAAAGAATCTGGTTGATTGGTAGACCACAAGTGTTACCATAAATATTTATGGTATGTACCATTGAAGCGCATCAAAAGTGTCTTGGTCACATGAAGATCAGCAATAAACAAAACCTGTAACTAAATGAGCTGAAAAGGGATTTTTAATGTGGAGCAAATGGAATCATAGAGGGAGAATGAAATCCAAAAGACCTTCCCTAACTCGAGAGAGAAATTTGTCATTAAAAATCAGCTAGATCAACTGAATAACTTAGAAATTCTTCAAGAGGATGGATTTCCAAGTGAACTGAATTAAGTGCCATATGTAGCATTGGTAGGGGAAGGGGAATGCAATGTACTTGTAAATTATGTAGACTGATTACGTTCTTTTGAGGTAAACATCTCAATGTGCCTTGAGGCCAAGGTTACTGACTTCAGGGAGTTCAGGGAAACTGAAATTTTAATTAACCACAGGTTTGCACTATACAATCATCTCTTTAAGAACTGGGCTTTAATCTTGAAGGATCTTCTTCAAGGGAAAACCCAGACCCAGACCCAGGCGAGAAAAAAAGAAAAAGCAAATTTGATGTATTACTCCATGACCACAAAGGGGACAATGACAAGAATACACAAAAATAGGTCAGAGATGCTTTCAGATTAGGACATGCAACAGGAATAGTAGACTTCACTTACCTTATTTAAACTAGAGAAAGATCACAGATGATCTCACAAGAGACAGGGTAATGTTTTATTTTGTCCTTACCAGCACAAAGAACGTGATTCTAAACACTGATGCTTGAGGCTAATTCAGTAACAGTGACTGATTTTTGTAATTCCATATTTATAGAATAATAGAATCTTCTGAGTTGGAAGGGACCCACAAAAATCATCAAAGGCCAACTTCTGGTTAGAGAGCACCTCTATGGTAAAAAGAGTCACTGGAAATGGTATTGTATCCTTAAAAAAAAAAATGGAATGTTATTGAAATAAATGCCATGGAGACAATCAAAAAATCTAGGAAGGTAAGAGTGAAAATGCAACAAAACATACAAAAATGTTTTACTAAGCCACTAGTTCAAAATTGGAAGACGGAGAAAGCCTTCAGGGATAAAGTGATTCAGACAGAAGATAACAGGTCATGATTGATTCTGTGTTATTTACCAGCTTTTCTCTATATTCTGAACAAAAGGTATGCACCAGGTTTTCTACAAAATCTTGACTCTTAAATCAGGGTTTTGAACTTCTGTTGATTAACAAATAAATTCTTGCAGGCACACTTATACCTTCTTACTATTGAGTTTATGCTGTCCATACCCTAAGGAGGCAAAGTTCTTGCAAATATGTCCTCAAATGACTTCCATGACTGTGCTGCTGTGTATTTCTCATTTCACTGCTACATCAGTTCCATAAAGCTCTTTTTCCTAGTACTAGGTGAATGCCCCCGGTATTAATCTCTTCTTCCCTCTATTATATACCTGCCTCCTAAGCACAGCTTAGATGTTAACCTAGTTACCCAAGCCTTGATTCCCTCTGGTTTCATGTGTCTTTAGGGGTAGCTAGCCATCTCTATTGGATAGCAAACAGGTTAAACAGCTCTCCCCCTGCTTCCAGCAACTAACAAGATTTTCACCAGACTGCTTCTCAGTTACCCGTATCAACTTAGGACCCCTTCTTAGGACTTACTCTGGGCTCTTAGAGCCAAACCATGATTTATGTTTGGCAAGTTTTTCTGCATAGTTTATAAACTATGACCTTTTCTCTTCAAATACACAGGGAGAGCTCATTGAGAGTCTCATTTTGCATCAGATTTCCTTGAAAATTTCAGTCTTTTTCTCTTACTCTATTTGGAACATTGCAGCAAAGACTGTTTTCCCAGTCAGTTTTAGACTTTTCATCCTTCTCTCTTCCTTTTCCACTGTCTTCCTGCTCCACATTGCATTCAAATATACTGTGTATTTTTACTTTCGCTATCCTTCATCTATCCTATGTATATCATCTTTACTTTTGTATGAAAAGCCTGAATTTGAAGTCTACTTTTTCCGGTAATCAAATATTCAACCTCTAGAGAGGGTAAATTTTGGTTCGGTGGGTGGCTTTTTTGTTTTGGTTTGGTTTTGTGAGTTTCTGTTTGTTTTTTTTTGGGGGGAGGGGAGTTTAGTGAGGGGTTTTTTTGGGGTTTTCTGTTTGTTGTTTCGGTTTCTTTTGGGTGTTTTTTGTTGCTGTTTTTATTTTTTAAATTCTTATGCCTTTGCTATTCTATTCTCACATCTTTGAAAAATTGTATTTGGTTTATGTTGCAAAGTTTTGATAGTGGGAGTGGGAGTGGGAGTGAGTCAGTTCCAGCTCACTCCAACAGCCTCACCACAGGGCAAGGATGATTAAGGGAGGACAAAATCCTGCCAGGCAGACAAGGCTGAATGAGGGGAACCCTGTGAGAAGAAGTCTTGGGGGCCCTTACAGGAAAGTGGGAACAGGGGCTCTGGGTTCTTGGCAGGAATGGCCCTGCAGCCCCAGCAGGGAAAGACCCCAATGGTGAAGGTGTTCTAGATATCCACCCTGCAGCCCATGAAGTGCCCCACATCACAGCAGGTAGATGTGCCCTAAAGGAAGATGCAGCCCATGGGAAGGACCCATGCTGGAGCAGGACAAAGCTTGAGGAGAAAGAAAGGGGAGAGAGGAGCTGTTAGGGACTGGCTGCATTTCCCATGTTGCTGGAGAGGAGGAGGTAGAGGAATTAGGAACGATGGAGCTTGTGAAGAAAGGGGGCTTTGATGTCGGACGGTGGTTCAGGTTGTGCCTTTGTTTCTTGTGATTCATCTTGACTCCATACTGGTTAAATTATGTGGATTTTCCTCAAGTTGTGTCTGTTGTACATGATGGTACTTGAGGTATGCAGTCCTCAAGTGGTCAGTAATCTCCCTGTCTTTATCTCAAACCAGGAGCTTTTTCATCTTATTTTCCCCCCTACCCAGTTGAGGTAGGGCAGAGCAACTGAGTGGAATCTGGCAGCTGGAAAAGGTCAACCCATCACAGAAGTTCCATGAAAATATTTACAAACTTATCCACCATCCATCCTCTTAAAAACTTTCTCTTCATACTCTACTTTGCCGTGGATTTTATAAACCCCATGATAATCAGTAGTTTGATGATGCATGAAAGGATTGGATATGTTGGTTATTAAAGTTTTATGTATTACTGTGTACCTTTGTCTCTTTTGTAGGTAGACTGCACAGATTAAAAAGCCCTGAGGGCAGTGATAATTTTGTTGTGTATGGTTATAGAGTACGCATTAGACTACAGTACTGATTCATGAATAGAGCTCCTTAAGGCTATAGATCAGTATTTTAAGCAACTATATACAACACCCTTTGCTTTCCCTTACTTTGCAATACTGGCAAATGTAGACATTTTAAATACAAATTTAAGACTATAGTTTTTCATAAATTTCTATATTCTACAAAAGTACCACATTAAAATTTCCAGAATATTAGTCAGTTACCAATAAAGACTATTTCTGTAGTATATAAAATGAAGCAGGAGAATGAAGTGGATGATTACTGTAGGTCCTTTGCAACTCAAATTATTGTGTGGTTCTAAGGAGTAAAAATCTCTCAAATCCTTATTGACAGGGAATTTATGCTTTTATGAGTGAAGTATTTAAAAAAAAGTAAAGACTTTGCAGGATAGATTGGCAATCTGACTGTAATTCTGAACAAAATACCTAGTAGTTAAGCATTCACATGTAAGAAATCATTCCTAAATCTCATGTTTATGGACACATTTGTTTTCCTTCAAGGAAAACTGCAAAAAACAAATTAATCAGTCTAAGAGTACTACAGTGATACAAAAAGAATAACTATTATGTCTTCTGTGACTATCTTTTAAATATTTCTCAACTGTTTTCAAAATACATGCATGGGCAAACACACAAATACACACATGTAAACACACATATTTTTGAGTAATAAATTGATTTAATCTTTTACAGTGTGCATTTTACTATTAACACTGGGAAATTTTGACTAAAATAATTTTTTTTCCTGTTACTTCAGATGTAAAGTTCCAATAGTTTTTCTGTCCAATACTTTTTTTTTTTTTTTTTTTTCTGGACTTATCCTAGCAAATGAGCTTACTAAGAATAATATTCCTAAATCTAGAAATTTTAAAATGGAGAAAGAAAAAGTAATTATGCACATAAATACAGCATTTTCACAGTAGAATCTAAGACGTTTTCATCCAATCAGGTAAGCAGAAAAAATTCCACATGATTTATGTCTCCACAGTAAGAATCAAATCATTCTGAGTACACATTCAATTGATTGCTTTGGAATGTTGTGTAGACCTGCAAGTGCCAATACAGTGTAGTCTATCTCTAGCAATTAAATTTGAGAGAGGAAATATTAGTGCATTTAGTCTTTTTGATTTTGAACCCTAGATGGAACAAGCTGCAGTCTACACCAAATATCACTCAATTTTTTTTGGTTATAAGAAATAGTGTTTAGTCGGCCATGTAATGAAACCAATCTGGCAATTGATGAAAAATTACAATTGTACCAAGTTTCATTGATGTGGAAGAGTACAAGCATCACTGGTAACAAATTGGACAGAAACACCAAACTAACCAAAAAGCTTACAAGCTTGCTAAGACAGACACACACCAATTGCACTGTTTCTTGCAGCAGTTCTACTATGAGTAACTTAATATGAGAAAACAAATTCTCTTCTCTTACTGTGCTGCATTTGGCCTACATGGAATGCATCATAATCATGAGTGGTCAAATTTGACTGAAAGGCTTTCTAGCCAAAACTTTGGAGAAGGGGAGAAATGGAGGACACTGACGTTTTAACTGTGATATCTTAACATGAGTATTTATGGCATACTGTGAAATAAGACCAATACTGTCTTTTGTGAAAAGAAAAAGGGAATATCTAGTCTCCTCATACCTTTAGAAGTGAATAAATAGTCTTTTATTTTTTCTTAACCCATAAATAATATTCAGTCCTTGTCTCTCCAAATTGGACTGTTGGTACAGAAGGACATGTAGGATCAGATGTCTGTGGTGGTGATCCATGCTGTTCAGAGCACCATCAAAGAGACAGTCAAAGGAAGGGTCTGTAGAATATCATATTGCTCTCTATGGCTTTATATTTGAAAACAAAGGAGCCTTTGCAAATATTAGAAAATGTGAAAACCACATAATTGGTAGATGATATAAGAGCAAAGCATCCAGGTCTCTCAGTTGTTTTTTACTGTACTGCCTTAGAAAACTATGCTAAACTTATTCTTTGTTTCAGAATTTTTTTAAGTAGAAATATTCCTGATTTGTCTATTTAGAGTCAGTGATTTTATCTTAAAGTATCAGTTCATGTTTTCCATTAAGTAAAACCAATAGGTGATGACAGGCAAAAGCATTTAAAAATCTGAACCTATAGTTTATTGTAGTTTTTGTTCTGTGTGCGTAACACACAGACACACAGACACAAGCACACGTTCTGAAACCACATAGAAATGATAGTTGCATCTTTCTCTAACCTGCAGGGAAAATTGTTATAGCTTTTATCATTGAGAGTATGAAAAATTCAACATTAAATAATTTCAAATTAATGGATATTTTTCTCTGAGGGAAGAAATAATTCCATGTGGTACTTCCTGGAAGCCAAATAAGATGAATTCAGCCTCTTGGGAGGATATACAACAGCTTCACAGAAGAAGCCTTTTGACTGACTTCCATTTAAT
This sequence comes from Anabacerthia variegaticeps, assembly GCA_035583185.1. Classification (NCBI taxonomy): domain Eukaryota; kingdom Metazoa; phylum Chordata; class Aves; order Passeriformes; family Furnariidae; genus Anabacerthia; species Anabacerthia variegaticeps. The sequence goes on along the minus strand of JAWWEW010000078.1, from coordinate 76,623,525 downwards.
TCCCAGTAGGTGTTTCATTTTCTCTTAAAGACTTAATCATTATTTTTCCTTTTTGTTCAGAGCAAACATCTTTCTCTTCAACTGCAATAAAAAGGATCAAAACTCAAAGAGCTTACTTTTTTCATAAAACGTATGACATGCACTTTTTCTTTCTAGGAGCAGACTTCTGAAGCAGAAGAATTAAATGCATGTTTCTGCAGGACTCAGCGAGAAAAGAAAATGTTGAAAGATAAATATATGGATAATAAAAATTTCAATTTACAACATAGCTTATCTGTTTTGATACTTAATGTTCCACAGATTAGAGTATCAACTGAAAAAAATAAATCAAATCTAAAACCGAAGCAGAATAGTTACATCTTTATCTTTTCAGAATTCAAAGAAATGTAAAGTGCTTCATAGAAGACACATTAATGATGTTATGAAGGAAGCAGGAGCGGGAAGAGAAAAAAATCCATGAACTCTACCAAATAGATGCAAGTACAAGCTTGAAGAAAGAAAGGCAGAACATGCATCTCTCAAGTAGAGATACTGAAGGAAGATAAAGACTGAGGATCTCTAAAACCAAAATTCATTTTCTCTACAACACTAAGTACATTAGCGGGGTTAACAAATTTCAGATAATCATATTACAAACATAAGCCTTGAAAATTGTTTACTAATAGAATTCCCTAAATCAGTAACTTTCTGTATGAATATGTAGAGTCATCCTTCATGTCTTTCTCCATCAGCAAAAAATGCACAAGTTACCCTTTCTTTTCTACACTGATTTGTAAGACCAAATTTATTCCCCATTCTACATTTCTCAAGAAACAATATAATATTTTAGGTTCTCTGCATTGTGAGAATAATAGCCTACACAGACAAGCAGTTTTACTTTTTCTGTTTTCTTTTTACTTTCAGGGAGAAATCAAATAAAATTAAGGCAACTAGGCTGAAGAATAAGAACGTGTGTGCTCTAGGACTGTTGTAAAAGTTCTCTGTGAAGAACATCTGAGCTGAGCAAATTGCATCTAGATGGAGAAAGGTGCATGCAAGTGTGCAATTGGTTCAGGCTCCTGGAAAGTTGTGAAACAGAATCACAAGAATATCAGGGGCTGCTCGTCACTCTGAGTTAATTATGGTATTTATGAGATATATATGACTTAAGAGAGGCTGCAAGAATAATTCTTACTATAGCTGTAGGCACTTTTTCAGATCTTCTGAGTCAAAAAGCTACCTTTGTTGGTTGGGCAAGTGACTTTTTCCTGACCTGTGCAAAATATCTACGGAGCTAATAGCAAGCCTTATAAAATTTCATTGCAAACAGACATCAGACTGCAGAGAGTTTGATATGAAACATACTGCAGATAATCTTATACTGACTTTCCAGGAAAAGAAAAGGAACAAAGAAGAAAAGAAAAAAAAAATGAGAGAGAAAAAGAGAAAGAATTGTTTTGAAAAAGTTACTGAAATACTTGCCAAGTTAGAATATCCTGAGCTTCAAAATATTTCTGTAGCTTTTCTTTAGCTCCAGGAATTATGATCCCAGCTACTGCCACTTTTAATAGTATTTTGCTGTGCTTTTCATATTGGATCAAATCTAGCTGTTAACCAGCTTAGAAAACACTGTGATTTGAAATTTTTTCATGCATGTGCTTGAGACAAACAATGTAAGTTGAAACTAAAATAAATAACTTTTTGTGTATTTGGTGTTTTGTTGTTGGGGGTTTTTTGTCTGTTTTTTTGTTTTGTTTTTTTTTGTGTGTGTGTGTGTTGTTTCTGTTGTTTTTGTTTTAATGGGGCTTCTGCTTAACATTTTGATGTAAGCAACTTAACAGGGCATGAAGAATATTGCAACTCAGCTTTCTGAAATTTGATAATCCACATTAAATTGTAACACTCTTAGACAGTATTTGTCACCAAATTTCAAGTGGTAGCTTATGATTAAAAGAGGATGTATTCCCTTTAGCGAAGAGGGTAGACAAGACACCAACCAATGTGATTGATAAGCAAGTCTCTCGTTTTATTAAGCTAATAACAAGCTTTTATATGTTTATTACAATGCTCATTATAATACTTATTACTCATTGGTCTACCTTAATTTAGGTAATGTTTGGCACTTCTACAAATTTACTCAATACACAGCTTTCAGCTTTGTTAAACATCTTTTGCTACATTATACTACATGTCCTGCTTCCCATCCGTCTTCTTATTTTACTTGTTACCACCTTCTACATCTCCATTGCTCATGGATACATCACCTCTGCTTCCCAGCACGTAGGCTAAGTCACTGTCCTTGTTTCCCAGCATATAGGCTATTCTTGCTAATGTTAAAACTTTATATCAATATCTAAATTTTGCTACTTTGCAGTAAATTCTCTAGAGATCTGTGAGGCCTGAGGCCTTGCATTTCCAGGGGTCTGTGCTGTGGCTTAGCTCTGTTGCCAGGGCCTGCTCCGTTACCAGGGAGTTGTGGCCTTGCTCTGATAACCAGCTCTCAACAATTCCCAATTCATATTTATTTTGTGGCGGCAAATTCTGATTAAAAAAAGTAATAACAACATTTTTGCTTCCTAGGTTTTAATTTATTTAGAAATTTTTATACTCTTTGAAGTCAGAAGATAATGCAAGCATAAACATATTACCAATTCTTATTCAAAATTAACCAAGTTATCTCCCTCTTCACTAAAAGGAAAAGAAAAAAAAAACACTTTTGATGAAAACATATTAATTGATTATGTCCTGGGAAATATGAAATTCCGCAGTTATCTGTGCCAAGATACATGGGTTACAATGCTGGTGTTGAGCATGGGTAATCTACCAAACTCTGCCCTTCTACCAGATAATTAACTGAAGATCTACTTTTCTTCAAAGAGAAGTTAATGAAAAAAACACCCACCAACTCATGTTACTTCGAGTACCTCAGTTCCTTAATGAATTGAAAGAAATTATTTTCATCTTGGCCTATAGAGTTACTTCCAGCTTCTTGCTCTTTGAGAAATACTTGTTTATAAATGCCTCAAGTACAGTAATTAACCCTTATACAGAAGATGCATACTACTATATAATAAGGATCCACTGTCTTTTCCTTTTCTTCAATATAGATACCATATTATGACATCTTCCACGTTTAATATGAGCCCTAAATAAGAATTTCCTTGCTACTTTCATCTATTCTCCCTTGGTTATTTTGAAAATCCATTTTTTGTCACAATGCAGCAATTTTCCGTAACTTTCTTCCTCCACTGAAAATCTCAGTTCTATTCACAATAATTACTTTCAAATCTGTTTAAATGCAGAAACTTTGTTGTCCTTAAAAAAGAAATGTCAAAGATTTTTAAAAAAAAACCCAAAAAACTATTAATGCAACTTACTAGCAAGGAGGACAATTCTGTCTTCTCTTTTGTATTTAGAATCTTACTATAGGTTTCCAGGAAGGAGCAGAAAATTAACATTAGGCATTGCCAATTTTAAGTTTTATGCAACATACAAGATATTAATAAAATCAATCAATGGCTTCTAATTCCTGAAATGTATATGTATATGTGTATGTGTGTGTGTATGTGTATCTGGATGTGTATGTGTATGTATGTGGATGTGTATGTAGATACATTCATCTGCATATAACCTTTTTTTTACAATAAGTAATTTCATAATATATAGAAGAAGAAAAAGAAGAATCTTCTAAGTAAGATAGGTAGTCAAAATAATAGCCATATATCCCTCTTTTTATTAATGGTCATAAATTCCTACTAGCCATGACTTCTATAACACTGAACTGATAATAACAGTCTAGCCTGTTGTTTCACACATAAAATGCAAACGTGTCAAAGTGTAACTACACAGCATGAGCAGGTTATATCACTGGGTACTCATTAGAGAGATACAAGCTAGAATTACTCTATATGGGGTACCTTTAAAGGATAGAGGTCTACTGATTTCAGATTGTTCTATACACATCAAGGAAAATAAATTCTAATTAAATGTTAATTACTGAAAAATTAATTATTCAATACATAAGATAATAAATTCACTTTTAAACAAAATCTCTACAGTTAAATATAATTTAGACAAATTCCTTCTCCCTAGATGAATAGCAGATACAATAACCTGTAAAATTTGCCTGAGAAATTAATCCAAGAAAGAGGAAGTTAATTATTTTCCAGTAGCTCATCAGTCAGTATACACTGAACTTACATTACAATGCAAAATGTAAGCACTGAGTTTAAAAAGGAAATATTTGAAGTTGCTAAGCAACAGTGTCTTTGTTTATCATAATGGTTTTGGAATGAAAGCACTGGAAGCACAAAACAAAACAAATGAATATACAAGAATATATTCTATTTCATGGCCAACATAAGAAAACAACTTTTGCCTAAAGAATATAAATTAGTAAATATTCTTGACTACTTGTTCTATGGTTCCATGGACTTTTTCTCTATGAATCATTGGTGTTATTTTGACTTAACTTTGGAAACGTGTTATTAAAAAGATATATTTGAAAAAGAAATGAGAAACTACAGAAGAAGCTTACTACTGAGTTCAATTTCTGAAAAATGTTCAAGGTAAAAGATCATTCTACATCTGAATTTGTACACATGAAATATTAATTTATAGTAAAAATACCTAAGCATATAGACTTGATTGTCTAAATGTATTTATTTAATTTCTCTTTAAAACTTCTTCTTACAAAAGTTTATAAACATTTCTTCTTAAAAAAACCAGTGCTCAAGGCCAAGGTCGATGGATCTTTGAGCAACCTGGTCTAGTGGATGGCATTCCTGTCCATGGCATGGACATTGTAACAAAATGATCTATAAGGGCCCTTCCAAACCAAACCATGCTATGATTCTATGAAATAAAACAGGAATGAATTCTTCCTTGTTTTAAACCACTCAGGTTACAAAAAGCCAAGTGAGTGACTGTGTATCGAGTGACTGCATAGAACTCTCCCGTTGTGAAGCAGTGTAGCCTCAAAGAAGTCATAGCTTCTTTCCCAAAGATGTCGAGGAAATTGCTGAAGGCTAAGAGTTCTCCCTTTGAAACACTCTCTTCTTGTGCCAAATCCCTTGCAGTGAGTGGGGAGAAGGAAAGTGGATCCATGTGCTCTGTGAAAAGGAGTGTTCTATCCTGATGATTCTCAGCTGGAGAGGTGCCAACAGAGCCAGTCTGTTCAAAAGCTGAAATTGAACTGCCTAATATGTCTGCCTTATTACTACCTGCAACTTTCCTGTTTATGTCATCATTTTGTCATTTAAAAGTCATGGGGTTAACTGACAACTTTCAATGTTTTCTTCACTGTAAGTAAATGAGGTCAAGACTTCTTGTATTCTGATAAATGAGACAAATCACCAGCCATAAGGGGTGACATTGGCCATCTTCTAATGTGCCTGACTGCAGTCATTGGGACTGGCATTTTGCACCTCACATTGGATCTGCTGCTGAAGTGAATAAGACCTCAGTCACCCCTCAAATAACACTTAGGAGTCAATATATCATACAATCATAGAATATACTGAGTTGGAAGGGACCTATCAGGATCATGGAGTCCAACTTCTGGCCCTGTGCAGGACACCCTGAGAGTCACACCATGTGCCTGAGGGCATTGTCCAAACACATTCTGAACTCTGGCAGGCTTGTGCTCAACCACACTCTGGGTGAAAAACCTTTTCTTGATATCTAACCTAAACCTTCCCTGTCACTGGTTACGAGATTGAAGAGATCCGTGCCTGCCCCTCTGCTGCCCCTTGTGAAGATATTGAAGGCCGCAAAGAGGTCTCCCCTGCGTCTCTTCCAGGCTGAACAAACCCAGTGACCTCAGCTACTTCTCATAAGCCTTCCCCTCCAGACTCTTCACCATCCTTGTGGCCCTCCTTCAGATGTTAATAGCTTAATATCTCTTTTATATTGTGATGCCCAAGTGTCTATGTTTGACCCTTCACTGTTAACTCGAACAGTGGATGTCAGGTTTTTTCCAGGGGAGTTAACAAATACCCTGAATGTTTGGCAAAGTTTTTGGTTTTCTATCAAGATTTTCAGATCTTTGAGAAGATATTTCTTTGGTTTTGTCTTTCCTGCCTTTTTCGAGTACAGTTTACTTTTATCTCAGGTGCTACAAATGTTACCATATCTATATAAACAGAGACATGCACAAGGGCAGTGGAAATACTGGTACTTTGTTTTGTTTCACATTCCTCAGACATTTTTATCCCAGATGACTTGGTGCAGTCCTTAAAGTTAAACTTCTGAAATTATCCATGCTTTTGAGGTATATATGTGTTGTAAAAAAAGGAAAATATGAGAAGAATTTTTTCCCTTAAAAAACAAATCCCACTTTTCCCCATGTCTTTTATAATGCCCTATATAATTTTCAAAGGGAAAGAAAAATCAGAGGAGGATTAAGGCTCACATTCAGGTCTCTATAAGTATCCACAATTATTGGGTTTAGTGGTTTGGGAGGGGATTTTTGTTTGGTTGAGTTTTTTTTTTTGTTTTGTTTTGTTTTGGTTTTTTTTGTATTAAAAAAATGAATAACACCAGTTTTTTGAGTGGGCAACTGAACTTTCAAATGTGTATTTTTGGAGGTATTAATGAGGTATTTTTTAGGTTAATTCATTCTGCTAAGATAACAAGCACAAATATCTATTTTCAATATATTTTTAATAAGTATTTCTCTCTGAATACTTTTTGAAGGAAATGGGGCTTACTTGGTTCATACGCTGCTCAAGCTCTGGAATAAACAGTCATGGCTGCATAGTAGGAGCAAAACTCAGTCAATCCAGCAGATATTTCTTAGGATAATCAGTGACTATGAGAAGAAAATTTAACATGCAAGTTAAATAAAAGCAAATAAATGCAAAAATATTTCCCTTAAAATAGGAAAATGGGTTTGCCATCTAGTCTTTTTGTCTTCCTTAGAAAGATGGGAAATTTGTCAATGGTTTTGAAAACAGAAAAGAGAAATAATAATTTTAGATTGAAGTCCTCTGTGAAGGTGCACATAAATCCAAATACACAATAACTATGAAACTCTGGTTCTAAAATAAAGTACTGATCTGCAAATAACTAAGTACCCTTAGAGACAAAGAGCAGACTATCTTGATCATTAATGAATGTTAGTGGATAGTATGATGAGAAGACTTTGTAGAAAGATGTCCTTAATTTTGAGCTTGGCTGTGTGTGACATGTATCTTTGTCTCATAGAATATTAAGAGCATTCAATGTAAACCCACATTTTGAGAAAAATAAATACAATGAAATCCTACGAAGTGCCTGGAGAAACTGTCATTCTGATCTCTTACTTCTCCCACTACCATTCAGCAACAGTTCCTAAGACCTTAAAGGCATGGCTTAGTAAACACTATCAGGAAAATATTGTAAGTTCCTTATTTCGGCAATGATGTTCAAAATCACTGCTAAAAAAAAAAAATAAAAAAAAAATATCCACCTGAACACTAAAAAGTCAAAAATCAAAAAGAAGAGTCTGATAAAGCTATAGAAGCATATTTCACATAACATTTTTATTGGGTTATTAATCAACAAGTTAAGATATTAACCTACAAGTCAATTACAAATTTTGTGTCAGTCAAGTATTAGGTAAAAATAAATGGGAAGTGGATTGAAGGCAATCCTGTTTATGGATTAAGGATGTAACAAGTCCTACTTCCATGAACACAGTAAGAAATTATTAGCAGGGGTATCCATGTTTACTCACAATTAGCAACATTTTTCCAAATTAACTGATTTCCTTGTTCTCATAATTCCATTTTTGAATTTTTGCATATTTACTGTATGGATTTTTTTTGTTACATAAATAAAAAAAATCTGTCTCCTCCTCCACCTTGTTAAAAGCCATGATTGGCACAACACGTCAACCATCCTGTTTAAATTCTTATTCATTCTTGAGCAGTGTGATATATTACCTAGGTTGAGAAGTAATATGCAGCTTTGTTTGTATTGCAGATACCTTCCATTTCAGCTGTAAAAGACCTTAAAAGTAATAACAACTCCTGTCACTTAATACCACTTAAAAAACCCAAAAAATATTTTATTGAGGGAAATATTTTAAGCCTATTCTTTCTATTCAAAATGCTTCCTGAATTCCATTAAAAGGACACAATGCATCTCAACGTGTTGTAAAAGTGTTATAATATTTTTTTTTTCTGAAGGATTTTTTCAAGGTATTTCCAAGGAAAATTTTAATAACAAGCAGTTAGTCATAAAGAACTGTGTGCCAACTTATGACTCCTTGCCATAAACCCAAAGTGGAAAATGTTCACATTAAATTCCTTTTCATCACAAACATCGCTTCTTACAAAAATATATTACTGTTAAGTTCCCTACACAGAGGGATCTGTAACTGTGTGAACTATACTTTCTATTCATGAATTTTGTGCATCTTTCATCAGGATTGTTACTGTCTGCCCAGCACAATTCATCCCTCATTATCAGGATGAATATAGAATAAAAGAAACAAATTTTTCTACTTTGTAATTTTTGTTGGCAGAATTTAACATTTACATGCATGGAATATTAGCATAAGGGATACAGTCATTATATACTAATGGTTTGCAAAGTGGAAAGACAATATCCTCAGCATCACTCTGCACAGCATTTCAAATGGAACATTTCAGGCTATTTATGCTAATTTTCATCATTTACAGAACATAATGATAAAAATCAGTTACATTTCATCACAACAACCTCTAAGTATTTAGAACTATGGAGAACATGATAATGGTCTCATTAACTGTAAGTTGAGAATTGAATTTCCATTTCTAGGCAAAACTGTTATTGCTTTACTCATGATCCACAACATTTTCATGTTTCATAGGTCATAACAGCCACTGGTCATCTCCATGTCTTTCCCTTAGTGGCCTCATTGAGTACCCCCAAAGCAATAAAGAAAGATCAATTCATACTGATCTTACCTGAAGTGAACTTATTGTCTGCTTTCTGGCTGGTATTAGCTTGACAAAGCCAGCAATATCCAACTTCCCTTCACACGCTTAGGAGCCCTAAGTATATACAGAGTTCATAGCTTAAGCCATTGATATATTGAAAAAAGGAAGCAATAGCACAGCAAATGTTTGCTTTTCAATCTGACATTACAGCAAGAAGGATAATAAACACTGTGTTCATAAGTATAGCTAAAGCAAGCAAAAAGCCATCATTTCTGAAGTATATGAATGCTGGGAGACATTAGGAGAAAAAGGTCAACTGACTGTCCAAAGCCCATCAAAAAGGTTAGTTACGTCAAGCAGTACAGCTAAGATATGTCCTGGATCAACAGTAGAAATATTTGTCTATTTAGTCCTCCTTCCCATCCTCTAAAGCTTTTATCCATAGTTTTGACTAGAAAATTGAAAAGTCCAATGATAAGTTGAATAGAATCAAGTTTTTACCAGGCTATTCTTATCCATAGGAGTCTTATCGCATCACACTGATAGGGTGATGTACAGTTACTGATCCATAACTCTACATATGTCTCAATTATGTAATTTCCTAAATGTATATTTGATAAAAAAAGCAATTTACATAGTGACTGAACACATCATAGTCAGTAACTACAAAACTATTTTTCAAAGCTTTATCTTCTGAATGGTTATTATCCTCAGACTGCAGGACTTTCTGGTGTGGATGCTATAAATTTAAAAACAAAATCTAACTTACCCTAAACACTGATACACAATGATCAATCATTATAAATATAGACGGAATCCTATATGTCTGCATTTGGAGCAGAGAAGTTGCCCAGCAGAGTAGTATCAATGACTTATCAGATACAATGTATGATAGAAATCAATATGGCTACTAGAATGTCAGTCAAATAAACAAACATATAATCTTTCAAGTTCTAAAACAAGCAAATTCTTAACTGTTATTTCTACATGAAAGAAGTAAATGGAGAAAATGTCTAGGGCACCCAAAGAGTGTAGGAGTAATAAATTTTAGTAAGCATGAAGTACTAACACACTATAGAAACTGAAGGAATTGCAGTGTATCAGATATGAAACCTCCTCTTGCTTTTTTTGTAGCAGGTCATTTTCCACAAGCAATAGTCAATATATCACCAAAGGTGACGTGCCACAAGAGCTTACAGACCTAGCAATGTATAAAAAAACCACTCAAAATCTAGAGATGTTGAAAAAGTGCATGTACTGGGAGTAATTTAGATACTAGCACTATCAAACAGTACTGTTTTACATAAACGGTGTTAATTTGGTCATGAGCAGTATAAATAATGGCCAAACTATGAATAATGAGGTAATTAAGAGATGTTTGCTTATCTTGTTACTAGGCCTAAAGACTCCATGGAGGTACCAGAAAAGACGTAAAATGTATTATCCCACAACTCTTAGAACATGCGTTCTTTCTTTTGACTCCTTCTCATTAAATTGCTCTACACACACAGAAACCCATAGTGGACTTCTATCTGCCATCTACAGTTCTGGTGACCCTAGAGAGCTGTGGTAAAATGTTCTATAAAAAAAAAGATTATGCCTTATTTTGTTTAGAAACTACTATTAGCTACTACCAGATGAGAAAAATTGTTTCTTGTGTTGGAACAGAAATTGAACAGTATTTCTGTAGTCATATTCTTCAGCCTCTCGTGATCTTATAATCTCTCTATCAATCCTGTAGCATGACATCACTGTGACTGCTTTCAGTGCAAGATGGACTATTTATTTTCTCCTAGTTTCCCGTCTTTTAACTTGCATAGGATGCTGTATCTATCCACTAGCTGTACAGTTTAATTTTTACTGATTTTCTCAGTAAATACATTAGCCTTATTAAGGTGTTCACTGTACAGATAGCACCAGGAATATGCTGAAAATTAAACCAGATTGCCAATACCTGTTTCTATTTACTCTATCTTAGATTATTCTTCTTTGCCTTGTAGAAGTGGATATCTGCTTACCTGTGACAGTAGAGAGAAAATCAAGCTTGTTTGTCATTCATTATCTGTACAAATATATTCCAGGATCATCTTTTTAACACCTAGGAGAATGAAACAGAAATACTAAGTGAATTCTAATAATGATGTAATGAATGTAAAAGATATTTATGTCTTAATAAGGCCATAAATTAAATAAATTATGCAAAAGGGATAACATATTAGGAAGTCAGGAATCACATGCTCTATAAGTAAATATTTATATCTGGGAAACTTCCATTTGAGAGTTTTCAAGTCAATCTGCTATAACTTCTTTGCAAATATTTAGTTAAATCCCTCCCATTGACTGTTTATGTACCAGGATTTCTTGGCTGGCTTTATTTTACATATTAATTGTTATTTTAGACTATTACCAATCTAGGAAAAGCACTGTTATTAACTTTTTCTCCTAGTTCACTATGAATTTTGTGTCACCTTCGATTTGCCAGATTCAAATACATTAATTTGAAGGACAGGAAGAACATTGAAATAGTACCTAAAATATATTTTTAAGAGGAAAGGATGCAAAATAAGGATTGAAATAAGAAGCCACTTTCAAAATATGGCTTCTAAAGGCTTACTGCATTTATGACTTACAATTTTGTAGAAACTGCAATATTTATGTTTTGGTTTTGTTTATTTGTTTGTTTGTTTAACTCTTCAACAGGATCTAAACACTGAAACAGGAAAGCATAGAAAATACTGAAATCTCAACTGCATTTGGAGGAAAAGCTCAAAAAATAACTATTGTAGTATCAGAACTGACATTACAAAAACGATGTTTTCTACAGTGCAATAACTTATGAAACTAAAAGCTTTAAAATTTTAGCCTTATCTGACTTGCATGTGCGGTAAAATAACGCATCACAAAATGAAGGCTGAATGAGTAGCAAACAAGAAATATATTTGGCAGCTTTCAAATTTTAATCTTTACTTCATTTCAAAATTTAAGAGGGTTAAATCATAATCTCAATAAATGTGTTTTGTTGCTTTTATGAACCCTGAGGTTTTTTGGTTTTTTTTTGTCAGTAAAAATCATTTTAAGAGAAGAACACTGCTAATCAAAGACTCATATGATCAAACATGAATAGCAGTTTTGGAGAGAATTTGGTTATTATTGTCATCTGCTTTTGGATACAAGTTGCTACCAGCTGAACTCTTTTGGGGTAATGAATTAATTTCTACATACATTTTCAATTTAAACAAAACCCCTGAAATTTGCATTCAAATGCCAAAATATTATCTGCAGTCTTGATGACTTTGTTTCACACCTAAACAGATGGAAAAAGAAAGCACAGGACAAATAGCTGCAAACTAATCTTTCTTTAGAAAGGCTAGGATCACTCTTAAGCAGTCTAGACTGTACAAAGTGCAAAGGGCTCACAGGGCAAAGCGCTAATCTGGAGGAAGAAGAAAATTGCCATTTCTTCTTACATCTTCTCTTGTTCTTCCTGTTTACACCACTGCTAATTTTAAGCAAAGTGCAAACCCCCAAAAATTTGAAAAATCATGGTGGTAGAAATTTTTGACATATGTTACTCAATAAGATGGGAAGCAGAAGCAACAGTCATAAAACTCAAAAAACTCCTTTTTGAAATAATTTTGTAAGTTAATGTATCGAATATGAATTCAACTGATGTCTTTTTCTAGTTTTGATTTGAGCCAGACGTCTTTGCCTGTTACATTGAATATCTTGCTCTGAACAGTCTCAAAATTATATCTTAAAACATTGCCATCATCTCTGTCTATGAAAAAAGTCACTTTCTGAAGTAGTAGTTAATAGAAAGATCATGATTTAAAAATAAAATTCACTAAAAAATTCCATTACTTTCTAGGCCAGTAAAAAACCAAACCATTTTCTGGTTTGTCCATGAAGCATTGTTAAATTTATCTTCTTTTTTTCTTAAGCTGATATTTGGTATTACTGTTGGAGTCTTGCTTCTTGTGTCACCTAATAATGTGAATGATCACACTGCTCTATAATTTGTTCTTAGTGTGTGACCCATCCCTCTGCTCAAGTTAATTTCTAATTTTCTTGCAAGATGGCTCATTTAATGGATGGTATTAGTTATTATAGGTGTGGTTGCAAAATGATAAACCAATCTGAAAGGTGGATTTCCTTAAGATAGGTTTGCACTTGGACAGTCAGCATCAGTTACAATAGCAAATATTTGGGCTTTTCTGTTGCTTCCTGAAATATCCGATCTCGTGAATGGAAAGGGATATGTTTGGGATTGTGAAACTGAGCTTTGGGAGAGAGCCCCTCTTCCGTGGCAATGAAGGACAGAAAAGGAAGGACAACGGGGAGTTGGAGGAGGCATGACAGCTGAAGTAAAAAGAGTGCTATAAAAGCGCTTCACCTTTAAAAGGTTCCCTTTTCAGCTCTAAAATAAAAATTCAAAAACATCCTCTGCCTTGCAGTGTTGAAAACAAACCTAAATAAATGTTAAATTTTAGGTGGGAAAAGCCACACCATCTGTTGCTATGTACAAACAACAACATTATTAGATTTTAATGAATGTTATTGGCACAGAAGATACTGCTGCCTTCAGATTATTAGGTTAGGAGGCCTACAGAAAGACTCAGTGAGTAGCAAAAAAGAAACACTTTTACAACCTAAAGTACAATCAGAAAACAAGCTTATTGAAATGCGAAGGAGAACAAGACTGGTCCGTTCCATAGAATGTTATGAGCAGCAAGGGATTGAAACACTTATTTATGATTTAAGGACAACATGTACAGATTACAAAACTGTGAAACTGGTGACTTCAGTCTTCAGTGCATCAGTCAGGGCCTCTTGAGATACGTACAGTGAGTCAGACATAAATGATGGATGTAGTAAATAATAGTCCTGGAACCACTCTATCACAGATTCTCCTAAGAACAGTTTATCTTTGGACATGGTTTTGTAAGACAGAGCATGGAGATTATTCCTAATTGAAGAAGCAGGATTAAGGGATTTAAGTAAAAATTGATTTAATACAAATAAATCTGGTAATCTAAAAATAAGAAAAAAATCATGTACAAAGTAAAAGAATATATAATTTGATAAATGCTAAGTGAAATGTCAGTTTATTTTCTGCCACTAAGTAAAAAAAAAAAACACCACAAACTTTAAAAATATAGCATGGGGTAGCAATACTGTGTTTCTAGAAAAAGAAGACTTACCTCTGTTCTGGGCAACGTTATGGAAGAGATCTTCCTGAGTGCGATTACATGGCACACACAGAATACATGCCCAGTCAACATAGATTTGCAAAAAGAAGGTTCTTCTTAACCAACCGGATCTCTTTCTATGGCAAACTGACCCACTTAGTGGATGAGGGAAATGCTGTGGATGTAGTCTATCTAGATTTCAGTAAAGCATTTGACACCATCTCCCACCGCCTCCTCCTAGAAAAACTGGCTGCTTGTGGCTTGGATGGGTGGACTGGCTGTATGGCCAGGCCGAGAAAGTTCTGGTGAATGTACCTTAATCCAGCTGGTGGCTGGTTGCTAGTGGTGTTCCCCAGGGCTGTGTTGTGGGACTGGTCCTGTTTAACATCTTTATTGATGGTCTGGATGTGGAGATTGAGATGACACCAAGCTGGGTGGAACTGTTGATCTGCTTGAGGGTGGAAGGATACAACAGGGACCCTGACAGACTTGATCAATGGGCTAAAGGACAACTGCCTGAGGTTCAGTAAGGCAAAGCACTGTATCCTGCACTTGGTTCACAGAATCACAAATTGTTAAGGTTGGAAGGGACTTCTGGAGATCATCTAGTCCAACCTCCCTGCCAAAGCAGGCTCACACAGAGCAGATGACACAGGAACTTGTCCAAGTGCATTGGAGCAGCCCCGTGCAGTCAGGCTTGCGGGGAGTGGCTTGAGACATTGGCAGAAAGGGACTTGGGGGTGCTGATTGACAGCTGGCTGAATGTAAAACAGCAGTGGGCCCAGGCGGACAAGAAGGCCAATGGCCTGTACCAAGAATAGCAGAGCTACAGAACCAGGGAAGTGATTGCTCCCCTTTACTCAGCATGGATGAGGCCACACCTCATGTACCTCATGAACCTCACGCACTACAGTCAGTTTTGGTTGGACCGTGCTGGACCATTGCTGGACCATGTCCAGAAAAGGGCAACAATGTTCATGAAAGGTCTAGAAAACATGCCCTCTGAGGAATGGTTGAGGGAGGAGAGGAGGCTCAGGGGGGACCTCATCGCTCTCTACAGCTACCTGAAAGGAGATTATAGTGACAGGGGCACTGGTCTGGTCTCTTCTACTGTGCATACAGTGAGAAAATGGCCTTATGTCAAGACAGGAGAGATTCAGACTAGATACTAGAAAAAAATATTTTACTGTTAGGGTGGTCAGGCTTGGAAAACGTTGCCCAGGGAGGTAGGAGAGTCACCATCCCTGGAGGTGTTTAAGAGGTGACTGGATGGCACTGTGTGATATGGTTTAATGGTTTAGGGGTGATAGTGCTAGGTGGATGGTTGGACTGGATGATCCTGAATGTCTCTTCCAACCTTGATGATTCTATGATTCTGAGCCTGAGCGTGTTTAGTAACAGAAAATAGCAGTACTGCTTTGTTTCTGTGTGAACATGTGCATAAGAAGGTTCATTACTGTGTTATCCTAAGCCACACCACATCTGGCACAGCTAAGTACTCATGAATTTAGGTTCTCAGGCAGAGAAATTTGCCTTGTGTCCTCTGAGCCTTGTGCATGTTTTGTATACACGATTGGTATAAGCTATTCATTTTTGTCTAATACTCTATGATGTGTCATTCAAAGAGTCCTAGCCCTTCTCATGAAATATCTCTGCAGTCACAGATAGTATTTTGCTCACATTGTACTGCTGCACAACTGGAAAATGGCTGTGCACCATCCCTTGGGGTAAGGCTGCATACTTTAGTTATAGTGCAACTGTGTAAAAGGTAGTCCAGCTTCAAAGCTCCCAAACTTGCTGGTTTTGATAAAGTACAGATTAACATTTGTTAATAACCCAAAACTTGTCTTATTTTAGCACTCATGGGAAATGGACTGACATTTTGAGGGGGATCATGGGGAATTACCAAAGAGATCACCTTAGCGTATTCAGCTATTCCTGAAATCATGAACATTCAGCAGTGTTCAGCATGTCTCTTGAAACCGTTTTGTACCAATTAGTTCAAAGTGTGACAGGCCCTGATGTCACAAGCTATACTTTGAGAGCGTGAAATATCTGCATCACTTGAAGTTATGGATATAAACTGGTCTGAGAATAAACTGCTGGACTAGGAAACTTGCAGAGCAAGAATCCAGGCAAGACATTTTATATTTAAAACTAATATGACCCAAGTTTTCGGTCAAAGCAACATGATATGTCACTATGTATAGAGAAAAATTGAAAAAGTTTATACTCTTATAAAAAAATTACAATTAGCACTTCAATTTGATAGGCTCATTTAACACCAGACACAAAAAATTCCTTAGAAGGAAGACATAATGATCTGCAGAGTAGCTTATGGTGTATCCTTGTTGTTACATGGATCCAAGTATTTTATTGGGAGAGAAAAGATCACTACTTTCCCACTTTGTATATCCATGTCTCTCTCTGCCTTGAAGATCTTGTGGCATTCTTATTTTTCCTTCTCAGGAAGCAGATAATATTGGAAGCAGTTCAGAGAGGGGCATCAGGGATGATCAGAGGTCTAGAATGTGTTCCAGATCTACATTTTCTTCTTCCCCCTTCATGGGGGACCTGTCAATCATTAAGATCTGCCTGGTAGCCCAAACGCATCATGTCCCCTGGAGTCTCTGGTTAGATGCATCACCCCTCACTTTAGCTAGGGGGACAATGAGTGGTCAGTGAACCAAAGGTCCTGTCTAGAGGGAATGGCCACATTAAATGGTCATGCACGAAGTCTCCATCTTGCCTTGATCTGTCCTCCTGACCCATCAACATGTGACCTTCCATTGGTAACTATATTTTTCTTTCCTCTTTCTCTTTTTCTTCTTTCTTATCTTAATCTCTCTTTCTATACTCTTCTCTTGAGAGAAACTTAAACACCTGTTTTCTATAAGTTGTGGGTATCTCACTCAAGTTGCATGAAGTTTGTGTTTACTGGGTGTAACAAAGGTTCCCTATAGCAATGCTTCCTAGTCCTGGTAATCTGTTGTAATGCTTTTGTGAAGTTGCAGGTTATTTCTGTAAAACCCTTTTTGCCAAAATGGCTATTTTCTCACCAAATTAAAAGAAATCTCTGGGGGAAAAATGTGTGGCTTTTCCTCTGGATATTCAAGGGATCAAAGATTTTTCAGGACTTCGTGTGGGTGAAATCTCTTAAAGTCTAAAATTAAAATGTACACCTGGTAAAGCTGGACTGAGATGTAACAGTTGTGAAGAGAGAGGTTCAAAGCAATCACACAGAGGTAATTTCCCTGGCACTGTAAGTGCAGAAGACCTTATTCGAGGAGAGGGGAATTTATGTTGCTCAAGGAAACTTTGCTGCCTAGAAAGAGCATCTTCCCATGCGTAGTTTGGTGTTTTTTCTTCTCTTGCTTACAGAGAGGTTAACCCCCTGAAAAGATAAGATTCTTACAGACAACCTTAGAGGCACTGCAAGGGTGGGCAGGTAAGCCATTAAAAAAGCCCAGAGAGGTAAGAGTGGCCCATTTTTTCATGCCCAGTGTAGGTAGTGCCATCATGTTGGGGTTCTTGGCTTTTGGAAATAAATTTTCCTAAGTCCTTCTGCTGCCTCGTATCTGAGGCACCTGCACATAAGTTTCCTTCACAGTCACATTGTAATTAAGCTGAGCAATTCTTTTCTGCCAGATGCTATGAGTTCATTAGTCAATTAGATAAATTCATGAAACAAGAGTGCACTGTAAAAGCCACTAACATTTATATGAGTAAACCCAAAGATGTGATTTATTGTGCATGGAATCTCCAAATCTTTAATCTTTTAAACTTGGTAAATACTGAAGATGCATCACTTCATGTCTACACTGTTTTTTTATCTTCTTCAGGCTTCTAGATATGGCCACAAAACCATGGGCTAGGCAAACGTTTTGCTTTCATACAGTATATATGCCCTTATACCCTTACTTCCTCTCTTCTCTACAGGCTATGAAAGTCTTCTGACTGCCTTCAAGAAGAAAAGTAGTTAAAAAAAGGAAATAGAAAATAGATTTCTTTTATACTATGTTCAAGCTGCTGTTCTTTCTTGCAGTTGATACTTGGAAATCCAGGTGTGCCATCATTTTCAAGACTTATGGGAAATGGATAACATCACTCTTAAGAATTTAAAAGATTTTTTTTTAAAGTTGGATTTCAGTGAAATCCAATTATCTCACTGTTAGAGATTATATATCTTTCTTGCATTCAGGCTATTTGAAAAAAGAGTTTATTTTTATACTGGACAATTTTCATATTGTTGATTTACTGTGCCCAATAGTGTGTGTAATTCCCATTTCTTCTGAAACTTTCAGCTTTTATCTTGTGCCTTCAGTGTGTTTACAGCATTTTCAATGAATTTTTTATATAGATATAGATACTGCTTGTCAAGATTAAGACGTCCATTTTGTAAGACTTTCTTTTTAAACAAGAAACATTTTTTGCATACAATGTCACAAAAATAGATATTCCACATTTATATAAATCCTTGCAATACCACACTTCAAAACATTAAATAAAATATCTGAAGGCTGTTTTACCTTTACATATTTCCAGATAATGATGTTTTTCTATCAACTTCAAAAGAATACAGGGACATGACTAGCATGTATTATACCATCATTCCTAAACAAGTAAGGTTCATTTATGGCATTATACATAGAATCATAGAATTGTTTAGGTTGGAAAAGATCATTAAGATGATCACAGAACCAGAGAATCAGTGAATCATTAGGGCTGGAAAAGAGAGAATCACAGAACCATTTTAGGTTGGAAAAGACCTTTAAGATAATCAAGTCCAACTGTGATCCCAGCACAGCCAGGTCCACCACTAAACCACAGTTCTAAGCAGCACATCTACACATCTTTTAAATACCTCCATGGATGGTGACTCCACCACTTCACTGGACAGCCTGTTCCAGTGCTTGACAACTGCTTTGGTGATTTTTTTTTCCCCAATACCCAACCTAACATGGCCATTCCTCTAGTCCTATCCCTTGTTAACCAGAAGAGATCAATCTCTGCCTGACTGCAGCCTCCTATCAGGCAGTCTCCCCTGAGCCTCCTTTTCTCCAATCTAAATGACCTCAGCTCCCTCAGCTGCTCCAAGTAGAATTGTTGTCTAGATCCTTCATCACCTTTACCAGCCATACACATACAAAAACATTTCATTGAATAAAAATTAAAAAAAAAAAAAAAAATTAAGAAGGGTTTATCCTGGGGGATGCTATTTGGTTTCAGTGCAAGTCCCAATGGGGCATTCACACTATCACAGTAATTTGGAATTCTTACAGATCAGAGATATTCATAAACCTTACATGAGCACAGCTCTTCAAATATACATGGATGTGAACATCCTCAAAACCGAATCTTTTTCTCAGCTTATAATTTATTTGCAGATAGACATTCTTTCTCTGCAATTTTAAGTTCATTTTGCAGCAAGTTTTAAATGCTGGTTCATTTTTAAACAAGAGAATATTTCTTTTCTCTTTTAAATTGCTATTAGTGATTTATTGTTTCATTAATCACAATAGTTTAACAAATATTTGTGCTCATATTCTTTTTTTTTAATATATTATGTAGAAATTAAGAATTTCTAAAAATATTTCTGAAACCAGCAAAACTATGACTTTGCAAGTAATGGCTTCGTTTCTCCCCCCAAATGCTCTTTTAATCAAAAAGTGACTTAACCAAACATTTATAAACTAAGATAATAAAAGATAAATGATTAAAAAGATAATAGATATCAGTAAAACATACTGACTTTTTTTTTCACTGAGCCATTTATGAATCTGTTGTATTCTATTTTTTGTTTGTTTGTTTGTTTGTTTGTTTTTGTCTTGGTATTTGAAACACTTTTCCCAGATTTGCAACATAGTTACTGTAAAACACATTTTTCAGTAATTTTTGGTCAATAAAGTAAATCTGTTGCTAAGCATATTGCTGTTCTCATACATCTGAATCTTTCCTTATGAAAATAAAAACAAAGCCAGCCCTGCAAAACCACATTATTGGGGAAAACCCCCCACTTTTTCTTGTGTATTCCCCGATTCATGAGTTCAATTTTTCCATCTAGTCTTTACTTCTCAGCTAACCCTTTTTTTTTCCTGTAACCCCAGCTGTTAACGAAAAAAAACCCACGAAAAATTGAAAAAAAAAAAAAAGTCATGTTAGACAATTCAATGCTGTTATTCATGAAAAGCATAACTTGAAAAATTGCTAGAAAGAATAGGATTTTCTGAATTAATGCCTTGTATGAGAAGGTCTTTCTGCAAGTTTCATAGCAATTAAATGCTCCACAGAAAGCTAACAACGTGTAACTCATAGGGTAACCAAAAAGAGGTATCTGAACAACAATAATAATGTTATCTTCATGTTTCACAAAACCTTCATATTTCTTACTCAGGGATACCATATTTCAATACAAATAAAATCACAGGGTCTGTAAATATTATAACAATGGATGACATAACAGGAAGAATACAGAGTTCTCTTCTGGAGCATAGTAGAAGCAGATAGTGGGGGGCAGCTTCCACTCATGAGGGTTCAAATGTTTGGTGGGCAATAGTGAAAAAATGTTTCATGAGAAACTGCAGCACTTTGGTGTTGTTCCTCGAGTATATGGTATAAGTCAGATGTTTCCATTGCTGCACTAGAGTCACCATTTTGAATGGGCAGTTGTACCTTCAATAGATTCTTTGGCTAAAGCCAAACTGTTTGGCAAGCCTATTTCAGTTTAGAAAATGAATGTCACACATTTGTGTCAGGAATTCTGTACCTATTGCAAGTACAAAAGCATAAACAGAACTCTGATGTCTGACAATCACAAAATGGTTTGGGGTGCAAGATTTTTAAGATGCTGAAGACAAAGGAGAACTGTAGGTTCAGAAAGAAAGTGTTGCATTCACAGGTCCCACACTGAGTCCTTTCTTCAAAACCAAAGGCAAATATTTTCAAACCATATATTTACATATCATTCATATCACCCCTGAGGTACTGGTGGGACAGGTGATGTATAAGGATGGAAACAGTACAAAACCACGTAGTCTTTGAATTCAGCAGCCAAACTGAAAATCATTCAGAACCAAAGCACGTATTCTTATTTGCAAAATTCTCTATTTAAATAAGGAACAAAAATGTCTTTAGCATCCTACAAAGAGTGGGAAAGCTGTATTAGTATGAGCAGAATATTCCCCCATTGTTACTTACTGCTTTTGCACACCTAGTCAGCAATGAGGCCTGTAATTCCTGCTGCTGGCAGCACAGTTAAAAGAGTCATATTTCCTTTCATATTTAAAGTTTTAAGAATATCAATCACTTGTATTTACATTAGCAACTGTGCTACGGCACATACAACTGCTGCATTTTTCTGAAAAATTCCTTTTACTCCATAGCAGTGCCAGGAAAATTGCACACCCAGATCTAGAGGTTTGTGGGCTAATTATTTTGTGTGCACTAGTAAAAGAAATCCACTAGACATGACTCATGAGTCTTTTATTACAGCACATGCAAATAGTCACAACATGATTGCATAAGCCTTTGTTTTAAACAGAAAACTCTGAAAATTTCAAAATAAAACCAGGAATGGCAGCAAAACAGCTAAATTAATAAGACTTCAAAAAATAACAGAAATGGAAAAAGAGCACCAGAAGCACAACATTTTTATGTGTTTTTTGCTTTAAAAGAGATCCATGTAAGAAATGCGGGAAAAATCTTTCTTACTACACATCCGTATGCAACCAAGTCCCCTGAAATTTAGGGAATAAAGAAGCAGTAGGAAAGGAGCTCATGCAGAGACTGTCTGTTAAAAAATAGCCACTAACCTGGTACATAAAAGAAGTACAAAGATGACTGTAGTAGTTGAGGGCTCAGAACAGGTTTTTATTCTAACTTTGGACTGCTGGAAACATCCTCCTTTAGTTCTTCATTACAATGAACTCTTAAGGGCTTCTCACATACTGAGTGACAGTAAATTTCTGTTAGGTGAGAAACCGGAACCCAGGACAAATCACATAATGTTCTTCAAATCTCCCCAACTCACTGCAGAGGTTTTGTTTTTTTAGCAGGTGACATTAACTAATTGTCTTAAGTGTTGAATCCTCACAACCTTAAAAAAAAAAAATCAATTAAAGCTCAGAGGGGAATACTTTCCCTTCACAACTGACAGTTCTGTGTTGCTTTGCCCTGACTGACAGTGCAGTGAAGACTAACCTTCTGCTGGTGTGGAGGTTTATTCTATTATTTTGTTTCTGTATTTTTTAGGTGAATCTTTCAAAGACGTTTCCTTATTTTTCATCTTGTTCACATAAAATGTAATTGCTCCTCCTACTTGAAGGGGAATCTAAACTGGCAGATGCAGCAGAACCACAGACCTGTACCTCCAGTTTCCTTTTTCAGTTGTACAAAATGCTCTTTGATGTAAAGAAACAAAATTACTGTTGACAGAATTTGTTTCATGCTGTGGTTAGCAGTATGATGAAAAATATCATTGAATCCTCGTATTATAGAAAAGCTTGGGTTGGAGGGGACCTTAAATATCATCTAGTTCCAACCACTCCTGGCGTGGGCAGGGATGCCACCCACTAGATCAGGCTGTCCAGGGCCCTATCCAACCTGACTTTGAATACTTCCAGGGATAGGTCAACCAGAGCTTCTCTGGACAATCTGTTCCAGTGCCTTACTAGCCTCTGAGGATATAATTTCTTCCTAGCATCCAACCTAAATCTCTTGTCTTTTAGTTTAAAATATCCCTATGAAGAGGCCAACTTTTATGCCTTCAGTTTTTCTGCATTTGAAGAAAGACTCTTGTTCTTTCTCCATTTGCATCACAATGAGCCTTATAAAGCAAGTTTTCTTCACATGTGTAAATACAGAACATCCTTGGGTGCTCTAAGAGGCATAACAAAATGTTATGCCCTACTTTATACAAACTGAAAACTGGGTATGACAGTGGACTACCACCAGAGACTGTTGCCTCCATCTCAGTCAAGGAATGTCATCAAAGTACTTTCTTGCATCAAGACCATTAGCTCATACAAAGTTTTCTTTTTTTTAAAAGAGTAATCTTATAATACAAAAATGAGTGCAGTTGTGATGGATATACTAGCAGTGTAGTTAACTAAAAGCAGCTGAAAAAGAAAAAAAAAAAAAAGGAGAGGGAAAGGTAGATTTTGTTCAAGATATTGAGACTGAATTATTTTGTGACCTCAGAAAACCATCAGTGTAAGTGACCAATCAAGCTGATAATGTTGCAGCTTGCGAAACAAGACTATAGATTGATTTCTAAATTCTGGTAACAACATACCTTTTTTATTCCTGGAGCTGTCTGAACTGCTTTGCACAACTACAGTAAAAACCTAATTCATCACTCTGTCAGTACAAAGTTTAACTTCAGTGGCGTCAATGAGTTACTGTGACAAATTAGGACCCTGAAGAGCGCAAGTGTAAATGTCCATCTGTTGGACCGAATCACACCCTCTGCAAAACAAGAACAGCTGTTGACTACAGAAAATTATTATCAAATCTTTTGACACTGTACTGGGTTGACTTCTGTTAAGTTGTATAGCAAAGCAAATCAAGATCTTACAAAGACAACTTTCCTCACTATTGCATTATTCTGGAACAGCATAACAGACTCCAGGAAGAATCTGGAATTAGAGCTTAGAGGAAATGAATAGGCTTGAGGATTCTGCTCTAAGACAATTACTAGCACTGAAACAGCTTGAGAGAAAAGCACAATTAAAATAAAAATAAATTCTTTACTGTATCAGAGGATCTTTCAAGGTCTCTTCCCAGCTGGTCTTTTTTGTGATTCTGTTAGCAGGATAAAATCACTATGCACCAAAATATTTTTTTCCTTGAAAGTATTAAACAAACTACAGAATAAATCAAAAGAACTTAGAATGTCATTAACAAGTGAAAAGTTGTATTATTACAGACAGTAATCTGGGAAACATACATGTGCTAATCTTATGTTAGGGTATGAAAGAGAGCATATGAAAGCAAATTCAAGGTATTATGAGAAATGATTATTTACAAAGTACTCTATTTGAATCAGCCACAAATAGAAATTTAATTTTAATTTTTCTTTGAGAAATTCTGGTGGCAAGCAAGTCAAACACAATCACTTAAAAGAGCAAAAGTCTTTTAGAACACTGACTTCCACGAAAACTTTAAAATCTAACAAGCAATATATAAAGTTCTTGTTTCATTGTGTCCTTATTTGATACCAATCCCTTAGTGTAGCACATAATGATTTTTAACAGGCACAAACTTCATGAAGAAATACATGTTAAACTTCTAAATTAATTTGGGATTTTATTAATACATACAAGAAACAAAATCTTGCATTAGTTAAGTATGGCCACAAACTATGGACCACAAACTATGGACCAACAAAACATCTGCTTAGGTATTAATAGGATTTCTGAAATAACCATTGCCTCTTCCTTATTATGAAGCAAAATAATTTTACCTTATTAAACGTTCCATTTAATTAGGAGTGCTCCTTATAACTTTAAGCAAAATCTATGAAAAAGTTGAAATTATCTTAAAAACCAAATTGAAAATAACTGGGTGTTTTTCATCTCAGTTCCCTCTGATATCTCTCACCCATGTAGTGAAGAAGTGTAGAAAAATCACTTCTGCAAGAAGATCCTATTAAAGGTCAGGTGCAAAGAACTACAGATAGTTTGAATGTTACAAAATGTAGACCCCATTAAGACACACCATTAAGAAATAGCAACACGTACATGGCTCATCTAGGACACAGACACAACGAGAAAAACTAAGATAGCCTTTTCAACTAACAACAGAATTCCAAATTCAAGACAAACACAAATCCTACAAGCAATAACTTTACAGCAAAAGTTAAAGAAATCAGAAGTATTTCAGTCAAGACCTACTATATGAATCTTCTTACACCAAGTTTATTGAGACTTGCCCTAAACTGAACCCTGTATTTTATGAGAAAAAAAGTGTGAGGAAAAAAAAGTAAATCAACTCAAAATTTGACATATTTAATAGCTAAAGCAATACATTCCCAATGGTGCCATCACAAACACAGCCCTTGTGGAACCAAAGGTCAGGCTGACGGTAGGAAAAGAATCTCATGGCTGGAGATTCATGACAGGAGTCTCTTCAGGGCTGGAAAACAGAAGGCTACAACATTTCTTCCTTTATCTCCTTATTTACTGTTCAGTCTTCAGACAAAAATATCCTCAGGCTTTGTCTTGCTTTTCAGGGATTTACGGCGATCTTTCATGGACCACAGGAGGATTGTTAGTCTATCATTCTGGAGGATCAGAAAATGCCAAGGTTGGTCAGGCTCCTTAACTCATCCTCCCAAAGTACAAATTCTGTGTGTAAAAGGAAGACCTTTGCATTCTAATTTTTAAAAGTCTGTGGTAATAAAAGATGACCACATAGCTTTTAGCTATTTTAATGTGAAGTTTTTAGATGGAATTTTGCAAGATGGTTTCTGGGTTTTTTTTGTTAGATTAAGAGGTATACTGCCTCTGATTTAGTAAAGAGACATTCTCCTGCATTTCTTATCATATTACGCTTAGTATTAAAAATCAAGAGATAATTCAATTTAAAAAAAAACAACAACTAAACAAACAAAGCCCCCCCCCCACGACTTTAAGCAGAGTAAAAAAATGCAGTTTAAGTGACTTTTTCAAGGTAATGCTTTACTTAAAAATCCAGCAATATTCTTGGATAAGAAAATCAACACTTGAAATTAGGATTAACCTCCAAGATAAAATTTATCTCTTTCTTGAATCTAAATAAACCAAACTTACACAGTAGTGTCAAGAAGATCAATTATTTTCTGATATTTTAATGTTCCCAAGACCATTCTGGAAGGACAGTCACACAGTTTTCACAGAATTATTTCTTTCCTGTGGTCTGTACAGAATATTTTGATTACCAGAGTTTTTCCAATCACTTAATAAAAAAAAAAAAAATATCACTCTTGCATGCTTTCCTGTTTTCTGTCATACAACCTTTGTCTGCATGGCAGATCTAACTACAAGAATGTCTTTTAATGAAAGAGAATGAAAAAAACTTACAGAAGTAAATGTTAAACAGTCATAGACTTGTTAACAAATTGTCCCTCCTCCTCGTTATTAGCAAAACCCCTCAACTTCTGAGCCACATTGTTTGAAACATTTAAAAAGTTTTCCAAAGCCTTCATTACTCTACACAGAGCCCAATGCTATGTAACTCTCCTTTGTTGGATCATCTTTGTTTGGCCAACTTTTATTTTTCATGGAGTCTCCTTCAATTAGGAAATAGATAACTTGATGTAGCATGGCTGAGAAGCCCCTACAAAGCAAGAAAACATTGAAGAAGTAAAAGAAATACTTTCAGAATATTTTTCTCTCATGAGATGACTTTTGTTTCTTCATACAGACATCTGCATCGAATTTAAATGAGGAACAAAAAGGAAGAGGGAATTAATTGTTGTTTGCTTGACCATCACTCTCAGAACTGTTGCACATCAAATAAAATATTTTGGCACTTTACATGAGCAATTTTCCTTTCGAGAAAGCTGTCTTATTGAGACCCAGTGCTTTATGATGCTCAGTGGAAAGGCAAACCATGTAACAAAAATATCCCAATAACAAAGAAATAAAAACACAAACACCCCACCACTACCCTGAAAAAGTATAAAACTTCTATTAAAAATAAAGTTTTACCTGCACATTCCTACTGTCATCATCAACCTCTCATTTAGCATTTCTTTGTGACATGAACAGCAAAAATTAACAATAAAGTAATAAAAACAATAAGTAACAGTCACACCTGCTCTGACCATCAAAGTTTTTTAATCATGCATGTTGCTTATATTTTAATATCAAAATAAAAGTATTGGCACCAATATTCTGTGACTTCTTTCTTTTCATGATGGCTTAGATCCCACATAGTAGAGTCTATTTCCTTTCCATTTCTTCTGCTTTGCTCCAGCTGATGCTCAGATTTCTGAAAATTGACTGCAAAGCTACTGAAATTGTGAGGAGATGCAATTCTTAACTTTGTGCTCAAAAAACATGGAAAAAAGAAAAATAGGAAGGTCTCTTCAGGTAACATGGAGAAAACATAGCCTGTAGGCATAAGGGATGTGAGAGAGGAGAAACAAAATGGCATCTTCATCTTATTTAAGATGAAAACTTGATTTCTTTTAAAGAGCATCCATAAATAAAGCCTCAGTTTTCCAAATAAAAGTGGGTTACTGAGGTTTTTGCAGGCCCAAATGTTCGTTGTTTTTCAAGCTATGAGTCTATTTACAAGGGACTATTTCAACAAAGAGAACCTACCTAGTTGTTGTCTATTGAAGGGATAAACGGCACCTCTGATTACATCTTAGAATGTAACACACCTTGACACCTGGCAACAGTTTTGCTTTGCTGAGGATTATTTAATCCTTTTATCATAAATAGAATGCTATTTAGTGATTTCATCTTAATTATATTGTTGACCTACAAGACAAAGCATAAAGTACTCAGCTATTGAAAGAAACATTTCTTTTTATTTTTAAAGATGCTCTAATTTCCCTTATCTTTGTAACTTAAAAGTTGCATTGATGAGCATTCCATGTGTTAAATGTGTGTTTGTTTCTGTCATGACACTACAACAGTGTTATGAAGTAAGTCAAGCTGCCAGTCTCCAGAGGTATTGCATCAATGGTAAGTAGCTGTAATAACTGACCATTGAAGAAAAAACTATTTCACAAACCATTTTCATAGATTGTATTTGTTATGGGTATGAAGTTATTCTCAACAAGGCTGTCATAAACAAACCTTGATGGCTATATTTGGAAAATAAGAGAAACATGAGGAAATTTTCACACCAAGCCTTTTTACTTGTCATATGTGTTTTAGAAACTTCAGGGGTTTCCAGCATATTTGCTTAGAAATGTATGCGGATTACAACAATTTAGCTTTATCAACAAGGAAAACTCAAATCCCATTAAGTTATATAACTGTGAATCCAAATTACTTAAAACTTAAATTCTATAACAGTCTTAAGATAGCTTGCAAAAACTGTCCTCCATTGGCTATCATGCTGAATATTTTAGTTTCTTCTTTCTCCTCTTTGTTTTGTACTCCAACTTTTTAACTCGTTTCTCAACAACTTAACATTAATATCTACACTTAGTCACAGAGAACAACTTAAAAATTCTCCTTGTGTATCAGACACTAGTGATGCATTTGACATGAGTTTATACACAGTACAATGTAGACTGAATTTTAATGCTATGAAAAATTACTGCACTGCTATAATCAGAAACTGGGGGACCAAAAGTGGCAATGATAATTATGGTGGGTGTCTGTAAGTCACCATTAATTTCTTTCCTGCTTACCTTTGTAATTGAACCTTGATGTGACAAGGCCACCATTCTCCAAGTATTGGCAACACAGGAAGAAGTGACAAATTTTATTGCATTTTCTGCTTAAGACATTTGTCAAATGGGAATTCAGCTGTAATCTTCCCAGTCATTTCACTTAGGTGACCCATTAACCAACAGAAGCTGTTGCAATGCTGATGTACGGCCTGTGAGTATAATATATTCAACACAGTGATGACAACTAACATTATGTAGTTTTGTGAAGGTTGTACTAACCACAGCTACAAAAAAAGAACATCATTACTATTCAGCCACAGGCTGTAAATATATGCTGTTCAACCACATTGATTGTGCTCAGGAGATTTGGCATTGGAAACCTCAGGGCTATTTCAAGCATTTAAGACTAAGACAGGACACAGGTCGAAGCTGACCAGACCTTTGAACACAAACTCATCCGAATTCCAGTAATTTATTAGCAATGAAAGGTTCTTTGACATATCCCTGATTTATTCTGTATGAGACTGCTCCTTCTCACATCTCAAACTCTCTAATAAGCCAAAAGGTGTGTCTGTGAGTCTGCATTTGGGTAAGTCTTCATCAAGTGGATCCAGCTTTTCCTAAAACAGAAGTCTCTGCGTTCTCTTCCCTGCGTGATCTTTCCCATTTCTCTCCCCTTAGACCAGACAGTCCTGGTCTGTGATACAAAGTGGCAGCTGGTAATGGAGCATAAAACTGAAGATACAATCCCCAGGATCTATTTTTACCCTCCATTATACTACCTGTCACAACACCAAATCTTTAGTAACCAAAACTCAAAGCCTTAGCAAATCTAGGCCATATCCATGAATATAAGGAATATAAGGGACAATATAGAAATAAGTCTTAAGACTAATATAAAGAAATTCTATACTCAATTTATTTCCTTTAGCACTTTAGGAAGCTTTGCATTCTGCCAAACCAAAAGACATAAATCTTATTTTGCATTCCCCTGAAAATCCAAGTAATCTAAACCCACTTATCTTAAATGAAAATTTTTATTGTAATGGGTCCAAGATAGTGTTTGTTGTTTTTTTTTTTTGTTCTTATGAAATATTTCAATGTTCAAGAACCTTCCTGTTCCGTTCATGCAACTAAAATAGTCATTCTCTGCAACTGCACTCAGTATGAGGGTTTCTCGTCAGTCAAATCTCTTTTATTTCTTTCTAAATCAGAACCAGTGACTATACTGTTCAGCTTCAGGGTGGGGGAAAAACACAACAAAACAAAAAAACCTCCAAAACCTACCACTAAAGAAACTCCTGCTTTATTTCCAAATGTGTTGATAAACATAAATATCATGGAGTTTTTGGGCTGTTTTGAGAAACTGAACTAATATCAACCCTTCCAACTACATTTAATTAGTTAATTTGTTGAACAATAGGTAAAAAATAGGTAAAAAATATTTTATATATATATATATATACACACATTTACAAATATATATAGAGAGAGATTATGTTTATGCTATCCTTAATTATTAAAAAAACCCAACAGTTAAGTACAGTGCCAACAGGCTGTAGAAAGAAAGCTAACACAGATACTTCAATAATTTCAAGATATTGTTTCAGTTTGGGTTTTTTTTCCAACAGGAGAAATAAATTTTAGTAATATCTCTGAAATCTTAGTGCAGTCTAAGTAGTTGTAGCATTTGTTGTAAGATTGTTACGAAGAGCAGTATTACAGAAGGTGGACAAGCTTGACATGCTTCTTAATCTATGTCATAATTAATAGACTCCAACTTCTGTCCTTTTTATGAAGAAGCTACAAAAATTACTATGGCTATAGACTTCTTGCATCACAGTGCAGTAAGTTCAGTTTCTCTCCTCGAGAGTATCCCTGAAATGTTATTACTTTTCTAATCCTTCCCTTGTTTTTGTGTGTTACACTTATAGCTGGCATGCCTATATAAATATATTCTATATGAATTTTGCCAAGAAAATCCACATTGTTTACTACAGGATGTGAAATCCCTGTTGTTATGCAATTATAGCAAATATGGAAGAAACTGGGCCATCAGAGCTTTAAAGTGGTTGTTATGCTGAAAGACATTGATTTATACAACATGATAAGTACTCATTTGGGAAGTGGTAGGAAATACGAGTATGGCACACATTTATTTTAACTTGTTCTTAATAGCCTGATGGAGTTTGCAAACTGTGCACTGTGAAGTGTTAGAACATAACAACTAATGATTGCTAAACACAAAGACAGTGCCAGGTCACAACTGGTTGTTTAACAAGATTTTTATAGAGTGAACAAGGAAGAGCTGTAATATGAAGTGATCATTCAGAGGTATTGAGCAGTCTGTTGTCAATTCTGTTGGTACTTAACAATTGCATGAGAAATTACTTTCTTTTATTCTGTATTTCATGAAAATGTCAGTTTAAGGGCTTTCCAAACATGAGTGACTGCTAACTGAATTCAAAATCTTTATTATAGTTCTGGTTTGTGTACACTTGACAGTTGTCATCCAAACTCTCAATTCATATTCTTCACTCTAATTCTCAGTAAGGTTGGGGAAAATAAGTAGTCTGTTATTTTCACCTCTCAGATTCTTCTGAACTACTTTTAAAAGTTTACTACTAAACTGGGACTGGCTCCCCCTTTGATCACTGAAGTGTTTTCAGACACTGGAAATTATTTATGGCTTATCTATCTTTGGGCTTTCAGGGGTTTGTGTTCCTGTGGTTTTCCTGTTACCTCAGTCTCACTTCAGTAGCTCTTGTCATACCCTTCTAGCAAGACCCCAAAAATTTCATTTACATTTTTTTCTCTCTGCCCCACTCCTGCAGAGCTTTCTGTGCTGTCATGCCTTCAGTGACTCAGGTCATATTCCAGTGTAACCCTCACCCTTAGTATATCCAATTTCTTTTCCTGCTAAATTTGTATTTGCTATACCTTTAGCTGTCTGCTTTTCCAGTTCACAGGCTCACAGAATATTCTGAGTTGGAAGGGACCCACAAGGATCATCGATTGCAACTTTTAAGTGAATGGCACATATGGAGACTGAGCCCACAACCCTGACATTATTAGCATCATGCTCTCACCAACTGAGCTAATGTTTTTGGGTTAATTAACTTTGAAATGGAATTTTGCAAATTATGCTTATGGGCAAGTTAGTCTTAGATGCTGTTGTTTTTCCTCAAGGGTTTCAGCATCCATCATTGTCTATTTATGCCTACTGATAACATTTTTTGGATCTTATCTGCACTTTTCAGCACGGATTATTTAATTCAGGTTGTTTGTTGAACACTCATTCCACTTGCTATGAACCAAAGTGTGTATATACTTCACAAACCTTTGGTTATCTTCAAATTATTCCAGAAACACTGTGCTGCACTTGGTTGCTTTTTTTCCTTTAGTGACTCCCTGAATTATTTACATATTTTGCTGAACATACACACATATAACATTCATATACATACGTATGCAAATATATATAAATCATACCTTTGTAAGTAGAACAAGTTTTTTGTCTTTCATATTCATTCACAGAATAGTTTTTCTATTTTGTTTACTATACATTGCTGCCCTCTCATAAGGTACTACCTTTCCCTCTCAGAAACAAACAAGATATATATCAGATGCAATATTTTTAAAAAAGGATTGGAATATGTTAATAAGATTAGGTTTAACATGGACTCTTCAGTGCAAAAAATTTCACTTTTCCTGAGAGCAGCTCCCCTGCTTATCTTTTAGTTAGGTTGCATGTCATACCTAATTTAAAACTTAAAATTTCAGAAAAAAAAGAAAAAAAAAAAAAAGGAAGAAAAAGCAAAAAGAAAGAAAACTTAAAAACTCCCAAAGAGCACAATTTAAAAATACAAATATCAACTCCCATCATACTATATGTATGAGGAGGACATTTTTCCTGTCACTGTGGCTATAGCCTCCCACTGTTGAATTAAATTGGATTATTGCCATTGATTCATCTGAAATAGTCTCTGAGTCACTTTTAAGGCAATGGGTGAGATAAAAGAGCTGTGCAGTCTGTCAGATGAATTCTCTTTAAAGAAGATAAACAGCAGTACACATTTTAGTTATAGGTATTATTAGAAGCTGATGTTAAGGTGATAATGTAATTAGTAGTGTTGGGAAATACAACATTTCACATGCTGAATATTGATGTTCCTTCTCAGGAAACCCTCGATGCTTACTGTTTCTGTCAGACAAGGTAACGTGCCTATGTATTTCATCTGACAGAAACAGCAACTCTGCATAAGCGGATCTGGAAAACAACCAAACAGTGAAAAGGGGCAGCCAAATGTTTTAATGGTGCTCATAAAGTAAATCTGTTCTGTCAAGGAGCTTTAATACTCAGTGTGAAGGCAGCCTATACTCACATGAGACAAATTCATTGTATGGATATCGACAATATAGACAAAGTATAGATACAGATCATATGCTGAAAGGGTTCATATTTGTTTCCAAAGACTAAGTTCCAAACTTCCCTGTGGAAAATGCAGAAGTTATTTAATGCTGGTGTTGCAAAATAAATGCACAAAATTTAAATTACATTGTTTTCTATTACTTGTAAAATTAGATTATTAATGTGATTTTCAGTGCAGTGTTTATGCACTATATTGTGTAATCTTCTTACCACGGGAAAAAATCAATGTTATCTTAGCATTAACCTTCCACTATGTAGACCATGTGCTGTCACAGTTTGCACAGCTACAAATGTCCAACAGTATTCAGTGTGCTAGAAAACTTTGGTGTGATGCAGGATCATATATAAGTAGCAGAAATAAAAGCCTTGCCTCGTTGCAGCAAATATCCCTTTCAAATTTGGTGTTTATGCAGAAAACAACTGGACAACTACTTTCCAATCAACTTGTCACTGACTGTGGACGTCAAGACTTAAGACTTCGCTGGTGGCCACAAATTGCAAATACTAAAATAATTGAGAGATTACATATATTCCCCTATTGTGCACATAAAATTGCTGAAGATGAATCTGTTGAGCCCCTACAAGCAGCCTGCCTGCAATGAAATTTTAGATTTTACAGGAACTTCATCATTTGCATTCAGTTCAGTTCAGTTCTTTCTTCAAGAATCCAATACCAGTCAGTAATATTACAAGAAAACATGGTTACAGATAGGGCAACATTATTTTCTTAAACCAGAAAGGCAGGATGAGGACACAGAATTGCCAAGTGACTGGAAAAACAGACCTTGTTGCAGTGTCTTGGAAGTATTCAAGCAGGGCTCTGACACCTATATAGGAGCATAAACACTTTTTGAGAAAGGATTTTAGCACATTCAGAAAGCTATGTGAAACCAAAAATGCTAATACATTTGTTAGCATGAGAGATTATAATGTATCTAATAAGATTAAAGGTTATAAGACCTCAACAGAAATATGATGCTATTATAAAATGCATGTTTAATAATGGCTACATATGCCTGAATCCTTTGATTAATCTATCATTTGTATTCAATTAATGACTCAGATAGACAAATATAAAACTCTGACAGAACCCATTATAAAATATCAGACAGTGATCAGAACCACAGAAGACATTGCAGACTGACATAAAATATGGAAAACCTATACATCTCTGTCAAGCTGCAAAAGGAAAAAGAAATTGGTTCATGTCTAAAAAGCAAGCAATTTATGGCTAGGCTCAGGATACTGACCATCAGGAAGTTGGAAGTTAATAACATAAGCAGAAGAATGAGGAATTGAATCCCTAGAGCAAGCATCTGTTGAAGGAGTTTGAGAGGCCTCTGGGAGGCATACTTGCCTTCTCCTGCAGATACCACACAGAACTTCACCAGGAAAGGAACGTCCACAGATAGGTAAATCCCTCCTCTACCAATACAATTTAATCAGGTATTTGGAATCCAGTTATATGGACATCAGAGCATCAAAAATGCAAATAAACAGTTGAACACTTTATATGAAAGAATTACTCCAGACTCAGTAAGAAAAAAAAAAAAAAACAGTTGCCAGTTTCTCTATTCATTATTTTTTATGTATTTTATAAATAAATATGTGTGACACATCTAGACAAATCTTATGGCTACAAAACCAAAACTTTTCTCCATTACTGAATGTCTTATTTTATTTGATAGCTCTGGTAACCAGGATGAAAAGATGTCAGATTGCATGGGCCTGACTGTGAGTTTCTGTTGCAATTAACCTCTTATTTCAAGATCAGTACAGCAGAAAGTACACCACATTTCACACACAGAGTAAAGATTGCCTATAGCTGTAAAATACCAATAATGGTTGGTATTTTTAGCATATGTTAACTTCATACATGTTCTGAAGGATGTTAGACACCCATATTACCAAGCTAACCTTTACAATGCAACTAAAGTGACAGCATAACACAGAGTTTGATTGTTTCTAAAAATTTCCTTTTCTTGTGTCCTTTTTTCAGTCTGTTTTCTGATACCTTTTATACTGATGCCTAAAGCCCATAAGCATATTTCACATTATCAGGAAATGTTTATCAAATGAAATTTCTATAGTTTAACAGCAATATGAACATAATCTACTATGTCTGATTTCATTATAGGATTATTCCACTTTTTGCCATTTCCACATTGTCCCAAGGTACCACAGTGAGAGTCACGTAAAGCATCTAAACAGAGGTATCTGTCAGTGCCTTTCCTTCCCAGCCATGACTGCAATTAACAGCAGCACTGAGTGAGGATGGGAGCCATTACATCCTGTGCCCAAGAGGATGCTCTTCACAGCACATCAACACACTGTCTTATGAACCATATGACTCACTGCTCTGTGACAACTGGTATTCTCAAACCCTGACAGATGCTTGCTAAGATAACTTGAGAACTGAAATTGCATTTTCTTGTTGGAAATACTGAAAATTATGCATACTTCTCATTCTTTCCTAGCTGACAAAGTCAGTTTCTTTGTCCATGGTTCTGCTAAAAAAGCCTGAATTGGCCTTGATAGAAAGGAACTTAATAACCTAGGTATGCTGTCATGATGATCTAGCTGTGTTTGATACATGATTGAAGTACTATAAGCACATGTCACTCTAGGCTATTGCAGAGTAATTCTTAATCAGGTTAAGAATATCTTAAAGGCTTGTCTCACAGGCTTTAGTACACTTCCATAGTTCCTGCTAGTGTAGTTTTGGTTTTTTTTGTTGTCAGACACACTGAATGAGTACAAGATGGGAGGTAAAATAAAGCTTCCACAGCACTCTCTGGCAGCAGGAAGACACGTAATTGAAATCATCCCTTCTGACAACTAAGTGGTTGAGACAGAATAGGAGCAATTATTTGAAAAGGGAATAAGAATTTCAGAAGGATAATAACTGATGAAAGCTGATTTTTTAATACGTCTTAGTGCTTGATGTATTCCCCTTCCTTATGTCATCTGTCCAGCTGATTCTAGTACCTTGAATATGCAGTTCATACAGTTCTGTTGTTTAAGTTTCCCGCTTTAGGAAAAGCAACCCGTAGCTTGTTTCAAATCTCTTGCCAGCCATTCTAAGTTGACACACTGTTTATTGGATCAGAAGACATACTGAATAATCTTACCAAACAATTGCTTTACTTTATGCAAATCCTTTAAAATCACTGTGTAATAAGAAGCATGATTTCCAAAGATCTGTGTACTGTGAAGTACTTTTTCTTAAGGATATAAAGGATTTTTTTTTTTTTTTCCATCAGAGGATACAGTTAATTTGGTCAAAAAAGCATTCAACTTCAAAACTTCAAAGTTGACTTTTACTCTGGATATTGCACCACATAATACACTACTTTTAGTTGTCTCTCACAGTACAAATACCTGCATTTACTCCTATAAGTAACAGCCAAATAATTCAATATTGTCTACTTTTAAACAAGAAATAAGACATTTTATTTATAAGAAATAGTTTTTTATACATGAAATGGTGGTGAATTCCAGTGGACAGATTTTGACAGTAAATAAAATTTTGTACATATTGGCAAAAGTTTCAGTTTAGGTAGAAATTTTTCCTTCCTTTTGAAATCAAACCAAACCTTAGTTCAAATATTTTGATAGAAATATTAAAAAACAGCCACAACCCTAAAAGCAACAGATATGGTGATTCCAGGTTATGAATTCAGCCAATATGTTGTCTATTAGACAGCTCAATACTTTGCAGGGACAAAGGAAAACCTAATTCAGCTATGGGAACAAGGTGGAATCCTCACCACCTGATTTACTGATTGTGACTCCCTATTGCACTCAAATAGATTCAGAAACACTGTTGGATATTTGTGTTTTACCTGATTGGAGCATTAACATCACTTGGGTTTCCTCACAAACATTTGATGTCCTAGAATAACAGTTTTCAAATCATGATCCCTGGATACCAGATGTCTGTTGTGGGTGGCATGGGCTGCTGTCCTGTTTACTAGGATTATCATTTTGAGACAGGAAAAAATATTTTTCATAGTGAAGAAAATGGTCAGCCTCAGTGGATACTGCTTTTGCTGAAAAAGGGAGTGTTTGATGACCTTAGATGAGTTTGAAAAACAGCAGGAATTAAGTAGAATTGCCCAAATTTCTCAGTCATCTGTAGGAAAGCAGTGTTCTCCTAGAAATGCACTTAATTAACTGAAGGCTGCTCAGTAAAACAACAAAAAGTCCCTGGGAATTAGTGACACAAAAGTACAATAAACATCTAATAAAATTCAGTTTTTGGTTGCTAGTCATATTTTCATTCCTCTTGGGAAAAAGACAGAAGACCAGGATGACTGTATTGCTTATAAAACTAATATCCTGATGTTTGATACACTACTTTCTTTCTCTATCTTTGAGCATAACACAAAACATTTTATTACTGTCTATTAAAATTTTCTTTTCTTTTGGCAGTACCATTTACTTCTCTTTGCCTTTTCCCAGACCTGCTAGACTGAATTAGACTGAAAAATTCCTGAACCTCTGAGGGAGCAGTATCTCATCTGTATCACTTTTCTGGTATATGTTTTTGTTGTTTTAACTAAGTGTGATGCAGTGGGAGATAAAATGCAACTAGAGAAACCAACAAGCTGTTTCACAACCTGCAGGCGATTCCTCCATACTACTTCCAATGACTTCTTCTGTGCCAAGAAACTCACAATTTCATTCTTTTCAAATAATTCCAGATTTCAGATAAGAATCCAGTTGTGTGGACATATAAAAAGCGTCAACAAAAATGTCCATGTTTCAGTTTTTACTGACTCAGTTGGCCAGTTTGGTTCTGCCTGCCTAGGTCCTTATCAGTAAGGCCAGTGTATAATTAACAGAAATTCACTGTGCATACTAAAAATTAAGTCATATTATCAAGTTCTTTTTAACTGAAATAACAACATGTGAGGTGATGACAACCTAATGGGAGATGGAACTTGAAAGACAGAAGAGAAAGGTATACCTGCGAATTCAAAAACAGGTGACTATGTGTGATGTCTTCCTTGCATTTTATGATAGGAAAATTAAAGCACATAAAAGAGATGGGCAAACTATGTTGTGCTTTTAATTAATGTGTTGCTGGAATGGCCAATGTGCAGAAAAAGTGGGTCTCCTAACCTGGCCAAAAGAGTGACATTTAAATTTCACTAGAATAAACCTACTGGCCTTGTAGGCAGATGCCATGTGTTCATGCACATAGCAGAAAGCCAGGTGCATTCAGGCCCTTGGAAGGGACTGGTACCAGGTAACTGCTGGGAAAATGGCTAAGTGGACGAAAAATACAAACTCCCCAGCAAACAAATCCCAAAACAGGGAAGCTCTACAGTATCTTATCACTTGTCAGTATCAGCTAAATCAATTTCTAAAAACAAGCATTAGATTTGTGAATCCAAATAGTTTATTTTAATTTGCATTTTGCCTAAGCAGGTACTCTGTTTTTAGTCCTAAATATGAGGAAATGAAAATAGTAGACTCTAGCAAGGGTCATAAAAAATCTCTGGAATCTTCTTTGTTGCTTGAAAACAGTAGTAGATTTAACACACTAAGCTACATTCCAAGTACTGCTCTTGCTTCTATAGAATTAACACCTGTTGGTTTTGACAGAAATTGTACTTACAAAATAAAAATCCACTTTCAGTTGGTTGTGCCCTTCAGGGCTGTATTTAATTGACTTTAGGACAGAGAGCAGAGTTATCTCTCTCATCTCATAGACCAGCTGTAGTATTGCTTCCAGCAATGAAACATTTCAACCTTCAGGAGAGAAATCTTTCAGTAAAAGAGTGCTGTTAAGTGCTCTTGGTAATATTGTGAACAGGATTGTCACTGAGTGGCCCATATGACATTGGGATTGTGGTACTCAAGAATAACTTAGTATGAAATAAATTACTTTCCCTACTATCCAGGATATCAGAAAGATCTGCAGTAGTTGCCCTTGAGCATAAGGACAAAAATGAAAAAGCGCGTTTGATCTTAATAATGCCTTGCTAATTCTCATTAGTGAGTGGGATATCCTTTGTGAATTATAAAAGGCATAATGAAATGAAAGAAAAATGTATCGATAAAAAGCAATTAGAATAAATCCCAAAGAAGACAAACTCATGAGAATATCGAGGTTGGTTTAAGCTTGAGTTGTTAGAGCAATCATATATACATTTTAAATTACTTAACCTTTTTCCGCAGGTTGTAGTTTTGCAGATGGTCAGAGGATAGGTAATGAGGTCATACTGTATTTTATTTTTTTTGAATTATTATTATTTGAAATTTCCATAGCTGTAGCAGTTTTTCAAATGCTTTGGGAAACTAGTATTTTTGTTTATTTTTTATTTTTTTTAAGAGCTTATAGAGGAAGAATTAAAGAATTTCCAGAAAGCTATTTGGAATTGGAATTGCTTCTGAATTACCTAAGTAGTGGGTAAATAGAGCAAGCAATTTTTATCCACATCCCATGCTATCAGGATTTGTGCCTACAGTTGCAAATATTTACAGCAATATTTTATTCTTACAGTTCATATTTCACTAAAATTCCTTTTAAAATCTTTGGATGCTGCTAGGTTGTTTTTTAGTTTATTTTCTAATAATAATGTATAGATATTAAACTACATAAAACAGTAACTAAATATTAGAATATTAAACAAAAAAATAAAAATAAAGGGCATCTGATAACAAGTGAGAGATGGGCAGCTCCACAAGAATCAGGAATAGCTAGAAATGTGGTGCAAATAACTCTGCCAAACTGATTTGCAGAAGCGTGAAGTACTACTTATTTGTTTTTCTCTGTAGTTGAAATGGACCACTGTTGTGCTTTAGCTCTGGCAGCCAGCCTGCCAGCCCCACACAGCCACTTGCTCACTCCCCTCTGGTAGGATGGGGAAGAGAATCGCAAGGGTGAGAGTGGGAAAACTCGCAGGTTGAGATGAAGCGTGTTCAGCAGTTGAAGTTAAATCTACACAAGCAAGCAAAGCAAAACAAGAAATTCCTTCACCCCTTCCCATTGGCAGGCAGGTGTTCAGCCCTCCCCAGGAAAGCAGGGCCCCATCGTGTAACAGTGACTTAGGAAGACAAACATAATCACTCCAAATGTCCCCCTGCCTTATTTTAGTTTCCCAGACTTTGCTGAGCATGATGTTACATGGCATGGGATACTCCTTTGGTCAGTTGGGCTCAGCTGTCCTGGATGTGCTCCCTCCCAGACACTTGCTAATGCCCAATCAGCTTGACTGGAGGAAGTGAGTGAAAAACAGAGAGGGCCTCAATGTTATAAAGTATGATAAAACTACATATAAGAAATAGCAAAAATAAAAATTATAACAAATCTGAAAAAAAAGTAAATTGATGAAAAAATGTTACTAACACCCCTATATTCTTAACCTTACCCTTTTCAAACCCAGGCTTTTAGTTTTAATCTTTTCTCTTCCTATTAGCACTCTAATATCAAATTAATAATATTCTACCCATTCTAAAAATAAACCCTTGCAAATGTTTAGCTTAATATCGTTGGAAAAGGTACCCTTTTTTTTTTTTTTTTTAAGTTTTTGTTCAAAACCAAAGTAAAGGTATTTTGGAATAGGTTTAAATTGGGAAATAATTTACATTACACTTTGTCTGATTAAGTCAAATAAACATTTTTTGAGCAGTCAGAAATTTTAGATATTCATTTAGGCATGTCTCAGTCAAAGGGTCTTTACAGAATTGTGGATGTTAGCTGTGAGGTTGTACTCTTGGTAAGTATCCAAGCATGTCATATTACCTTGCACTTTGTGGGAGGTTATGCAATTGTGCTGAAAAATAACTGAAGAAGACTAAGATCATATATTTTCCATCAGCGAGGGCAGAAAAAAATATACATAGATAGCATGGTTATCAGGGACTTATTGATCAAGAAAAGCTAACACAATACCTTTAACTCATTCCAATCTAGAAAATCAATTCTGAAAGATTATGCTGATGACTGTCTGTTCACTGTCTGTAATGCAGAAAATAAGAGAATCACAAGGTTAGTTCCAGATGACATCCAAGTTGATACCTACTGTATTTAATGGTTATGAATTACTAGATCTATCAAAATATTAAAAGTTATATTTATAAAGTGCTGCTTATCTATTTCAAGTAAGCTTTGAAATTATTGTGAATGAGAGAGAAGGTAGAAAATAAAAGCTTCAATGTTTTAGGCTTTTCAAATAAACAAATCTTATTTAATTGGATTTTAAAAGTAACTAATTTAGAAGCTCTTCAGTGGTAGAATGCATTAGTATCTCTTAGGTAGAAATTATCTGAAAATTTTTAATTGAATTTTTGCATTTGCACTGTTATCTTCTGTTTCTGACAAAAATATTTTAGATACAGATTTCAAGTTACATTTTTCTAGTTAGGCAAACAAGGCATATATATATATGTTTTCTTTAGATTACCTTAATTAATTATGCCCATGGAAGAAAAATAAACTTCTGAAAAATACTCTCTGAAAAGATGCGAATTCTAAATCTTAGTAGAGTTCTGTGGTAGCTGCATTATAGAGAACAATATTAATCAGCTCAGGATAGATTTATGGGCTATTTATTTGTAACTCAGCACACATTCATAACACCCGGGTTGATATTTTTGAAAGAGATTTCAAGACTTAATCGCATTTAAAATTTGATAATGCTGCCATTTAGCTTATCACAATGATGGGTTCAAATCCTCTTAACTGCTGCTTACATTATATGTATAACCATATTAAAAAACAAAAATGAACAAAACAAAACACAAAAACAAACAAAAAACCCAAAACAAACAAAACAAAACAAAAACAAAACCCCAAAAACCAAACAAAACAAAACCAGAACAAACTGTGAGGGAAAAAAAGGTATTTCTGGATGTAGTATTATTAGAATTGTATGTAGATTATTCAAAAAAGGTCCAATCCGAACCACTCTTCCAGTTACTGATGCAGAGATAGAATGATAGTATTTTGTTCATCTCCTCTCTGAAAGAGCAGGTCAATTTTTTTACAAATGAGCAAGACTGAATAAGTTGAAGGGAAGAGACATAATTTAGATGTGTGGAGGAGGATTGCATGTGAATAAAAAGAATATTGCTGCTGGTAGAGGGTGAAATGGGAATTGGCATGTAACACATAGTCAAAAGTCTACCAATCTCTTTGCCTCAATGAGTTCCTGCACTGAGGGCATCTAACTGGAACCCCTTGGTCTTTTTCAGCAAAAAGAAATTCCAAGCAATTCTCGTCTGTAACTTATGTGGTAATCAAAAT
This sequence comes from Anabacerthia variegaticeps, assembly GCA_035583185.1. Taxonomy (NCBI): domain Eukaryota; kingdom Metazoa; phylum Chordata; class Aves; order Passeriformes; family Furnariidae; genus Anabacerthia; species Anabacerthia variegaticeps. The sequence goes on along the minus strand of JAWWEW010000078.1, from coordinate 76,581,425 downwards.
CTATTGCACTCCTGATCTACTTACTGATTCTTTCCTGGATCAGTGTAGCTTACTAATTTTACTGTTAGGTCATCTGCTTTTCAGAAGCTCACATTAATACTTCTCACATTCCCCTTGAAGCTACACTCTCTGAAAAACTGGTCCTGCAGTACCAGGTTTGAGATTCAGTGCTATAATTCCTCTTTGCCAGATCACTTCCTGCTGAATTATATCCGTTGACTGCCCTAAGTCTTTATGGCAGCCCTAACTAAACTAAAACCACCCTATCTCCATGCTTGATTCCTTGCCTGCTTGTTTACAAGGACCTGTCTCCATAATGCAACACTTTTAACCAAGGTCTAAATCATTTCTTATGATCTCAGCAATCATGTCCAATTTTTAACAGCCTTGAATACTGTTTGAATATGTTTTTTGCATCTAAGCCCAAAATGCAGTTAGTACTGAGAGTCTGTCTGGAAGCCAACAGCACACCAGTTTCTTGCTCTACAGAGAAACATGATCAACACTTGCAGGAATCTGACAGCAACACAACATGCTAAATTTTCATTAACTGAATGCAGCAGTGAATTGCCACATCAATGTGTTTGATCACTTAAATGCTGAGTTTTGAAAGGATTCTCAAGGCCTTCATAACCATGGTTTATCGAAGTATGATTTTGACTAAAATTTACAGTCAAAAAAGAGTTCCCCTGTGTTTAATTTGATGTAAAATCTGAAGTAAATTTGTATTTTATGTTGCCCATAAGTTAGCTCAGACACCATGAGCAACTTATTAACAATGGATGTTTGTTTTGACATACATTCTATTACACTCTGTTAAATACAGAATGTAGAGAAAAATTCTGATTGCAGTACTTTAAAAACCTGCTAAAACAACCTGTTTGTTTATTTTCCTAGATTCCCCTGGCACCGTATCATATTGGACTCTGATTATTAAAGTCCCCACATAAGCTACTGCCTGAGCATTTAGAACATTTGCTAATCTTTAGAGCATTGCTAATCTATTTTATTGGCGCAGAGCATACATAAGGACTGAGAAGCCTCAAGGAAGTCCTCACTGAAGCTTCAAGCTGAAGATATCTCCTGTTCTTCACAAATATACCCACTCTTCATGGTGTTCCTCTTGCATATCATTATTCAAACATAGAGTTTCGTGAGCCCTTAGGATGTGCTAACAGCAGTCATCAAATACCAATAATTGAAAGTGCAGATGCAAAACTCCAGTTTCTTCTGAAGCTGTATGGCAGCAAGTCCTGAGATGCTGTTAATATTCGCACACATAATTTCCACAAATTTATAACAGAAACAAGGCTTGTATGGATGCAGAATGAATGAAATATGTGTGTGTAAGCATCAGAAGGAACAGCACAAAAAGGTTTGAAAAGGTAGCCTGCACTCTGAAAAGGTCACGGCACAGATGACTTCCTAGCTGAAGGCCACTATCTTCACACGAGAAAGAAGGCTAAATTGCTGCATATAGTACACAAGATTGCTTTTCTGTTTGCTCAAAAGAACTGACTATGTACCCACACATGAGTAAAAAAGTACAGTAGGCATCAACTTTGCCAAAGAAGTTGTTCTTGCAAGATTATGTAAAAAATTACCTTACTTAAATAATACACAGGAATTCAGTATTTTTCTTTATTATTTCTGTTGAGTTATATCTGTTTATTGTAAATATCCTTTGTTCATCTGAAATTCCTAAAGTTCCCAAGTAAATATTTCACATTTAGTCCGTTTCCTTCGGCTGAAAATTACCACTTATCTCCGTGCAACTGTGTCTCCCAGATATCCAGTTTCTTCACTCTTGCTTTGGTGCAGCTGTACTCAATTCAGCACTCAAATTCATAAATGTTAGCAAGAAAATAGCAAAACAAATGAAGTAGATTCTCACCTTTCTAATTTCCCTGAAAACCCATAATCACAGTTAAACTTCTCAGTAGGATTTGACAGAAGTTCAATGGTAATAGAAATACTGTTGTTTTAGGAAGTTCTCAGGGTTTATTCATCTTTCCTCTTGAAGAAAGGCAGATAGTATTTAGACATCAGCTTTTCACAAACATCTATAGGCAAAGCAAAAGATGTCAACAATTGTATTGCCTTTATGCTTCCTAAATGAAGTGGAGTTCAGGCAGTGTTTGGACAATGCTCTCAGGCCCATCATGTGATTCTTGAGGATGGTCCTGTGCAGAGCCAGGAGCTGGACTTGATGGTCCTTGTGAACCCCTTCAACTCATCATGTTCTGTGATTCTGTGATCCTGTAGGTGAGGTAAGAACCACAAGTCAGTTTTGTGTGTGAGTACTGTCGCACACACTGCTTGATACACGGGAAAATGATCAGTATAAGAGCCAGGCCAAGATTCATTACTGATCAAGATGCCTCTATTTAACTTTTTAATGCCTGTTTAACGTTTTTCTTGTACCTAAATACAGATTGAAAATAAAAATGTGCCAGCTTTTACATGTACAAAATCTGCAAATTTGCAAAACACAAATCCAACTTTAACATGTTTGTGTACAAAAGAGTTGTTTGCATTACCTAGAAAATATTCAGAAATTGTAAATATTAGAAGTATACTGGGACTACACTGTCAATGAGTTAATAACTATTGACTTATTTAGTGGTGCTTAAATTATTGAATAGTTATTCTTACAGTATATTTAATTCTTATTTCTCTCATGAAACAAGAGACTAGATTTACAATAGATCTACTCTATTAAATATAATACCCAGAAACTGCTTTTCTGCTTACAAAAAGCCAGGCTTCTACAGCTCAACATATCATCCCCTTTGCCAAGGACAGAAGCACAGTTCAAAAAGGCAGGACAGGCAGAGCTGGAGAACTGTTCCAAAAAATCAGCTGAAACTATGTAGGGGCAAATGTAAGATTTCACACTTAGTCAGGAATCACAAGCTCCAGAGTCATTCAGGACAAAAACATCTTGGAATATTAAAGCAAGTACAAAATCCTTCCCCTGCTTTGGGCCTGATGAAATCTCAGTAGGAAAAATGCCTTTAATTTGGGGAAAAAAAACCTCTTTAAAACAGTTAAATAGCAAAATTATCCCCAAGCTCTCCTGTGGAAAAGGTAAATAGCAACCATTCTGCAAGAGCTCAAAAAGAAAAATAAAAGAATAGCCAGACAACAGGATAGATTTTTGGTGAAGCTGAAGAACTTCAGTTGTGAGCTGTCTTCATCATGTAAAACAATGCAATTTCTGCTTTGGGAATAATTTACACCCTTCTTCTTTGTTTGACTATTCTCAGAGTGAAAAAGGTTTTCCTTCTATCCACTTTTCTTGTCTCAAATCACATTTCTTGTTTCTTGTCCTCCCACCATTTACTGTTGTGAAGAGCCAAGATCCATCTTCTTGATTGCCATTTGTAGGTTTTTGCAGGCAACCATAAGGTTTCCCTGAACTCTTCTCCAGATCTGGTCCATAAGCCTCTCCTCAAAGGTTATGTGCTCCAGGCCCCTGCAACAACAGTGACCTTTGCTGCACTTGTTCTAGTTAATGTGTGTCCTTCCTCCAATGCATGGCCGGCGGTGGGGGAAGTGAGGCAACAGTACCTAGATGTGGGGTCTAGGTAATACCAGGCAGACACACTTAATCTCTTCCCTTGACGTACTGGCTCTATTCCTGTGAATAATGTCCAGAATACTGTTGGAGAGCTCTGCAGTAAGGGCTCTTTCCAGAGGCCTGGAAAGCATGTATTTCATTCTTATATATAAATATTTGCAATGTCTGCATATCAACACATACATAATTAACACTGGCTCTAAAACTCCTAATACTATTCCTTATTTCTAACATATTATAATCAGAGTTCAATACAATTAATATTGAAAAAAAATATTAAGGCCAGAGGATATATGTAGACAATCACTGAGTATCAGGAATCGGACTTCACACCAAGAAGTGATCAGTTTTGTTGAAACTAGAAGCATGAGACTGTCTATCAAGCCACAAGTTCAGGATTGTGTGAAGTAAATAAAAGCATACTAAGTTGCATCACAGTGGAGAAGTCATGCTGCTAAAAAGACGTATTATCTCTCTAGGAGGGCCCTTTTGATGACTGTAGTGGAGAGCTGGAGCCTCTCTAGCACTCTGAAACTCTTCATACTACATGTGCTTGGTTATGGGTTTGCTACCTAGGTACACAAATCCTGTTTAGCAGATCACGATTGGGAAATAGAAATCACTTTGCAAATGTGGGATGCTGGTGCACAGGAAAGGCAGGGAAAAGGTAGACTCAAAAGGAAGTGAGAGGCAGTAACCAACATGAGTAAACTTAATGAGTGCTATTGAACCACTTTTGCACCCAACAGGAAAACAGACAAAAAACAGAAGCTGGAAGAACAGAATTAGACTGAAGATTAAAAACAATAAAGGTTTCATATATCGCTTACAACTTGCAGTGCAGGGGACAGGTTTCAGCTTTCAGAGAGAGGCTCCAATGGTTTGGAAGTAAGGAAACATCAATCTTATGACCAGGAAATGCAAGAATGAGGATGTGGTGAACTACAGCCTTGTCAGCCCTCGTGGATCTTTGGGAATGTGATAAAAGAGCAAATCTTTCTGGAAACCCTTTCCAAACACATGAGGAACAACAATGTGATCAGGAATTAGCAACATGGACTTGCCATAATCAAACGGTGCTTAATCAATCTGACATGACTGACTTGGTTATTGAGGGGAAGTTGTTATCCCATTACAGTAGGGCTTTCAATTGTCTTCTGCAGCATCCTCTGAGACTGATGAATGAACAGTGAACGGACTGAAAACCGGCACTACTGAAGTACTCCAGGGAGTCCAATACCTTTTAAAATCTTTGTCCATGACTTAGAGGATGTGGCAGAACACCCTGAACAAGGCTGCAAGTTGTACAAAACTGAAAGGAGTGACTGATACAGAGGGTTGTTGTCATTCAAAAGGGCCTTGACAGGTTGTAGAATTATACAGGGAGGAATCTCATGAAGTTCAATACAGGCAAATGCCAAATATTGCATGTGGACAGTAATAACCCCAGGCACCAGCATGCAGTGGAGGCTACACAACTGAGTTCTTAAGTTTAGTATATCCTTATTCACTACCACCCATCAAAGGCTTTGCTGTACTTTTCTGTACATAATAAAATTTAGAAAGAAAGTCACTAATTTTAAGAATGATTTTAAGGCCCATGTTGAACTCCATTCCATTGAAACACCACCACCAAATTAAAAACTAATTAGGATATCGCCAATCTTAAAAATTGAATTTCAAAAAAAGGCCAATCCTAGTGAATGACTTGACACTTTGGACAGAACTGTTTCATTATTCTAATTTTGACATACATTTCTCTATAAAGCTTCGAAAAGAAAAATCTGTAAAAGATACATTTAAAAATGTTCTATTCCAAGTGTGTTGGGTTTTCTTGTCAAGGTTTGGGTAACACAAGAGTGCAGTAGTGGCTTCTGTGAGAAGTTGCCAGAAGGCTCCCCCCTGTCCAACAGAGTCAATGCCACCTGGCCCCAAGATGAACCTGCTGCTGGCTAAGACTGAGTCCATCAGTAGTGGTGGTAACATAAACTGAGATAATATATTTAAGAAGGGAAAAAAAACCTGTGCAGCAACAATTGCAGCTGGGGAGAGGAGTGGGAATGTGGGAGAAAGAAGTCTGCAGACACCAAGGTCAGTGAAGAAGGAGGGGGCTGAAGTACTCCAGGTGTCAGAACAGAGATTCCCCCACAGCCCATGGGGAAGAACATGGCGAGGAAGGCTGTCTTCCTGCAGTCCAGGTGAAGCAGGGATCCACTTGCAGCTAAGGCTGGAGCAGGTGGATGCCCAAAGGAGACTATGACCCTGTGGGAAGTCCATGTTGGAGCAGGCTCCTGGCACAACCTGTGGCCCCAGAGAACCCACATTGGACCAGCTTGTTCCTGAAGGACTACACCACCTGAAAGAGACCTACACTGGAGTAGTTTGTGAAGAATTGCAGCCCGTGTGAAGGACTCATGTTGGAGATGTCTCCTGTGGGAGGAACCCCATGATGTAGCAGAGGAAGAGCGTGAGGAAGCAGGAGCAACAGGGACAATCTATGGTGAACTGACTGCAGTTCACCCCATTCCCCTGCAGCACTATGGAGGCAAGGAGATAGAGAAAACAAGGAGTGAAGTTGAGCCCAGGAGGAAGGGAGAGGTGTTTTAAGATTTAGTTTTGTTTCTCATTACTCTGACAAATTATGTCTCATTACTCTGATTTGATAAGTAATATTTTCCCAAGTCTAGTCTGTTTTGTCTGTGATGGTAATTGGTGAGTGATTTCATCCTGCTCTTATTTCAACCCACAAGCTTTTCGTTATATTTTCTCTCCCCCATTCAGCTGAGGAGAGGAGCAATAGTGTAGCTTGGCTGGCCATCTGACATCCAGCCAGAATCAACCCACCACACCAAGGCAGCAGAGGATGTATTTTTGGTAATTAGTCACATAAGACAGCTTTTCAAACTCATCAGTAGTGTCACTATGAGTTACATGCGACTCTTAGGCTCTTTTTACACCCTACTGCAGTATCTCAGGCAAAACAGATGGACTAAAGTCCTTTGTCTAGAATACTTTCCACAGAACACAAGCTAATGATACTGTTTCAGTGGTGCTTTTGGAGCTACCAGCTTGCTAGCAGAACTTCTGTCTGGTGCTCAGGTAAGACAAAGGCAAAATAGCCACCAAGTGTTGCTCAAGTATTCTTACAAAAAGCAGTGGCCCTGACAAGGAGACTACTGTATACTGAGGAGTTAGTGCTCCACCAATAGTTGGCCTGAGTGGGTGCTGGTCTGTGCTGACTGTACTGTGTGTATTATTTGGCCTCGAGGACTGTCCTGTGCTACACATAAACTTTGATGAAGAATAAGCTCAGCTAGATAACCATGATGGAAGATCCTATAGCTGGTTCCCAACTGGCATCAGTGATGATGCCACTGGCATGTTGTTCTCTTTATCCTGAAATGAAGGAATGTTTTCATAAATAAAACTTATTGAAGAAAATACTAAAAACTCCAAAGATAGCAATAGCAGCAAACCTCACCATAAATGGTTATTTTGTGCAGAGTGCCATTCCCTGACTTGAGAGGCTTGATGTTGTATTATTCCAGGTTTTCGAAACCAGGAGTGTAATATTTTATAACTTACGATCACTTTTTCTGTACTACTGATCTGCGCCTTTCTTGTTCAGATACAAAAAGTAGCAGCACATCCTGATGCAAAACAATAAATACAATAGTTAAGCCTATGCTAAAAATTGGTTAGAGCTCTCCTCTTCCTTTATTCTATTCCCAGCAATGTTGTCCCTGCAGAGCCCAGTGCCTGGATGTTACTAATTACTAATGTCTTATTATACAAGATTTTCTACGTCAAATTGCAAGGTGATAACTTTAGTCATGACTTGATGTTAAAAAAGCAGAATTTCTAGTGCTACATGACCTTGTTATGATAGTGAAACTCAGAATTTCAACTGATGGTATTACACAGGAAAATGTCCCAGTGCACATGCTTTAAAGAGCAAAAAATTCCTCACAACAACTTGCTATTTCTTTATGTACATTTCTTCTACATTGGATTCACACAAACCCATTTATATCTACATAAGTAATAAGTTCATTACTTGAATTCTTAGTACTCTATTTTAGTGACACCCATAGAGGGCTTCTCTAGACATGCATTTAGTTTCTGACATTTCATGGAGTTTTTCATTGCTCATCTGCTACCAGACATTTTTTCAAAACATTTCTGAACATCTAGTTAAAACCTTTGTAACACAGTACAGCACTTTCAAAGAGAAAAAACAAATTAACAAACACCCCACACATCTCAGTTTATTTCCCAGATTATTAGAGAATAAACAGTTCAACAAATTTAAAGATAGTTTAATCCTAAACATACCTCTAATGCTGTAAGAATAACACAGATTGAATGAGTTATACAAGAAGAGAGTTAAAGTATGGGGAACAATAAAAGGCTAAAGAAAAACACACACCACAATCCAGACAATTACGATTTGTTTTTAAAAGGGAAATCTTCAAGCAAGAAGTATTGCTTACAGATAAAAGCTTCCAGGTAGACTATGAAGGTTCCAGTAGAGACACTTTTTAGGTTTTTTGTTTGTTTGGGAGTTTTTATGATCTAGAAAGATCTCCTTTACTATTTCTGCTGGTTCAAAGATTGTGGCTAGAAACACATGAGCTGTAGGATGGATCACAAGGGCAAAATTGAAGCTCTGATTATAATATTTTCATAGATATTGTGAGAGCTCTATAGGTCATATTTAATGCTTATGCTCTGTTGCTTACACTTATGTAGTTTTAATCTAGAGATCTTTTTCTGATATGGCACTGAGGAGATTACACAGATGAGAGAATTTCTCTACCTTTCTGTTCTTTTTTTCTTTCTTATCTCCTGTTTCACATAGATTAAACACACTGCCATTGTCAATTTCTTTTGTCTTAATAGTTAGGCCATGCCATTTTTAAGAGAATCAACAGTAATTATGGAAGATATCAGCAAACAGAAAGCAGGATAAGAAGGTTTAGGTTCATAATGTTATTAGCAACACTGATAGTAGAAGTAATGAAGGGTTTATGGTTACAGACAATCCAATAAAACTAACACCTAATTACAACATTGTAAAGCAAATGTTCTCTCTTCTTTCAATATCTGCCTGGAAAATGCTTTAACAGATACAACACTGGTATGAAACGCATCAGATATATGTAAAGAAAATGGATTGATCCTGATATATGGGACTTTGGATCACACCAGCAAAATCAATTTAGCAATTTTTTTTTTTTTCTCAACAAATCAACTGAAAAAAAAAAGAAAAATAGAGGGCTGTCGAAAATGTAAGTACATAAAATAAAACCTCGCATCTTAAGGACTAAAAATTCTGAGTAACCTTGAAAAAAGCACCAACACTCCCTCCTTCACTGATTTCTGCCACAATTATATGCAATTTGATATAAAATTCTTCTGTTTCTTTTCTTGGCTATGGTGAAATTTAAATCATAGTCTAAAGGAGGACAGCATATTCCCATGATTCTCTGATGTACTATGGTTTTGCCATGTACTTAGAAACTTTATATCATATTACTGGTAAATTTTAGAAAATAAGGGAACTTGGCATTCCACAAAGCATTGACTTAGTATATCCTAACACATACAACCTACTAAAATCCAGCCTATCCTGTCCCAAGTTACCCAAAATATTAAGAAAGGAGATTAGAGGAAAGAAGAAGACAAAAGAGAGTGATAAAGAGCCACCACCCTAGCTACAGGAGTCCAGGAGATGGAGGGTTCAAGCAGCACAGAGACCCCACATTACTGGTTTTGAGTGCTTTGTCCCCTCTGTGTCCACACCCCCTGCTCCCAGGCAGGACTTCCAGTATGCTGGCCAGTCTGAGGTTGGGTCAGGGGCTCTGGGGTGTGGTGTGGGCACTGCTCCCAGGCTGCATTTGAATGACAGCTGTCCTGGGGTTGCCTGATGAGTCTCACAGGGGTTGGGGTATGGGACAGGGCATTATCTCATCTCCATGAAATTCAACCTGTCCCTTGTCTTCCCACACACACAATTGAGTTGGTCTGACCTGATAATAGATTAATCCAGTGTCTCACACATATCTTTTACCAAGAAGCTAGTTTGTTTATCATTTGTTGTTTTCTGACTTAGATGGTCCCACAAGCAACTGGCTTTGCTGGTTAAATTACCCTATGCTAATCTCAAAATTTCACTATGCCTAGAGCCAGTTAGCACAGTTTCCTGGATCACTGCTATTACAGAGGTGTGAAAGAGTCATGCTTGCTTTCTTTCCCGCTCATACCTAAAATATCAGAGCAGGTGTGCTGGTTTTGACTTGGGTAGAGTTAATTTTCTTCACAGGGTCTAGTGCGGGGCTCTGTTTTGGATTTGTGCTCAACAAAATATAATATAAAGATGATTTTGTTATTGCTGAACAGTGCTTACACAAAGACAAGGTCTTTTCTGCTTTTCATACTGCCAAGATTATGAGACTAAGGGTACATGGGAAGTTGGGAGAAACACAACCAGGACTGGTGACCTCAGCTGACAAAGGGGTGTTCCATACCATACGGCATCATGCTTAGGATATAAAGTGGCAGGAAGAAGGAGGAAGTGGGTGGGACTTTTGGGGTGATGGCATTTGTTTTCTCAAGTCACTGTTATGCGTGATGGGGCCCTGCTGTCCTGGCAGTGGCTGAACACCTGCTTGCCTATGGCAAGCAGGGAATTCATTCCTTGTTTTGCTTTGTTTGTGTGTGCAGCTTTTGCTTTTCCTATTAAAATATCTTTATCTAAATCCACAAGTTGTTTACCTTTTGCCCTTCTGATTCTCTCCCTGATCCCCCTGGTAAAGGAGTGGGTGAGGAGCTGCATGGGGCTTGGTTGCTGTCTGGGATTAAACCATGACAGCAGGGCATATGTAGTCTGGAAGTATGGGACACATCTCCTCTTAACTATTATCTGTGTGTTTTTTGTTTTGCTAGCACATATGAGTATCACCTAATGACCTAGAGCTTGGTAGTGCAGTCAAGGTCTCATCTTAACTGATATTCTTTTAGGAATGCTTCACCCTGTGATATTTTAAATACTAGGTCAGTCTCTCACATTCATACGTATATACAATTTTTAAATGATTGAAGAGAATATACATATTTTTGTAATAACTTCATCTGTTTTCAATACATTTTTGTGACCTAATTTATGAGATTTTAGAGTCTATATGCCGTGCACTATGTGTAATTGCTTACATGATTAAATACTTAACTATCCTACAAGACATCAAGAGCTACAAAAATTTAATGGAGTTAAATCAAAATATATGTTTGAACAATTATTTTTGAGACAAATATCTCTTTGAAATAGACATTTATCCTTCCTCTGAATTAAACCAATATAGTATTCATTTTACCTTGTTTGACATTAAAATATATACAAGTATCCAGCCAGTATCATTCCAGTTTTGTTTTGCTGTTAGTTGGGGTGTTTTTCTTTCCTTTTTTAATCCCAGTAAATCAACATTCAGAGCCTACACTGTCCCCACTCATAAAAAGGACTGTTAAGAACTGGCACTGGAATATGTGATATAGCATGTGATATTCTCCTGCTTTATATTTAAACAGCAGAAAGTTTTTAAAAATCTCCTACATGCTTTTATCAATACAAGTTACAGAGGTTCCCTGAAGTTTGTTCTACTGGGTTGTGAATATTTCCTCTAATTTATTTTTCTGTTGTTCTGTAGTTATCATAAACCCCAAACCTTCCAGTTATTTGCTTTTCCTCTCCTGTTTTCACATTCTTACTGTAAAAGGGTCAATCCTCAGTGAGATATTGATACTGCTAGAAGAGTTACTTTCCTGGTCTGCAACATTTTATTAGAAAACAAATATATGACCAATTTATGCAAGTGAACAAACACAAGAGTCAGCAACTGCGTCCTGATAGCTGTAGCACAGTAAACTAAACACTTGAGTACTTAAATAGTTATGTAGGATGTACTATATCTTACCGCTTTAATGTGGGGAGCTTAGATTTCACCAGGGAAAGAAAAGTTCTCTTAAATTTAATAATATGGATTAGTAAAGAGTGATCAGTTCCAAAAGGATTTGGTTGGAAATTCCCAAGGTTGCTAGTTAAAAACAAAGAATTCATCTCTTAGACATTCTTTCCTTTAATTGAAAATTTCAACTTCTTGAAAATTACAGTAAGCTGTAATTTCATGATTGTTTGCAGTTGAGCTATTCATTTGGATTCAGTGAACTGTGTTTATATACCTACTATGTCACAGCATATCAACTTCAAATATTTAACCATGGACAAATAACCTATTTTACAGTGCAACAGCAATATTTCAGAGGAAAACTATGGGCCACCTACAAACTGCTATCTCATTTTCATTACATGGCATTATAACACAGAATTATTTAATTTTCTGTGGTATCTAAAATTGTTCAAGTTCATGTATGGCTTATAATTTTATCTTTGGACTTGCATAAATTCTGCATTATGCCAAATTAAATAGGTTTAACTAAGTCTTTCTCCTTTCACTTACCAAGGAATCTATTAATTCCTTTTAATTTTAAAATGTATTGTCTTTGCACATTCTGCAGACATATTTTTTGTTCCAACTATTGTGTTGCCCAGACAACCACAATATTAATGTCCAGTATGTGTGTCAAGATGGCTATTTAGTCTGGTAAACCTTTACAAACACAGAAGTTTTGTCATGTACTATACAATGTATATCACATTGTGCTGGGGTACAGTCCTCAGATGCCACTTACTTCCTCCCCATTAAAGGAACCACTATGAGCTGGCAGCTTTCAGAATGAAAGGCAAGGTGCCTGTATGAGAAATACCTGTGTGGCACCAAAGAGAAGGATCAGTCAGAGGTCAGGGGTTGCTATACCTTCTGGCACAGTCCCAGTCTACCTTGATGCTTTTTTGCTTTGCAATACCAGACTGAGACTGTACATTGTTCAGCTGTGTAATTTTATTCACATTACAATGTATTCATGGGTGTGATTGCTCCCACATCCTCTAGAAAGAGAACCTCTAGACATGGTTCAATGCTTGATGGACCCTGTCTGTACTTGAGGATTTACAGATTGTATCAAGTAGCTGCCCTGGCTAGAGGACAGATGAAAAATACTACACATCACTGAGACCTGTTACTTTAAACTTTTCAAAGAAAATAATAGTGGTTTTGGTTTTCATTCTTTTTCTGGATGAATTTCAAGCAGAATTTTGCTCCACTACATGTTTACTAGCCTACTTTCTCCATACAGTGAAAAATAATGTTCTATTAAAAAAAAAAAAATATTGTGTCTATAGCTTCATCTTCATACCAAGACTCAGAATTAATATATTACCTTTCTCCCAGTTCCTCTGATTATGCATCTCTGTTTCACAGGAGTCGTCAACATTATTGTTAGCAGGCTCAATTAAACAGCCTTCATTCTACTTCCTCACTGCCTTAGGCAGTAGGTCTCCACAATATTTCTGAGTTCTGAATAATAACATTTCAATGACGACATCTCAGAGAGAACAGAGGGAGCTACAAGGCAACAACAGGAGTTAATTTCTTCAGTAGCAATCTTTTTTTTTTTTTTTTAAGAGTAAAGGTCACATTAACAAAGTGCTCATATATTTGTTAATTATGATTGATTTACACGTATACACTGCATTAGAAACAATAATTTTTAATCCTTCAGAAGATCAGATATCAAAATAACTTATTTTTAAAGTAGGAGATAATACTTTCTAGTTTTGAGTTCCAGTGTTTCCCTCATAATCTCATTTAACAGTTTAAATTGTCACCTGACAAATGCTGCATGTAGACATAGAACACAAAACATGTATTCAAAACATAGCATTTTGATTAAAAATGTTAATCAAAACCTACAGAGTTATTATGGAGGGGGAAAGCCCCACACTTCTAACATCAAGATTCACTTTGATAGAAACAAAGTTCTTACTCAGAAGGTGTTTATAAAGTGTTTATAAAAGATATATGTAGAGTTTCAGCTTCTATAAGTTGCAAACCAGGTACTTCTGAAGTCTGTCTACAAAACAGACCGCAATGGGAATGAACCCATGTACATCAACATTTGAACTGCCCATTAATTTTCTGGGCAATATTTCTACAGTGTATGACTTAGTTAAGTACCTAATATGTTAAACTGACTGTTCCTACACTAGAACTATCTCAAACACTGTCCCCTTTCTTCTTGACTTCAACGTCTTGTCTTTACAAAATCAGGATTTTTCCCTTGTGCATGCAAAAGCTCTGGTTAAATAGGAAAGGACTACTGTAGAAACTGTGCTTTTCTAGTAAGTGAACTAGTCTTTTCAAGTATCCTGCATCTCTGTCACAAACATGAAAGAAACTTCTATGACTTTTCCCAGTCAACAGGCAAACAGTTTGGGGTCAGAAAGTCTCTCACAGAAGGATTATGTCAGGTGGCACAAAGACCATCATACATATCATCTACCCATGACAGTATCACCAATGCCAAACAAACCTAGTGGGAAGGCACTGCACAACCCCGAATGCACAAACAGTTTTAAAATGGGCACAATACTAAACCCCCTGAAAAGACATACTCCTTCCCTCCCTCTCTGCAGCCATAGGCCTTTGCAGAATTCCCACAGCAACTAAAGGGTCTTCCAGTCATGCCTCTTGAAGGCTGTTAGACTACCAGTGAAGAATCACTGTTCTGGTTGGTTCTGCCTGAAACTTGAAGCCACTACAAGAATAACTACAAAACCTGTGTTGGGATTAGGGCCTCTGGTCCTGTAAGCTTTCATTGTAGTGTTTGGCCTGCTGATTTTGAAACAGAAAACTGTGAGGGACAGGCTGGACATCAGCATGCTCAGTGTTGTGAAAACATCTTTTATCTGGAGCATATTATACATCTGCATGAAAATGCAGGCAAACTATTTCAAAAGGAGGATTCACAGCAGGATTGTGTTCTTTAGCTCATGTATGCCTTGCCTGACTTCACTGCCTCCATCTAGTTCAGGGCTTTTCCATCGAAATATTCATGAAGATTACAGCAGTATTCCATCCGCCATATCACAAAGAAGGTTTTAAAAATAAATTGGTTTCTCTCCCACGCACTATATGGCACCAACACATTTTTGTGCTGTACATCAGCTCCTTTGACATAAAAAAACCCCAAACCACCAGAAGAAACAGACAAACTAACGAACCCAAAAATCTGTGACAGGCACTCCCTCTAGACCAAATCGTATAGTACAGACCACTTACTTTCAACCACCACCATCTGCTTGTGACACAGATTATCTGATGAGGTGCAACATTCATTCTGCTAAATCAGAGCCACCTGCCAGCTGTTCTAGGCTCTTCTTCACCTGGCTTCACTGTGTTCTCACACACAGACTTTCTGGATGAGCCCTAGGAACTTGCCACCCACACTCACCTGAACAGTTTCTAGAGTCCACTGTTTCAAGCTGTCTGTATACTTGCAGCTTGTAGATGTTGAGTCAGACTTTGCTTGCACCTCTATATTAAAAATCCAAAGTGCTGTTCTCTGCCTATATGATACAGATGGGCATTCTTATACAATGTTTGCTTTCTTATCATTGTGATACAAGGGCTTTAGGAAAATTCTACCATTTTCTGGTTTACCACATCAGCCTCTACTGCATGTGTCTGCTACCCAACCTATTCAATCCCAACATACCAAATCACAACACGCAAATCTCCTTCTCCATTTATATGATTGAAACTAAATACCTCAGTGTATATTCCAGGCAAAGGAAACCATAACAATGGGAATTTTCCATGCCTACACTTCAAGGGATGTCATGAATTTAGGAAAGAGACAGGAAGGAAGCAGAAAGATAGAAAAGACTCAAGTATGAAGTGCCCATCCAAACCTGCATCCGGTCTACTAATAACGAATTTCCTCAGAGACAATTGTGTGCTTTTCTTGAATTTGAGGTTACCCTCCCCTGCAACTTCACACAGCTGTGAGAACAAAAGGCTCTTCTCACTCCTAAGGGTGGAAATACATGGAATCATCCCCTAAGTGCTCATCCAGTGTAATTGGAGAATAACGTGACAGTATGAATAAGTGCATGGAGTTACAGTATGTGGAGTCACAAGGCCAGTTTGGGTATCGTTGAAGGGCAGAAAAAGGTCCCAGGAGACATTTTTGCTGCTGGAATGTAGCTGGGAATTGTTAGAAAGACTAGTGGTTATCTTGGGAAAAACTGGTGAAAGTAGTATCTCTAAGTTTAGCTTCCATAGATAAACTTGTTCTACTTATTTTTTCTCGGGAAATGTAATATACGAAGATAGCTGTAGTCCTTAAGTACATGCAGAGACAGTGATGATTAAACTAGCACTTTGGTTTTGTTTCCCAGTTGTGCTAGTTTTATTCTGGTAAGTCACGACATCCGTGTCTCTCTGAAACGGTTATAGAAATTATGTTCTGCATCAAAGATTAACCCAGAAAGAAGATCTATGGGGAAAAAAATACTATTGTAACCATACTAATGTATTTATAGCTCCCTCTCATGGTACTTATTCTAAAATAAGCATCTGCAGGAAGAATTAGATCAATGTAACTGTAGCAGTAAAAACAACACCAGTAAATTTTCCATGCAGAGAAACTCTAAAGAATTCATATTGAACTAGAAATGTGTAAGAGCTGCAATAATCATATGACCTTGGATTCTTGAGAAAATGCATCAGTGATCATGAGTGTAACCACATTGTAGCTTTTTTTTTGGCTTGGTTGTACTGTTGAGTTTTTTAATAATCCGTAACACAAGATTTTCTCAGAGACATTTTTATGCAGCATGACCCTTCATTTTTAGGTTGTGGATTAAAAAGGCAAGAACAAGCTTTTTGCAAATCAGGACTTTGGTTTTTGTTGTCTGAGTTACTCAAAGCAAAATTTCTTAAGGTTGTTTGGAATGGGTAAGGGAGGTAGAGAAAGAAAAATTAGGATAGGAGGGGAAAAGCAGTGATAGTTTTACAGCTACATTTACAAGTTGAAAGATGTGTGCATAATGACATTTAAGTTGCTTCAGCACCAAGATTTTACAGCATAAAAAAAAGTGCAAGTTAGTTGAGGAGAAAAAAGATGAACCTTAAGTGTTCATGAAATCTCTATTCTAAAGTCTCATATCTTACAAATATTTATTTGGGTTCCCATGTGCAACGTGTGTACTTATCACAAACATGCTTATAAATAAATTTAATTCAACCAAATGTTCATCAATAAGCAAACAAAAGGAGTCATGAATAGGAATGAAATTATATGGTAAAATCTATTTATAACTACAGTTACCAGACAGCTTTAGCTGCAATATGCTTAGTAATTAAGTGGATGTTTACTCCTATTATCTATAATCAGACAGCAGGCTATGGAGAGAAATCTAGATAATGATGGTCCTCATTCTGCCACCCCTACTGATACTAGTTTCAAAGGCAAGCAGTCAAAGAGAGCTCCAATATATATCATATCTAAGCACAAAATAAATGGTATTTTTAAGGAAAAAGTAACATTTCAAAGCAAATAATGGTTTCAAATGGTATATATTGAAAGATTTATGCTACTCTACGTATATATAATAGTAGAAGAAAGAAAGAATTCCCTATTTGCAGCTTAACATAATCATATACATCACTCAGAGACAAAAGAGGCCATTTTGGAACCGAACACATGAGTTCAAAATGCCTGCACTTGATTGCAAGGAACTAAAACTCAAAGTTGCTGGTGATGAAGTATAAGGAACAAGGCTTTCTTGAACTAAGATCAAGATGTTTAATCACTGTACAACTATTTCATGATAGTAGCATTAACAGGAAATCACAACAGAAAAGGGACTTTAATTTTGCCAGGTTAAAGAGGATTGTGAGATATGAATTCAGAGATGACAGTGCTGACTGAGTAAACCCAGCTGCTGCCTTACAGATTATTCATCTATAGAACTTTCTAAACATGTTACAACTCCAATGAACTATTTTCTTTTGCAGTAGAGGCATATAGTTAGAGATAAGGATAAAAATCTGTCCACTGTGACATTTAAATGAAACCTTAGGAACAGACAATTATTCTGTAGACAAAGTGTTTTCCATCATTAGGAAATTCCATCCGGGAATTATGGAGTTCCCCCACAAAAAAAAACGTGCCAGGATCAATAGCCAAGCTGACACATGACACTGACACATGTGGTATGGGCACAAACAGGAGGAGTTGGAAACCACTGTGCAGCAAGAAAACTAACACATACTTGCCATCTTGGAAATATGGTGGGATGACTTGTGCATAGGGTTGAGTGTTTATGGGTAAGAATCAGGGGGACAGCCAGTGAGACAGTTATCCTGGTGGAACTCTGTTATAGACCAACTAGCCATGATGAAGAGACAGATGAAATATTCCATAAGCAGTTAGGAGAAGTCTCACCATGGGGGACTGCAACTTATGAGATGTCTGCTGGAGATACAATACAGCAGCGAGGAAACAGTTTAAGAGGTTCTTGGAGTGTGTGGAAGACAACTTCCTGACAGAGTTGGTGAGTAAGACATCTAGGAAAGTTGCCCATTGGACCTTTTGTTTGGGAACAGAGAAACTGGTGTGTGATGTGACGGCTGGAGTCTGTCTTGGGCACTGCAATCATGTAATGATAGTTTGTGATCCTCAGAGAAGTAAGGAAGGGGTCAGCAGATCTGCCACCTTGGACTTAAGGAGGACAGACTTTGGCCTGTAGAAGACAGGTTGAGAGAGTCTCTTGGGAGGCAGCCTTGAAGGACAAAGGAATCCAGTAAGGCTGGACAGTCTTCATGAGTGGAATATGAAAAGCACATGAACAGCACAACCCCACCTCAAATACTGTGTTCAGTTTTGAGCCCCTCACTACAAGAAAGACATTGAGATGCTGGAGTATGTCCAAAGAAGGTCACTGAAGGTAGTGAAGGGTCTGGAGCACAAATCTTGTGAGGATTGGCTGAGGTTTCTGAGGTTGTTTAGACTGAAGAAAAAGAGGATTAAGGTCAGGACCTTATTGCTCTTCACAACTATATGAAAGAGGGTTGCAGTGAGGTGGGGTCAGTCTCTTCCCCCCACGAAAAAGTTATTAAACAACAGTCAATAGCCTCAAGTTTCTCCAGGATAGGTTTAGGTTGAATACTATGAAAAATGGCTCCTCTGAAAGGGTTGTCCAGCACTGGAACACGCTGCTCAGTGAAGTGGAGGAGTCACCAACCCAGGAGGTATTGAGAAGATGTGTAGATGTGGCACTGAGGGACATGGTTTAGTGGTGGCCTTGGTTGTACTGTGTTAACAATTTGATTAGATGATCTCAAAGGTCTTTTCCACCCTTTTCCTAGTACAGTAAATCTAGACCCAAACAGATAACTCCAAGCACCTGTAGTCACACATAAGAACTGAGATCTAGAAGTTCTTGTGTGATTGCAGTTATCCCTTAATTAGGAAACTCATACAAACTGAAACTGGAAAACAAAGAAAATTCTTTTTTTTTTTTTTTCCAAAGCCACCTAAACACCAGCCCCAAACCCACAACTAAACACCATCATCACACCTCCATCCACTCTTTTTAGTGTTGTATACAGTGCAATAATTCAGATTATAGAGGGGACATCAGAGAAGAGAATATTGTTGAAATAAAAGCAACTGATACCTTTTTTTCTTAGCAGTAGGAATCACTCTTCCGGTCATACATGCAAAATGAGTGAGGTTTCACAATTCTTTTCAGCAGGGTTTCTTCCTGACTCTGGCAGGTGGGAGTAGAAGCTTCTACAAAGCACTGCAGCTGAGTCTCTGCGGGTAAAGGCAGCAGTAGGCCAACAGGGCTGGTTGCTGAACCTATGGGGTAAAGGACATTTGAAAGAGATCAGGGAAGCCAGAGGGGAAGGCAACCCTGGGTAATGAAGATTTTAAAGGCATTGTTTAAGTTAAAGGCTAAACATGGGGTGGTATAAATACTGAAACTATATGTTTGATGCGAGAATTTCCAAGGCTATTTTGTACTGGAATAGAAATTCAGGTACTGAAAATAGAAATACTTTAACTCTATATTGGATAGTGAAAAAGACTTAAAAATTTTTCACTCACTCTTTGGTCACTCACTAAGGCAAAGATTCTATACACCATCAGATTAATAAATAGGGATTTATATCTGAAGACACCTTATTTGTAAATTTCACATATTGACTCTCTTATGCTTGAGTTTCATAGATCACAGAATGGACACAAAAATTTCCATTTTGCAAGCCTTCATACCCCTGAAAATATGTTCTTTCATCTGTTAATGGGCCTTCAGATATCTTGATATTAGTTCTGACAAAATTTTTATAATTTAAATACACTCAATTAATTTATATTATTAATGGGATATCAGTAAAATCACAAGATAAAACAATGCTCCAGATGTCTAGCATTCTGCAAACATTGACACCTGTATGAAATGTATAGATACCTTGTATTGTATTAGTTTCAGCTCTTAGATGCTAAATTATAATTACTTTGGTATGACATATCAGAAGATGTCAGTGATGACATACCGTGAGAAGTGTCTTTACACAGACAGCTTAAGTCATATCTCCCATCTATATACCACTTGAAAGGTTTCTTTCTTGTAAAGCAATACATTTATTCTTCAAAACTTAGAAAACAGTTTTGTTGCAGGATGAATGCACCTATTTAAAATAGAACTCAAGGCAAAAAAGAACAAAACCAAAAACCAAAACCACATGAGCACTTCGAAGCTGCAAAAAGTACATTTACCTCCCAAAATAAAGCCAAGATGGAAAGGCAAATCATCTTGGTCTGTTTGATGTAACTTATTGTATTCAAGAAGTGGATAAACACATATCCAAATTGCACAGAAATAGATAAATATAAAAATTTTGATGTTTTAGGAGACAGATGGACACACTAAACAGACAGCTTTATTTTTATGATGGATGATGGATGCATTTTTACCTGATAACTGCTTCAAGACAATAAATAATAAACACTTGATATCTGGCAGCTTTGAATGGAAAAGATAATTGAAACTTGCATCTTGATGCATAGTAGTGTCCTCTGTCTCTTTTAAAATAAAACTTGTTTGGGCACTTCTACAGATATACTTCATTGGTCACAGAAGTGCACAATTTACCTGCTTTTGTTACCTAAGTACACATAGCAGCTTGAAGTCTCTACTCAAATACAACCTGAAATGTTTGAATATTACTAAAAAACGGAAAAAAAAAAGTCATAATTTCATGCTGAAATGGGACTTATAAAGGATATTGAGAAGTCCAGCTGAGTTATAGCAGCACTAGAGTACAATCCTATAGTGCCTTTCACAAAGAATCTCTGCTTGCTCTTCAGCTTAACACAATTCAAAACACCTTTAAGTAAAATTTTCTCAGCAGTTATATTTTGAAATAGTTTTCTGAAAGATGGTAGGACAAAGCCTTTTGAATATAAATATTGAATTTCTTCTGCAGAACAGCAATATTCAATAAAACATCCAACTCCAAGGTGCCCATGGTAGACTCCAAGCAATGAAATAAATATTTCTTTTAACAACAGTTAATTGTTAAGCTGCAGTAATAGTAGATAAATATCTGTAGGGAAACAGGATTTTTTAATAAAGAATCAATGAAAGATTAAGAAAAAAAAAAAATAAAGCAGAGTTCTAAGAAACACAGAGCATTGAATGTTGGCCTTGATTACCAAGAGTAATATTGTGCTGGAAAAGATAACACTGAAATGTGATAAGGCAAACCCGGATTGATATGACTGCTAAAGAACTCTGAGTTTTCTTGCTCTGCATTTATTTCCATAATCTGTCTGAATGTGATGCCAAATAGCAAATAAACCATTTTTATTTGAAAAGCTCCTACACTTCAAAAACCTATGATCAGTGGTCAGAATCCTTGAGGAAATGTCACTAATCAGTTCTTTTCTTCATCCCACTAACGTTTGTCTTTTCTTGCTCTTAGGTCTTTGTACCTTTCAGACACTTTCATCACAATTCTACCTTTGCATTGAGGTGAAATATTACCCAGTCAGTATCATCACAGCATTGCCTGTTTTGAAAGTCGTCTAGTCCAGAGAAGGAAAAAGATAGGAAGACCATGGTTTCCTCGAGAATTTTCAGTCCAGCTATTCCTATGTACAATCTCTGCTCTAGTAGTCCCTTGATAGCAGAGGATGGGAAGGTGAATAACACAACGTCTTTCTTAATTTTAAAGAAGACCAGAAGAAATTCAGCTGCCAATTCTGGCACTAGCACTTCATAAAAGACACACAAAAAGTAAATCAGTAGCCTCATAAAAATAATAGTGTGGGAAGCAGCCAACATAATTTGCTTGAGAGGAAAATAATGCCTCAGTTCCCTTTGGAATTTTCTAGCAAAATGATGAATCATGTAAGGAAAGATGGTCAGCCTGACATTGCCTACCCAGATATGAAATATTATATCCAACTTATTGTAAAATAATGAAATGTATCCAAAATCATTAATACCTATAATAGTT
>JAWWEW010000078.1:76537721-76553700 GCA_035583185.1 Anabacerthia variegaticeps | reverse complement strand
ATAATATAATATAATATAATATAATATAATATAATATAATATAATATAATTGTCAATACGAAAAATATCTCTGAGATCAAATACTTTGTATAGTCTCTTACCAAACAGATTGGGAGTTGAGTATCTTCTTTATGATTTCATTCAGGTTAAATCTTATTAAAAATAAGATTATAGAGTGAATGTTTGGAAACTGAACAGTCACAAACTAAAATGTACAACTTCAAGTTGTAGTTTATGGAAGATGATGTTTGAACTGAAAGGAACTTAAATTAAACGCACGGTTTATTACAGAATGTAAATGTTTTAACAAGCAATTTCTAACATATATAAGCACTAGAGTTTGAATTTAATTTCAAAATAGTGGTCTTTATAAGTCACATTTCATGGAATGGACTTTTCATAACCAATAAATCCCATCTTTATTTATGTCAATCAACATAAGCGTTAGTATTTGAACAGCCTCAGAAAAAGAGCACAGCAGCTGAGCAGGGACTGATCATGGACCCCGTGCCCCACAGCATAGCGTGTCACAGTTTATAAAAAGTTGCTTCTAGCCTTGTGACCTCAATTATAAAGAATAAAGATCTTACTATTGTGAATGAAACTAACTTTATTGTCTGAATCTGTAACTTCAGTTTTGTTGTCCTGGTAACTATAAAAACAGCCTTGTCATTTAACTGCTCCTTGTGTAGTGGTTATTGTTTATATCAGTGTATGGAAAATGGCTCATTTTCTACTGTGACTCCTTCTTACAATGATTGGTGCTACCTGAATTTTAATGTTCATCCCAAACTTTGATTTTCATGAATATTTCGCACACACTTAAGAGACTTTATCAGAAAAACTCCATAAATGTACTTAGTTCAGTTGAAAACACTCAAAACAGATGGCATCCAACAGAATACATATTTCAAAGCTGTCACTAAATGACTAATCCTATAGCCTCCATATTTCACTAGACACAACATTTATGCAAATTTCATTTTATTTCTGAATTGCGATAGCTCAGTTAGAGATGAATGAAGTTGATCCAGCATGAATCCAGACGTGAGTTGGCAGGAAATAAATTTATGTCATCTGAAATTAGTTGATTTTTTGTTCTGTAATTTACTTATCATTGATTACTAAATCTTCCCTATTGAGTTCCATCTTCACCTCTTACATACAGTATGGATTGACAGGATAGCTTCTTGCCTGGATAATACTGGAAGTCTAATGCTGTCTTATTGTTAGGAAAAAGAATGTCAACCTTTCTGACATTCTTCAGTGAAGAAACTTACAACCTCTTTGCAAAATTATGAAAACAAAGAAGATGAGATAAACCAGATATTTCTGATATTCACCTTGTACCATACATTTGTAAGGGTCTAAAAGCTGGTCTTAAGCTACATAACTGTTTAAAAATAGCTATATTTAGTCAACATTGGAGAAGAATTTTAATTGGTTTGTTTCTTGAGGTATACCCTGCATGTGACATCACAATAGTACTCTGCATGGACATTGGTCAAAAACGTTTCATGCTCCATCAGAAAAAGAAAGTAGAAGGTAGGAGGAATAGTTGCAGTTAGTGCATTATTTTTAAAATTAAGATTAAAGTTCTTTTTTGTTCTGAACCTTTCCTCTTTTAAAACGAATTCACATTTCTCTTCCTGTAAGGTCTATTATATCTTACAACAATTCATACTTATTCCATCACAAATGATTTGGTGTACTTCTTTGATAGAGGGACAGGGGAAAAAGTAAATTGATACACCTGATACTGAATGATAGTTGGAGCGGCATCTAAGATTCTGCATCACTGTCCTTGAACTCTGATCAAGGATAACTGCCAATCAGTCCCTTACATCTCTTTGCCATAACAAATGCTCAAGCTGAAGTTCTAATACTGAAAATCAAAAACTGGTTGTGGTCAGAGAATCTAATAGACAATGCTGGACATCAATACACCTAAAATACAAAAAAGAAATACATTTAAACAAGTACATGAAATTTGTAAAACTCTTTATATCAAACTGCTAATTATAGCATGATTGCTCTGATTAATCTTGTTCTCTCATGTGTCTTTGATGGGTATAGTGATCAGCTACACAGAAGAAAGTACTTAAGGAAGTACCATATCTGTTTCGGCATCCTTTGGAGCTAACCGAAATTATTTGGACAGTGCCATATACTCAGGAAAGAAGGAACTCTTATGGGACAACAGGTGACCCTCACCCTTTTTTAGAGAAGATAGTTTTTCAGAACTATTCAGTAAGAGAATTGCCAAAATATTTTTCTGGAATGTTTGAAAAAGTTAGATTTTTGCAGGCAAACATCGGAATGCAGAACTTTAGGTAAGATAGATAAGGGATTTTAGAGTTGTCCAGGTAGGTCTTTTAATTCACTGTACTTGTTTTTCAGAAAGGCTGTGAAGTTTCTATAGAATATTTGGTCAGAGTTCCCAAAAGGGCTTTGATTCACTAAACATTAAGTACATTAAACATCCTGGAGCCAGCTCCAAGGCACGAATAATGTTGAATCTAATACCTCAGTTATTAATAGAAAGGGATGGCTTAGCTATTGTCCAGATGAATGACTGCATGAGGAATTATTTTAAATAAAGCCCATATTCTGATGTCCTGTAAAAAAATAGTCCTAATAACATCCAAACAATACTTTAGAATAATTTCATCCAACATTTCATGAAGAACAACATTTCATTTGAGTGAATGTAGTTAGACCTATAAATGAAATACACTTACATCTGCATATGAATGCTTGAATTAGTGAATTGATTCTCATTTTACTTCCTCTTTTAAGAGAAACAGACAAATTTTCTGAAAAAAATAACAACCCTTTCATATTTCTAAATATGAAACAGTTATGAGTACAATGAATAAGCAGTTGTGTTCATATTTCCTCCCCATTGCTTGGTAGATTCTATAAAATACAATGAAGTTGAAGAAAAAAAAATCACTTTTGACTTTCTAAGGCAAAAAATCTAGTTCCAACTCAGACTTTTCAAAAGGTCAAGCCACTTGAAGTTGAACATTTCAAGTCTCAGTAGGCATTGCTTCATTGAATAGGACCAAAGCTGTGAATTTCTACTTTTCAAAATTTAGACACTATAAACGTCTCAAAAAAAAAAAAAAAAAATAGAGTTACCTAAGGTTTTGCTGGATTTTTTGCTCAGTCGTGTGGGGTTTTTTTCCGTTCAGTTATAATGCAGGTTCTATGACAATAGCTACTATAAAATGACAAGCCATATTTATAAAAATTCTGACAGCAGACGTGCATGGAAAGTTCTTTTAATTTTTTAGACAAACAACACAAAACAATATTTTTTAGGTAAAGTAAATGCAAACAAGAAAGTATATCAGGAATCTGAGAAAATACTTGGACATAAACTGATATAACATGAAAATACACTGAAAGAACAGTATAGAAAGACGATATTGTTATCATCAAGATCAGGCAACCCTTCATTGAAAAAAGTTTCTCAGTTGAAACGGGAGGTTTTCCAGTTCAAATTCCCATTCCAAGGTAAAGATTTCAGCCTCTGTGCTATGTATGTTATACTATGTACATATCCAAATACTTTTTGAAGTGTTTCTACCCAAAGTTCATTTAAGATCTGAGAAATTTTATCTTCATCATAATTAATGTCTATCTTCAGAAAGTTTCAAGTAATGTTCAAGGAACATCCTAGCCAGCTGTGGTAGCTGAAATTGCTGAGTTGTCTCAAAAATAACTGACTTTTACAGTGAAATTCATCACAGCAGCATGGTCATATTAAGAAGTATTAAGAAAATTAATTTCATTGAATAATATCGACCCATAATCACAATATAAATTCAAGAAAATTTCTTACTGAATTAATTGTTTAGATATACATAAATTCTTTTAGTAAAAAAAAACAGAAAAAAACCAAAAAAAAACCAAAACAAAAAAACCCCAACCCAACAGACCTGTTTTCTTTTGTGACATAAAGTAGCCTGTGAAAAAAGAAACCAGGTTTATGAAGAGAGGCAATCTATCATATATTCATGACAGCCACTTGATTTTACTTATGTTATCCTACATTTTTAAAAAATTGCCTCTAAATTAGAAATCCCTGTTACTGAAATGTTAAGATTCAATGTGTCCCCACCTCAAAACTTTCTGAAAAACACATGCCAATTACATTAGTAACTTTGATACATTAGCAACCTTCAAATAATATCCGTTTTTAGTCACTACGTTATGTATTTCTTATCTTTGAGGTAATAGATTTATTTCTGTAATGTACGGCCAGAAAAGGTGATCGAAGATTTCTTCTATTATCCTATTTACTATTCAATTTTCACAACCTATGACTACTTTTTACATAGTGTCATATTGATTATGAGGGAGACAATTTGCAAAGTAAGATAGCACTGCACATTTAATATTTGCTCTTTTGTTTTGTACAAGCAGACTTCAAGCACGTTCATATATATATATATATATATATATTTGAACATACAATTCAGAAACTGCTACCTCAATTATAAATCTTTTTAGCAGCCCCTTCTGTTGTATACATACATATATATATATACAGATACTTTCATCTTAAAGATGCTTTACAGTAATATTTATTGTAAAGATTTATTGTAAATACGTATTGTAAAGATTATACTCTCTCAGCCATGAACAAATGCAAGAGTTTGATAGGACCTCTGAAAAATTCAAGGAAAGGTGACAGTTTAAACTTGATGAGTCATCCTTAGGCACAATTACATTAAAAAGTATTTTCCTTCTTTCAAATTCAAGTGTGTCTGGTTGTTTTGGGACTCAGTCATGAAGAACTGAACACAACACAGATAAACAAGCTTTTTGGATTGATCATAGTCTCCCCACAGGGATGTTTAGAAAAATGAAATACATACTGCATTGAAATACAAGAAGTAAAAAAATAATTCAGTCTACTAAGTGAGAGTTAACACATTATCGAGAAAACATTTCTCTATCTTGTACCAGAATGTTTGCATGCTTTCTATTTGTTTAAATAATTTTAAGAGATGTGGAATCATTTGCACTAAATTAATAAAGATTTTGGAGTATTTCACCTCTTGTGCAGGATACTGGATAGTTAGAACACCAGACAGGTAGAACTGCTTTCTTTAGCAGTCAGATAAACTCAGCCCATTCCAAAGAGCCATGCTCAGCAACAGCATGACAGGGGATCTTAAATCTTAAACATACATTACTTACTCTTATTGGGATCAAAACTCTCGACCTTGGCCCTTCCCTGCAGGTAATGACTGTGGGGAAAAAAGGACTGAGATTTTACTTCACAAAAACTCGAGATATAGGGTGAGCTCAGCAAAGGACTAGACTACCATTCAAATGCTCCTCAGTACACTACTCATCTCAGATATATCCCAGCCTATAGTCTGGCCACTTATTCTAATTTTCTTCCTGCTGAAAACTTTACTACTTCTTCCGTGTTGATTTCTGAATTTAAGACTTCAGGAGAAGGAAGGGTTGTTTCTTTATAAGAGTCATGAGAAATGTGCAAGTCCATGTACTTGAGGATGAAATGGCAGACAGAAGTGCTACCTTAAACCCCGTATCAATGGGAAAAAACTACAAACTCTATGAAGTAAAAAATGAGTGAAGAAGAGAAAACTTTCTCAGAGCTTCTGCTCTTTTCTGTACTTAACTCTGGAACACTACAGTCCCTCTGTACAATAAAAATAATGATAAAAAGAAAACTTTCCATGAAGCATTTTGCTGTGCATTGGAAGGGCCAAAATATTCAAACGGGAAGCATCATGAAATTTATTGGAAATGGCTCAATGAGAGTACATACCAGCAAAAACACTTGAGCAACAGCACTGGCAGCTGCCTCCTAAGAGAGAATTCTGCTAACAGAACAGTTGGCTTGGAAAAGGAGAAGGAGGAAAATAACTTCAGCAACTGGAAGCCAACCATCTCTCTCTTTCTCAGAATCAGTCTGACTGAGAGTTACAGCAAGTTATCATGCTGGGAGACACCACAGAAAATTAAATAACTTGAGCAGCAACAGTAAGACTTTGGAAATTACTCTTCAACACTAATACTAAAAAGGAAAAAAAGTACTGTGAAATGTGGAAAAAATTCTCTCTGTGAACCATAAGCCTAAGCCAAAAGAGTTGCATATCTTCAAAATTATTGAAGAATTTCACCACTAAGATTTTATGATTTCAACTGAAATAATAGAATCATACAATCATTTAAATTGGAAAGGACCGTTAAGTTCATCGATTCCACCAGTAATTTACAGTTATTGTTGAGAATATGTTTTCACTAGAAATTGTTAGATCATTTCCTCTTTATACATTTGAAGTAAGATATTGCAATAAGTTAATTAAATAATAAAACTAGCAGCAAGTTATGAATCAAATCAAGTATCTGGCAGAAAGAGGATGTTTATTAGGACATAGATAAGAAACAAGTCGTGGGTCAGTATCTGAAATCAGCTAATGAATACTGTACCTGGTGACAGTACAATAACGGAAAATAAGTATGTGAATGTGCCTTGTTTAGTAGTATTCTGTGTGTTAGTATGTGGTGGTTTAGTTTTCTTGGTTTTGGTCTAGGCCTTCCCTGGTAACAGGGTTATAACTAAGGAAGTATTCCACACCATTCCTTTATGTAATCAGGTGTATATAAGATGAGGAGAAAGGTTTCCTCACTGCCTCTATCTTCCTTTGAGGTGTTTGGAGGACATCAGGTCTCAGTGTATTTGCTTAGCTCATATCTATGGGAGCTGAGGTCTATCTGAGAAGCTGGTGTCCCAGCTGCACAAAGGTGGAGAAACTGCTTCTCTTGAGGGGAGTTTGGGGAGAATTTATTGTGTTAGTTACTTTATTGAGCTTTCCCCTGAGTTTTCGAGTGTGTGTATCTGTTTTGGTTTGGTTTTACCCATTTTTGTCCCTCTTCCCTTTCCCCTTCCGGCCTTTTCCCTTTTGGGGTTGTTTGGGATTCTTGTTCTGTGTATTCATAGTGTTTAATTGTATACAACTGTAATATATGTGAATATATATATACTTTTATTACAATTGTCTTTGGGTACTTTTTTCTCTCAGGAGAGGGCAGTCTGTGTGGTCAGCAGCTGGGTTTGGCAGGGAGCCAAGCCAAACCTCCACATTGTAATACACACATTGTAGAATGTAGGACCATATTTTGCACTGTAACGTCCTGGTGACATATGAAGAGCAAGGGAGTAAGATCAGGAAGACCAGATGTCTACCACCTGTTCATATACAGGGATGGTCCTTCCTCTAGTAAAGACATATAAATATCTTTTAAAAAGTTAAACATTTTACTGCACCATGTCTCAAGGCAAAATGAGATAACTAACTTAACAACAAAGTCTACGACACAGCCAATCAACCAACCGAACCACTAAAATGCAACCAGAGTGTGCATTTTGGAACCCTAGCACATTACCTACTATATCAAAAGAGAGACACAATGGGCCCTTGTTTGAACTGTATAGCTCAGAAGTTGTACCAGAAGCTGATGAACTTCCATCACATTCTGATATGTACTTTGGGCTGCATGTTTGGATTCAGAAGTTCACAGAAAATGTGCCATGGGGGAAGAGGGGTGGGGGGAATGAGGGGGAAGAAAAGGGGGAAATGAATGCTCATATCTGAGAAAAGAAAAAAGCTCTGCTTACCAAACACATTTATTTTCTATGGCAACTCTTCATGGACAAGGCTTCACCCGGACCTCTCAGAAAATTCTGAAAAACACTACACCTTGTCCTTGAAAAGAACACAGAGTCATACTGAAATAAAATCAGGAATCTCTTTTCTGTTAGTTCTAAGGGGGCACTTGAAAAATTCCACTCTAATTCTTTCTGGCCAGGCAGTATTTTCATTTGGACCTTTTGTGTACTATCATCTCTTTTCATATATCTTACTATTATCAACCACAAAGAAAAATTGTGACATAAGATGTCACTATCACTGTGTATATCATAAGCATTTTCTGCTTATTTGATGCCTTTTAGATGGGTTAGAAACCTCCACATGGGCTTGGAAAATAATCTAAGATGTTTCTTAATTGTGGCCTGGATAAAGAGGAGGGGAAAGAAAAATAGTCCAGAGAGAGGAGCAAATTGTTAAATAAGACAATATGTTTATAGGTAAATTTAAAGAACAAGTGTAGTTTAATTAATCTTCTTGTCTTATTAAAATATTAAATGTCTCTCTTAAGTGAATATTACACAGACATGAATAATTTTTTGCTAACCTAGACGTTGTTAACGTTCCATGGATATGCCAGTTATGTCGCTCATTCCCCTAGGATTAGATTTCATTATGTTTATCCATAGCAGTTAGTGAGTTACTATGCATGAAGATTAAATTATTCTAATGAGACAACTCATAAAACAGAGAAAAAGCATCATGAGGGAACATGACAAAATTTTACTTCATGATGATACTTTAATCCAGCACCTAAAGTATGCAAACTTAAATATCTATCAACAGCAGAGTACCTTCTACTTGCTATAATAGAAGAGGTTCAAGAGACTGTAAACCTTCTTTAAACTGACTATAACTTAGATTGAAAAGGAAAGTGTATGAACTTTGGAAGTAAGAACAGATGACACATGAGGACTACAGAGATGTCATTTGTCGCTGTAGAAAGAATATTTATGAGACCAAATCTTGGGCTGAGTTATCTGGACAGTACTGTGAAGGACAAAAATAAACAAAAACAAACAAGCAAACAAACAAAAAAAAAACAACAAAAAAAAAACTCTTTTAAGAATAAGTTAAATTAAATTAACAGTAAAACAGAGATTAGAGGTAACATTTTTCTGGTACTTGATGAGGTTAGTTCACTTACCTATAGGGACAAAGAAAAAACAGAAATATCTAATTACTTCTTTGACCCCGTCTTCAACACTGATAATGGGCCCTGGGACACCTAGAGCCCTGTGTAGAACAATTGTGACTGGAGAGGTGATAAACTCCCAGCCAACTCTATAGTTCAAGACTTTCTGCTCCACCTGGATACTTGCAAATCCATAGAGCCCAACAGGGATTCATTATAGCATACTTAAAGAGCGGACAGATATTAGCACCAGAATTCTCTCCATTGTTTTTCAAAGGTCTTGGAAATCTGGAAAGGTCCCGGTGGACTGTAAGATAGAAAATGTTGTTCTGATTTTCAAGAGAGGTAAGAAGGAAGACCCTATTAATTACAGGCATGTCAGTCTTACCAGTGCCTGGTAAAACTATGACGAAGGTTATTCTCGGACTTACTGAAAATAATTAAGGCACAATGCAGTCACTGATCACAGCCAGCACAACTTCATGAATGCAAAGTCCTGTTTAACTATCTTACTTTTCTATTGTTACAAGATCATGTACATAGTCGACCAAGAGAAGCCAGTAGATGTGAATTTTATTTCTTATTTTAAAAAAGCCTTTGCTACTGTCAATCATAGCATCTTTTTCTGGACAGATACACACTATGTGATGGCTAACTCATGAGTCAGGCTCAAAGGTTTATAATAAATGGGGTTACATCAGGCTTGGTGGTCAGTCACCAGTGGGGTTCCACAGGGGTCAATTGTTCTTCAATGTTTTTTTAAATTATCTGGATGCAGGAGTGGAGTGTACATTAAGTTTATTGATGATGTTAAATTAGAATGAGCTATGGACTCCCTGAGGAGTAAAGAGGCTTTACAGAGAGATCTGAACAGACTAGAGAGCTGGGCAATCACCAGAGGTGTGAAATTTAACATGAGCAAGTGCCATATTCTGCACTTGGGATGGGATAATCCTGGTTATACATACAGGGGGGGGAAAGCAACAGTGAAAATGTTTTGATGCCTACAGTGCCTCAGCTGGCACTATAGAAAACTATAAAAAGGGATCAGTGAGAGCTTCAGGGAAAACTGAAAAAACAAGACCAAGTTTGTCACTGTCCATTGCATATACAAGATCTGGTTCCTGTGTAAATATCTAGGCTGGTATGATTGAAAGCCTTTCATGTGCACAGGGACTAAAGAAATCATTGCATGAGTCAAACATTTCACACATACACTGAGGAAATTCTTTTAAGTCTGAACTACAGTCAACTGCTACCCAGAGCAGATGGCTGCATTGTGAGCATAACTGTAAAAGTTTCTTTACTGTGGAAATGGCTGTCATACCAGAATGTCTATTCCTGTGTTTATGTGAGACCTGTACTGGTCTTTCATCCTGATTTTTATTTTTTTCTGAATTTTTTGGTATATGTTTACTATATTTGTTTCAGGTGAATCACAGAAACAGAATATCTCAGGTTGGAAGACATCCATAAGAATCATCAAGTCCACCCTCCTGGTCTTTTGCAAAATGACCTAAACCTAAACAAACTAAACCATACAACTAAAATTGTCTAGATAATCTGGAAATCTGTCAGGCTTGGTGCCATTGTCTCTCTTTGGAGAGAAGTGAAGAACTTTTTTCCTAATGCCTAACTGAACTTGAACCATATTTTGCATATTTCTGGCCCATGTAAGCGGTTTTAACAGTACCTCAACAGGAAACAGTCAAAACTGTTTCACCTACATAGCAGTGGAAACCACAGAGACCTTCATACCACCAGGAACATCAATTTTTTTATTTTTTTTACCTTCTACAGCCTAGAGTTGTGGAAGGAAAAAACCGTAACCTCTTCATCAACAGAAGTCACTGTTATATCAAGGGACATTACTATAGCACATGAACAAAATCGGGACTATACAGGTAGGCATTCAGTCAGACTGGCCACCTTAATGGAATCCAGACATGAAGAGCTCAGTCTGTCCTTTCCTATACACAGCTGGGTACCTTGTTTTCCCATGCTTCTATTCTATTACTTGTTTATTTTTACAAATAAGTTATCTCTAACAGTGAGAAGATTTCTTCAAAGAATTACATTTTAGCAAATCTTTTAGTGTGAACACGCAATTTATGTCTGTACATACGTGTCTATACATGAACACACATGAAAGTTCAGTTTCATTATAGTCTTTGCAAACACTCCATTATGGTTTATTGCCAAGAAAATAGAACTGCCATTTTTATTCATTACATTTAGGCAACTTCCCATTCTGTTCCCTGTATATCTCATTCCACAAAGTTCATGCACATCATGTGTTTTATACCGGTGGTTTTAATCTCAATGACTTTTCTACTGTGATCTTGTAAAATGAGAAAGCACTTAATTAAGAGATGTACTACCATTCTAATCTGACAATAACAGCAAAAAGACAAGTGTTATATCTTGACAATTGTCAATGACATTAATAGATTTGAAAGCAGAATAACAAGGTAATCTCTATGTTCCTAAAGTTACGTGATTAATTTCAGAGGTAAACCTTTGTTAAAGACCTCTGACCTTCTCATAACATTTTCAACTTTTAGTTGTTTAGTTTTTGTTTTTTTCTGTAGTGTGAAGACAGTTTTGGTTTCCCCACCTGAAGAGTGTGTGTAACATAAAAATCAGATATCTAATCTGAATTAAAAGATGAGTTTTATGATATCAAGTTAATCATTATCTGTGTTTGTTAGTGTTCAATTAGTTAATAGTTTTTCCAGTTTGATCTTTCCTCTTTTACAGTCAGTAAACACCTAGTGTTAACCTAGACTTATTCCTACATTCAAGTACTGCACCACAATACTGAATGGTCTATTGTTTCTTTTTGCTTTGAGTACTCAACAGTGGAAAGAAGTGTTTTCTTTCACAATATTTTTTCACATATCACTCTTAGAGGAAACTTAAAATTTGCTTGAGGTTTTTTGGAAAATAATACATTTATTGCAATAAAGAGAGATTATTTCATCTCATAAAATCCAACAGTCTAACAGTTAAGAAGGAAAAGGTTAAGGAGTTAGGAGAAAAAGCTGATAAAATTTCTTTACAAAATGAAATTGTAGAAATGAGTCTATCTACGTGAAGTTCTAGTAGTGAAAAAGTAGTAATTACCAGCAAAAGCTTTCAATAAAATGTCGGGCTGGAATTAAACAGAGAACTTTTTCCAGGGTTTTATCTTCCATATACAAATTGAGTATATATGAATGAAAGAGTGCTGCACTCAAAAAGGAATA
Organism: Anabacerthia variegaticeps; assembly: GCA_035583185.1. Lineage (NCBI taxonomy): Eukaryota > Metazoa > Chordata > Aves > Passeriformes > Furnariidae > Anabacerthia > Anabacerthia variegaticeps. Next base: position 76,541,617 of record JAWWEW010000078.1, on the reverse strand, counting down.
TGAGTACTGTGACATTAGCTTATGCTTGACAAGAGAACATGTAGTGTTAGGAATAAATGTACAATAAAAATGCTTGACATCAAAGATGAAGATTTACATTTCCCCATTTGCCCCTCAAGAATAAAAAAAAATTATGGCCTATCAATTTCATTTTTTTCTCTGAGCATTCACAAATTTACAAATCACATATTATTATTAGAAACCGTGTTCAGAGTGTCATTAAACTAACACTGTACTTTGAGAATTTTTCCAATCATCTCTGTCATTCAAGTAAAGTGCTAGTTTTTCTTATCAATTATTATTTTCCAATTCTTTCAGTCAAAAGTCTAAAACTGCATAGCAAAGACATTTCTCTGATCTGACCTCTCAGTTCAGTTAATTGGCTATGCTACATTTTTTAGCATTTGATTTGAAAGCAAAATATGTTTTGTTTTATGATACGATACAATATGATTAAAAGGCATTAAAATCCATGTTTATGCATGTTGTCTAATTACATATTCTTTTCTCTGTCTCAGTCTTTATAAATGTATGAAGAGGAGAAAACTACTGCTCACTGACTCCATAGAGACACCATGACAATATCAAGAGGAAACATTTTTATTTCAGTACCTAATGGATTTGCCTCCTGAGCAAAACCACTCAATAAGGAAAGTGCCAGGAATAGAAAAGCCATTCATTAGAGTATGCAGCTCATTGTGATCTGCACTGGCTTCATCTGTGCTAAGTGATTTAGCACAGAATTTAGAATTGTTGGAGAAATAGATTTTTTTTTTTTCAGATTTGTTTACTTTGCCAGATTCAGCGATTATTTAAGTTCACATTCTGATTTAAATGACACAAAAGAACCTTCTATTTCTCTCAATATAGGAAAATTAATGTTTTGGTTGGCCCTGGAACTAAACTTTGTTAAAAAGAGAAGCTATTTATTTGAGGAGACATTCTGTACAATTTAACTGTTAATTATCAGAAGGATTTTTTTATTCAGAAAGTAGAACTGGAAGCATGTGATGACTGCCTGCAAGACTACCACTCTATACTAGAGTTTGCATGTGAGTCAAGGCTATCCACAAGGTAGTATGTCAGAGCTGTAATTTCATATTCTGAAAGACAGAGGCAATACAGAATCTTAACATTTTTTCATGATTTTAAATAAAGAAATTCTTAAAAGAAACTCATCTCCTATAGATGTCTTCACTATTAAATATTACTAATTCACCTCCAAAGTACAGTGTGGAATTATATAGCATTATTAATTTACAACACAGTTTCATAGTATTGATTATATTAATAATCAATTACCCTGGTAGACTCTACTGACTACAGTGCAATTCATTATGTGAACAGAAGAAAACCCAAAACCCAAAAAATCCAAACCAAATTAAAATATATGTTTTCCCAGATAACTTAGGCAGGTTACCCCAAAACTTCAGTAAGAATATATGTGATTTGGAAATTTTTAATTTCTTATGATGATCGCATTTACTTATGCATTTTTTTCTTTATAGTGTGTAAAATGGATTTTAGCTCACTGGATGAATTTTAAGTCTTCTGAAATATCAATTTCTTATTGCAAGGAATTTCAGATCAAAAGACATACTAGACTGGTATTTCTGAAGTTATAATATTATCAAAACAAAAATGCCACCTGTTTTTCAACTAAATATACAGTGACTTTGAAAGAGGATATTAACTCTAATTCTACTGTTACCACCGAGGTTAGATATCCCTCTTTTCATTCCTATTTCCTCTCATGGATATGAACAGGTTTCCAGAAACCCTTTCCCAACAAACAAACAAACAAACCAAACCAAAGCAAAAAAACCCAACCCATACACCATCTTCAACTGAGGGACATTGAGATGCCTCTTTGCATCAAGTTACACTCCGATTTATAATACTGTAAAATAAAAGAGGTTTTATCAATACTTCTTAATTGGAAGATCATAGATGAACAAAAAAGTCCTCTCACCACTTTTCCAAATATTTTTGAGTAAAAATAAATGAGCACTGAGCATCCTAATCAGATTTCCAGGAGCACTGTAAAAAGAAAGCACCTGTGCATGTGTTACATGTATTACAGTAACACTGGTAGACCCTACTGACTGCAGTACAATTTTAGGTAGTGTCATTTATTTTGGTAGGGTAAAGCCACATGATTTGATGTGAGATGGCAGTAGAGGAAATAATTAGGTTTGAAGCATTGGGTAGAAACTGAAATTTGCTCTGGGAGAAGGGAAGAAGTAAATGAAATATACTACTCTTTCATGTGGTTTAAAATAAAGTATTAACTACAGAATTCCTCAGTTGGCTGAGCAGGAAAAGATTAATGCTATTATTAGATTAACTCAGATCTGCTTGAGCAAATTATAATAACATAAAAGTGCTGGTGTTGGACAAAACAGCAGCATTTTAAGGTAAAAAATAAGAAGAAGCCATTATTGTCATCTCCCATGGCTCTCTGTGATACTTTCTGCTAAATGAAAAGCCACCAACACATTGCACTTCGAGTCTCTCTGAAGAGTGTCATCCCAATCAATTTGTCAAAGGCCAAATAGACATACTCATCTGAGAAATACAAAGCAAAATCCAGTATTCAATTGCATTAAAGACACTTTTGCTCGAGAGAGATACTTAGAAAAGAAGCTATTTTATTTTCTGGTAGCTCAGATATGTGCTTCTTTATTATGGCTGTTTTACATTAGGTTGTCAAGTGAGTGACAGAGTATTCAATGACAATTTTTTATTTCAAATCGCAAACTTCAAAACTAATTTGTCTATTCAGAGACTTACTTTCAGCAAATTACAATTTTTACCATAGTTTTTAATTTAAAAATATCCTTGATTTATCCTGAAATAAAATCTTGAGGCTTTATCCTGAAGAAATCTGCAATTCTGAAGTGATGGTACCACAGAAAATTATGTACAGTATTGATGAAAGAAATAAATTATATAATACTTTAAAAACACTAAGCACGTAAAACCACCAGAACAGTACTGATATTGGAAGCAAGAACACTTAGGTCTAACAATTTGCATTGGTTAAGGAATGCACAGCTCCATTTGAAAAATACAATTTCCATCTCTATAAGATGACCTGAGAAATCTGAAATTAGACTAGCCTTTCAGACATTTCTTGACAAATTAGCTATTTTGTTTAAATTTTTCAGCTCTCTGTAAAGAGCTGAGACCTGAGAAAAGAGACTTATGGTCTGGACAACCTATAGTAGAATAGAAGGTGACTGGCCAATGTGCCATTCGTAATATCCATTAGTAATAATTAAATAATGAAAAGTCCATGAAAGTTATCTGGGAAACTGGAAAGTATATTTCCAAGCACTTTATTCACACAGAAAAACATAGTTTGGTTTTTGAAAGTGTTAGTCAGACTTTTAGGATATATCTCCAAAAAAATTCGTATTTCATACAAATAAAACAAATCTTATTGGGATGAAATAACATATTAATTAATAAATAAATAAGCAAAATAATGAAACACAACTGTAGCAAGAAACTATATAAAATACAAAATAAAATTTAAGGTGGAAAATACCCCCTGTTTTCAAAGAGATGTTAAAATTTATGGAACTGTGGAAAACTACTTCTATAGCACCTACTATTTTTCAGGTCAAAATTATTTACAATAGGTCTTGAAATCCAAAAGTAGGCAAGAATAAAATATAGTTTAGAAGAGTAATATAATTTTTTTGATACGGAGAATGGTAGATAACTGATGCAACCTTGTAGTCTGTAGAGTACTTTTTTGAGGTACAGCTACTTTTCTGAAGTTTAACAATTTTCCATGAGCATCCCATTTTATCCCCTTATACCTTTATTTTCCCATTTTTTTTACTGTCCAAGGCACCTTGACCGCTTCCTCTGACTATCCTTCTCAT
>JAWWEW010000078.1:76426375-76537621 GCA_035583185.1 Anabacerthia variegaticeps | reverse complement strand
TCCCCTTATACCTTTATTTTCCCATTTTTTTTACTGTCCAAGGCACCTTGACCGCTTCCTCTGACTATCCTTCTCATCCCACTTATTCTCAGAGCAAATTATTCTCAGAGCAAATTATTCTCAGAACTATTTCGCTTTATTAAAACTATATGCATAAAAGTAGGAGGAAGATTTGAGATTCTTGATATAAATTATTACCTTTTGGAGCTCTTCTGAAATAATAATTAAGATTGTTCTCAGTGGAAAGTCTTTGCTTTGATAATGTAGTTTTAGAATACAAATGTACACTAGGTACACTATGTAAGTATTTCTATGCCATTAGCATAAACTGCTTACATGTTAGGTTATAAAGTTAGGCATGTATAGCAGTGGCTGAATAAATCATGCTGAAATCAACACTTCATTTTTCTTCTCTAGATTCAAGCAGATAAATGTCTCTTCTCAATGCTTGGGGTGTGATTCTGGGAATTATAACAATGGCAAAGGAATGAATTATTAATGAGACAAATAATGACTGTTCTTGCCCAAACGTACTTCTCTAGATTTAGGTATCCAGAGAGGACTTCTACATGTTGTTTTGTTGTTTTGTGTTGACGAAAATTGTGGCTGCAGTGAGAATGTTTTCTAAAACACTGGGTATACTACTCAAAAAAAAAGCCAATAGGAAAGTATACTGTGGGGTTTTTTTCCAGGTAGGAAATAAAATCATCTCAGTAAACTGAATTACAGACTGATTTTCAAAAGCAATCAGATTGTACACTTGAGAACTTAAAAAAAAAAAAAAAAAAAAAAAAAATCAGAACTACACACCTAAATAGATATGTAATTTTGTCAGGAGCATGGAATGGTTCACACACACTTCAGTAGGGTTTGCTACTAATTTCTGTTCTATCGCTCTATTTTATGTGCTTAGACTAGGTTGGTTCTTTGAATTTAGATATAAATATGTAAAATAACAAAAAAATATAGTTTTTTCTCAAATAGTTTAGGAGTTTAATAGTTCGCCAGTCATAAGCAGTCATTGCCTGAAAAGAAGGGCTTGGTCCAACAGAAATGTTTCTAGAAAAAATTTGTGCTAGCCTGAAGATTTCTGTGAAGAAAAGGTGTTCAGTACCTATAAAGTGACTAAAGATCACTCTACCTAGAGAAACAGATGGGGAATTTGAACTGTGGAGTCCTATTCAGCTGTAAGTGCATCATAATGAGTTGGGATTTGAGCATTTCTATTAACCATTTTGTCCCTTAGGTTCTTCTTTCCCTTGGACTGTATTATAGATGCCCCAAAAGGAAATGCTCCATTTACAGTAGAAGAAAAAAGTATTCATTGAACCAACTCAAACTTTGTTTTTCTTCTAAGAATCTATCCATCCCTCAGAAACTACTGTTTGCAGTTTTTATGACAAATCAGTCTATCACCCAAGAATATGTCTACAGTGCTAGCCCGTATGAGTTTTTAAATATAAACAGATGGGGGTAAATCCAACATGTATTATTTGAGATTTTTTTTTGTTGTTGTTCATTTTAACTTGGGTGGGCTTAACACCACAGATCACTTCTGGAATATATCTATAAATACTGCAGTAGAACACCACTTTTTTTTTTTTTTTTTTTTTTTTTTTTTTAAATTCAGAGATTTATTAATTCCATCAGTAACTACTACCATCTAATTGAATTGTTGGTACAATTTTCCAGGACACTTTCAGAAGGGTCTTATTTATCCAAAATAGTTTGCATGTAAAAAAGACAGAAATGGGGTGAAGGATGGTGGACAATAAAAACAGACAAACACATTTAATAATAAGAATTCAACACAAAAAAGTAACCTCCTAACAACATTTCAGACTTTCCAGTGGGCAAAAAAATCCCAAACAAAACAACCCAACCACTCAAGTGTTTCTTCTGCTTTTATAATATTCAGAACAGCAACTCTGTGGATCCAAACCAACAATCTTGTAACCTTTAAATATGGTAATTCCCTTCTATTCCAAGAATTTTCTACATGTGTATGTGTGTAAGCATGAGAGAAAGAGATTGTGTGCATATACAAAGAGAGAAACAGGTAGAAATCTGACAGGATCTGTGTTAAAAAGGTGCTATTTAGCTACTCCAGATGCTAGGAAATATGAATGCTGCAATTATTTTTAGACTTTTTTAGGATGCTTTTGTTGCACTACTGTTCAATTAAACTCCATCTTGGATGGAGAGGCAAAATACATGGTTTATCAGCCACTGCTGTATTCACGCGTACAGGAGGAGATAGATGTTATCACTTTGTCAAGTAATACTTGACAAACAGTTATTCCTACAACAGAAAGAGTGGGTGACCTTGATAATATATATTTCTGTCACTCCATTATCTCTCCAACTGAGATAAAGAATAAGGTCAGTAAATCAGACCATCACTGTTTACCACTCGAAGAATAAAATTCTGCACAATTTTCATTCTACTCTCACTACTGGGAATGCCAATAACTGTATGAACTTAAGATACTTCTTAAAAATATGTTTTTAAAGTTTAATTTCACCATGTTGTTAAAAACAACTTTCGTTCATTCTACACCACTATGCTAACTTCTTCACTTTGCTAAAATAAACTATAATGCTCAAACATATAAATACACAAAAGTCACGTTTGCAAAACTGATAAAAAGAACTCAATCTTCTCGGGGTTTCCCAGCACACCCAAGAGTGCTTTATTTGTAGCATCCAAATTATTGATGGATGTGTCATCAAACTGTATTATATATGTACTCTTCAGCATAAATACTGAAAGCAGAAAGATTTTTACTGAATTGAATAAAACTAAGTAAAGAATGACATTCAGCATGAATGGACAGAAGCTATGATTGCAAGAGGTCAGATTTTATGATACTTAGCGGTCTTACTACTGAATTATACTTATTCAAAATTAATTACTTCTAACATGTAAAGGTTGGAAAAACTAGCCAGAAAATTACCTTTTGGAAATAAAGATTTTGCTACCAGAATAATAGAATTCATTTCAGATTCTAAATGTTATATTTTTTTCATGTAGATTCATGTGCCTACTGTCCTGACCTTTTAATCTAAGAACCCACATACTTCTGTATATTTAGATGTGTGGATAATCCAAACTAAAGAGATATGCACAATGACAGCCATACTACCACTAGTTAAATGCAGAAGAAGAAAGTGTTTAGGATGGACACAGGCCATAAATACAGATGGTAATAGGCAACATATCCAGCTATTGGGGTGTGCCAATTTTATGCAGTGATGAGCAGTAAAACAGTAGAAATAATATTATGTGTGATACAAATGAATTGTGAGCTGACCATAACAACTCCAATAGACCTGAGGTTATGTGGCCAGTTATTCATTTGTTGTCAAAAAGTCACAGCACATTCAGAAAACACAGTAATTAAGAGGAAAGATACAAGAAAAGAACAGAAACTTCAATGTGTTATTGCATGAGCCCGTGCAATGCTACTGTTTGTGCTGAGTTTGGGTTGATGTCACAGAAAGGGTGCAGCAGAACTAGCGGAAAATAGGAAAAAGCCTGTGAGAAATACCGAGTATAGGAAATGGGTTGGGCTTTAGGAATGACAAAACAGACTGTAACCATTGAGCTTTGAAAAGTGAGAACTAAGGAAACAAAACAGATGTGCTTGGTCATTGGCATGACAGAGATCAAATGTAGCCAATTTTTCACCTTGTGCAAGCAAGCCAATGGACTTTTACCTTGTATTCTGAAAGGAAAAGAATATACCGACTGTGCAAGGATAAGCAAATTTCACTTAAACTGAAATAAAAAAGAAGTTTACAGAGGTGAAATTAACTTATTCTAGACTGAATCTGAAGTCATCTTAAGATCACATAGTTTCTACCTGAAATCAGGGAGTACCCAAGAAGTGCTAAATGTAACCATATACTTTTCAATATCTTTATGAACCTTAATATTATATTTGGAATCTAATTATAACAAAACAAAGGAAAAAAAAAAAAGTAGAACTTTTGTGTTCATTTAGCAACCCTAAACACCACATTGATTCATTGTGAAAAAGATGAGCCTTTATGAAATTCAGTGACTTCATTATGGAGTCATTCAATCAACTTGCTATTTGTTTTATATCATGATGCGTCACCATTATGAACTTGCCATTAAAGTGGGATATGGAATGGAAAAAGGGCTCAGAAAATTTACTATTAAATTTTGAAAAGTCAGGGGATTTTAAAGATGGTATTTTCAGATCACATTGAATGGAGCAGGCTGAAAAGTACTCCTTAGACTATTAGCATTATTAACCACTGACTTTATGAAATAGTCATACTAGAAATAGTTATTTTCCTTTTTACATTTTCTAGCAATGAAACAAATTTTTATTTGAAAAGGGAAACAAACAGCCTTCTAAGAAAGTTGCTGAAAACAACTGACACACAGCATTTTCTAATAGACTTCGAGCAATATGGAATATTCTGAATGCAGTTTTAGTCCTCAACCATAAAAAATGTAATTTTGCTTTTAAAAGATTTAAGACAGACTATAAGATATATGCCTGTAGTAATTCGTACTTATCGTCTCTGAAGCAGCTTCTTATTCAGCAATTTTAGTGAAGGAAGAGCACCCCAATCTTTGTGTACCTGAAGTGGCAAAAAAGGTGTCTGAAGGCAAAAAATTGTCCAAAGTTGATTTGACCAAAATATATGAGCTAAGAGTAGATTCAGAAAACAGGTTGCAGCATATAAGTGAAATCTATTGTCAAGTTTTACTTTTAATGTCAAGATAACTGTAAGTTTTCAGATTTTTAGACGATAATGTGATCTACAGTTACTGACAGCTATGCTCAAAGTAACTTCTTAACCTTTTCCTGTGCTTCTTTGTCCTGTTTAAAATATTACCTTTCATAGCTTTTGCCATACTGAAGAGACAATGTTAAATTATGCAGTAGACAAAAAGAAAAATCAGGGGAAAAGTGGCATAGGAGAAAGTGTTCCAAATTCTGACTTATTCTCATCACACTATTTACCAATTAAGAAAGAGAAGCAAATTTTTTTCTTTTTTTCTTTTTTTTTTTTTTTTTTTTTTTTTTTTTTAAGGAGCTTACACACAAACATAGAAGAGACCTTTATTTAAAAAGGTTACTTTGAGAAACACCTTTGTGCAAAATTAGAAAACATTGCTGGTCAAATATGTAATACCTTCTATTCATTAACTCTGCTAAATGGGAAAACAAACATTGTTTAAAGCAACAATTATACTGTCTAAAGCTTATATAATGATTATGCATATTATATATTATTAACTCATTGACATATATAGTTATATACAACATATATATTAATGAATTTATTCATTTAAGAAGTTGTGTTAGTTATCATTAAAAAATTGGTCAGTTAAAAATTCCTTTTTTTGATCTTCTACTACATTGGAACTTCCAGCTGAGATTTCAGTCCTCCTTAGAATTACAATATTAATCAAAAGTCATGATTGTGGTGTGATTAGTAGGTAACAAAGGTCACAGAACAGAGGTCACCTTCATAGTTAAGTAGATGGTAAAAATAGAGAAATGTCCTGACTCTAAAAAACTCCTTCTATCTCACTGTTTCTTAAAGTTACTACTCCAAATCCAGACAACCAGACAACTTTTCTGAAGCATGCTGTCCAGCTAACAAAACCTTTGCTGACGAAACTTATCTCCTTCCCTTGACTGTAAACAGAACTTAAGAAAAAAAAAATCCCCCAAAACATAAGAACAAAAAACCCTTCTTCTGGTAGAATCTCCATACATAAACCAGAACATATGTGTGCTTTAAGGCTGTGCTTCATTTTCATTTTGAGCTTGTCTTTCAGGAGAGAAACCTGTCATTTATTATCTCTTGTGACAAAAAGCCTAAAGGTAGTATACAGTTTCCCACAATTGCAAAAGCTCTTGGAATCAACAGGACTTAAGTCAAACAACTCTACAATATTAGGTAGCTTGCTTTTTTTTTTTTTCTTATATGACAGAAAAATAGAAAAGTCACAACTTTGATTCTACTTCTTTCACAAACCTCTCCAAATTCCATATAAAATTTACAATAAAACCTGGAAATTTGTATTGTGTATTCATATCATGTATTATTTTAAAGGTGTTTATGTACAAAATTTCACAAAGAAATCTGCAGTCTATTTAAAATAACTTTCTTTCTCTCACAACCTAGCTAGAGATACCTAGCTTTCTCATACAAGAAAGATTTTTCTGGAGTGAAAGTGACAGAGACATACAAAGAAGATGGAGAGATTAGAGCATCTGTCATATGAGGAAAGGCTGAGAGGTGTGACATTTTGGCCTGGAGGAGTCTTGGGAGGATCTTACTGATGTATACAAATACCTGCTTTTGAAAGAATGAAGATGAGGGACCCAGACTCTTCTTGATGGGTGGTGTCCAGTAGCAGGACAAGAGTCAATGGGCACAAACTGAAACACAGGAAAGCACATCTAAAGACAAGAAAACAGCTATACTGTGAGATTGATGAAAGACAAGCATAAGCTTTCCAGGGAAGTGGTGGAGTTGCTATACTTCGAGACATTCAAAACCCAAGTGGACACAGAACTTAGCAAACTGCTTAGGTTGCCCCTGCTTCGTCAGGGAAATTGACCAAATGAACTCAGGGTATCTTTTCCAACTTCAATCATTCTGTAATTCTATTTTTTTTCCACTGCTTCCTCCAGTGTTTTCTCTTCCCTCCTCCAAACTCCGGACCCCAATCTTTGATTTTCCTCAGGCTGCAGATAAATCTCACAGGGCAAAACTGACAATATGCTACAGGGAACTTTTTGATTCATACACATGAAGTCGTAAGAAACACTTTGACATGAAATCGTGTGTTTTCTTTCAGTTTAGTTTTCATAATACATTGAACTATGTGCTAATTAGCCACAACTAAGGCAACCTAGAACAATAGTCTGAAAGGAGTGTGATGTCAGAGGCTGCTGCTGTATAAAGTAATACAGGTAACCAACCTCCTTGAATTCCTTAGTGCCTTCTTTCTTTTCTCCTTCCATCACTTTTTCTTTCACCCTCTCTGGACCCTTCCTGAATGTGGCAAGTTATAGTCTTTGAAGCAAGTGTCATTGTTGATCTGAGGAAGGACCCAGCACTGCTAAGATAAATGAATTCTCCAGCACCCCAAGTGCATGAAGTCTGCAATTGCTTCATCCTGGTTCTTGTTCACTTGCCAGAGGTATAGCAAAAGCTATCACCACTTAATGGAAGAAATGCAGCTTTCACAGGACTGTGAAGGAGGCTATATTCATGCTGTGCTGCTTCTCCAGAATCTGAAGGTACTAAAAGCTGGAAAATCCATGAAGACGAATCTAGCAAAACTAACAAAATACTTAGTTTTCAGGAACACCAGTTGGGACAACTTTTAGACCTCTTCTAATAATTAAATTAAAGTTGAATATTCTAAATTTTGCAGTGGGTTTTTGGTGGGGTTTTTTTGATTTTTTTTTTGGGGGGGGGGTTTATTTTTTTTTTTTTTTTTTTTGTTTTGTTTGGGATTTTTTTTTTTTTAATGATCCCTTTAGGATAACTTTATCATGTTTGGTGCTTAGAAGGGCAAACAAGTACTAGGCAGCAAGGTCTACACCTAAATAAGATCATGTATTTTCAACAGGTGTTAGATATTATATTTTTATTCTTGATGATAATCAGAACTGAGTTTAATTTGGCAGGCTGTGTGGCATTCCATCCCCCTCCACATCATTTCCTCTACCCATCTAAATCAAGACCCCCAGAAGTTTCCTTAATCAACAGGTTGAGATGCTCATACAGTTTTCCCTGAGCAAGCAGCGGAATTGCCAATTAGTGGTGACAGGTATTTTGAAAACATATTCACACCAAGTAGCATTTGCTTTCACTGCATCTTTTCTACTAGTATCTTAGGAAAAGAAATCTCATTCTGCTGCTACAGTGTACTATTATTCAGTGCAAATTTTCATAAACCTTGTAAAAACCAAATACAGAAATCCACTTCAGAAAAGCACAGCCTAAGCATATTGAGTGAGCTAAAGATAATTTTACATTATTTTATTTCTTAATCCCAGCTACAGTGATAATGCTACCTTGAATCTTTTAATCTAAGCAACTATATTTGTTTAGAGCTCCCAGTTTGCAGCATAGAAATGTCACTTATGTTTCATTCAGTGGGGGTCAACATGTTAATATGTTGATTCTGTTTAAGAACCTGTAGCGAGATACACTATTGATTACAGTCACTGTTCCTCCATCTGTTGACTGACTTCAGTCAAATGAAAGGTTCTGGGAACTAATTATTGTTTTGAGCATAGAGCTGAAAGTCACAACTTTTATTCAATACAATGAAGGGAGAAGGTAGTTGTCATCTTAATACTTCATCATGTCCCCAAATAAGCAGAGCAAATATATGTATTTTCGCATGAAATTTCAAGATGTTTCTAGATTAGATATCTGAGTAACATGATTAAGAGCAGTGTAAGCATGGCTCGATTTCAGTAATATTATATACAAACAAATGACAGAAATATGTTTGAATTTCATTATAGATTTATGTGTAAAACATGCTTGACATCACACATTTTTGTCAATTTCTGTATTTCTCTATACCTAGTTTGGCAAATTGTAATACAGTTCAGATTAAAATTAGAGTAATTTTAGTCTGCAGCAACAACTTCAGTTTAGTTACTATTAACAACTGTACTCTTGATCTATCAGAAATTAAGAACTCAAATACGTAAATATTTAAATTAAACAAAGCTGAACTAAGAATCAAAGAATGAAACATGAAATCATAGAATGGTTTGAGTTGGAAGGGACCTTACAGATCATCTAATCCCAACCCTGCTGCCAAGGGTAAGAAACACCTTCCACTAGACCAGGTTGCTCAAAGCCCCATACAATATGGCCTTGAACACTTCCAGGGATGAGGCATCCACAGCTTCTGAGGACAATCTGTTCCAGTGACCCACCACCCTCACAGTAAAGAATTTATTCCTTATATCAACTATAAATCGCTCTTTCAGTTTAAGACCATTACCCTGTCACTACAGGCCTTGGTAAAATGTCTCTCTCCATCTTTCTTATAAGTTCCCTTTTATACATCGAAGGGCCACAACAACCTCTTCTCAGAGCCTTCTCTTATCCAGGTTGCACAACCACCAGTATCTCAGCCTGTCTTTGCTGGAGAGGTGTGCCAGCATTCTGTTGATTTTCATGGTCCTCCCCCAGAGCAGCTCTAACAGGTCCATGTCTCTTTTTGTACCCAGAACCGGACTCCAGAAGCGCATGCAGTACCCTAGGTGAGATCTTGCAAGAGCAAAATAGAGGGGGGAGAATCCCCTGCCATGACCTGCTGTCAACACTTTATTTTATGCCCAGGATACAATTGGCTTTCTAGACTGCAAGGGCACAGTGTTGGCTCATATCTAATTTTTCATCTGCTAGTATCCTCAAGTCCCCTGCAGGACTGCTCTTAATCACTTCATTCCCCAGACTGTTTTGATATTTTGATTGCCCTGACCCAGGTGCATGACCTTGAACTTGGCCTTGTTGAGGTTCATAGGCATCCATTGCTCAAGCATGTCAAGATCCCTCTGGATGGCATCCCATCCCTCCAGCATATCAGTTGCATACTCAACTTGGTGTCATCTGCAAACTTGTTGAGTTTGCACTCAGTGCCAGTGTCTATGTCCTTAAGAAGAGAGGTTTTGACCAGTGTGGTGAAGTTCTGAAAGAAACTTCTCAAAAAAGGGGTCAGTTAGGGAAGCCAAGTAGAAAACCAGCACCTTCTTTAGTACAGATGAAAGACTCATGTCAGCCTGGTTTGTCAGCAAGAAAAAGGGATTGAATCTTCTACCCAATAAAAGCTTTTCTTTTATGTCAAGAAAAGAAAATAAGTACATCTCTAAATTCCATTGCAAATGGATTTTGTTTCTCCTTCCTAATATAGGTCTAAAGATAGATTTTAGTAGAAAAGGGCAATTATACTTCCTAAATTTGTTCTTGTTATGGTAAACAAATAGAAATTTAATTTTTTCTCTGGAATAAGAATAAAGATTTGGATTTTCTTTAAGTGTTTAAGTTAATGACTAGTGAAGCATTTCAAAATTACTAGCAGTAAAATATGTTTATTTCAACTTTGGATAGTCAGACTTTGAGAGACTTTGGTGTAGCACAGGACCTAGAACTTGAACAGTTTGAGAAACACTAAGTTATTATTGTAGTTTTCTCATTTTAAAGTCAATGCTTTTAAAATGAGAAAACTAATTTGATGTTGCTTAATTATATTCCCTTGAAGCTTTTAAAGCATTCTCATACAACATAAATAATAGAAGTCTAGTGCAACCTGTTACTACAAAAATGCTCTGATTCCCCTATTAGTCCTATACCTTTTCTACATCTGTCAAGTTTGTATTTTTCCATTGAGTGAGATTATGGATGGACAGCATAAATAGTTTCAAGTCATATTCAGGTATGAAAACTTATTCATCACATCCATTCAAATGGACTCATTATGTATAGCAAAAAAAAAAAAAAATAATTATATCACATTTTAGCTAGCTCTCTAAAATCTGCCATGAATATTAAGTATAGTGTCATGAATATTAAAATAAGCTTAAAATATACTCTTTGTACTCACTGAAATGAACAGAAACATCTTCTTCCAGCAGCATGGGGGTACACCAGGACTTGGAAGATATAAGTTTATATCTTTAGCAACTAACTAGAGATGTTACATATATTCTGTTATGTTTACTTAGATGAAACTACTCCAGACTATTTTACTATGTATCTGTAAGTTACAGCAAATAGGGCCTGGTAAGAATTTCTCAAGATACTAGTATTATAAAACACCTTAATAGCTAGAATACCTTCAGATAGACAGCCAGTGCAAGATTTAGAATTAACTGAGGTCCTCAGTTTCAAAGGTGCTTCCTGGAAAGCTCTTGCCAAGTGCTGCCTAAACCAATAAACACTTGGACATTTGCACATTATTGTGTATTTCCTGTGGGTTGTGATGTCCAGATTAGGGCAAAGTCAAAGACAGAATTTCTTCCTGAGGATAGAAGTGGTGAAGTTCTTGTGCTCACGCATGCAAATAAGGTGATAAAGAGAAGTGAAATTGAATGACATAGAGTTGGATGTTGAAACTAAGATAGGGAGACATCACCAAGAAATAGCCAAAAATTGCACAGAAACATTGTCCACTTAGAAACACGCCTGATTCATTTGGCCAGGGGATAAAGCAAAGCAATGGTGCAGAGAGGATCCCAGCAGATTTCAAAAGCTCTACTGAGAGTGTCAGAACTCCACAGCTCCAGCCAGACCTCCCTAGGGGAGTGCACAGTCCATGAGTAACCTGCTGAATCAAACGACCAACAACAGTAAGAAAGAAAATTGTCCCTGGGAGAGGAGATGTATGCGTTTGTGCATAGGTAAGTTTAGGCATAAAACTTTATATATCATGATCAAAAGGATGATTGTATTTGTAATGTAAGCAAACTTTGCATTTTTGTTATTTATTTTGTGGTGGTTTTTTGGATTTTTTTTTGGTTTTTTTTAGGCCTTATGTACGTCTATGGGCTGGAGGGATATGCAGAATGGAACCTTTTTTCTTTTACATGCTTAATGTTAGACAGAAGTGTATAAATTCCTAGGAATAAAAAAGAAAGTAAAAATCTCTCTCCCATCCAAGTATTCTAAAAAACTCATGGTCCAGTGCTCATTGGTGAGTTTTGAATTTTTTATAAATCATGAACTGAGAAACAGTCCCTTGAAAAACAGGTGTTTGCAAACAAAAGCTGCATGCTAAAATCCTTCAGAACAGAGATACCCATGTCATTAAATTTCTCTCAGTAGTTTGACAGCAAGACTTATTTTACTGTAGATATCTGAAACCATTCTTTACAAGTAGAACAGCTGGAAAATTTTCAGTGGTCCATAATTACAGTTCCCAGTGCCTAGCTGTAGGCACCTTTATCTGTAGTCTAGTGTTTGGTTTAGATCCTTTTCTGAAATAAAAAGGGTACTCACAGGTAAATTTAAGTCATGAAGAATGTTGCTACTACTCCCAGCTCATCTTTAAACCACCCTTCCTTCTCCATGAACCTGCTGTCATTACAGCAGGAACTTCTGAGCCACATCCACACTTGCTGGTAAACTTAGCCTGTAGCTAAATTGCCACTATTCCCTATCTCTGCTAAGGTATTCTGAAAATCTTCTACAGTTTCTTTTAATAACCAGAGAAGCAAAGCAAAATTGGAAGCAGCAATTAATATGCAGTTTAGCTACCTATTCAACCTCCAAATGAGGCAACCTAAAGAAAGGTTGCATTGGCAGATCAGGATAATGCTGTTTGTTTCCGTTGTCTGACTTGCATTTGTGCTCTAAGTGTTGCATTCTTAATGGACTTCTTGAGCAGCCAGGTCACCCAGACTAGAGTTCTGGTTTCCAAGCAAGAAATATTCAAGCTGAACAATGCATGTTCAAATCTTTCACTAGGTATAACTACTAACTATGACTATGTATCTACCATAACTACTATATGTATCTACTATAACTATGTATCTACCATAAATCCTTGCACAGTCAAACCAGAGAAAAAAAAAGAATTAAAAAATAAACCTGCAGAAACCATACACAGTCCAAACAACTTAGAGAATACTGCCACAATAAAGGAGCATGCCTAAAGAAATTTTGCTAGTTGAACTTGTTTTAGCTAACATAAAAAGAAAAGATATTAAACTTAAAAACAATGAAATTCTGAAGTTAAGTTACATTTCTTTTTCCATTACTGTTATGGACAAAACAATCTCGACTAGGGGATTTTCACTTCATTTGAATTATTGACAATTAGCATAATCTTTTAATTACTGATTTGGATATTGAGGAACAAAACGCATACAATTAAACAGACAACTAGGCTAACAGCTTTGCTTCTGGCTTCATAGACTCAGCTTTAATTCAACACCTCTCCTTGTCCTTTTCTAGTCTCCGCTCCCATGGTTTTCAGCTGTCAGCTCCATCACATCTACAGTACCTCAGTTGTCCCTGCTCAGCAGTCTCTCAGGGCTCTTGCAGTCCCTCAGACCTCCTCCAGCACGGATCATCCTTTTTCAAGGGCATGTGTCCAGCTGCATTCCCAGCAATGTCTTCTTCCATGTGTCTCCTGCACTGTCTACTCTGGTTTCTGGAAAATGTCCCGCTTCACATCTCCTCATGTATCTCTATTTTTGTCTCCTGTGCTTCCTCACATCTTTATTTTTGCATCCCCACTCCACCTACTGTTATTACTTACTAATGTTTGAACAGTGGTGCCATGTGCTCCTCATATTGAAGTTTTGCTGGGCAGTGGACTGATTCTATCTGTTGCCAAGTCAGCTAGACTGGGCTTGACTGTCACAGGGTAGTTCACCTGCCATATGGGACATCCTGCAGTGCCTGATTCCAAAACACTGCCCAAAAGTTGCCTGCTTGGGATGAAAAACCATCTTGTTTATAAATAAGAGAAGTATTAATCCACTCTGAAATTATCAGGATATGAATTATTCCCTGACTACAGATGCAGGTCTGTTCAGGCACATCAGTTCTGACATCCTTGAAAAGGTTGTTTATTAGTGAACTTTAGTTAAATCATTTTGTCTTTCTAAATTTTTCTATTAACCTCTGAGAAAGGTTACATAAGAAAGAAGAAACCAAAACATTTTGTACCATAGCATCCTTGCATCTTTCAGCTGCCTTTTGAACAAATTTCAAGACAAACCTTCCCAAAGGCTTTTCTACAGGTGTATTTATTACCAGGCCTTAAAACAGTTGATATGATGCATAATTTTTATCAAACATGAAAGACTTTCAAATTAATTAGACAGCTGATTAGTTGGTAAGCCTGTTTGTCATTGCTATCACCCCCAACATTTTTCACTGCATAACTGATAAGTTAAATACCTGATTACACTGAAAGTTAATTGGTTTTTAATAGAGCATCTGCTGAAAAAAATGTGTAAGCTCTGAGTTACATGCCAATCAAAATGTAATACAGTTTTTAACTAGAGAAGATTAACACATTCCACTTCATAAGGTTTGAACCTGCCTTCCTCCTCCCTGAGAGTTACTTGAAGAGATAAAATTCTTGGCCAAGAGTACACAGTGTGAATAAGGTGCTTTACTTCTTTCTGTCAGAACAGTTTCTTTAACTTCAGTAGAATTTAACAGGATGATAAGGTGGTTAAGAATACTTTAAAGCAATTTATTATATAAAGATTGCATACTTTTGTAGACCTTGAGAAAAATACCTCAGTCCAACAAGAAAATGGGGAAACAGGAATTATTAATTATAACTGGAGGAATAAAATGCAAATTGAATAGCTTTATTCTCTAAGAATAAGGAACAGCAGTTAGAAGCGGGATATTTTTTCAATAATTTTTCAAAGCTCTTACAGACCTTGGGAAAGGATAGAAGGAATTCCATGCACTGAAAATATTCTTAACCACAAATTCGCAATACCAATAAGATCATAAATTTATGATAAAATTCATGTAACAATCCTTTTCATTAAGTACAGGTTTTAAAAAGCACACTTTGTTATGTTGAAGTGAACTTCATGGAAACATGGTATATAATTCCACCACACAAGAAAGGCATTAGGGTTAAAGAACTTCATATTGAGACTATAAATCTGAGTATCAATTAAACTGCAGGAGCACTGGTTTTCTTCATTTCATTTCTGGATCCACATTCATACACACACACACACACACACTCTAAATCTACTGCCTGCTCTATCTGTATATCTGTCCATAGCACAAGAGCCTAAAAATTCTGCACACTCATGTATAAATTCAGCTCTACTCCTGCATTACTGGTTTTAAACACCTCTTTAAGGTTCTGTCTGGATCACTGCTTTGCTCTTTTTACTCTTCCTTTACATTCCAGAACTCTATTTTTTTTTCAGTTTCCTTAACTACTGCTGTTCATAGATTTTAAAAAATGTCTTCTTACCCCCCAGAAAACCAAAATGTTAACTATATGCATTACAAAATCAGTACTGCTCTTCTGTCTATTGCCTGCCCAAGATATTCAGGCTTGGTACTTTTGATGTTATCTTCATTATAGTTTTAGCTAAATTGGAAAATTTTTTTGTTGAACTTTTCATATCATCACACAGTTTGAAATATAGGACACAGTCCCCCTGCCCTGCTGTGGCTACACCAGGAAGAAGCTGTCCCCCAGTACTGGTACCCTGTCACAAAGAGAGGCATCCATGAAATCAAACACCGGGAGAACTCAGGAGAGAGAGGAAAAAACCCCCAATGTTTCTGGAACTGGCTTTCTTAGTACCTGAGCTTGTGCTCACTGGAGCCTTTTTTCCTGGGAACAAACATGCCTCATCGGAGGCTATTTTCTGTGGCAACCACTGACCAGCTTTCCTCACTGCAGTAAGATGCATCCAGCCCTTTTTGTCACCATGACAGCTGCCATCAGCTAACGCTGCCCGAGGGGTGCAAGTGCTGCTGGCAGCCACCCCAAAAGCCTGAGGATTTCATCTGGGGAGCTTCACAGCTCCCATGTGAAGCTTCCACACGCCATGTGGCTCATGGTGGTGTGGTCCCATTGCCACTCCGACTCCATCATTGTCGTGTCACATGGTTTGTTCAGTCTGGGTTCGCGCTGCCATCAGTGGCATAGGACTTCTCCAGGTTTTTCACTTTTTAACCAAGGGGGAGGAAGATGGCTAGGTAACATTTTTCAGCTATTGTTTGTTTTTGTTTGGTTCTGGTTTGTTCTCTGTTGTTTTTTAGTAAAATTGTTATCTTTTTCATCCTTCATTCAGATTCCTCTTAATTTAAAAAAATTGCCAATGCTTGGGGGAAGGGGAGTAAACAAATGAGAAGGAAGGCTTTATCTCTTTAGAGGTACCACCTCCTGAACATATTATGATTAAACCAAGAAAACTCTCTTGGCAGAAAAAAAAATCTATTTTCCTGAAAGCTTTCACATGTTCTCAAATATCCCCAATAAGATAAAGTTAAATAAACCCTTAGTTATTTTATATGCTTATGCTTAATTTTGAAATACATAGTATTTTTACTTGTCCAAACGATTGATTCTTCTGCTCAAAAACAAAAACAAAAAAACCCAACCAAACAAACAAAAAAAAAGAAAAACAAAACCAAAAAAAGAAAAAAAATGATGTAGCCTTAACACTATCCAAGTCTTAAGACACTGAAGTATTTTTCCACAGCATGTTCGATTGGTCTACTTAGAAAGCTTCATATAATAGAATAGATATAATAGCATTGTGATGCATGCTCAAATTCATTCTAGTCATATCATAACAGTAAAAAATGTAGAAATGTATTATTGTAACTTTAATCAGTATTGTAGAGTCTCCAGAGGTTTGCTAACACTACTGGTGTTCTTGTCAGATCTCAATTGTCTTAATTGCAATGGTAAGATTTTGATTTTCTGAAAAGGCTGATAGTTTTATGAGTGTATTTCAATGTGTGTGGATAAAAACCTTACATAATAACAGATATCTGTTCAGAAAAAAAATAAAAACTGAAAGTCATCAGCCTGTTTCTTACAAGCCCTTCCTTCTCTAACTAGTGGTTGCCAGGATAGTCACCCTCATTATGTAGCAGTGGCCTCCAACACTAAAAAACACAAGAAGATAAAGAGGGTTTGAGAATACGGTTGATAACAGAGATCCCCAAGGCTATAAACATCAACAAAAAACATGTCAGTACTTCTTTTTGGTAAAGGAATGCAGTCTTGAAAGCTGGGATAATTAGTGTTATGATAAAAGGAAAAGAACAAACCCCATGTATCCAACATACATAAACATCCTTATAGAGTGAAAACACAGAGAACATAATCAGGAACAAAAGTACCTCTGTCATAGGGAAAATGCTGTCCATCCACACCAAAAATTTTACTGCTTAATCAAAATCCTTTTTTTCTCTTTCCTGGAAAGAAAGGCATGTACAGCAGAAATGCTGCCATTAAGCCCAACACCAGAACAGAAAGTGTTCAAGAGAACCAGAAGTAACTTGTCCTTACCCTTTGAGATCCTCATCAGTTTAGAGCTCCCACAATGAAGATGCAGACCACCATAACCTCTACAAGAAGCAGAGCAAAGGAAGAACAGAGAGAAGAATTTCTGCAGTATTATGCCTCTCATTTGCACCTGATCAATGTCACTGCTTAAGCATCAGCTGGGTTTGATGATACTGCAGGGTCAAATCACAGAAAATTCAGACGTAACATCGCTATTGGTTAGACTGATCAGTTAATATGCAACAAGGCAATTTCTATGGTAAATACCCCTACAAATTCACCAGTTGCCTTAGATTTGGCATATAATATATAATATATATACAACATCTGTTTTTCAGATATATACAGTTAATGTCTCAAAGGACACTATAGAAAGGAAGTCAAAACCAGATGGTACTAGTCAGTTCGTAGAATCATAGAATGGTTTGGTTTGGAAGGGACCTTAAAGATCATCCAGTTCCAACTCTCCTGCCATGCATGGGCAGGGGATCTTTCTAGACCAGGTTATTCAGAACTCATCCAACCTGAACACCTCCAGCAATGGGGAGTCCACAACATCTCTGTGCAATCTGTTCCAGTGCCTCATCTCCCTCGCAGTAAAGAACTTCTTCCTCACATCTATTCTAAACCTACCCCCTGTCAGCTCAAGGCCTTTTCCCCTTGTCCTATTGCCCTCTCCAGCCTTCTTGTAATCCCTGTTTTCATACTGGAAGGTGCTCTAAATTCTTCCTGGAGCCTTCTCTTCAAGCTGACCAGCCCCAACTCTCTCAGCCTATCTTCATAGGATGGGTGCTCCATCCCTGTGATCAACTTGGTGGCCATTCTCTAGACTTGTTGCAACAGTTCCATGTCTTTCTTTTGTTTGGGGCCCCAGAGTTGCCATCAGAACAGATTAAAGTGGCAGAATTCCCTCCCTTGCCTGCTGGCCATGCTGCTTTTAATGCTGCCCAGGATACGGTTGGTTTTCTGGGCTGCAAGGGTACATTACTAAGTCACACTGAGCTTTTAATCCACAAACACTTTCAAGTCTTTCTCTCCAGGCCTAGTCTCAATGCATTCTCTTCCAATAACTAAAAATATCTGATAGGAATTCAATACCAAAAGTTTGATACCTAAACATAGCTGATAGGATTTTTTTCCAGCAGCATCTAAATTTCATCTGTTTTCTAGAATTTACACTTTCAGACTGCAGGAAGGCATTTCCAGAGCCTTGA
Source organism: Anabacerthia variegaticeps (assembly GCA_035583185.1). Lineage (NCBI taxonomy): Eukaryota > Metazoa > Chordata > Aves > Passeriformes > Furnariidae > Anabacerthia > Anabacerthia variegaticeps. The sequence goes on along the minus strand of JAWWEW010000078.1, from coordinate 76,519,351 downwards.
TGACTGTAAGAGCTGGTGTCTATTCATGTTAAAATTGCTAAAAAGTACTTATCCTTTTCTTCTATGTTATGTCTAGAGGACAATAGCCTGGCTGATTCTTTATTTAGCCTCTGAATGGTTCACAAACTCTGCTGTACACTTGTGGAACCATGGACAGACTCAGAAACACAGCTCAGGGAGCCTACAGGATCAAAGAGACAGACAGCTACAGTGAGGGGCATGAGCGTAGTGAGTTTCTTCATTGAATAAGTGGGACAAAAGCATAATGGTGTTTTCTGATTTCTGTTTGCAGACTGGAGGATATGACTTTTGTCTCCAGTCCTGTGCTAGGCAGCCCAATTCTTTTTACAGTTTTAGTCATAATGATCCAGCCCTGCAGAGCATACACAAGCACTCACTATGATATCTGTATAACAAAGTACCAACATAACTTGTGGGCTCAAATTTTTTCTTGTGTAAAAAACTTTATTTGAGAGGCACAAAACATTGAACAGGTTGCTCAGAGAGGCTGTGGAGCCTCCATCTTTGGTGATATTCAAGATTCAATTGGACACAGCTCTGAGCAATCTGCTCTAGCTAATCTTACTTCAGTAAGAGTATTGGTATAGATAATCTCCAAACATTCTTACCTGTTCTGTGATTTCGTGTGTGATTAACAGGGACTAGTTTAATATGAATTCAGATACGCTGGTTCAAACAGAGCAAGTGTGGTACCTAGAACAATTAGAAGAATCCACAGAATGTCAATGAAATCTCATCTACTAGTGGGCTTGTGACTTTTTTCCCATTTGAAAAACTACAGTCTGATTTATATAGTGATATGAACTTCACCACATATATCTTGTTAGAGATTTGCCATTATATTAACTGCACAGTGTCCTCATGAAGACCTCAGCTTGCAATTAGAGGAGAAAGCTATGGCTGTTGAATCAGTAATTCTCAAAGAAGCTTATTCATTGACTTCAGTCCAGTGAACAAGCATGAAACAATACATCCAACAAATCAGTGTTGGATATCATTCTAACAAGACAGTGGCAGTGAGCTGACAACTTTAGAAACAGCAAAATAAACCTTTGAGAACCTTCTGGCTCCAAACCAAATATAACTAATCACAACAGCTGTGCAAATAAGCTCAGAAGTCTTATTTTTCTTGACATCACCTAGTAATTGGCAATGTGGAAAAATGAGCCAGCAGAATAGAGACAGGCTCGGTGCTATCAAACCAGCACTGCAGAGTAACTGTCAGCTCCCTTATGCCAACAAGGTAAGAAAGGGAGATGACATAAGGACAAAAAGTTTTGGGCTTTACCACAGCAAGATAGATTTTAGACAGTAAACAGCTAAAATATTAAAGTATAAAGTTGCAGAATATTTTGGAGAAGCATGTTGTTTATTTGGAGGAGGTTTGGTTTTTTACTTTGTTTTACCCTCCAAAATTATGAGCGTCATCCACCTTCAGCACAGGGAACACTTCTCTGTTTTTCACATTTAGAGTCATGATCCCTTAAAACTAAAAATTCTCTCTAACTCCCAAATTTTAGCAGGAGGTATCAATTTTTATTTTTATTTTTTTCTTCACAGTGAAATTTAATTTTCTAAACCTGAACAAGAGCACTGGTTGCAGAAGGAGGTGCAAGAGACTGAAATTCAGAAGGTTTCAAACCTTCCTACCAGTAGGTGGAGCAAAAATGTCATTAATGTAGAGACAAACTTTGAACTAGGACTCTGTAGTCACCTATAGCAGGTGTACCTTTTCTGTTCTGTTTCATAACTCTTCCATCTAGGAAGACAGTCTAATGCCTCAAATTGGTTTTGATCACTTTAAGAGTAAAAAAGGGATTCTGTCTGACACAATGTTCAGAGGTGCAGCAAAGGAAAAATTGCAATGCCAGTTCCTGCCCTCCTGCTTGCTTGCCTTGTCTGAGTATGTGGACAGAAGGATGGGGGACGTGGTTCAGCTCCGCATTGCTGTGATGTATATTCATGGTTTAGCTGGCAGTTTCTTTGCTTGTAGCCCTTAGGTCAGTCTAACAGATAATCTCTTTGTCCTTTAGCTTTTCCTTGTACATTGCTTCATTTCCCAGAACACAGTTGTTTCGTGCCACATCAGAGATAACAGGCACTCACTGAAAATAAACTCCTTTTCCTAAGCTGGTTTTATTTAGCCAGGCAGGGATGTGTTTATGCTCATGACCAAAACATGCTACAAAATCATATGTCCTTCAAATCACAGTCTCAAATCTGAAGTACCTTGAGTGTGTTAAAATGCTGTTAGATTTTTCATTCTGACAGTACTCGGGAAGATATTAGAAAGAGTTCCTTATACATTAAAAGATCTTAAAAGCACCTTTCAACTTTGTTAGGGTTCTGCAAGCTATGGATTAATGGGAATCAGCATGGGATTTACTACACAGACCTACCAGGAATTAACCTACCTGAATTAACATTTGAACTGAAAACCTCACAATAAAAAGCCTTTTCATCTCCTGACAGAATCATGCCTGCTGTTTCTATCATTATCAACAAAGCACAACTTTACACTAAATCACAACTGAGCACCACAATGCAAATATTCAAAATGGTTTTTGAGAAGGACCATCAGAGTCTTGAACAAAAATGCATTTAGATTTTCCTTATCTGTCATTAGGAACTTCTTGTCTCTAAACTCAGATACCTCTGAACTCAAATATTTCCTGATGGTCTTCAACTGTTTGGCATCTGACTCTTCAGAAAATAACATTATTGCAGTATCTTGTGTCAATTTAGAAAATGCTAATTGGGGCAAAGTCACTGAATTTAGTAGTTATCGGCTAATATCAATTTCATCTTACAAAATGAAAGACATTAATTTAGGTTTTTTTTTCAATTAAGTTGGTCTATTAGCAGAAAACTACCTTTTCAGATGGCAGTATTAGAGATTTTCTAGCTGAAAGGAATGATACTAAGGTAAATTCTTTCAGAATTATAATTAAATGATGAAAGCTAAATTATAGTGCTTCTCATTAGAAGAGCAATGAGCCTGGTAAGAGGTCTGGAGCACAAGTCCTTTGAGGAGTGGCTGAGGGAGCTGGAGCTGTTTAGCCTGAGGAAAAGGAAGCCCAGTGGGGACCTTATTGCTCTTTGAAACCGCCTGCAAGGAGGTTGTAGTGAGGTGGGAGTCGGTCTCTTCTCACAGGTAACAAGTGTTACAAGAAGAAATGGCCTCAAGTTGTGTCAGAGAATGTTTAGATTGAATATCAGGAAAAATTTCTTCATGGAAAAACTTGTCAAGCATTGAAACAGGCTGCCCAGGAATGGTGTGGAGTCACTGTTCTTGGAGATATTTAAGACAGGTAGATGTGTTGCTTGGAGACATGGTTCAGTGGCAGACTTGCCAGTGCTGGGTTAACAGTTGGACTCAGTCTTAAAAGTCTTTTCCAACTTAAATGGTTCTGTGATTCTATGTTTATGATATTTAGGGTACCTAAGACAAAAAGTCTGAGCTCCAATGAAGTACAATCCCAGCAGAATGCTAGAAATTTACTCAATCAGGACAATCTTCAGCCTTTCCAATTTTTTCTTTGGAAGCACTACAGAAAATACTAGATTTTTAAGCAAGTTGCAAAGTATTCAATACATTCTGTATGTTAAGACCATATATAGAACAAAGGGTGGTCGACAGCAACAGATGCACGTCGGCAGGGTATGGGAATGTATTTCTTCTGCAACTATTGCCAAAGCACTGACTACTCACCTAATGAGATGGATTAAAATTAACTGCACTTTTAGACAGAGTCTGATATTTGCAATTCCAGAGTTAATGATTCAGTACACAAAGAAAACAAGAAATATTCAGATCAATGTTTCTTCCTCTTCACCATATCTTATGCAAAATTATACATGTAAAAAGTGACTCAAATCAGTGTTTCACTGGCACAACAACAGCAACAACAACAACAAAACTGCAAAAAAAACCCCAAACAGAGAACCTTACAAACTACCTCCTGTCAAGCCACATGTTTAAGATTCAAAACTTATATGCATAAATTTCAAAACCTGGTTCTGAAAAGGTTTGTGTTAGTTTCTAGAGCTCTAAAAGAGGATGAGGCCCCCAGGCACACTGAAATTATATAAATTGTTTATGTCAGCATTTTGACTTGCAGTGGAGGGGAATGATGCTTCCATAATTTTATTAGCAATTTCATTCCTTACTTTATTTTTCTGTGTCTATGTCTTGGAAATATATATCTCACCAGTCTATTGCTCCCACTGGCTCAAAATAGCCACTGACTGTAAAGCAATATCATTCACCTACATCTGACAACGCAGCAACATTTTGCCTTCCATGTCCATAAGCAAGTACAAAGACTTTAAGGGATTTTCTAAATACATCCTATACTCAAACTATTAAAATCTCAAGAGGTTAACAACAGATCAAGGAAAATATGAAATACTGATTAAGAACTAAAAATGCATAATTCTTGCAAACAGTTCTCGCAATATTTTTTTGAAACCTGACTTGCAGTATCTGGAAGTATATTATAGTAAATAGATTCTTTTTATAAGAATTTTTCTTATATTTCTCATAGTTTTCAAAAAAAAAATGGATGAAACTTATCTTCAAATTTAGCCATAAGAATGTAAAATATTAGTCTACTAAATACAATGCTAATAAAATAGTTAATATATTCTATTAATTTTTAAGTCTAAATTGATTTTGTTATAAAGTTAGAGAATTCAACAATATTCTTATTAATCACTTTCACAAATGCCAAGAAATACTAGAAGAATACAAAGTCCCAAGAACTCAACATTTGTAAAAGCAATTTATGCCCTGAATTATAAAGCAAAGAACAGTTGCTTGTGGAAGCACTTGAAGGACAACAAATTTAGTGGAAAAAACCAACATCAATTTATCAAAGGTAAGCTGCATTTGACCAATCTGGTTGATGTCTACGAGGAAACTATTTGCTCTGAACAGAGGATGTCACTTACCTTGATTTTAACAAGGCTTTTGACACAACATCCTTCTAATGGACAAACATATAAAATTTGAACTGGATAGATGGACCATAGATGGGTGGGTATCTGGCTGAATCATCAAGCTCAGGGGGTGGTCGTTAATGATTCAAAGTCAAACTGGCAGCTGGTCAGGGGTGGAGTTCCTCAGGGGACGATAATGGATTTGATACTGCCATGGGCTACAAAATGTCAGATGAACAGGACACTTTAAATAATTTTTGCACCCTCTTCTCCTTGTGTTGTTTATGGCTGTATTCCCACATAAACAAGTTTTCACCCAAAGAACTTTTATAGGAATGAAGGTGTGACTATGGAAACTTTGAGACCATCACAAACCAGTAGCCCTATATTTTTATTTCTTTTTGTTTTCTTTGGGAATTCCTAAAGGCATAGTAAGCTCCAAATATGTTTTTTTTTTTTTAAACAAAGCTTGGCTAAATCCACATGAACAGCACAACAGGCATAGCATATACTCTTGAAAAAAAATTCTTTGTAAAATACATTTGGAGATCACAATTCCTTGTTAACAGTCTGAAAGATTACTGACCTGAAAAACTGCTAGATCTGAATTCAGCAGGTCAGGAAATCATGTCCATCTACAATTTTAAAACAGTCCAAGGGTGCTGTTCACATAATAGCAGTAGAGCTAGTACTTAGAACTATTCAGTTTTGTGCCACATTTCACTGCCACAGAACAAGATTGATTTCTAAAAATGTCAATACAAAACCATATCAATATTTTAACATTTGCATCTTCTCTTTTTCTCTCTATGTGTTTCTTTTTCAAGTGTAGTTTAATTTGAACTCTCAATTCCACCTCTGTAAAAAAATAAAAAGATCATCATCTGTAAAAGACTGCCAAATCTTAATGACCTGTTCTTGCCTTAGCAGGTGACCGTCAGGATGTATGATATCTAAAGGAACTATTTGCACTTACTTGTTGCTGCAAGCAATTAATTTCTGTTCAAGCATCATGTGTCAGTATGAGCGTAAATGTTATATTTCTAAGGTGGGTAAATGCTGTGTGACATTAATTACTAGCAGTTACTTCTACAGAAAGTTTTGAAACCATTTAGAAAGTAATTTTATAGTTTTATTTCATTTGTGTATATGACATGACCAAGCCTGACAGACAACAAATTACTTATTTTATGTTAAACAGCACCTAAATTCAGGAAAGGATGATTTGAGTCTTAGGGTTTCTGTCCATCAATACTTTCACTCCATTACAGGAATATTAATAGTTCACCAGTGATTCAGAATTTCACTTCCATTACTTGCTCTGTGAAGTCCTTTAATGGTCTGCTTCGGCTTATTTGTGGTCAGTCAGCTTTCATGTTTCTTTAACAGGCATTTGTTATTCACTGTAAAAAGCTCAACACAACCTCTATTGAATTTAACATTTGGTTGCCATGATATTCTCTAAAGGCTATTGCTTCTTTTTTTTTTTTTTTTTTTTTTTTTTTTTTTTTTTTTTAACTGCTTCTTGCTCTTTTTCAACTTATTCTTCTAGAAATGTATAAAAACTTTGGATTAAAAATTGAACTAAACTCTTGGTTTCACTAACAATAATGAACACCCTTTTAATGATATCACTACACAAATATTCATATGTGTTGGGAGTTCTTGGGCCCCTCCCAAAAACAAACGAAAAACCCAAACAAGTCTACCCAAACCAAAACAACAAAACCACCCAAAAAAACTACACTAAGAAACGAACAACTCAAATTGGTTTAAGAGTCTAACTTGGCAAATCACAGAAGCTCATATTTGTGGAGTTTGCAGAACTTTTAGGAAGAACAACTCCCTATTTCTTTGAAAGTGGGGCTCTCTGGTCACAGGAGAGGGAAAAAACTCAGCGGTTTCTACTTTGAAGCAACTGAACTGCTCTTTGGAGTTATTAGTGCCATTTTTCTGTAATCAGTATATTTCCTTCAACATATAATTACAGGACCAAATGAAGCAGTACATCCTAAAATACATTATTGTGAGTGAACATTTCAGCCATTTATAAGGACGTTTCGGCTCTCATATTAGGTAAATAGAGTGTGGGAAGGGGCAAGTCTATGAGTACAAATGCTTTCTTAAATTATATAGTACCATATTACCTTAAACTGATTAATGTGTTGAAAATAATTTATCTGGCCCCTGTTTATTAAGATTGACAGCATGTTTGCCTTGGCCTAAAAGATAAAATCAAAGTACATCAGATATGTAAAATAACTAAATCCTTATACTGTGCTGTATATTTACATGCTGGACACTTGGAATTTTGTCTGCATATTGAAGCACAATTTGTTGCATAAATGTTCCTTTTGTCACTACAGCAATTGTGAACCTGTTACCTCAGGTATGGAACACATCACTGGAACATGAACCTTCACTTCACTTGTACATTGTCATTACAGGGGCAGCGTAAAGTAGCCATGGAGAGCATTCTGACATATATGCTAAGATTTATTAACTTATCACTCAAAAATGACTCCATTATATTCTATTATATTTCTTTCAAATAGAAACCTATTTGAAATGATAAACTTATTGTTTTTTGCAGAACCCTGACAGCAAATCACAATGCTGCTTTATAAACCAAATATTTTTTATGAAGACTATAACAAATGTAACCAATAATTTAGTTTATAGCACCATGAGCCACTTAATATTTCTCTTTTTCAAGTTTACCAAACAGTTAGATGGGTTTACAACTCATTATTTCATAGTTTGTTTTGTAAAAGCCAATGTATTTTAGAAAGCTAAGAAGTACAAAGAAATAACTCTAAAATACACAAGAAAGTGTTCCTTTATACAGTAAGCAGTGAACTTCTGAAAAGTGTTGTTGTGAGAAGCTGTCGTGGCAGATGTTATTGGCAACTTCAAAAGGAATTTATAGCCAATGGTGCTATGATCAGACATTAAAGGGAAGAGGCAAAAAGAATACCTTTTTGTGCTCTTTCAGCATCCACAATGTTGTAGCAGGGAAGAGGTGACATAAAACTGGCAGATGGCAAAACTCATAGAACAGTTCCAAGACATGGCAGTGAGACAGGCTTTGTTCCAACAGCCAAGTTTGCTGTCCAGCAGCAAAGAAGGAGATCTTAGCAAGAGTTGTTTTTGCTCACCTTGCATCTCTGTGAAAAAGTAAGGAGTACAGAGCACTGATAAACTCCAGCCATGCACACTCCATCTCATTTTTTCCAGCTGCTCTTGCCTATCAGCTCTTCCTCACAGGACTGCAAAGGCTTCCCTCTCTCCTACATACTGTTCTGCTGACAAGAGTCCATGAAACTATCATGTTGTTCCTTAGTGAGAAAATGGGTTTGGATAGTTTTGGTTCTTTTTAATTGTATTTATTCATTTATTTTTACACCAGGTGTTACTTTAACAGGTGATTATTTAAGTGGGAATAGTCAGCACATTTTCTGTTGGTGCTCCTTTCCCTGGAAAAAGGCTCAGTGGTCACAACATCCCTGATGGGTGGCTCATCCCGCTTTCACACTTGAACTCAGACAATAACAAGTACCATATGAGTTAGGTCCTTTTCTGAAATGTCACATGCAAGGTGCAGACCCAGAATGTCCTTCCCTAACAAGAAGACATTCTCCATATTATCACCTGAGCTCATTGCTGTTCCCTCAAAGAAAGGTCAAATGATGAAGTCCAAGTTGAGACAAAGTGATCTGAGCAGAGCAACAGCACCCGTGAGTGCTGGGAAGTCCTCCACTCATCCAGCTGTGGTTGGCAGGGTGTGCAGCTGCACACTCAGGACACGCTCAGTCTGAAGAACATCACTACCTGGGTGCAGTTCTTGGAAAGCTGGTATTCATTTTCTTGGTGAAGGGAACTTCTGTGATATGGAAAAAGCCCCACATATTCAGTATTGTGTGTGTGTGTGCCTACACCTCTCTTTTTACTCCTCTCTCAGTGCCCTACCACAGTCACAGAATTCCCTTGCCAGATACATCCTGATACTGTCCAGTCCAACTGTTCAGAGCACTGTGGGAAGGAAGTGAGGTGGGGGTGGGAGGAAGGAGTATTTCTAGTTGCTTGGTTTGACATATCTTTGAAAAAAAACATTTCTTTCATTTATTTCTTCCTTGACTACTTAAATGCAGTAACACTTTGCCAGAAGTGTTTCACTCTGCCTTTTCCATTGGCACTCTTCCTTTCACTTTTAAGCATTTAATTCCTTGGTGGCGGTTTTTTAAGTGTATTATTTTGTGTTTGTTTGGGATTTTTTGTTTGCTTTGGGTTTGTTTGTGGTTTTGTTTGTTTGTTTGTTTTTTGTTGTTGTTGTTTTGTAGGTTTTTTGTTTATTTGTTATTGGGCTTTTTTTATTAGTTAGTTTTGTTTTGCTAGCTGTTCTTCATAGTAATTTTACATCCTCTTCTTCTTTCCATGAAATGTTTTCTCTCAGAAGAGGTGAATCAATCCAGTTCTAGCAAAACCTAACACTAGGCATAAAAAAATTGCATAATTCCCTCTAAAATTTAGGCATTTCTATAACAGAATTGCTTCTGTGTAACTAGCATACAGTGTTAATAATATTCAGATAACACTGTGTAAATAAAGTGACAGAACGACAGACATCAGCATTACCAACACTTTAATGTATCTGACAGATTTTATTGCTCAAAAATTACTTCAGTATTGTCTATTGAATTCCTTTCAAACTTCAACCCCTTAAGGAAAAAGTTTTATTTCTGAGTCACAGGTGCATTTGACATTCAATAGCATGTTTGCTTTTCTTTCTTTCAAGGAAATTTGAATCACACAAGTGTCAGTAGAAATTAAACTAAGAGTTTCTAAACCAAATGCAATTATGATCAATAAATAGACCATGAATTCCTGCTAGCAATCTGTAGAACTAATCACAAAAACAAACATTTTTTTTCAGTTGTGCATACAAAAACAATTCCAAACCTCTTAAAAGTGCTTAACTATAAACACCATGTTTTAGATAAGCTTAAAGTTCATTTACACTGTAATACCTTATTTTGCAAACAGAAGGTTGAAGGTAACCAAGAAATATATTAGATATATTTCTAGCCCCAAAATGATTGTATTTGCACAGATGCTTTTAACAATACTCTGTCTCACGATAGCACAGTGGTTTTCCAGTTGGGCATGAAACTAACAGATCAACATATGTTTGTGATGTGTAGTCTCTAGATAGTTACTGCATCAAAAATATGTTCTAAACCCATCTATTTTAGACCCATTAAAAAGTAAAATGTCAATGTTTTTTGTTTTTCACAACTTTCAGCAGCCAGTATTGAACAGGACTTTCTTATATCTTGTCAATGAAAGTATAACCGAAGTCCTTGCTCATCAACTTGTCTGTGGTAATTAACATTCTGCAAAGCAGAATACTTCAAGATAATGCCCTTTACTTGCACAGTTAAAATTGAAGTTCTATTGAAGTGACCTCTAGTTAGCTGGCAAGTATTAAAACACCAAGCTATGACAATATGATTTCATGATTCTCTTAAAAATATGGGAATTTTGATACCAATCACAGCACCAGGACCTGTATCAACAGATACTCCTCCTATAGAGGAAGGAAAATAAAGAAAATCTGTTCTTTGCACCTTTTGGAGATTTGTACTCTGTATATAGCCTTCAACCACCTCTGAAAATGTCCATTAAAATAGAGTAAAAAACTCTGAAATGCAGGAATGTAGCAAAAACCTACACAGAACAACCTCTTGTCCACTTGCTTTTTAACCATAGGTTTACTCATTTTCCTTCATCGACCTTAGTTTAAGTCTCTACCTCCTTCCAATTATGTTCAGATTTTTTCTACAGGTTTGCTATACAAAGAGCTATTTAGCCTTACTATGGACCCAACACTGTCTGACCGATCCATTTATGTTTCTAGACAGGTTTCCAGTGCCGTAAATTTGAAATGCCTTACTCAGGCCAACAGCTAACACCAAACTCCAGAATGTCAAAATACATTTTCTACAAATTACTGTTGTCAATTAATTCAGAAACTGAAAAAATAATTCTATGCATTGGCTCAAATATATGTGCTCAATATGAATATCTACATGACTGAATAGTCTAACATAACTGCAAAGGAAAGAAATATAGTTGAGGAAAAAGAAAGCTAATATGCTGAGGAAATTACTTAAAAATAAAGTATATGTGGAGCTATTAACCTCATTTTTCAGTAGTTCCTTGTGTTTCTGGGTAGGTCTGCTGGCAACAGGTGGTAAATAAAGCTACAAACCTTTGGCAAAAACAAACAAACAAGCAAACAAAAATCTAAGAGTCATTAAATAAAACTTGTTTTTCAGCTTATGCATTCATATATTCAAGAACTCTGGGTAATATAATTTCATGAAGAACAGTAATCTTTTCAATATTTATGATTTGGCATGCCACTATCACACAATGAAACAGAAGGGACTGGAATATTGTAGTATTTTCTCCAACCACTATTCATGTTTAGAACCCTTAACCATCTTCACCTCCCCAGTACCATTGTTTAGAAGTGTTGAAAGCAAACCCTCCCCAGGAAACTTACTGCTTTGTCACTCACATTTAATTAGTTCTCCAAATTTCTTTAAGCAAGTATTTTTGCAGGTGTTACCTTTTAAAAAGTGAAAGCAAACATGTCCACAATATATTTCTCCTTCATGCTGAGAAGAATGTCACTTCAGCATTAGATTTATTGCTCTTCAGTAAAACACATACCACCATCAACAACAACAGCAAAAAAAAAAAACAAGTTAAAAAACCAAACCAAATTAAACCAACAAAAAAATCCCACAAAACTCAACAAAACCAAAGCAAAACCAAAAAAACAAGACCCTCAAAACTAAAAAAAGAAAAAACCAAAAAAACCAACCAACCAACCAACAAAAAAACCCAAAAAAAACCAACCAAACCAAGCACCACCCAAAACCAAAACCAAACAAATGCATGTGATGAGAAAGCAGTATGACAGCTAAAAATTATTTGGACAGCAATGTCAAAGTTACTTTCTAAAGCTTCCCTGTAGAATTTTTGTTTATTAGTTGCATGCAAATTTATTCATGCACTGAAACTAGCCCTATTAAAAGAGTAGCTAAGACATACAAAGCAGGTAAGACTCTATGAAACTGTGTGAAACAATATGGATCACACTTCCATCCTTTACAGATAATCTAAATGAAAAACTTTCCCTTCCTCCTCAAAAGGCAGATCTGGAAACTCTAAGAGCATCATAGGTATAATTTCAAGCTATTAGAGAATCCATTGAGACAGGTCAGGCCAGGTTGTCCTATTTAAACCAGTTATAAACTATTTTTAGGGAAAGCAAGCATAGCTAGGTTGATGGAGCATATTATGCAGTTTCTACAGCTAAACAGGTTAGACTTAATGCGTGATAGTTCCCAAGGCAGCCATCCTTACACACAGCAAAGAATTCCAAGAAATGACTGCTCATCAAGGGGTAGAGAAATGTAGATATTCCTCATGCACTGAAGGACAAATATGGAAACCTTAGCGATACCACTGTCATAGCTCCAGGGTGACAGACAAGTGTTCCCAAGAGCCTTTCAAAACAACATAGATGGATCTGGCTTCATCAACCTTCTTATCTTCCCCTACCCTAAAGGAGAAAAGCTAGGGTTTAATATGCCTATATAAAAACGTACGTAAAAAGTATGAGAATATCCAAATTTTTATTTTTATTTTTTTACTGACATCAGCAGATAGAGAACTTAACAGCAGTTAAGCCTGCTTTATGAAGGGTTCCTGAGCGGGAGATAATTTGCAAGATACAAGAAACTTCGAAGTCTTTTTACTCTTTTTTGAGGAAAAAGAGAGGGAGTATTCCAAACTAGCGCTACTATAGAAGAAGTCTTCATCGAAGCAATTCTTTAAAACAGCAGCTTTGAAGATATGGTGGTGATCTGTTGGAGATAGTCTGGTATAATTATCATAAAGCCCTAGCATCTTCTTCCCAGTTCTAAAAACCCTGCAATTTTGCAAGCTCTGGAATTACCAATACCCTTTTTGAATGGACACATACTTTAGTTTGACCATGCTGCTGCTTACCTAGTAATAATTTATTTCTCCTAACTCCTTGCATGCAACTGTCAGTGAAACTTCAATTTTGATATAGATTCAACATTTAGGGACAGCTATACTTCTTTGTGATTTGGCAGAAATGGCCCAAGAATTTTGAGTTAGACACACAAGAAGAAACTTGTTTCTCTACGGAAGCAGCTGAGAGTTCAGGAGACATAAAGCTGTAGAGAATATAATTTAACAATTCATTACTGAAAAGGACTCTTTATTTCACATATTTTAATATTCATATTAGTATCTGAAATGATCAGAAAATGTGATACCTGAGGCCCAATGACTAGCTTTGCCCTTTTTTTTAGATTATTTATCTTCTTTTGAATCCATCGGATTCCTGGAAGTGCCAGGATGGTTCAAAAGATAATATATTAATTTAATCCAAGAAGTTCATACATCTGTGGCTACATTTGGTGCCTCTAAGTAAGCCAAAAATCTGTAGAAGCAGATACAATTTGCTTCTACTTTAAGAATTGTAACACCAGTTTGTGAAGAGTGGTACCACCTTCCTGGGAAATGATCAGTTAGGACAGATGCAAACTTTGCTGAGAATCTGTTCCTGTTGCAATCTATTATTTTCTACATTTAGGGAAAAAAAGACTCATGAACACTGGGGATTAAGGTATTCTACAGTGGTTATATATCCACAAGAAGGATTGCTTAATTTTAACTCAGAGTTAAGTGCCTTAGCAAGGGTTAAAATAGGGGTCTGAACACACCAAGAAGACTAAGTCCCTTCTTGATTCAAGCTAAAGGGACACAAACCAAGTCTCTGTAAATTTAGAGGGCTGGGAGTATCAGGTAATAAAGAATGGAAAGATTAGTATCAAATCCTGTGAAAGACTGAAAATGGTTAATGGATTTTTAAGACCACCAAAGGATTTTGCCCATTATGGCAAAACTGTATAAAGAAGATGCCAAAGCCCACTTCCCACACAAATACACTTGACTGGAATTTGGCCTGTGAATTAAGCCACCCGATAAAATAAAGGTGGTACTATTACCCAGTTATCTCAGGTCTAAGGTTAAGTAAACAAGGAAGAGATGATTGTATCCCCAGCTCTGCTGAAAATTAGCCCTGGCTGTGGAGGGGGGCCATAGCCCACAGATTCATTTGCACCCTCTCCCCCTCCTGCAAGAGACTGGACTATTAATGGTTAATACCTCAACACACTGGCCCATTTTGAAGGTGGCAGGGTGCTTTGCTGAGACCAGGTTTGCAGTTCCCAAGGGGGAGGTTGCCCTGAAGGGATGGGATAGTGCTCTTCATCATGGTAATTACCCTCCCTTACACAACTCAAAAACTTCCCCCACTCTCTCCAGGAAAGGTCTATAACTGGCCCAACTGTGGTACCTGAGAGGCAGCTGTCGTGTCTTAGAAGGGGTCACAAACCATCAAAGACCACTGAAGTGCCCCCCACACCCATTCTTGAGGCCTTCCACCAGAGGTTTGCATATGATCCAAAAGAGACTGTATAAAATTTAACCCCTGAAGCAGAGCGTCTTGGATGTTCCCACCTAGCCTGAATGTATATTAATCCATTAGACTCCATGTGTTGCAGGACCCCCACAGCCGAGAAGACCAGAAGACTAATGGCATGCAGTCAGGATCCACAGAGTGGTGATACTCTCTACTTAATCTGTCCCTCTGCTACTCTCTTTCCCCATCCCTCCCCTCTCTTTTTCCTCTTTTTTTTTTTTTTTTTTTTTTTGTCTATCTACGTCACATTTGCTGTTAAATAAAATCCATACTATTGACTTCAGGCATATGGTCTCATTTGCACCTTAATTCAGGCAGCGTCACCTCTCTAATAATTTTATTAATTGGATCTTAACAAACCCATAATAAGAAGATTAATTTAATATTCTTTCCCCATTTCTTAACCTCTGTCACAAGAAAGGATTAATATTGAGCCATTTTCTCCTCTCATTAGAATATTTGTCAGGAAAATGAGATATCACAGTTTTAAATTACTCATTTCTTAAAAAAAGCCAGAGCTATTCTACTTTGTCTCTTTATGTTTGGTATTGAATTGGTCAGTAATTACATTCCTTCTTTTGTCTGTAGCCCTACTAACCTACCAAGAATGCCTAGCATTTATCAAAACACACATTGCCAGGTCAAAGAGAAAATATGTGACAAAATGCAATTTTATTTTCATCTTGTAAATATTATATAGCTTTAATAAGTAAACAGCTTTTTAATAAAATACAGTCTGCTATAGTTACAAAAGTAATTCCTTGGAATGAAATTGCAAAAATCTTTAGGAAGTTAGAAGAAATAAACACCTGGAAAATGTATCAACTTTCAGAAGTATTGAGAGCAATAATGAGTTTTTCAAACAAAACAGAAATTTACACCACTATGTGTACAAGTGCCTTACATGGGGAGGTTAAGACATTTCCCATATGGGAAGGGATATCAGAATTTGAAACCCTTCATATTGGTCCTCTATCTTAGAATGGGCAAGTGAAAAATAGAGAAACAAATTTAGCCAATATTGTAGAACTTAAAATTGTGGGGTAGAAAATGCAGCAGTCGAAGCAAATATTATATATTTCTCTGATTAAATACACGCTCAGATTGTTTACTCTAGATTTATTCCTCACTTAGGAAGTATCAGATTTAAGATTAGGTTAATCTGGCATGCTTCCTAACTTGCATCAGTTACAATGTTCTGCTTCCCACTGTACTAACACATAACTAGTCAATGCTCATTTCATTTCAGTGTTTGATTTTCCATTGTTTATTGTCGCATGTCTAACTTTGTATAATATCTGTGAAGTCCAGTTTAATAAATTGTTTAGTTTATCAGTATTTCTGTAAAGTGAATCATTAAATATCACTACAAAAAATAAAAACAAGCAAACAAAAAAATCCCCAAACTAACCAATCAACAACAAACAAACCCAAAAAACCCAAATACCACCCAAAAAAACCCACCCAAGCAAACAAAAACACCAAAACAACAAAAAAACAATTTTACCATTAAGACAGGGGAAAAAAAAAAAAGCAAAAATAGTCCATTTTCCATGCCCAAGCTGAGATTAGTATGCTTCTAAATATCAGAGCCATAAATGACTATTACCAAGGTAGACATTTCTTTGATGAAGTTTCTCCTGACTTCTTTTGCAGCTGTATTGCTCATATTGCTGCAAAAAGATTTCATGAACTGAGGAACACAACATCCTTCAGAAATCTGTACAAAAGGTGTTGTACAAAAGGACAGAAAGAATCCAAATCTCTGTAGCAGCTTTTTTTTTTTTAAAAAAAAAAAAACAAACAAAACCAAACAACAAACCATCACCACCAAAAAAAAAAAAAAACAAAAAAAAAAAAAAAAAACGAAAAACCCCAAAAAACAAGACCCCCAACCAAGTATTAAGAACACAGGTAATTTATGATACAATTCTACGAGTAATGTGTGTCTGTTTACCAAAATAACCTTGCACAGTTTGCTACGTGCCTTTAAGAAACTGAATGCTTTCCCTCAGACATTTGCTAAAAATGATCAATAAACAATGTCTTCCATGGCCATATCTAGACTAGTCTGAAAGATTAACCTGACTCGTTCACATTGTATGATCTTTATCAGGTCATACAAAGATGCTGCCTGACAGAATAACTCTCGCTGGACTTCACCTGGATGAATACCTTGCATGAAAGACCATACAGGAAAATGAGGACATATACAAAATAATTTTCTAAAAAATTATAAAGCAAGACTTTAATCCTAGACATGAAACAGGAGGTGATTTTTTCTTACAGTTAATAACATTTTTCCTGAAGTGGCTCAGTCTTCTCAGAGAGAGCTTGACAGTGCCCATTGTAAACTCTTTCAGATGAGGACTGTCTTATTATGCCTGTTGGAACAGAACCTCGATCAACTTTTCAGCTTTTGTATGACAGTGCTGCACTATCTGATGTGCTGTGCTTTGTTAGTTCTCTTAGAAGGTTTACAGTATGTGAGGTAAGTTTCACTAGTCAAAGAAAGACACTTTTGCAGGTTGTTTCATAAATTGATATTAACTGGCTTTACAACCATTCAAGACAGTCAGAAGCTAGAAAGAAAACCAAAGCAGTTCCTCATTTATAGCGTTGAAAAGCTAGCTTCTATCAGCAACAAGCAACTGGGGACAGCAGCAACTTCAATGAGATTAGCTGTCAGCTATCATTCATACAATTATGCTTTGATGTCATTTTATCTTTGTGCTTCCTCCCACAAGACATACTTTGAAGTCTTGCTAAAGTCTACTTTTACTCATATATGCAGTGTATCCCATTTTTATTCAAGCAAAGTCTTAAGTAGTTGGCTATAATCAAGGCTAGTAGTAAAATAAATGTGTTGGAGCTAGAACTCTGCCCAAGATGATGCTTCATGTCATAAGACATGATAACTGCTTTTAAAGGAATGCTCAAAGCATTGCTTGAAATCAGATTTTTACTATGGAACTGCCAGTTGAATAAAGAAGGTGAATTTAGCAAGTTTGGGGGGGGGGGGGGGGGGGTTTGGGGGTTTGGTTTTTTTATAAGTACTTCAAAGAAAGCTGATAAAGGTATAATTTAGATTTATAATTTGTATGGACGTCTCTGCTTTTCTTATAAATGCAGAGGCTTAGAGGTTCTGTCTCAAAGCTACAAATATAGACCTGCTCAGAGCAGTCCCCAGGAAAAAAATAGACTTTGAAGTAGGTCACCACATGTAACTTGAAATATGCTGGAGGAAGCTGTCTAAAGGTAAAATGTAAGCATTTCTGCCTTCTTTTGTTTTCCCTTATTTGAAGAAGTTTTATGAAATGTAGACAAGCTCATAAAATGACAGATTTCACATAGCTTTTCTCTTCCTCAGTGAAAGCAGGCTAAGAGTACAAGTGAAAGTAAGTACCACTAGTGCAATATCTAATGTCATATATTGAAATACAAAAAAGCACCAAAACTGAACTGGATCGCAAAGAACCTTCTTTTGTCCTGGAATGTGTCTGTGATCCTCTATCTTGTAGATGGCAAGTAGACAAAACTACAAAGTTTTAGGCTGGACTAGTTGCCAGATGAGTAGCAAACAAGCGTATCAAAGAGCAGTTTATGCAAAGTAAACATTCTGATATAATAATACAGTAGCACACAATCATGTAGTGGGTAGTACATGGGACAAAAGAAAGATAAATAGTTTTAGGCTCAAGTTCATGAAATTGCTAGCTAAAACACTTTTGAGCTTAGTAGGAAGTTGATATTTTAAAATTAAAATACAATATTATCTACATATATACTTTCCTTTTTGAGCTTATATATTCATCTCAATAACATCTTTAAAAAATGCAAGTCCATTAACATTACCTTCGCTAAACTGAGACAAAGTTTATGCAGAATATCGTAAAGATAATTCTGACCTTCTGGAAAGCAACTCTGCCAAGAAGGACCTGGATGTCCTGGTGGAAAACAAACCATCCATGAGCCAGCAGTGTGTCCTGGGGGCCAAGAAGGTCAATGGAATCCTGCAGTGCATTAGGAAGAGCATTGCCAGCAGAACAAGGGAGGTGAACCCGCTCCTCTCTCCAGCCTTGGTGAGGCTGCACCTGAGTATTTGTGTCCAGTTCTGGCCTCCTCAGTACAAGAGAGACATGGAGCTCCTGGGGCAGGCTTGGTGGAGGAGGGCAGCAAGATGATTAAGAGTGTAGTGTCTCTCTTACAAGGAAAGGCTGAGGGAGTTGGGCCTGTTCAGCCTTGAGAAAAGTGAGAGGCCACTTCATCAATGTCTATAGCTATCTGAAGGGAGTATGCTAAGGGGGTGAAGTCAGGCACTTCTTGATGGTACTAAGCCACAGGACAAGAGGCAATGGGCTGAAACTGATGCACACGAAGTTCCACCTGAATCTGAGGAAGAACTTCACTTTGTGGGTGACCATCACTGGAATAGATTACCCAGAGAGGTTGTCAAGTCTTCCTCACTTGGAAATATTCAAGAACCACCTGAACACAATCCTGTGCCATGTGCTCTAGGGTGACTCTGCTTGAGCAGGGAGGTTGAACCAGATGACCCACTGCAGTCTCTTCCACCTTCACTCATTCTATGATAATACCAGTATTATAAGTAATTGTATGCCAAAAAAAACCCCCTTTAAATACAACTAATGTATCAGGTAACTACCTTCATCATCTCCATACCTTGTGAAACAATCTTCAGTTTTCAAGATCAGCAAACAAATAAAAAAGACCAAATAGAAATCAAACCTTTTAAAGAAAGAGCATATTTCTCCTAATAGATGAGAAGGCTGGGATATTGCCTAAAAACAGTCCTGCTTAGACCTTAAATTAGGAACTATAATCTCTAATTCCTCTTGATATGTTCAGAATCCAGTTGCATTCAATATTCACTGAACTATTTGTATTACATGGCTAAAGTATTTAAACAGCTTGCATTACCATGGATCATGAAAAACACAAATGAACATATCATACTGAGGAGGACAGGAATACAGAAAGAGATGTCTGAAGAAACATCTGATTGGTGGACCTTAGGACTTTTTGAGTTCCAGGAATCTTTTTCCTCTTCTTGCCATTGATTAAGGAACCCTGTTAAACTTGCCATCACTACTTACAAGGAGCAATAGAAAAATCACTCTCTGGATCACTTTTGGATCTGTGTGAAGAAATACCATAACACACTTATGGGTTTCAATTTAGATAGTCAACATCTTAAATTACTTAGTTTCAGAGAGTATTAGAACTAGAAATATTAAAAATAACCAGAATAGAGAAAATACTACAGAAAAAAGTAAGAAATATTTTTAATAAAATATTTATTTCTAAAATATAGTGCCTAAAATAGTGACCTTGAAAGTTAATGAGTTTTTAAAGACTCAGGTATTTTCATAATACAAAACTAAGTGCATAATTTCTTGTATATCATAAACTATAATAAAAAGAAGCAATCACTAAAAAGCACACTACAAGTAAAAGAAGTGTTCAAACAGAAACAACTGAAAACTGTGTCTAACAGAAACATTTAGCAGTGTATTAAAAAAAATTAAGGAGAAATTAAAGATTGTGACATGATGCTGATATTCTATTAAAATAGAAAACTATTGACATTACTAGGTAAGGGCACATCATTTCAATATTCAGACAAAATAGCTCATACTGACAGCTTAAAAGGTTAAGTTCCATAGACACTAAAACATTTCAGTAAGGTTTTAAAAGGCTAAAATAGCTATATATTGTTACGAAAGTTCAATAATACATTCAAGTATAAAATTATATGAGTCTGTGATCAGTCAGCTCTCAATAAAACTCTTGAAAACTAACACAAAAAAAGGTACAAATGCATCCTCATGAAAATAGACCTTTTTAAAAAAAACATACAAGTTTACTTCAGAAAGTAAGCGCTATCACCTTCTGAAATATTTTTGTCACCCGTGAGAGGAATAGTTTTGTATCCACCTTGCTGTGTCTGCTGAAGTGAGTCATCTTTCAAGTAGAAAAGATATAGAAAGCATTTTGAATTTTAATTTCACTGAAAGATTAATTGCTGCTGTTCCTTCACTTTCAAGTTCAGCTTTGTATGAGAGACAGATTGCTGTTTCAATGTGTAAGCTCAAGTTTTCATCACATAAATACTTCAGCAAAAATATGAACTCATAGAAACAGTTTCCATTAGCTGAACTACTCAAATAGAGACATATTCTTTTCCATGTCAACAAGATAGTCTCACATCATTACTCCTGTTATATTTGTGTTTAGATCTTCACATGTGGCTCCTGTAACCATGACAGGATACGCTTGAAAGACTGTCACTTGCTCCATTGAAAAGACTAACCTTTTGTTAGGTAAGTACTTCACAGTCTGCTGTGTTTTTCTTCTGCTTGTGTCACAAATATATGCTTGACTTGCTCTAATGGAAAATATTACCTGTAATTATTCTTTTGTGTGCACAAACTGTATAGCAGGAAACTGTGGAGAAATGCATTCAAGAGCTGGCTATTTTCCAACAGAGTAGTGGAAGTTATTCAATTATTGCTAGCAAATAGTTAAATGCACTGAGTTTATTTGTTTTGTCTTTTAGCACACACACTAATAGGAAGAAAGAGGAGAAACTTGCAAAGTTCCTTTTTTGACAGAAGAGTGTGAAAGAGTGATTTTTATTATTATTATTATTACTTTTCTCTTGTCTTTGTACAGTGAAAATAATGCCTAGGTTGCCATAGGAATTTTCAGGATTATGACAAATACAAACAACTATCATTTTTCTGTAAAAATCTCTTTTTCTATTCTTTAAACACTGAATTAAAAAAAAAAATCCACATTTCACGACACTTCTAAACTTCAGCTTATTGATAGAGCAGCTTTCTGCTACCTTATTGTATCAGAATTACTTAGTCTACTCTTCTTCACATCTTAAGATGAGCCATCTCACAATGTAATTTCTTCCAAGTGAGAGACAGACCTTTCACAGATTATTTTCTTTTCCCCTGGTGAGTGACCTTACAATGAAGTAAATGAAGTTTCAGATCTATTCTTAGCTTTGTCAGAGTCCTGCCTATACAAGTGTATTCATGCCTTATTGGTGTTAAGATTTAAAATCCACATATCAGAAATCTGCTGTAAGCTGTTAATGCAGCACATGAGATTTCAGGCAAGAAATCTAATATTTTTATGGGCTATGTGAGTGTATATATATTTGGGCATATTATGTCTGTTTGTCAGTCAGCATAACAAAATGAACTACAGTCGATTTAAGAGTTATATGTCTACTTATTCACTTTGGCCTAAATTATGAGATCTAATTACTGTAGAAAGTATGCAAAGGATCTGGCTGTTCATCTAGGTACAGATTCGAGGGACACAAGCATTTTTCCTTGAAGCAGATTCATATTTGTGTTTTATATATCCCTCTACTGGAAAGCATAGTTATTAAAATCCAATAATGGGAACAAGTGTCATAAAATATAGTGAAAAAGTTGAATCCAACAGCTGGTAAGGTAAGGATGGCAATGTAGGGACATTCCAAAATAAACATACACGCACAAAGTGAGGAACAAGTTACAATTGTTAGAATGCACAGCTAATTTCCTCCTCTAGGCAAGCATAGCAAGGGTTTCAAATGTTTTTTGTTTGTTTGCGTATATACTACTAAATGTTGTATAGAGCTTTTTAACTCTTTGTATAGAGCTCTTAGAAATAGATTACTTAGGTAAAAACTATCATTTTAGCATTGGGAAGGCACTTCCACAGAAACAAGCATTTTCTAGAAATGTTCACACAAGGTTAATGAGAATTTGCTTTCACCTATTCCTCAGGTTACAGAGACTGAACTGAACAAAGCTTATATAACTGCTGAACTGCAAGAAAAGTCCAAAAATAAGTCATGGCCTAATTTCATAGTAAACATCTGTACAGAGAGGAGAGTAAGCATCTGGAAAATGACTGTGTGTTATCTTTTCATCCAGTTTCCTGAAAGTAAAAGACTGGAAATTGCACTCTAAATTCTATGGAACGAAAAATGGATAAATGGGTACTTTATACTACTGTTAGCTAGGCAGATTGTGTAGCATGGAGAGAGGAAAAATGAAAAAAAAAAAAAAAAAGAGAAAATGAAAGCATTGACAAAAAACATACAAGCAGTACCCATAAGTCTTCTTAGTTAGGGAGCCATAAATACAGGAACAACAACTACATATCCAGACCTTGGCATCATAATGTTGTTTGAGACTAGAGAACAGAGCATTCAGCCAGAGCATCAGAATACCAGAGAAACCAGGCCTCTGTTATTGACTTAATTTGGAATTCTTCTCTATTTACCATTTGAAGACTTGATTCATCACCTTTTTGGAGTCAGAGCTCTCATACAGCACAGACCTATCAAGTCAACAACATGAAAGTTTTCATCTGGTATATAAATTTTTAGGTCACTATGTAATATTTGATCATCATACTCCAATTTATTCAAAGACTACTCTGAATATTCCTGAAGTGTAAATTTACTTTTATTGCAGAGATATATGAGGGCATGAAAGCTCTAGGGAGTTTGCTGTTGATTTGGAAAGGGTATGCTAAGTCAGTTTGGGGAGAAAAAAAGGAAGGTACAATTTGCAATACTCCCGGTATTCACTGTGTTTCCAAAGCATTTTGTTTGTTTCAGGCTCCAATCCTTTTCCGAGATACCACTTGATTCTTCCATATAAATTCAACAGCTGTTGCCCCACTTTACACTTGACTAATTTCACAGAACACAGCTGGCTGAAGAGTGAGAAGATTGTGCTTTGAAGACTAGTATATCTTTTTAAATGTGAGAAATTACAACCTGTTTTGAAAGACTTCAACATTGTTTATCAATGGTCTTGAGGTATTTAACACACTGATTTATCCTAGTTCTAGAAACTTTTATATGTGAATGCATATTTTGAAGCAGATCCACTTCAGAAAGACCCTGCTTTAAAGGGAAAGTATATCCATTGAGACTGGAATATAAATTTTTATAGCTTACTTTTTATTTCAAAGACATCTATGTTGTAGGTACCCATTTACCCCAAAAATATGTTATTAAGCAAAAGCTTATACAAAACTGTTTGCTTATTTTAACATAGATTGTAACAGCAAAGGCATAAGTGCAAATATGCAATAATATAAACTAAAGATTACTAATTGATAGATATTTCCACATAATTAAAAAGAAAATGTATAAGGAACATGTTACATTACTTGCATATTATTTTAAAGAAAACCAACATCATTCATAACACAGAATTTGGCCAGCAAATTGTTTCCACTGCTAATTCAGTTTCATATTATGTTACTGGATAGAAGAGAGTCTAAATCATCACTATAATGTAAAGTTTAAGTCACAGTTTACCCTTTTGCTTAAAGGCCCATGCTTAAAGCAGCTTTGCACAGAATAATTTTCATGAACAGTTATATTGTTAGCATCATTTACAGTGTTATCAACCATTTCCAGGAAATTTTGCACTCAAAGATACACAAAAGGAAACTCTACTATGTATTCAAATTGAATCTTATTTGTGCCTTCAGTCATGAAGTCTCAGCTTAGGTGTGTTACAGTATTTCTTTTTTTGGCGGCATCAGCATTAGATGTGCTGCAGTTTAGGAAGTTATATATTTTAAAAAAATGTCTCCAAATACAGTAAGTAGTAAGCAGTAGTCATTGAAAGACAGTCAGTTTTCTTGGAACTGAGGTTTTTCCAGTTCAGAGAATGTCATCTATTTCCTTTTGAGAACATAACATTAATCATTTGCTTCTTCCATCAGATATAAAATTACAAATAATTCTGTCAATTAACTTGTCATAGATACATGATTCTCTTTTAAAATTCAAAAGAAACTGTCTAGAACAGCTGGATTTCAGACACTATTGGGACCCAGTTGAATCAAATACACTAAAGACCTCTTGAATATAAAAACTTGATTATATTGAAATTTGTGATAAGAAGACAAGGCTTATGAGCTGAGGATGTTTAAACTCAGTCTAAAAAATATTGTTGTCATCTTTGGCTCCCCTGCATTTATTCTCTTATTAGAGAAATAAGATTTTACATCACCTTTCTGCAATACCCAGGATATAAACAGTTTTCCCACACTATAGAAGTTTTATCCAGAAATTAGTAGTAAATAGTCTGTGGATTCAATTTTCTCTAATTCATTATCTTCCACCTAAGGAGACAGTTGCTTCATTTTTAGCAAAGTAATCCTTTAAGAAAAACTGATATTGTTGTCTTAAACAACCGAATACCACATTTGCATTAATTTCTTAACTGCAGACCAAGCAGCACTGAATGTTTCTCAGGGTTCCACCAGGGTTTTTGGAACATTCATTTCACTGCCCACACAGCAGTTTGTGCCGGCTACAGCTCTTTCTTGCTTTCAATCCTTAATATGAATTCAATCTAATGCACATCCTTAGGCACATCCTGGAATACATCCTACTTACTGTAACATGAAAGAGTATGACAAGTTCTATGGGACAAATAAACCAGTGGGCCATAATTCAGAATTTGTGTTCTTCCCCTTCAAAAGGAAGTTGCTGAGAATACTCTTGTGCAAATTTACAAACAGAAACCATTTAATGCTCAGCCTAAGATTTTGTGGATGAAGTTTTTTCATTAAGAGAAAGCAGTTATAGAAGCAGCAAAAATTACAAGTCAAATATATTTGTACCTAAATTCAGGAGTATAATAGTTCGCTTTTTAACATGTTCTATGCTTTCCACTTCTCTAATTTAAGAAAAAAAGTTTCACCTGTCAGTTACTGCAGACAGTTCTATGGAGACACGTATGTCACACAGATTTCCACTCTCATAACAGGAGTGCAAGTAAGGGTAACTTTCTTGATTAGAAGTAAAATGTCCTTTGCTCTCCTTTCCAACCTGTAACTTCCAGCAATTATTTTCCACATACAAAGCACCTGCAACAGATGAACATGAATTAATTTTAACCAAAGTTATTCACTGATCAAGAGCTATACTACAAATAAGTTTCCCTTTTTATTTGATGTAACCCTAGAGACAAGTATCAGTTTAACTGGCTGAGATGATTATGATTCTCTGAAAAACAGAGAAGGTAGTTTTTGTGGTTATAACAAAGATTCCAAACATTGCTGACACTGTGAATACACAGGGCTACTTTTGTAAAGTATCTTAGTTTTGTTAAAGAATAAGAAAATGGTTTATTTTAAGAAGTGATTGAATATCTAGAGAAGACAGTAAACCCTTAATCTTGTAGGCAAGGGACTACTAAAATATAATACTTCTGAGATTTTAGATTGCCTGATGAGAATGACATCTTAAACTCCTAGCTGAAATTAAGTCAAGTGATTTTGGCTAACTCATCACATGCTCAAATACCTGCTGAGCCACTTCTGAAGATTCATTTTTCCATCTAAAAAGAACGTTCCAGATATATTAATTTAAGAATAATGGACTCCATCAGAATAAATAGTTGGATTTGAAAAACCTGGCAAACAAATTTACCTGATTGATAATTACCAAGGATTTCCCAACTTTTAAGGTTTTATTATTTCACCACTAGGATCCTAGACAGAGACACTGTTATATGGTAATCTTACTGGGAAAATATCATTGTTATATCCCTCTCCCCCTTTTACCTGTAGTTTGTTATTAACAAAAGGCATAAACAAGATATTTAAGAGATGGTCAGACATTTAAAAATGAAGGGAAACATTGTTTTCCTTAAACACTTACTTAAGAAAGATAAAAAATTCTTGCCTTAACTGATAACTTAAGCCAGAAGAATTGCAGGTTTAAGATAATTTTGACTTTGATATTAGTTTTCAAAGACTGTTTACTATGTCTTATACTTCTGGGCTCATTGATCGCTTAGGCAAGAAAAGCTAAAATAAAAGAGAATCCCTGAAGGTTTTTTTAAAATTACTTCCTATTCTGTAGGTTTAATTGAGGGATTGTCTACCTTAAGTTATAGTAAGATCAGGAAATCATAAAATCAGTAGCAGAATGCCACCTTTCACCAAATATTAAAATAAGAGGAGCAAGGAAGCAGTTGTGTGTGGAAAGCAAAGTAAAAACAAGCCAAAAGCTGCCTATTTTTGTATTTTGTGTCAATAAAGGGAGAATATTATGAAAAAATTAGAAATGAAAAAAATATTTGCTGAAAAAGTAGATCTGTCAGAGTTCACTGTTACACAATATACCGAAGAAAATAAGCATCTGATGATTGAAAGATAGGAAAAAGAAGAGTTCACGCACTAAATGTTGTAGAAAGTATTCCTGTTGCATCATGCTGAATGAACCCAAAAAGTTCTGTAAAATATTTCTCATTTGGCTGTTTTAGACTATAGCCCAATTCTTAGCAGAATGTGTTGATCCTGTCTCTAGTCTGCTTGATGTCTGTTCATGCATTCACTTGCATAACAGGACAATTAGCAAGAAATACACAAATCTGCATTATGAGCCAACAAACCCACACATCTACAGAGCTTATACAATGAATTCTAGAACTTGACTTAATTCCTTTTATTACAGTAAGAGATATTTCAGACAGTTTTCATGAAGAGCATGCCCACTCCATTTTGCTAGTGGAAAATATCCCTGGCAATCACATTAGAAGTCTAAAACCACACTTCAGTATATATTTAAGCCCAGAATGTAATTATGTTTTGTACATCAAAATACATTCTTTCAGTAATTGGATATTTCTAATTGACTGAACTTACTTTCAAAAATTGTTGCACTGGGTAGGCTTACACAGTTGAGAACATTTCATTTTTAATTCTTGACTGGAAAGTACCAAAGGAAGTACTCTAAGGTATTGTGAAGATTCAGTATTTTCTGTAGAAACACATACTGAGAGAAGTAGTCATATTCATAATAATGTTGGTTCTAGATGACAGAAAATAGTAAGAAAGAGGATTATTATTTCTGCTATTAAAAAAAAAAAAAATTGTAAAACATTTCCAATGTTAAAAGAAACAAGTCTGGGTAGCTCAATACTATGAAAGCTTACGTACTTATGCAACCCAGAAAATTATTTTGCCAGTCCTGCTCAAAAGGCAGAGGACTGGCAGAGAGTTGGTAGTGCTGCATGCAGAATGCATCTGGCACTGGGTTGTTGGGAGTTGATTTCAGATGTGTCAGCAGTTGCCTCGTGGCCACATGCCTGTGCCTTGCCTGAATTCACTTTGTTCCGGGAGTGCCCAAGGGGCACGGGGTTGTCACCATTTCACAGTGTTTGCAGGACAGCCTCTATGGCTAATGGGTATGCAGCATGGCAGCTTGTATGCCCCAAATGTTGCCTGGGAAGCAGGAAGAAAGCCAAAGATGGTTATAAGAATACATGCAAATATGGCCCCAAGCAAACCCCAGGACTGAGAAGTTTCATGGTCCTCCAAAGAAAGACCTCACAGCACTGATGTCTTATGATAACCCTCCCTACCATGGACTCCTTCAACAAGAACTCATATTTTTACATTTTATAATAAAGGAAAACTATAATTAAGTAGACAAGGTATTCTTTCAAAGAACAAGACAAAGGTGTAGATTCAACTGATCAAATTACAAGGCAGTGTAATATTTACTGTTCTGTAGCTATAATATATATATTATAACATATATATTGCATAACACAAAAATATTTGAAAAGTAGAAATTTTGTTATAGTAAAGACTTGGAGAAGGATTAAGTTCTTATTGCTTAGCAATCAAGAAAAAATAGTTTAGCCAATAGAGAGGGTTTTTTTAAAAAATCACAGAAATAGTTATTTTTATTCCAATGCATAGAGAGTTAACTACCGAGGAAAACACAGTGCTTTGGATTATCTCTCTCTACCTCCCTTCCTGTGGTTGATGTAGATTTGTTTCTCAGTCTAGGTCTACTTGCTTGGTACCTAGAATAAAATGGTTAAGATATAGGAAGTGGTGCAACTCAGAGACAAAAAAAATACTTTAGGTCTGTATTTTTTTCAACCTGGCTATAAAAAACTCTGAGCATGATCAGCTCTCATTGATCAGCTCTGACAATTACTAAAAGAGAGTACATCAAATTAATAAGCAATTTTGAATAAGCAATGAATCACATTTCATAATTGTTTATCTTGTTTTATTAGAGTACAGAATATTTAATTGCAATATCATACTCTATGTGACAGAGTACTATAAGCACTAATGTGTCTTGTTTAATACTAAATACTGTGTGATATTAAACTCATAAGAGCAACGTTATTGTAAGAAAATATATACTGGTCATAAGATATGACCGTCTATTTTCTGCCCTATAAATAAATAATAGGTAGATAACACTGAATCAAGTATAAATTCACACAGTTAACAAAGAGAGTTGCCTATGTAATTGAAATTGCCATAACTATATTTACATAAGTTTATGAGGCTGTATCCAGCTGCTTTAAGGATCTCACATCTTACTCATACTGTATATTGTCAGTGGTCTAATCATGGAGGTACTAGAAACTCAAACACAAATCCCTGTTTTGTTCAGTGATCTCTGAAATCCCCTTGGAAGCAATTTAATATTGATCTAGGCTTGCAATCAACAAATGCATTTATGATTAGCTATGTAGCCACATTTATAACTTTAATTAGCTCTGGAAGCCGACTCAGCATTACCAAAAGATACTCATGAAAGATACGTGGTTAAATCCCTGATAAGAACTATGTAGATTTTGCTTAATTTTACACACAATACTTCTACCATTTGAATCACTTGTGAACTCCCAGATCTCTGTAAAAAACTGTAGAAAAAGAGGCTTTCTGCATTCCTGGTCTTAACTCTAAACTCTAAATGAGGACTTAACATCACATTTGGGCAAAGCTTTGGGTGAGAAAAAAAAGATTGTTGGAAACATTTGGGTAATGAATTCCTCTTCCTAGCAGGGTGAGCTCTAAACACGAGAGAAATGACAATTTTTTTCAGCTCAAGAAAAAAGTATTTTTGCAGAAAGCAGAGACCACTTCTTTTCAAAGCAGCTATTAAATTTGCTGGATAGCAAAAAAAGAGTTTACCAAACACTAAGGAAGAAAAGGCAGACCAACAGGATTGTGCCTTCAGACTAACTCTTTAACTGAAAAGGAGCTGTTGTGAAGATTTGTGTAAGAATTAGTTTTGGTATCCTACCGTAATACACTCTGGGAGTAGTTGTATATCCTTTCCTGACAAAGCAACACTCACTGACAAAGTTGGCTGCCTTCTGGGGAAAGTATGCTTAAAATTACATTTTCAGTGAGTTATTGGAATACTATCAAATAGCAGAAGAGTCTTCAGTCTAGGTTTTATTTATCCTTAAATATTGATCCCTACTACCTGTAGCTGAGTATCTTACAGTACAGATACTTAACACAACTTGACTTATAAAACATCTTCCATGGAACTGTCAGCATCCACCCTCATATGTAGGCTTTAGGAATTAAATTTTAAAGTAACTTAATTCTGACTTCTCTTTCCTTCAATAAGTTCCTTGATGAACTAATTAAAAAAAAAAAAATCAAATCAGAAGGTCATATTGTTTACTCAATTACCACCTCTTTTCCTTCTCTTCTCAGAGGTCTGAGCACGTGTTTTTCTGTTAACACTGATACCTGTGGCTAAAAGCTGTAGAAAACAGCTGAAAGCAGTTTAGTTAAACCCAAGACAAACTAATTATTGTAGGCACTGGTTAACCAGTCTAAACTGTCAACTTCGTTAGAATGGTGAAGAGCCTGGCTCCATCTTAACGACTTACATCTTCTCTCCCTCAGGCTGCATAGGCTTCATCCCCTCAACCTCTCCTCGTAGAACAAGTAATGCAGGCCCAAAACATCTGCTCCAGCCCTCCCCCACCAACAACTCTTTCTAGTTTATTGATATTAATACTATTATATCAAAAATTCATAATGTCCTCATAATATAATTGTTATAATGCAGTGCTAAAAGTGGACAATGTTCTGGATGGAGTCTATTGAGTGCCAGGTAGAGGGGAATAATCATTTAACCCACTTATTAGCTGGTTTACTTTTAATACAACCGATGCTGCCAGCGCACGCTGCTTATTTATTTTCAACATGTGTCTGCCAAGGCACTGAGCTCCTTTCCAATAGAATTGCTCCACAGCCATTCAGTTCCCAGCCTGTACTGTTGTAAAGAGCAATTCCTCCCACCAGGCTGCATTTTGTATTTGCCATGTTGAAATTCATGAGGTTCTTCTTAAAACGTATTCGAGCTATGAACAGAGTAAGATCATGAGTACACTCTTCTATAAGATAGCATGAAGCAATTGCACTCCTGAAGGCAGGTTTCTTACCTACAGGACAAACAAGGTGTTATGTATATTTACTGCTGTTGGTAGGAGTTACCCTTTCAGAACCAGTCATCTCTCAAATGATATAAATTGAAGTTATGAAGTCTTTAGAGCAAGATAGACACCATCTAAATAGGGATTTATTTTTGGCAATGTATACTAAACATTTGACTTGTTAATTCACAAGCCTGACAGAGGATTTGCAGACTGCTTTAAACACCACATGCTAGTTACCCTCAAGATTTCAAAAGTAACCCTTGAATATTACTAGTAATTGCTTCTACCTCTGTCTTCACACAAGATGCACAGTTCCACTGTGTTCATGAAAATGGCCAGTTGTGTGGGGCAACACTTCAGTGGACAGCTTTTCAATATACAGAGATTAATATCAAACAATAAAAAGTGTCATGATTAAAAAGAAAAAAAAAAAGTATATACTGCTATGACATCGACCAAGTCTTGAAACTTCGTGAGGGCACTGCTGAAGATAAGAGCCTTGGCTGGTGGGTCAGTACTTGCATTCTACCTGGCTTTGCATTCCCAAGCAGCCCCAAAATTACTTCTTTGTTCCAGGTTGAGTGTAATCAAAGATGGAAAATATTCACAACTCAATAAGATTCAGAGCACTGTATTGCTCTATATCTCTAGCAACTGAAGTGGGGGAGGGGTTGAGTGGGGAGGGTTTTCTGTTTGTTCGTTTGTTTTTAAATGCATTAGTTGCCAAAGCTAATAGCACAAAACCTTTCTCAAAGGATTAAGTATATGAACATCTCCATCTGTCACACCAGGGGTGTTTATTTCCAGCAGGTCGTTTTTGAAAGAAAAAAAGATTGCTTGAAAGAAAACAAAATGTTTGCAAAGAAACAATCTTCTTGTCTACCAGAAGTTTCTTTCTTATGTTAATTTTCTTTGAAGACATAGACATGTTGACAAAGTGTCTTTAGGAAAAAGACTCAGTCCTAAAATTCTGAAAGGTCACTTTCTTATCAGGGCTATATAAAAGTAGTATGCCACAATACACTGCGTATTTAGGAGTTGAAAATTAATGTCATCTTGAAAACAGGTAATCCTAACCCTTGTTTTATTCACATAAATAAGGTTAAAATAGAGAACATAAAGTAGAAATTTGGTTCAGGTCACCTGCAGTAGATTATACCTATACCTGTGACAATTCACAGGTTTTCTTTCTTTCAAAGGTTTGTTTGAATTTGCGTAGAGAAAAATCCTACTAGGCAGAACTAAACATCACAATCATTGTCACACTGGTAAATCTGAGAAAAGTAAGGTAATGGAGCACTTGAATATACTGTGATCAAGTTCTACATTTACAGATGATCCAAAATGCTAGCACAGGGTTGCACTGATCAGACAGTATATTTCTATAAAGACCACCATTTCCAAGCTTCACTGTTTCTAGCATATCTTTAACTGTGAGCTTTAACCTATAGCTGTACACTGAAAGGTAGATCCAATGGCACTGTAGTCTCCTCTGTAACTTCAGAATGTATCATTTGGGTGAGATCACAGAAGCTGAGATGCTCTGGCTAAGATTAACAATTGGATTCCTGCTCCCTTTGGGTCTTGCATTATGAGAGACTCCTGAGCCATACAGGACATCTTGCCAATTCATGGCCTGAAGGCAGTTTTGTGCCTCTGCTAGGATGAAATCAGCTTCAGCATCCAGAGCTGTGTTGCCTATCAGGCTGCTACAGAATTCACCTGCTGCTATCTTAACTTAAAAAGGTGCTAAGACTAACTTTGTATACGATCCACCTCATCTTCTATGCGGCCAGAACAGGACAGCAATTCTTTCTGGTCTATGACCTACTTTCAAGCTCTTTCCCAGAGGTTTCCCAGCTGCAGAAAGGAGATAATCATGAGAATTTGTGAATTGCAAAACAAGTGAAAAGAGGAAGTCTTGTCGCATATAATGTTTCTTAGACTTTTATTCCTAAGATTGATCTACAAACCATTCTTTTCACTTTCAACAATACAGTAAACATTCCCAGGAACCCTAATTACAAAGAGATGTGCATTTCAACTGTACAATCTTTACTGTCCTTGCTTTAAAACAAATGTTTAGATATTAAGAAGACATAGAAAAAAAGCCTGTTTTATCTTTCCTATAGGATGCACAGCATTTCTTGCACACACAATCTAAAGTACTTCAGCTAATTATGTGTATAGTCATATACTTTAGTGAAGTAAACACTTACTTAAACCAGACCTTCTGATCATTTTGCAATCCTTATCTCTCACAATTAAAATACATTTGAAGTCTGTGTATGAGGACCAGAGGATAAGAGAACAGATACATTTACCACAAAGGCAGAAACAAACCAGAAGGGGCACTTCGAAAAGGTTATCTGAAAAATCTCTTATAGGATATTAAACAAATTACTAATTCATACTTAGAAAGGTATCTTTGAGCTTTTTCCCACTCTAATTCATCAGACATATCTTCTACATCTTACATTAAAACAAACACTTCCTCCTAGCCTGGCCAGCTCCCTGAGGACTGTCTTCTTTCAAGAAGTGAAGAAAGATGAAAACCATGTCATTTAATTTAATAACCACCATGCCCACATATCAAAGCACCATTTTCTTAAGAATAGCAAAACAGTAAAAAAAAAAATCCAGGTAAATTCAAAATACCCCAACAATGTATGCGAAAACTACCCTACATTAGCTATGATAGCATCTTTGCCAAAAGTAAAACATAAGACACATAAGGAGCATACTCAACTAGTATCAGTCTTGATCCCCAACGCCACCTGTTAGAAGAACCCACAGTTTCTCCTCTTGGAGCTCTTCATATTCCTTCACAAGCCTGAAATTCTATGAGCTTCAAAGTTTTCAAGATACCTCCCTACCCTCTCACATCTAACTGTGTGCAGCTGCTCCCCAGCTGAAGGCTGATTGCCCACACTGCCAGCCATGGAGTGCATTCTGTGTGCTACATCTCATTTTCCTATCAGAATCACCTCGAGTCTAATGAATTAGACTACATTTCGCATTAATTAGAGTTGCTCAAAATTTATTTTAAGCAATGCATCCATTTTTACTTGAGTATTTTTGGCAGTCTACTTTAAATTCTAATGTTGCTGTTCAGAATGTTTTCTGGTATTGAGGAATTGTAATTGTCTAGCCTTGAATTACACCTTTTACGTAGCTCTAAATTGAATGTATTCCAGAACATGTTCATAAGCTTCCCAGGCAGTAATTTGCATTAAAAAAAATAATAATAATAATAAAAAAAAAATTATTCACATCCTGTAGTCAAAAGTCATGCTTCATATTCGCTGTTTCCACTTATGCATATTTGTTTTATTGCTTTGGCTTAAATCCAGACAGGTGACAAATATACTTACCAGAGGTATTTGCAGCAGCTCTGTCAACACAGTCTTCCCAATGAGGCTGACTTGAAAAACAAAAGCATTTCGGGGACAGTGCTGCCATTAATACTCAGGACACAGTTTCTTGAGCTCTAAGAGCAAGCTTTCAAAAGCTTAAAAGACCTCCAGCAGAAGGACAACTAATAGCAAAAAACAGTAGGGGACCCAACTACTACCTTCTCTTCTAGCCCAAAGGCTCTGAAGAGATTCACATTTCATTGCTCCAGAGCAGGGGAAAAAAAAATAGTGAAGATAAGGAAGAATAAACTGGGAACTGCTTTCTTTGATGCTTCTCATCTCAGAGAAATAGTGGAGACATGAAAAGCAAAATCCAATTATATATTTTATAGCATGTGACAACCGCAGAACAATAAACTGAGCAGGGAAAACAAAAACAAAAACTCTGATGTGAATATTAAAAACTGCATGAAACAAATCCAGCCTGTTTCTTTTCATTTCATGGATACAGTGTTCCACAACTATGTACACAAATGTGTACAACACCTACAATACATGCTATTACATATAGAGATGAAAGATATAAAGCTGGGTCAGACAATATTTCTTGTATTTTTGTCTTGGGGTATATTAAAAATGTGTGCTTTTTAAATTTCATTTAATTTTGCTTCTTTACTGAACAGCATAAGACTACATATTGCTGGAATAAGTTCTCTAAGTGGATCAAACTGATTCTGCTCCTTGGATAGCAAATTATTAAAATCTGGCCATTGTTGAGTTGTTAAGAAAAAGACATATTTCTGGAAATAAGTATATCACTAAAAGAATTTCACTGACGATCTCGGACCAACATTAATCAGCATTATTTCTGAATAGTTTCAATGAAGTTTAGGCTGTTTTTTATTTATTGTACAATTCATACTGTAAAACACAATTAAAAAAAAATAAAAAAAAAAAATAATTAAAAAACTACTCCTGTTCCTTGAGGAGAAAAGTTTTAAATCTGATATTAAGGGCTAACAAATGCACAATAGAAAAGAACATGTACCAAAGATTTATCTCTCTTTTCCACTTAAAAATATATTTTCACATCACGCAAATTAGCTTTAAAGCAGGTGAGATTTGAATCCATTGGATATTTGCAGTAACCATTCAGTATTTTTGCTATTCTATTGTTTGTAAACATAAACTCCCAAATATGAATGGTGCATGCTCTTTTTAAATCTGCTTGTCCATTTTCCCAGAGAACTCTCAAGTTCTAATTTCTAGGTTATTTTCCTTCTCACCAGTATTGTTATTTTCTGCAAACAGTAGAAATTATAGGGAATGGGATACCTTCTTCTACTTTGCAGCACAATTTTAGAAATCTTGAGTGGCATGAGCTATCACTGAGCTACAGGACCAACTTTTTTTTCATAGTGATAAGGGACAGATT
Organism: Anabacerthia variegaticeps; assembly: GCA_035583185.1. Lineage (NCBI taxonomy): Eukaryota > Metazoa > Chordata > Aves > Passeriformes > Furnariidae > Anabacerthia > Anabacerthia variegaticeps. The sequence goes on along the minus strand of JAWWEW010000078.1, from coordinate 76,483,720 downwards.
GCAAAGGCATTCAAACAGCTAAGCTTGAAAACAGGATGCCTTGTGAGATTTTTCAAATGCATCTAGGCTTAAAATTTTTGGAAGTTACTTGGAAAACTCAATTTTTGCTTACTCCTGTTTTCATGCATGACCTTGAGCACATCATTGTGAATCTCATAGTCTCTCACTCTAAAGTGGATACGGTAAAATTATGAACCCATCTCACATGGTAACATCAGAAGAAAAACATTCATTGTGAAGTCACAAGGGGGCTACTTCATTAGGTGTGACTTTAATGGGCATATCTGCTGTTCTGGAGCAAGTGAATCTAAGCAGTACACACACAGCAATAATTTTACCTTTTAATTGCATAAAATACTAATTACAATGCACAAAGGGAATACAATTCATCAAATTATAGTAAATTCCTAAGTAAGGGCAGCAATATACATCATAAAATAGGCTCTAGTATGTTTATCAGAGTTTTGACAATGTGTTTATCAGATATTTCAGCACACAGCACAAATGTCAGTGAATTTTTACTTTCACATATTTCCACAGGTGGACTTTTCTGAAGGGTATAATCTGCTTCACAAAAATTTGCTTCATATTTGCGTGACCAGACTGGTTTCTGTGAAAGACTGGTGAGAAAGGTTGCCAATCCCAGGCTACAGAGCCACCACTGTATTGGAATGTGGCTGCTCTGGGAGATCCTGGATTCCCAAGCCATGCAGGTCACATTCAAGAATATGAGCAGAAATACTTGGAGTAGTGTGAGAAATGTCTGCTTGAAATCTTCTTTCATCAGAAGCCTACTTATTTCACTGGTTTCTACTTCTCCTTTATTTTCAGTAACATAATATACACCTTTTAGAAAATCAGAGTAGAAATAAAAGATCCTGAGGAGGAAAAAAGGCAGGTTCAGCAATTGAGGCTGTAGTTCTGTATATGACTGTAGACTAATACCCATTTTAATCCTGAGCATGTGCTTTGAATTTACTTAATCATGACACTATAAGGTTAATTCCTAAATGCTTTTGTCCTGAGTGTTGTAATTATGCTCAAATGGCAAGACTTTAAAAAAACAGCCTAATTGTCATTTCATAGCAAATGTTTTTTCTTATAACCTTTATTTTAGAAATAAACTCATCAGACAAAATACATGATTAGAAGTTAAATCAAGTCTCCAGTTTCATCCTGAAGCTACTGGCAAATAGAACTGAAGAGTATTATTCAATTGCATTGGACTAACTGAAAAATCACAACACTATAATTGATATGTCAATACAGTTGTCTGAGTCCTGTCAAGTCAGCCTGCACTTCAGACATTTGCATCTTATTCAGAGAAACAGGAAAGATGCTGATTGCATTTAAGATTACATTCAGACTGTGTCATTGCCTCAGACTAATAGCCCTGTTAGGCTCTTTGTTTGAAAGCTTTATTATTTTCAAGGAAAATACCGTAGGCAAAGAAAGTTGGTTTTAAACAGAGAAAGGTGATAGGAAGCTTGCTTTGATCTGTCATTGTATAACCCTGACTTTAGAGAAACACAAAGAATACAAATTAAAATCAAGAAGATAATTATTCAAAATAAATAATTAAAATAGAATTTGTATATTATCATATCAATTTCTCTGCTGCAAAGTGCGTAATGTTTTGTTATACTGAAAGAAAGTTCATTTCAATGAAAAATTTTAATAACTTCCCTCCCTTAAAGAGAGCAATTGCTAGGTATTTCATATCATTTAACTTTGAGAAAATAAAGTGTAGGGTCTCTTATATTGATAAAAGGTTAAACTTAAAATTACAATGATTCAGTTGATAAAGAACTGATAACAGTAATTCACATTATCCGTTTAAGAAACTGATTTGTTTAAAAATGAATGCAAGTGTTAGGTAGACTAATAGTATTGAGAGATGGAGAGAATTCAAATAATTTATTGATTGACGTTCTGCTTCCAGACAGAAAAATAAGAGAGAACAAGAATGTAACAATTTTTCTCATCCTATACAAGAAGTGAGCACTAGTTTTCAGGCTCAGTTTATAAAAGCTGAAAATTCTTCCCCCTGTTCAAAAAACAGCATAATTGTAGTAGACATGGACATCCAACTACTCTTTTCAGAGTGCTGTCTGATACACAGAGTGGCCAGAACCTCAGTGTGGGAGCACTCAGCAGGATGGATCCAGGGACTGCAGGGCCTGCCTGCCTTGGGGAGTCACAGGTTCCCTCTGATGCTGTTTGTGGCTACTTTATCACCACCACACTGTGGAAGTGCTGTGGGACTGACTATGCCGTTAGTCTCCATACTGGATTCAACATGCTTTTTCTGGCGTTCTGAAGTCATTCTGGACTTACAAGGAGAAAATGACCAGGAGGAAAAAAAAAAAAAAAAAAGTGACTGAATGGACCAAAATTTATAGAGAGCTTCTGGCCAGTGATTAGGGAGACTCTTCAGGGATTTTTTATTCCATAAGTAGTAGTTCTTCACTGCCTTGTCTTAGAGTCTTCTTTAAACTCCTCACAGAGATCAAATAAAGTTTGTTTGTCAAATCCCTATGCACAAAAACCGGTTTCTATATTAGACCTAAAAGCGAGAATGTACTAAGCTCTCTAAATCCTGTTAGAAAGATAAACCCCTAAATCTTCTTCACTGTCTCTAACGTCAAGCAACAGCTTTTGTTATTCTCTTTGTGCTGTTACTTTCAAGCATTGACTTGAATATGTTAAATCTACCTACTAAATACTTTGTTATATCTCCATTTCATCTGAAAATGCACTTTGCTAAATCCCCCATCCTCAAGGAAAATTCATAAGTACTACTATATATTAGTATTGCTTAATCAATTTTTATTTAATGTGGAAATCCATCTGTACTTTTCTCTATCTGTAGCATGTTCTCTATCAAATCTGAGACTAGCACTTATTTCAGTGTTCAATAATTCTTATATACACTTAAATAAGTATATATTTATATACTTATATATAATTATACATTTCCATTAGTATATAGTTATATGTATTTATGTACTTGTATCTAGACTTGTATAATTCTTGTATATACTAATTTCCCATTTCATACATATCACTGTTTGGAGATTTCAGCCTAGAATGGTCATGCAAGCTGAACTATAATTCAATAGCTGGGCATATTGAAGCCATGTGAAGTAAAAAGGCAAACAACTGATTATTAAAGCAACAGTGACTGATCTTCTCTTGTGATGTTCTAAATAAACTTGTGTTCAAAATATAGTAAAAAATGCATGGACACACCATTTTTTATCAACGTCCGGTCATTACTAAGAGCACATGTGCACAACATTACAGATTGTGTACAATCATCTCAGTTGGAATCCTTTCTACCTTCATACTAGAACCACCGGATGAAACCCATGTTTTTACTGCAGTGGAGGCATGTGCTTTTGGGATTAATTTTTTTCCCCCTCTCTTATTATGTTTCAAGAACAAGCTAGACTGGTTCACAGATGGTATTTCTAGATACAATGACACATAAACATGTTGTCTGAAGTGGAACTATCTGACTTGGGTGCTTCAGCAGCAAGTGGATTTTCTACACATTCTGCAGCCTCTGCTAAGAAATCTAACCAACATATGTGAGAAATGTGAGAAAGGGACCGAGAAAACTACAAGGAAAAACAATCTGCAGGAAAAAAAAATTGTTTCAATAAAAAAACCCAAACTGTAGCGAGGTTGTGAAGAGAAACTGTGTTGTGAACTTTTATATCCTTATAGGGGTACAACACTATTACTACTTTAAACTGTATCATTTTTCAGACTGCTGTAAGGAAGGAAAGGTATGAGAAGTTCAGAAAAAGATTTTCTTTTTCCTTGAGACAGAACCAGTGCTGTCGTGGTCACATAGTGATGTCACTTGGAGGAATAGTGGAAGTATATTAATAATAAAAAAAAAGTTTAACAGTTTATTTCAGTAAGGGAGTCCACTATGGATATGGCTGTCGATCAGTGGTAATTTTCTCCCAACTCACAAAAAGGAGGTTGTTTTTAAAGGTGTGTTACTGATTTATAAGCAATATAAACATGATTTTGCTCATAAGTAAATGCTGAATTCTTGTGAAAAGTAAAGGATATGTTATTCTAATATAACAATAGTTAACTAGACTAATTTTCCAAAATCTCATGGATTCCAAAAGATTAAAAAAAATTACAAGAGATGCTTTTGTTTTAGTGGCATTTTCATGCTTTAAATGCCTTGGTTTGAAATAGTTCTGTTTCAGCTTAAAGGTATTTTGAAGTCTTAATTCAATTTAGCAGTCAGAAACACACAAACACCAATTTAGAACTTGACCAGGAGTGAATCTTCCAGACTGTGGTTTGAGAATTTCAGCCCTGTGGGTTTGCCAGTGTTTATAATTTGTCAAAAGCCATTTTTAGGTTCCAGGGCAATTTATAAATTGTGAGCTTTGTCTTCTATAGAACTCCTAGTTCTTGTATTGTTATCACCATTAACAGTGCTTTGCCAGAATTGAAATTCCATTATATGGCAGGACGATGATGTCTGAATGATCACAAGCCTTTCACTGCCCTGTTTACAAAGAAAGGTAATTATACACTAATATGTTGTTCATTATTAAGACATTTTTCTTTTTTACTTTTTTCTTTTTTTTTTTTTTTTTTTTAATTTTCCCTGCACTAAACAAGATTTTGAAGACAAAGGAACAAGAAAATTTGATTACCTTTCTTAACTTGAAGGTACTCCTAACTTTTAATGACTGAACTAATGATCCATTCAAAATAAATTTAACGGAGAAACAAAGAAAAAAAATCCCTTACGTATTACAGACTAAAGCTAAAGTAACAGCCTCAATTCTAACTGCATTCTGACTTTTAAGTTGCAAGATGGCATTTAAAACCTACTTATCAAAGGGTTTGAAACACTGCTTTTGTTGTGTGGGGGGTGAGGGGGAAAGAAAAGAAAAATGCTATGGTTTAAATATATATCAATACTTTAAATAGATATCAAAATATACTTGGATTAATTAGCATACCTTGAAATTAAAATAATGCAAGTATTGTGACAATGCAATGTTGAACTTCTTAGATGCTAGACTAATACTGGCATTAAAAATCATGTAGACAGACTTGAAGTTTTGGCCATTTGTTCTAGATATGAAATCAAATATTTTGAGAAAATAATCCTGAGTTTTCAATTTCCTATCTGAGTTGTCATCTGGGGGCATAATGTTTATATGAGGATGGTCATCCTTTCCTGAAAACATCTCTTTAAGCCTGACACAAACTGACACTATCATTAGTCACTTCTGAGAAAAAAGAAATACTGCAACATTTTAAGAACCAGAGTTTTCTTAGTAATGCAGTTCTGCTTAGATTGATAATTGTTGATTGTTGATGGACAAAACATATTTAAAAATTGTATGGCTTGGCAAAATCCAAACAATTGACAGAATCATTATGAAAGATCTCATGAAATATAATGAGTTCAGGTAAGTATTTTAAAAATAAAAAATCCTGTACCTAAAAACTGCTGAAAAATGAGACTATCACCCAACCATGCTATATGCATGTACAATTCAAATAAAATACTTTCCAGAATTTTTCAAACTTTCAAATTAATAGTGCTCAGCAGTCTATAGGCAGCAATACAAATTCTCACAGAAGACAATTGTTTACACAAGTGAGAATAATGAAGATAAGGTGAACAATAATAAAAGGCAAGGTGTATTTATTGGCTAATATGTGCCCATCTAAAATTAAAACTGTACTTTAACAGGGATTAGATTTGGAACTGAAGTCACTGTCTCTGACAAAACTCGACACCAAAGTGCCAGTTTCAAATGCATGTATTACTTTTTTGTTTGATCTACTTAATAAGTTTATAAGAAATCATATTTTCTTAAATATGCACATCTGAAGTCATTAATATCCTGAAGGATGCATATGCTTATAGTCTGTAGATATTGGTGATGCTGTGAAGCGTGAGATAATGCTTCACATTATCTACAAGAATAAGTAGATGCTGCTTCCTAGTAGGAAAAGAAATATTCTCAGTACAAAATTTCAAAGTCATGGAGTAATGAAGTAATAATGAGGAGTTCTACTATGTAGAAATACATCAGTAGGTGAAACTGATGAAAAAATGAGAGAGATCTGAGTATATTTTTTCAGTCATAGGATCATTATAAGCAACAATGTAGAAAAAATAATGCTAAGATCTGTCGGACAAAGCATCTGCAGTATAGAAAGATAATTCATAACTACACAAGACAGAGAGAACACCTCAATTAGTATATTCTGTGTGATTCTGATTATCTATTTTCAAAACAAGGTTAGCTTGAAACAAGGCTAGTAATTGGCTGCTAGGGTGATCAGGGAAGGAGCATTTCTCAAAGAAAAAAAAAAAAAAAAGTCATAGCATCATAGAATGATTTGTGTTAAAGGAGGCAATAAAATTCATCTAATTCCAAACCTCCTACCATGGGCAGAGGCACCTTTCAACTAGACCAGGTTGCTCAGAGCCCTATCCAACCTGGCCTGATAAACAACTGATAAAGATCCTTTTTAAATGTGTGAGTACTAAGAAGGCTGGGAGACAGAAATCAAGTAGCTAACCAAACAAAATAGAAACCGCTTGAAGAGTCTGGAAATTATTAGAAATAGGTGGTGAAGAGTCCAATGCTCACTGTCTGGGTTCTTTTAGGTATTCTACAGGTGAAAATTATAATGTTCAATTCCGAATTCACTTATTTGCATGGGATTTTAATTGAGCAGAATAATACAGTAATGCATTTAAATGACAGTATGAGCCCAAATTACAATTAACAGTGTGATATAACAGTGTGTTTCTTGGTAACATAGGTTTCAACAGAAAGAAAACCAGCATTTTTTAACTTATGAGTAAGCAGAGTGCTAGATTGATCACCTGAATGAAATAACAAAAGGAAAGAGCTTAAGTTTCTTCCAGATGCTGTTTGCCTATTAGGGAAGGAATTTAATATCAGTACGAGCATCATCTCAGAGGTGGAATATTATATCTGGGAGAAGAGTACCTAGGAGGAAAATTTACTGTAATCTCAAAAGTGTTGCAGGCAAATTCATTATTGTTTCCTGATTGCTGATTTGCACTGTAATTTTACTGCAACCACTCTGTGCTTTAGGATTGTAGTTGGTCAGCTGGAGAAGACAAGAGCTCCCCCACCAGTGCATAAGCTAGGCATTTTCTCCATTATATTTTGTTTACCTGTGTGATTTGTAACTGCAGTTCTGGAGTGTGTAACTCTCACACCTGAAGTTTATTACTTGTGTTAATGTGTTCTGCTATCTTCGGTGGTCAGTGCGCCTGAATTAACTATTCCACAGGCTGTTGGGACTACAGGTCTAGCTGCCTGAAGCTGTGAGCCTGTGACCCTATAGACCCTGCACAAAAATTCTTTGGACTATTAGAACACTATTGCAACAGAATTGAATGTGTCTCATTTATTGAAACACTAAATTTTATGCAGAAAGAAAGTATTGGTATGTTTGTTTATTTTATCTTAGATAATACTTACAGAAATAGAACTTTCCCTTGTCAATATACTGGAAAGAATTTTAGGTGTCTCTTATTTACCTTAGTAATAGGATTTACACTCGAGATTGTGTCTCACAAATAAGATAAAAGCAATTGAAAAAGATAGTTATGTGTGTCCAGATGGGAAGAAAGAAGGGAATTTTCCCACCAAATATTTACAAGTGGCCAATGACAGAGATTCAGAGAAGAGGATACATCAGCTAGGATCTTTAGGATCTTGATTCCATCTAGTCATTGGTTCTGATCTATATTCATGGGGCTTTTATAGACCTAGCAGTTATATGTCAGAACGACGGGTCTCAGTCTAGTTTCAGGATAAAACATCAATCTGCTTGTAAGCACTGTAGCCTGACCTGACAGAGTTTCAGTGATACTACAGGGCCTGTGATTCCTGTGAAGAAGGTAATTCTGAGATCAGCTTGCAGTGATGGACAAGATATTCTATCAAAGATCTTCTCAGATTGTAAGCAAGAACTGTCCCAGGAGTACCTGATGAAGATGTTGCCAATCTCTATTTTTCTGAATATTAGCAGCGCTTTTAGAACTGATTTTATCTATTTCCTGTTCTCTACTGCCTAGTCTGTAGCCTCTTGCCGTGTATTCTTCTTGCTTTTCTGAAGACATTCTTCTGTATAATATAAAGATTGCTTTCTGGTAGCCACTACTGAAACATTTTGGTGTTTGTCCATCAGGCAGGGGACACAGACAAGAGCTTGCTGAATATTTCATCCTTCATTCTTCCTACGGTACTGAGACTGCACATCATTGACTCCAGTTGTACTCCGTCACTGAGACTAAAGCAAAATGCAAGAATTCAAGACCATGAATTCTTATTACCCATGTAATTCTGAGAACATACCATTGTTTCAAAGTACATGGAATGCTGATTCAAAAAGAAAATAAATTAATGCAAAGAGTAAGAGAACAGCATATAGAAAATGACAGCGTCATTGTAAGATATGCAGCACAGTTCATAGTATTGCACACCTTTTCAGAGGGCAGAAATTGAGAGATGGTTTTTAAGGAAGGCTTTCTAAAAATTATGAGATATTAACTGAATACATTCAAGAGCTACTGCAGTACTGGAGCAAAACAATTTCTAATAAAATTTAATCTAATAAAGGAAAAAGTGATGTTGTATAAAATATTTGCACAGAACTTATATGCTTTTAACCAAAGCATGTGGTGTTAAGCTGACAATACAGAAAGAAAACATGACAACAAAATCTCGTTCCAGGAAAATGATTGCAAATTAGTATCATCAGCTTAACTTTATTTGTTAAACAAACAAGAATATGGAGGGTTTAATTGTAATAGGTTTTTTAAGAGATACAAAATATGTTTTTTCAATGTCAATGACAACATTGAGATTTAATATAGAGATATGTGACATATTGTATGCATCTTAACCTAATATGCTGACAAATATTTAATTCTGAAATATTGACTACTATATGGTAAATTCAAAGTAAAGTATGATACTCCAATGCCAAATACATCTAGGAAAAAGATTTGTTTCCTATTCTCACTCAAAATAACTTACCTCAGGTTTCTTCCAAGCACTAGTGAACTCAGAGAATTTCAAATCCAGATTTTGTTTCACCCTCATTTATTTGGGATATTCAGAAAAAAGAAAAAAAAAAAAATTACCCAGATGGCCATACAACACTAGTGGGATATGTTCCTTTTTCACTATTGCCTCAGGACGAGCAGTACTTCAAAGGGAAGCAGAACTGTGAGGATGTGGCTAAAAACATTATAGATATTTTGTAGAAATCTCAATTGTTTTCACACTTTTGCTTGTTGAAACACTTGGGTATCTTCATGCAAAACTGGTGACTGACAAAATTGAAAATCTTCAGGTTGTTAGGCCCTGTTAATTGAAACTGCCATTAATTGCAACAGAGAAATTATTTAATCATTAAAGGGCAATCCAATATTTTGAAGACATCTTTCAGAGTTGACAACGTCAGGTCATTTACAACCAAGACTGAATAACTTTATTTTACTTTTCTACTTGTATCATTAGCTGGGAGTTCTGCTGGAGCATTTTAGCACTGGAACTCCAGCTAAGATTCCTATGCTGTCCCTAAGGCTTCTCAGATAATCATTTACATGAGAAAGCTTAATGTCAGCTGAAACAAAAAAATCAAGTGGAATATCCAACCACAAACGTTAAAGCTCTCTAGACATAGAGCTTCAGGAAAAAAAGTTTAAAAAGGTGAACTGTCTTCACTCTAATGACTCAGAGTGCAAACTACAAATACGGAAATGCAAAGTTATCAGAGAATCAATTGTGTTGGAAAAGATCTCTAAGATCATTGAGTCAAACCTGTGACCTAACACCACCCTGTCAACTAGATCGTGGCACATCCAGTCTTTCTTTATGAAAACATACAGAGTAGTCTGTCTGTGTGTGTGTGTATTTTTGGACCCTGACCAGCAGCTAAGCACAGCACTAGTCATTTGGTCTCTTCCCGCTTCAGGAGGGATGGGGAATAGAATCAGAAAAGGAAAAGTGAAAAATTTGTGAGTTGAGACAGACCACATTTTAATATGTGAAAAAAAGCTGTGGAGGCAAGAAAGCAAAATAAGGAAAGTATTTATTCATTACTTCCCACCAGGAAGCAGCTATAAATGTCCCTTCTTCCTTCTCCTTTTCCTTTCAGCTTATATTACTGAGCAAAACATTATATGGCATTGAATATTCCTTTGGCCAATTCTGGTCAGATTTTCCCTTCAAGTTTTTTGTGCATCCCCATCATATTTGCACAAAGAGGACGAGAGGGTAAAAGAGAAAGCATTGATGTTGTACAAACTCTGCTCAGCAATAGCCAAAATACTGGTGTGTTTTCAACAGTGCCTTTGTTACCGGAGTCCTGCCTGGGAGGGGGTGGCCACAAAGGGTCCAGATGTGCTGTCCATGTTGCTTTAGCCCTGTCACCTGGCTACATGGAAGCTGGACTTTCAGTGGACTCTGGTGCTAACTATATAATTTTCTCTTTTACTCTCTCTACTCCTTCTTCTCTTAATTTCCTTTCTTAACATTTTGGGGAACTTGGGACCAAATGGGTTGGATTTCACTAAATTGTATGGGTGCTAAGTCAATGCTTTGTGAAATGCTTTATTTTGGTCGTATGTTATGCTTTAAACTTTTGCAAACCTCTCTTATTTCCTAAAGTTTACCAGTAAAGTACCTCCTGAGAATGTGTGTGCAGTGTCTTCTCCTTTCTGCTCTCTCTTAAGGTGCTAAAAGAACAGAGGGCTCTTCTAAGAATTTGGCATCCTAATTTTTTGAACCTTGTATATTTTTAAAGTAAAACTCCCTTGCTGAGCTAATAGCTCCATGACTTGGGGTCTTACATCTCTATGAAGGTTTACAATGACACAGGTAAGAAGCAGACACAGACACAATAAATTTGTCCCAGGTTTTTCTGGCATACTGCTGTTGTGCAGTCTGATTCTAAATCATTCTTATCATTCATAGTTTCTGTAAACAAAAGTGTTTTTTTTTCTTTTTAACGGTTTATGGAATGAGATTTCCTGATGTTTTTCTTGCCACTAGTATGTGCCAGCTTGTGTTGGGACAAGTTTTCTGTTTTCACTACAAAAGCTGTGTGAAGTGCAGTTATTAAAGTGGTTGGTACTAGTTACTAAACAGAGTATTAGATTTGCACAACTCCTTTACCCTCAGTTAACTAAAATGTCTTATATTCCTTCATTAAAGTGCTCTTGAATTTAAAAATATATTTTATTAGTTGGAAAATGAGGACTTGCCTTAGTAAGTCAGCTAAAGATAACTTAAAGGAACCATTTAAATGGAAATAAAAAAAAAACAATAAAACAAAAATCATTGTAATAGTGTGAATACAGAATTCCCACCTATTGATGTATTGGGAGTCCTATTTGATGTACATTACTCTGGAATTAGTTTAATTTCATCAGGGAATGTTTGATTAAAAGTCACTCAGTAAATTTCTAAATTGTTAGGTAGTGACAATGGTGCTGCTCCACAAATATCAGTGAGATTAGTGATGCAGATGGGCAATGCTCTCACCAATGGGCTCAGCCAGAGGAGCAGAGTTGAAGGGACAGCAGCAGGTCCTTTTTGCAGACAAAGGAGCATCAGGCAATGGTGCAGGATCAGGCCAGGACCAAGTCTGAGGCATGAAATCGAAAAGACAAGCCAGAAACAGGGCTTAGGATCAGCACAGTTTTAGCATAGTTGGGATAAGGACTGAAGGCCTCAAGCTGGGTAGAAATGGAGTGTTGGGCAATGGCTGGGGGGGGGTGAAAGACTGTGTTTGAGGCTAGACAGGGACAGAAACTGCTAACAGTGTTCTCAGGTCCCTGAAATAAACATTTCACATCATTATTTTGGAAAGTGTCACCTGATTTTCAACTAAAAGTAAAAAAAAAAGGAAAATAAAAAGAAACCACATTTAAAACTTTGATGTTAAATCAGCCATATTTCTTCCAGATAATTATTGGATAATATTTCTTTGTTGCTTATCCAAAAATACAGTAACACTTCCTGCAGTTGTTCCACATTTTTTTCTGTATAAAGTAATATATTAGTTTGATATAAACCTATTAATATATAAATATATTTCAGAGATTAAGTTATCTGGCATCTTCTTAGTTGTATTCCTTTTTTTGCCTTAAATAGCTTTTCCCTCAGCATTCACCTTAGAATGAACTCAGAAAAATCAATAATTATTGCCTTCACTAATTTAATCCACTAGATCAAGACTTAGAAATTTTTATAAAAATATTGATTTACATATAAGGAAGATGTTAACAAAACAACTATTATTTCAGAAAACATCAGTCACTTTCCATCCTGAACATGGCTCATGCAAGCTTTTACATATTTAACTATTTTGGAGGGGTGGGTAAATAACAGGTGCTTATACATTCTGAAATACTCATGAGGAATATGAAAGGTAAGATCATCATGTCTACAGTGAGAAACTCTCCCTCAGATACCATAAACCTCTTTTTCTTTTAACTCTTTCTAAGATAGCTGCCTTAACCATGGAGTTGAAAAATCACAAAAAGATATGTGGCAATTTTATACAAAGCTACTAAAATTCCTTTGAAATGATAAAGCATTGACTTTCTTAAAGCTTCACAAAACATTAGTGCCAATCCATAACTGTTCCAAGGGATTTAAAATGTACTGAACATGGCTAATGAGAAATATGCTTAGATTCAAGCATAACCAAATCAGTCAGAATTTTTAGAAGCAGGTATTTTCATAAACTAATGCTATTTGACAAAAGTTGTCTGTTAATATTTATGTATTAATTGTTATCCTGTGCTAGCAAAAAAAAAAAAAAAAGTTAAAAAAAATTCATTCTTATTCACTAAGAAGAAAATAGCTTTTATGCTACTACTGAAAAGTAGTATCTGAGATGCTTAAATACTTCCATGAATCTGAATCTATGTACCTAAATCCATGCTCAGGAACACCTAATTAAACTATTCAGAAGTATTGCAGGTCAATTAAGCCTGTCACACCAATGGGATCAAATCCACTTCACTTTTATGTGTGATTTCATACTACTTTTAAAGAAAAAATGAAAGTAAGTGACAATGCTTTAAAGGTTCAAATACCACTCAGCACACCGTAGAGCTCAGCATCTGGATTGCTCATGGCAAACAAAGACCATTCTTAAGACCACCAACACATTAGAAGCTGTCTACCAGCCATGGATCACTTCTTCCTGTTCTTGGAACGACCTGGACATAAGAGAGAAGTCACACCATGTGCCCGACAGTATTGTTCACATGCTTCTTGACCTCTGCTAGGCTTGGTGCTGTGACTACTTCTCTGGGGAACATTTTTCAGCACCCAAACACCATCTGGGTGAAGAACCTCTTTCTAATATCTAACTTAAACCTCCCCTGAGACTTCAGGCCCTTTCCTCTGGTTCTGTCAGTGGTCCTGGTTCAAACTACTTGAAATTTTCATGTGCATTTTCCATTGTACTATTATGATAGACTTGTTTGGTGCCTCAGCTACTTCACTCTCTCATATCATTTTTCTATCAGGAAAATGGACTTTTTTTTGGATCCTCTCTTATCAATGAGACGCACTGCCATTCTTACCTTCAAGTAAGACACAGACAAAACTAGTCCAAAAGATGGAGGTACCTGCACAGGTGATCTGGGCCACCCTCTGCTCAAACCAGGCCTAGCTTCAATGGCATGTCTCATTGCTCAGGTTGTGCTTCAGGTGAGTTTTGAGGCCCTTCAAGAACGGAATTCTCACAGCTTTCCAAGGCAACATTTTCCAGCATTACATGCTTCTTTCACTTAAAATTTTTAGCTTATTATTTTCACTTTGAAATTTCTGTGTTGCAGCTTATGATTGTTGCTTCTGTCCTATTCAGGTACATTATGGAGAAGAGCCCATCTCTGCCTTCATTATAACTTCTTAATTAGATGAGGATTACAATCAGATCTTTCCTTAGCTTTCTCTTCTACAGCCTAAACTAATCTGGTTCCCTCAGTTTCTTATGGTATGTCACATGCTCAAGATACCTAACTATGCAATGACCTTACTCTGGACTCTACAGTTTGTTTATAACCTGAACACAGGGACCAAAAGTGGTCATTGTATCCCATCTGTAGGTACATAAGGGGTGCAAATCTTTGATTGAGGCTGATAATAAATTATTCATAATGCTGTCTGACTTTGGATTTTGCTGGTTATATTAGCTTCCTACCTTCTTTTTTGCTACATAATTCTTAGGGACCTTATATCCAGGTGTCAGAAACTTTCCAGTGAAGGAATACTTTTGATGTCAATTATCCTGGTATCAGTGAAACAAAATCACTGAAATATCAACGATTAAATCTTTGCAGTAATGGTATGACAACTGTGTATCATGTTTATACTAAAGACTTCCTCATAAATAAAAATCACTGTGGAAACATTAAGTGTGAGTAAGGCTGCCTAAAAATGAAAAAAATAAATGGAAACCCCATAATAATGGTAATGCACAATCCTAGTGTAATAACTGAAAGGGCAAGAAGCATTTGCATAGACTACTGGAAGTAAAAATATCAGCAGTGAAGCTGTCGTGTTTATCTTGTGTCCTGTTCATCAGGAAATTTGTTACTTTTCTGAAGTGACTTCTCATGCAGATTGCACACTGTATGCCAGGACTTCTTGATTATAAGTCATTATTTATATATATTTAAAGAGTATGATAATAATCTCATTCTGTTTGTGAATTCTTTCTTTAGAGCTTACCTTCTTTCTCCATGGGTTCTAATGATCAACAAAATTTTGACAGAAAAACTTCTGATTTCAAAAAATTGAATGTTTAAGGTGTATGCATACATTGTGTATAATTTGCACTAACCATCTTTAATTTCTCATCCCTATTAATGTTTGATCTTAATAAGAACCAAAACCAACTCAACACAAAAGAAAACAAAAAATCCCCTCCAAAACCAAAAAACTCCCAACAAATCAAACCAAACCAAACCAAACCAAACCAAACCAAACCAAACCAAACCAAACCAACCCACAACCAACACATAACCACAAACCCCAAACTGAATTTCTTATCACATACAAACTAAATTTGCAATTTGTTACATGAACCCTTAAACTATGTACTTTGAAGAACTCCATACTGGTTTGTCTACCAATCAGAGAATTTCTCTTCAAATCTGTACGTGCCTTGGAAGAGGCACGAACATTTTTTGGAAGATCTTTTGTGAAGCAATTGAATGGTTGTAGTTCGCAATTAGGTAATAATAGAATGAGCTTGCTTAGATTTGGTAGGGCTGAATAAAGAACTATAATTGCATTCGTGACAACATCTCATACCAGCTCAAAAAAAAATAAAGTTTTTGTGCGTTTAAAATCATTCTTAGTTGCACTTGGGCACTGTCTGTATTCCTTGTCTTTTCATCTCATTAAAATGCTGCACTTTCTTTTCTCCTTATTTATACATTATTTCCTTTGATCTTTTGAATTGTAAAACTCCTCAAAATGTTTACAAAGATAAACATTTTAGAAATGCCAATATCTCCTGCTCTACATTCTCTGTGGATTTGCCTTCTTAATAGCAATTTAAATTGAGAAGAAACAATTACAGAAGGAAAAATCCCCAGTTTGGACGTTTTCTTTGTAATGTTGATTGATTGTCTTTTGAGAGTAGGGCCATCAGATATATGATTCTGCTACAAGATATAATTACAAATATGTGCTCTCCATTTTGTGTAGTCATTATACTAAAGGAAAAAAGACTAATGAGTTGCTTCAAAACATCCTTAAAGCTTCAGGAACTCCAAGTATAATTAATGATTTATGGGTTTACCTCATAACACAACCTTCAATTTCTTTACCACATTTTTCTAAATTATTAAGTTGGTAAACTTACTAAATTTTAGCAAATATAATTCTATAAATTGAACTAGCAATCATTAGATGTGTCTAGTTTTTCGGAGGAGTTTCTGATAGTTCTGGTATTCTAAAAGATTCACTCAATGCAACAGCATGCCCAAGTTTTTCAGGACAGACAAGGAGTGTAAGTGGTTGATGACAGTTTTTCATCGTTCTGTTGCCAACAGATATTTAACACAAAAAGTAACTTTAACAAGGAAAATATGAAGATGAATACAGTACCTGGATGTGTTCTGTACACATATATCTCTAGCCACAAAAATTAATATAGTGCAGTTGAGTACCTCATGCTTAATACCATGTAATCTGGACTATAAATTTGCCTTTCGGTACATGCAAGTGTGCAAATGAGGAAAAAGAAAACCAAGCCTGAGCATAACATTAACGCCAAAGCACAAGTTTAAGATGGAGCTCAAAGTAAGGTCTTTTACATTTCATACTTTAATGAAACATGACAAATATTATGTAAGTAACTATTTAAGACACTAATTAACACTGGGAACGCCCTCATTAATATGCAAGAAACTAGTCAAACAGGTTTGGTGAGAAAGCCTCCCCTGTCCCCTGGCTGTTGTCAACCCTCTCCTTACTCGCTGTGAAACCCCCATCACGGCGAGGGAGGAGTGACATCACTTACCCCCTCAGACCCGTATAAAAACCTGGGAATAAATCTCTCTCTGCATTCCTGCCCACCGCCTGTGTGTGTGGTCTTTCCTGCAACATCTCTGGGACCACGGGGAACACGTGGGGCCGGGGGAAAGGGAAAGGGGAGCATCCCCACATCAGCTGCCGCATCTTTGCATTGCAATGTTTTGACATGCTGTTCATAGCATTATAGGTGAAACCTGACACTTCTTTTCTGTAAACACACAGATACCTCATTGGCCTTTTTGTTTGTTTTGTTGTTAGCAAATTTAACCCTCATGAAGCGATACTGCTGTTTTCAGTCTACTTGATAAAGTTTGTTGTGGGGAGAGACATGGCCACTTGCAAAACTGCCTAAAGTCTTAATAAGATGATTTATTATTCAGACTCTAAGGATCAAGCCAACAGAACTGAGGTAGAGAAGCTGTCAGTCTTGCTGACAGACTACAGAAATAAGTGGAACAACATATCTTATCTCCTTCATAAATACACACCTGTTTAGTTGTGGTTGGCAAAGGTTTTTTGTTTGAAGAAAAGTGAACAGACTTTGAAGTCTTAAAGATACTGAGACACCTCAAAATTTCACACATGCCAGACAGCTCATGAAAGCTGGTCCTGGAAGGTTTTTTTCAAACTGTCTATGTTTCTATTCAAAATGCAAATCTAACAACAGGAGTTTTCAGACAACATGTTGTATGTGGTGGGAATTGGTTTGGTTTTATTTTGTACCTTATTGCCGATTCTTACTACTGATAAACAATGCTCATATCTTTCGAGAATGTCCAGATGTAACCCTCATCTACACAGAGAGTAAGCTGCACCTAATAGTGATAATCTAAATATTTAAATTAATGTTTTAATTATTATTTCTTTTTGGTGAGGAAAACTCTCTTCCATCTAGTAGGTATGGTTTGTCTTCCTTTAACACCTTTTTTTTTTCCCTTTGTTAAGTCAACCTGAAAGAATATATGTATAATTTGTATAAATCTAAGTGACTACAGTGGACACAGTTAATGCCTAGCTCTGGTTTAGAGAGAGATGCACTAATCTGAAAGCACTTTTCCAGCAGGACATTTAAAAAGCATGATTTCCACTTGGCCTTAGAAGAATACTACAAGAAGTGCCAATGTATTTTAGTAACTTGAGTAGGTGCAGTCAAGATATTTTTATCAGAAAGTGCCGCAGGCATCATTTGCACTGCTTTTCTTTTTCCATCCAAACTGGAAGAGTTTTGAGATGGGTTCTTTAATTACCTCACCCTGGGATCTAGTTGAACTAAATGTGTTGTTGGAATCGGTGTGCCTAGTTCCCTGCTATGGCTACGCATGTCACAATTATGATAAATGTATTTTAAGATGAACAGTAATACTACTGGCCATATACTCTCCAAGAAACTTGTGTTCTGAAATCATCATCAGTAGTAAATCTAAAAGTGTTGCAACCACAGCTGTGGAGAAGTAAACTTATGAGAAAAACAAAAACCACTTCAGTCAGAAATTATCATAGTGCCATGATAATTTTCTTAAATGCAATCACATTTGCTGTTTTGTCTTCTTTCCCTGTCCTTGACCAGAAGGCAAACCCTGCCACTAATTTGCTTACTCCAATTCCACCGCTTACACGCTTCAAGACTTGCTTTTCTATATCTAACACACTTGCCTAGTTTATGAAATGAAGAAGTGTATCAAACAATCTACTGATCAGTTAAAAAAAAAACAAAACAAAAGTCTTAAGCAGGGGCCATTCACCTAAGAGCTGGACTCAGTGATCCCTGTGGGTCCCTTCCAATTCAGAATATTCTGTGATTCTGACACTCCTAAAGTACAGATATTCCTCTGAGACAATAAAGCACACAGCAACAGAACTTCCCAGGAAAAAAAGCGTCTGTAGAGCTGACTTAACTTTTTATGATACATTTCTAGCTGGGTGTTGTTCCTGAGGCTTCAAATTGTTTTGAATTGCAAGCAGCTACATTTGAGAGACAGAAAAGAGGAAGTGAAGTCTCTGCTTCCCTAGGACCTGCTTACCTAGCCCACTTTTAAGAGAGAAAAATAAGAAACTGAACTTTGAAAAATCACATTCATAATCCTTCAAAATCTTAACTCTCTTTACAAAAAGCAAAGTAATCCGTGGCTTTAAACTTCAACAATGCTACTAACTGGTTTTACTAGAATTCTAGAAACTTTCTCTTTAAAAGTATTTACTTTATTGCTTCAATTTTTCAATAACATTAATTTAAGACAAAGTATATTTTTTGTTTCTTTTCAGTCTGTGGAGAAACATTGTAGAAAAACTTCTTTTGTATAAGAATCATGGCTGTTGGCAGCTGGTTGCAGTAAAATTAGTATTCTAGTTGAAATCTGGCATCTGGGAGTCCCTTGACAACATTTTCCAGACTTTGGAGCTTGTCCTCTCATGCATTGTGAGAGAAGAAACATTACTCTTGTTTTCAAATAGCTGTTGTGTTGAAAGCCAGAGGTATTTCACCCAGCAATGAAATGTAACACAGTCCATCACTCTTACTGAGATGTCTCTTGCTAAAGCTCTGTTAAAGCATCTAGGATTAGACAGACCACAGAATCTGCCATGGATATTTTATGTGGAAGTATGAAGGCCACTGTGCTTAAATTGGTGCTGCATCTAGTACTGAATGTGTGTAACTAATTAAAAAAAAAAAAAAAAACAAAAAAACAAAAAAAAAAAAAACCAACAAAAAAAACAACCAACCAACAAAAAACAAAACAAAACAAAACAAAAAAAAAACACTTGAAAAGTCTTTTCAATATTTTCAGTTCAGAATTCAATCACACAGTCCGTGAAGCTTGCTGTGAAAGGTTCTGTGCTGACCTAATTAATTCTTCAAAGTGAACTATTATTTGTTGGAAAAAAACCAGTATAATGTTTTCACTAGACTAAGCATGTGTTGTGCTCCTGGGTATTCATAAGTCTTTGTAAATACAGGTAAATACTTTCTGCCTCAACTAAATTTGGGGCTGAAAAAGACAGTATGAAAAACTCAGCTGTTTAGTATGCCAAAAAATCCAAACTTCTATGTTCCTTGAGTTACAGAGGCTCCTTGTGCCTAATTATTTGGCTCCTGTGCCCAGATTTCAGTATGTTCCAATGTACCTAGAAGGGATGAAGCCTGCAGTACAGTCATTTAATGCTGAAGAAAATGCAGGATTGAAGGATTCTGAAGCAATACTTTGTTATGGTTTTCTGTTCTAAGTTCTTCCTGACGAAGGGCCAAACCTTCTATAACTTCTTAAAAATGTTCGAATTATAACAGCAAAAGAATTCCTGCAAGACCAGAGTTTGAAATATAAATAATGTAATACAGATTTAAAATTTAGCTGATCAGTGCAGTCAAAGTAATGGGATTTTTTTAGTTCTGTTTGCTTGGGTTTTGTTTTGTTGTGCTGTGTTTTTTCCCCCTCCCCACATAATTCTGTAGAATATCTGAAAGATTAAAGAGATTCCAAAATAATTTTTCAAATTAAGCTTAGCAATGAAATTATATTCAGTAATGTATAATGCTGACTACTTTATTCCAAGGGGAAGCTATTTAAGTAATGTTGAAAGTATGACTACTAAAGAAGCTTGTGATATCTTTGGCACTTTCCAAAGTTTTTGGTGCTGGTAAACTGTATATGTAAAACACATGGAAACCCAGGGTGCCAACAGAGAATATGTTAAAGTTTCTTAATTCTGAGTCTCACATTGATGGTTGCTGACATGATATGCCCAATCTGCCACGGGTATTCATGTACTCAGATAGGATAGCAGTAGTGATGTCAGAAATCATTAAAATGAACATTGTCTCACAAAACCAATTCTTGAAAATTCAATCAGTTGCAGCTGGGGTTGATTCTTGACTAAGGAGATCACTTAGGGGTTTTTCTACCAGGCCCAGAGATAGCTTAATAAGCTTGCAGTTTGTACGATTATTGTCTGCTGTTAGAAATCCTGAGAGGAATCAGTATGTTCTCAGGGTCTTTGAGTACATCTGGTTTAAGAATAAATTTTAGTTGGTTGTATGTCTCCTATGTCAAGCTTGGGGATCCCCACAAAATTTTCAAAGTTTGTTGAAGTTGTTTAACACTGATGGATGATTTTACTATTTATTCTTAAAGTTTTAAACCCTATTTGTAACAAGGAAATGGAATTTTCTCACTCTACCATAGTGTAGTTATGCTACATATATGGGTTTTTTTCATATACATTGTGTATATATAAACACACATTGTGTATATATAAACATACTCTCTCTATATACATGGTAATATACATTGTACGTGTACAATGACCTGACTGTCAGTAAGGCAGGCAGAAAGAAAGAGTGAAGGTAGCTGTGCCTGGAGGGCTTGAAAAAGTGGTGTGTGTATATGCACATGTGTGTGTGTACATATGTACGTGTGTTTGTATATATATATGTGCATGTGTATGTGTGTGTGTGTATACATATGTGTATAGACCTGTTGAGCTTGTGCTTCTTAAAGGACATATGCTGAAAAAAAAAAAAAATGGGGCAGGAGAGGTAATCATCATTCAAGGAATCATCTTTTAGGAAGTCATTCAGGAAAAAGCAAAGTATAACTACCAACACACATAAAAATCTACTGTTATCCATTATAGGTTATGAAAAAAGAAGGGCAGCCTATTAAATTATTTTTACTTGATATCAGTCTAAAAGAAAAAAATTACAGTACTTAAAAAAAAAGCCACTGAATTTACATTTTTTTGGTATGATATTGGATCTCATAGAGACATGGATAGGCTTTAAAAAAAATAGTGTTAGAGAAAAAAGCCTGGTTTGGCGGCTGTTACAGAAGGCTGTTATGTGTTATTTCAGTTTTCACTGAGGATCACAATAACTACCCAGTTTCATAGCATTTCGAAGTATATCTGTAATTCCTTACCCATAAAGATCTTGGTTAAATTTCATTTATGAGTCTCTGCAAGAATGACTTTAGGATAAGGCCATTTCTTGTATACAAAGAATAATATGGTTACTTCTATCCCTTCCTCAACCCCCATATTTTTAAATCAAGTCCAGTAGTGTATACTTTTTAAAAGCAAGACTCTTACTGCACCACATGTTGTTCCATCACTGTGGTGCTAGTGGTAGGTAGCCAGCTCTTTACAAAGCACTGAATCTGTAATACAGTTGTGTTATTCACACAATTGCTTTTTATGAGCTGGCTCTGAGCCCATGGTGTAAGTGTCGCTGGTTGTACTAGCTCAGTGGTGCACACGATGACATAATTGTTTCTTGACTAATAAACTATAATGTGAACGACATGGACTGTGGAAATTTAATTTACAAGCTAAGTGGTCACTTGACCATGAATAGAAGACGCTGCCACATGGAAACCAAAGATCCGAACTACACGGTAGGGGTATGCTCTCTTGTGCTGCTGGCAAAGGGAAGGGCTTCTGGGAGATCCTCTCAGGATAGCAATATAGGATTAATACTGTACATCTTCTTAGCACAGAAACAATTTATCAGGGACTGTGACAAAATAAACTCAAATTTTATCACTGTTTTCATTCTGTTCAGGCCAGATGAATTATTTTAACAACATAAAACAACAGTCTTAAAATGTGAAACAGATATCCTTTTAGTGTACTTGTAAATAAAAGCAATTTAAACCTGTGAAATTATTAGACACCCTTGAATAATATGAGCTTTTTCCAGGTTCATAATTAATATAAAATTGAAGATGCAGTTGGATATTTAAGATGCACATTTTTTTTTTTTTTAAACACTTTGAGATTTTGTTTCACTTAACATTACAGAACTACATTTTCTTGTGTCTCCCTTTAAGAGATAGTTAACCATGTAATATCACATCTTTCCAGGCAACTCCAGGCAAAACAAAAAGTATAACTTAACAAGTTTTTACACACTGAATGTCATCACTGATCAAATTAATCAAAAATTGAGTTTGGGTGGGGGTTTTTATTATTTTTTTTTTCTTTTACTAGGAAACATGATGTCTTACAAGGATTAGTACTGACTATGAAAAATGTGTATAAATTGCATTTTATGGCAAGTTTTTTAACTTGTGAAAAGATATTAAGGATGTCTAATTGAAAGACTGATAATGCTATTTTTTAGTTTTTTTGCTGCAGTTAGTTCTTTTGTTTATAAAACACATAAAAAATTCAGGTTTCCTACCTGTTGTAGAAATACAAGCTGTAATTAAAGAACACAGTGGAGATTACATGGCTTTCTGAACCAAATAGTCTGATGAGTCTGAACCACTGAGTGTGTTTCCTAACAGCCTACACAGAATCTTCCTGAAGTTTGTAATGAGGAAAATGGGGGAGAGAGGATGAGCTCTTGTGCTGTTCAGTTTCAGGTCAAATTGACTGTTCTTGTAGGGAGAAGCAGCACAGGCTGGCTTCATATAGCATTTTACTGCACATGGAAAAATTTTTCTATTCAGACCTTTTTAATATATCTTGGTAAAACTTTTTTCAGTAATTTTGACTTTATATATATATATATATATATCTCCTTGAAAACTCTTTGGTTTGTTCTATAAGTTGATATAGTTAACCCACCATTAATAAGTATCATGTTACCTGGAGATTCAACACTGTAAAGCTCCTTCCCTGCACTGTAATTCTCTGACCCAACTGCCTTTTGCTGGTTTCTTGATATAGATCTGATATGGCCGATTTTTCTTTTAAACTCTTAATCATCATCAGATCAGTCTGCCATCATGCAAATTTTTCTACTATAACAGCTATTAAACCAGAATAAATATTTTATTGCAAGCACACAGAGCATGAGTCATTAATGTAGTTTCATCAAGAAGTCACGATATGGCAAAAGACTGTTGCATGCTTTAGTTAAAACACACATTTATGGGTCAGTGAAGAAAATAGCTGGCAATAAGAATTAGAAAAATATTCTAAGGAATAATTAAAACAAACTCCAACAACTCTTTTTTACTGGGTGGCTTTTTGGAATAAAATACTGTTCTGAAATATCTTAGATTCTTTATCTCAGAGTCCAAACAGAGAGGTACTACCTTATTTATTTTTCCTCTGGTTTTCATTTAAGAATCTTGACAGTTTTGGTTCTTCTGAAAGGGATGATGACTGTGAAAAAAGCAACAGCATTGTATGTAGCAGAAGACATAGGTGAGGTCTTCAGTTTTTCACATCAAGCAGCTCACAGCATACAGAATGATCAGAAAATGCCTCATCTACCAAGCCAGTAATAGTCTTAGAAATTTATCAAGTTAATAATGCACTTTCTCTAGGTCCTTGGATTTCCTGCTACTAAAAACTGAGGTGAGGAAGGTAATTATTACCTAAGTTTTTCCTGTATCAAGGCTCCTGACCCATTTAGCAGCTGGTCCATGCTTTCTCTAGTCTTCCATTTGCTATATATATAGAATTCCTTCTTGCTTCCTTAGCCATCTGCCACCAGATTCAACTCCAGGTGAGTGTTGGTTTTCCTAACAGTGTCTCTCCATGCTACAACAGTGTCTCTATAGTCCATACCTGCTTCTAGCAGTATTAGTCTTTTCTATGTTTGAGTTTTACTAGGAGCTCCTTGCTTATTCATGCAGGTCTTCTTACAATTTTTACTTTTGTTCACTGGAATGGACTGCTCATGAATTTGTAGGAGTTGATCCTTGAATGCCACCGTTTCCTCAGACCCCTCTTCCCTCCAGGGCTTTATCCCATGTGACAGTTTCAAGCACACCCTTGAAGAAGCCATGATCTGTTTTCCTTAGGTCCATGGCTGTGATCTTTCTTTTTGCCCTTTCCTCTCTTACCAGAATCCTGAACTCTACCATCTCATGGTCACTGCAGCCAAGGCTGCTTTCAGCCTTCAAATCCCTAATCAGATATTCTCTGTTTATAAGCTGAAATTTTTATTAACAGAGATCTGCTCCATAAAGGTCAGCATCTCCTCTAGCTGG
The DNA here is from genome assembly GCA_035583185.1 of Anabacerthia variegaticeps. Classification (NCBI taxonomy): domain Eukaryota; kingdom Metazoa; phylum Chordata; class Aves; order Passeriformes; family Furnariidae; genus Anabacerthia; species Anabacerthia variegaticeps. The sequence goes on along the minus strand of JAWWEW010000078.1, from coordinate 76,459,155 downwards.
CAAACTAAAATATTCTGGGTTTGCCTTTTGATCCTCTAAGCCATACATATTGTTTATGTCTATAACTATGTATATGTTTTAAGTTCTGCTCACATTCCACTTCTATGATATCAAGTCCTACCTAAAGATTGTTTTGTTACTTGACAAACTCAGAAGCTTACTTCTCACTATAGATTTAGGTGTTTTGTTGTACTAATTTTACATGTGCTTATGCTACCCTGTTACTTGTAAGTTTCTGTGTATTATAGAAGTTTACTCCCACAAGCAATGACTGTGTGGGGTTACTTAAATAGCTTGTAAACAAAATATATCTGCTGTTCCTCTGATGTGCAATATTAGAGTGGATGTTAATATATCGGACAATGGAATGGATCCCCAGGAAATGATTGGACCAATGTATTATTGTTATTTGGTTGTAAATTGCTAGCTTTGACAAAACATTATAGAGATCCATTTTTTTTTTTTTTCAGACTGAGCTTTCTACTCAGCAGCAAGAGTTGTTATCATTATCATAATCAGCTTACCAGTTATTAATAAATAACATGTTTGTAAATTGAAAAACAATTTTTTTTTCTCTGAAAAATCACTGATTATTTTATTTTTTTTAACGGTAAATGAAGAGCTTTATGTATAAAAGAAAAACCTTTGAATATCTAAATCTTAACTGATGAAATCCAGGCTTAATATGTCTGTTTATATTTGATTTCTCTCATCCTGCAATGTGCTCTATCTTCTCAAAATAGTTTCAGTGCCCAGCATGACAGGAGTTCTTAGAAGATGGTTCTCTTTGTTTCCAATAGAAAGGAATTATAAGAATGCAATTCCCTATAGAAAAAAACTGGTTCAAGTCTCATGCTTAATGCTTCAAGCAATACACTACCACCCCAAGAACCTAATAGGATAAATTAGTCCCTAAATGGATCATACACAGAAACTCTATGAAAGAGCTAGTTCTTGTAAGGTTGAGAGAAATGTTGTTGGTGGAGTTTTTGCAAGTATATGTTACAATTAAAATAGTTAGACATGACTAACTATATCTGAGAAGCCAACACTTCAGTATGGTATCTTTTCCAAGTCATAGAAGAGGTCTTTCTAGTTTGAAGATCACTAAATGCCTCAATTGTCTTCTAGATTAGCTATTCCTTAGTTTAGTCTTAAATCTATGTTCAAATTTTGCACGTAATTAGTTTGCAGTAATGTGAAACACTGATTTTGTTTTCTTCAAGTATCAAGGACAGAAACATCTGCTGAACAGAAGTTCCTTCTTTTTAATGCCATAACTGATGGAAAGAAAACTACTATCCATCTTGGAAATATTAGAAGTAAACTTTCAAGTACTTCCCCCTGGAGGGTTTCTAAAAGCCTGGTCTTGCACATCTGTCAGCCTCACAGCTCTTTCTTTGTCTCTGCTTCTTGTTCCTGCTCTATTCTTCTGTTGCCGTGGGAGCTTTTACTTTCTCTCTCATTCGTTCTCTTTCTCTATTCATTGCTTTCCATAAATTTCTCCCAAATGTACTTGCTTGATGCCTCATATATAAATTGCTGTCCCTTCTACCCTGTAGAGAAATTTGTATGACCCAAGAAATTGAATAGATAGCTCTTTTCTCTATTGGCTAACCATATATTTTTAACAAAACAGAACATACAAAGGATGTAATCTAAGAGACAAACAGACAAACAAAAGTGCATCAGCATTAACATCTAATAAGGATTCCTTTAAGAAGTGAGAGAATGGCTAATGAGAAAAATCTTGCCTGCAAGAAAGAAAGCCACTCAGCTTTGTAAGATAGAACTTGCAACAGCTGGTGTAAAAGATTGTTTATACATGAATTAAAAAAGTCTCTGAATTGTACATTTAACTGACATCCCTGAATTCAACATGAGATTAGTGAGATTTGGTTGGGCTGTGTTTCAGGACCTCACCCCATGTATTTATAGGAGTAATCAAAGCAAAATGCTGGAACACATTTGTCCCAATACAGGCACCCTGAAAAATCTCTCTTTGCCTAAACTATACAGCTGTTGAACTTCAGAATGTGGGAAAGACAGGTGAAACATTGTTTGCATCTTTTGCACCAACTATTACTAGGATAGCTATGCTCCACATTGACAAAGAGAAGTCTAACTAGAAAACATTACATTCTTTTATTCCTGCCCTCACTAATACCACAGAAGAAGAAGTTGTCACAGTGCTTTTCACATTCTGCCATGTACAAGCCCTGCCCAAAGAAATCTTGTCCAAAGATTTAAGGGATTTGATGCAGATAACAACTAACATTGCCTTCAATTTCTTGTTAAGATGGAATCAGAACGAAATTCATATTCTACTTCCCAATTTCACATTCTCATCAATGTTTCCCTTCTAGATAATGTGAAAGCTCTCTCGTGGTGAGTCATACCTAGGCAGTGTTCAGCCTCATTATTCCACTCTAATGCCAGCTGTATCTCTCCTGCCTCTAATAATGTAAGAAATATAAATTCAAGTAGCAGTTGATTTGTCTTTGGGACCCACAAGATCTGTGTAAACATTATTGATAGCAGGAATGATAAACATGTTTATGAGGCTTCTTCAGCCTTAGTTTCTAGCACTGGTACTCAAATTTTGAGTGACTATTAAAAAAAAAAAAATTGTATAACTTGTCAGGCTCCCACATTTCAGTGGTCTGAGTAGCTGTATCTTTACTTTTGGACTGAAAGTATATTTGTAATGCATTATAATGAAGAATAAGGATCTTGATATGCATGTTCCCATTTAGAGTTCAGAGACAGGTCTGTTTAAAAAAAAAAAAAAAATCATTGTCTAAGAATGAACTTCTTTAGTAGTCTAAGAAAAAGGTTCTGCATAATGTGAATCATCTTAAAAGCTCTTTTGTTATACCATGTTCAATATTTTTAAAACATCCTCTCCTTTTATTATTCTGGAAGCTTTTTCATGGTGAGGAACTGTTTATAGAAGTGTAACCCATGGATACAATTCCACTACCTGGGTCAGCACCACAGGCTCTCTGTGGGAATGCAAACCACTTACTTGGGTTTGAATTTTTTTGAAGTTTTCTTGTTTTCAACCAAAAGATGTCTTACACTCCAGGGGATGTACTGTGATGCTACTTATAGTAGTTCGGGGTTTCTTTACATCTTTTTATGGTAGAGCTTCTGTCTAGGTTTGAATGTCTAGCCTATTCTGTCAAACTGAACTTTGCTGTACTGACTTGACCTTTTTGAGATTTTTGCTGTTACTCACAGGGTCATGCAATTGTAAAGAACAGAGGTGGTTGTCCAAATCACAGAATACTGAAAAGGTCAAAGTAGCAATGCAGTCTTAACTGTTTCTCTACTTGAAACTTTATCCACATAATTCTCATTGCTAGACTTGAAATATGCCTGTACAATGGTCCATGCAAACTTTCGGTTTTGATGGTGAAAGTGATGAAAATGCTAAATCATTAGATGGCTGTTATCCCAAATAGGTTCTTAAGATTTGGGTAAAAGCTTTTACTCTTGCCATGTCAAATTAAGGTCATAAGAAAAATTTCACTGCAGATATTTTGGCTGTTCATATAATTTTTCTACAGCTGAATCATGTATTGCATGTTTCCCAGGTGATGGTTATGTCTTGCAGTTTGTATTGTGCAAGACAAGTTGAAAAAATCTTATTCTTTTTCAGTCTAACAGTCTACCATAGAATTAAAATGTATGTGTTTGGGTTTTGATATTTTTCTCTGCCACATTACAACAAGATTTCTCATCATTAAAAAGCTGTATTAAAAAAAAAAATAAAAAAATAAAAATCAATACTCCTGCAACCTTGTGTGACAATTGACTAGTATAGAGCAAACAGTTCTTATTTTATCTATTTGACTATATGAATATTGATCGTGACTATAATGGCATATAACCTTCATTTACCACATAAATTATATCTGACAAATTACATGATATTTTCAGTATTTTATTGGGAGATGAGTGGAATATTTTCCTAAAATTCCAATATGAGCAAAGAAACTCTGCACATTATAAATGGAGCCAATAATTTTCTCTTAGATAAAATAAAATTTCAACAGGCTTGTTATAAATACTACCGTTGATACAAATCTATGTACAATAACGTGAACACAGTCCAAATTAATATAGAAAAGCCTCAAAAAAGATATATGTACAAATGTTTTAGGCCCAGTTTTTAGAATCTGCCCCTTTTCTCCAGTATTCTGTCTACCATTCCAGGGTCCCTCTGAGTCCTAAGTTTGACATCATCTGTCTTTCTCAGGGAGAATAGTGGTGATGAGGGTGTTACAATAAGTCATCGCTGTCCAAGTCCTTTACCTGAAAGTATGCGATGTTTGCAATGAGACTTTGCTCCTCTCTAGTTTTGCATTTGTTTGGATTTATTCCCCATGTTAGTATACTCTGCCTTCCTCTCTTTGATCTGCAGCTAAAGTCCAAAACCTCTGAATCAGCATGTTCTGATTAACACAACTTCTGTTTGCTATGCAACAACAACCTAAGGCAGAACTTACCACATGAGATATTTACAGACCTAAGCTGAAGCAGACAAGGTAAGAGTCCCTTGATTGCTACATAAATTTTACCATCATTACAGCAATTTAAAACTGGCTCTGGACAATATAGACCTCACCAAGTCCTGAAACCATGCATGGTAATGTCAGTATGAAGCCTGTGACCTTTTGTTAGGAATGGTAGAATGGTGAAAGCTGTATGTGTGGGTTATAGTAAATATTTACTGTTTGTTTTGGTAGGGTTTTTTTTAATTATTTTATTTATTTTTTAAGAAACAATATATATACAATTCCATCTGAGCTTTCACCAGAAGAAAAGGACTTACCTGTTATGCAATTAGACTTAATAAATAGGAAAATATTCCCCTTCAAATCCCAGGACAGTTAAACTTTCATCCTTCCTCTTCACACAATATATTCATGTGATTACAGTATGGGTCTCCTCTGGTGTTCTAATTTGGTGACAAGAGAGTCAATTAGATAGTCAATTAGAAAACTGGGTGATAATTTTTCTGGGCCTCGTGGAAGGATGGAAAGCATCCACTACAACAGAACTGCCTTTAGAAGTATTATTCTAAAACATTATTTTCCACTGAAGGTCAGAGGCAGATTTACAAAATGTAGTACCCACTACTTCTTCCAGCAACCAGGCTTTTAAGTAACTCTCTTGGGGTAGAACCCAGAAGTTCTTTTTTTTCCTAGCCCTTCTTGTTTTGTTATTTTAAGTTGTACAGTATGTACTGTCATTCATTCAATCAAGACTTTTTTATTATATATTACAGATTTCTATTTCTTTTGCTGAAGAAGTTCAGTGAATCTGCCAAGACTGGTGTCCACATTGTGATGGTGTGAAGATTTTTTTCTTTTTCTACTGAATGCAATTGCTGGTTACTCAATGTTCACAGTCTAAATTAAGTTACTACAATCTGAAGAAGTTTGAAGTGAGTAAATCCAGAGGAAAAAAAAGTAAACGTAAGATTAAGAAACCTCTTTCTCAGTATAGAGACAGTTGGATACTTCATGGAGTATAGTTAATCATAGATGAATTTCAAAATTATAAGAAGGTCTCATGTTCTTATGAACAAAAGATGAGAAAAGACTTATGCAGGGAATATATAATTAATTTCTCTGCAAGTGAAAGATCAATAATTAAGTTCCTGTTAAAATAGTTTGGGCACTTGGACTTCTTATGTTTTTTGTTGTTTGTTTTTTTTTTTAAGTTTGAAATATCTGGCAGAATGAACATAAGAACAGGCAAAAACCCCCACTAAAAAAAAACAAAAAAAAACAAAAAAAAAAAAACCAAAAAACTGTCTTTTCATTTTGACCAGTGCTAAACTAGTTAGCAATATACATAGGACATTTTTGCCCCAATGCACAAATAACAACACGCAGTATTGTGTAAAATAATATTTTGGGAGTGAGTACAAATGTCTTCAACATTAAAAATTAGAGTTAATCGGTGCCAGAAAAAGAACACTCAGAAAACTGTAATTACATGAGGATTATAGACAAAAGGGGGAAAAAATGACAAAGCTTTTCAGTCTCAATTACTTTTATGGAAGGATGATTTAGTTATATTCTGTGCTTCCTCTTGAGGCTTTCCTCAAAAACTCTGTCAGTACTTGGTATGACTTGTCCCAAATATGTTTCATCTCAGCTGTCATCTTGGTCTTCGTATTTACATATATATACAAGAGTGATATTTGCACTAGTGAGACTTGGTGATGAGACCCACAAGTGGAGTATGGGGATGGAGGGCTACAGGCTGTTCAAGAGGGGCAGGCAGGGCAGGTGAGTTGGAAGTGTTGTAAGGGAGAGATTTGATTTCAGAGGTCTTACAGTTGGCGTTGATGTGGTTGAGAGCCTCTGAGACAGCATTAAGAGGATGAAAAACAAAGGAGGTGTATTAGTGGATGTTTGTCACCTAGCCAGGATGTAAGCAGTCATGAGTTATTCCATAGGTCGTTTCTTTACATGAGATTTCAACTTCCAAGAAATAACTGAGAATATCACACTGCTATGGCAAATAGGTCTTGGAAATTCTTGAAGTTTGTAGCAGGTAATTTCCTGTCTCACCTACTCTGAGTACCAACCAGAAAAGGTGCCCTCTTGGACTTGCTATCTGTGAACAGAGAAGGTTGTGGTGGTAGGTGTCTGTCTCAACCACAGTGATCGTGAAACGCTTGAGATTAAAATTCTCAGTGCAATGAAAAAAAAAGGACAACAGCCTGGACTTCATGATAGCAAACTTTAAGCTCAGATAGCTATGTAGCAGAGTAGTCTGGAAATCTGTGTTTGAGGGCTTAAGAGTCCACAAGTGTGAGTCAATTCTCTAAGAACCACCTTTCAGAAGCACAGGAGGAGGCAATTCCACTATGTAGAAAGTCAAGCAAGTGGGGAAAGAGACCAGCTTAGCTGAAGGTGGAGATCAAAACTAAAAGAATCTTCATGATCTCTGAACGTGAGATCAAGCTTTGCATGAAGAGCACAGAGTTCTGCTTCATATAGGCATGCAGAAGATAAAAAAGGTCAAATTTCAATTTGAGTAGAAACTGGCTAGTCTGGTTTCAGATACCAAGTAGGGCTTTTTTTTTTCAGTATGTTAATACTCTCTATAAAAAATTATTTCAGCTGTTTCAGTTTGTGAAGGATATGTTTATATTTCACTTATGTCTATGTTAGCTGAATTGACAGGGGCTGTATTAATTTTTAACAATCAGTATTATCCACAAAAACTGTGTATATGCTTTATAGTAATATTCAGATCTTTTTCACAAAAAAAAAAAAAAATCTATACTTGTATTAGTGGAAAGGAAAGCACGCCTTAGAAAATGAACTTGAAATGTGCTCTGTAAGTGTTTTTCACAGACTTTGCACCATTTGTTATAAAAATCACAAGTGAAAGAACTAATGCACAGTCAACTGTACTTGATTATAATTTCTCCTGTACTGAATGATGGATTTGTTAGAAAAGCTGCTTTCTGTATGTCTCTAAAATCTATATGTATGTCCGTTTTTGTTCAGAGATGCATAATGGCTCTTGATCTCTGCCTTCTGTTAATTTTTTTGGAGCGAGGAATGTTTTGTGAGATCTCATGTTTAAAACTTGTGGAGTCTGGAGGACATTCAGAAGATAAGTGTTTTTGAGGTTTGTGCTAGAACAGGTGACTCACACTGCGAAGGAGTAAGAAGTGGTTGAGAAATGAGTTTTCTATGTTTATTCCTTAGGAAAAGATGATGACTTCCTGTATTTCAGCAATGGCTGGAATTTTTAACACACATGAAAGACCTAGGCAATAAATCAGCAGAAGTACTTCTGCCTACAACTTTTCTTTTTCTAGATGAGTGTGCTATACTGTAGTTCAGATACTAAAGGTATTAAAAGTTTCTCTTCTTAATTTTAAATAGAAACTCTTAATTTTCTGTAGTTCTTGTCCTGGATTCTCTTTGTATCACAGAAGTTCCAAACTAGTCCATCCTTCGCACTTTACCTCTGAGTCTGCTTTACATCTCCTCTAATCACCAAGAGGAAGAAGAATAAAAAAGCAAACACCTTAATTATCTGCTTTTATTTTTGCCCCAAAATAATAGAATGATGTTGTGAAAGTGTAAAATTATGAAGACATTGAGACAATCTAAAGAAAAAAAAAACAAAAAAATTCATGAAATTGCTAGACAAATCAACATTTTGGTGCTGATAATTATTTATAGTGGAATGAAAAAGGCTTAACTTCAAATAAAAATGACTATTTTTGTGGTATACCAGAGAGACTGACAGAGTAATATGAGTATATTTGAGACAAAATTGTGAAAGATAATATAATAAGAGAAACAAGATTGAATGGGAATATTTTTTTCCCTTCAGGTTAGTTCAACATAATAATTTTGTTAGACTTGAATTATCATAATTTTGGTTTGACCTGACCAAACTAACAACAACCAGTCAACTACAGAACTAGATAAGGAATTATTATCAAGTAAAACCTTGCTCTACTAAAAACCATCATTTTCTTTTAATCCCTCTTGGAAATACTTCACTGGAAATATATTTTGTTTCTTCTGTTGTATCTCTCTTGATTCTCTCAGGTGATGATTTATCAGTATATAATTTGCCTTCTGTACCTGAATGCCTTTAGTTACAGAATATGTCTCCAGTTGCAAAACATTGTACAGATTTATGGTCCTGTATCAATGATTAGTAGTAATGATATAGCTGGGTAGAGATGACTTTTTTGAGATTGGAAAATGCTGCTGCTTTATTAGAGAACAAAATTAAAAATAAACATTCTGGTGTAACTTCACTAACTTTAGAGACAGTTTGCATGAAGGTCACCAATGTTTGTCTGTCTTGCTATTTTGAAGAACACTGCACTTCCTTCTTATTCTCTTTATGCCTGTTTCAGTGTGGTCATCTGTTTTGCTATCCTCTTTCCAAACTTTGTATAAATAGGACTTTTGTTCCTGACAGGCCGTTATAAGCACTGGCTTTAAAGCTAAGTAGGGAGAAATATGGTTAAAAGAGAAAGGGAAAAAACCATTGGAAACTAGGTTGAAATGAAGTCTCTGCATTAGAGTAGATATTTCTAAGTCACAAAGTTTTCTTCTCATTTACAATGTTTCCATTTCTCTGGAATACTCTACTTAGAGTAACTTCTGCCTCTTTAAGCCTCTGTGGTGATACCTCTCAAAGGGAATTAACCCAACACTGCCAAGTCCACCACCTAAACCATGTCACTTAGCGTCACATCTACATGTCTTGTAAATATATCCAGGGATGGTGACTCCACCACTTCCCTGGACGGCCTGTTCCAATACTTGACATGCTCTTCTATGAAGAAAATCTATTAATCCAGCCAGTCTATAACCCATCCAAGCAATGAACAGACGGTTTATCTAGGTAACAAAGTAAAAGATAGAAATTGTTGAAAAGTGCATCATGATGGAAACTATCATGAAACAACAGAATCACGTTTGGCTTATCTTCTTCCAAGCATGTTATTAAATGATTTATGTGGGCTACTCTAAGGTCTGGGCAGACCATAGAGAAAAGATTGGTGGATCCTGTAGCATACTGGAAAGTCAAATGACTACAGAACAGTGATCAATCTAAATTACTATCTAGGCAGAAATGTATGGGTAGATGAGTGATGATATTCCTCATTTCCTTGTAATTAAGCAATCTGATACTCATCTGATTTTTTTCAGTAATAACCTCTGAGCATTCCGTTCACATAAATTTCATCGTAAATAGGAAAACCGTTCCATCATTCACACATGTCAGAACCTCTTGAAAATACAGGGTGTTTTTTTTGTTTTGTTTTGTTTTGTTTTGTTTTGTTTTGTTTTGTTTCATTTTCCATCCAAACTTAACCATACAAAATTAAGAAAAATGTCAAATACTTGAAAGCAAGCTATTAGGTGCATCTGCTATATGAATTCAGTTTTTCTCTCAGCTGCCTTATGCTGCAGGGACCTTCAGATCTCCTTTGGCAACATTCTCATTCTGCTTTGCAGCAAATATACCTGTGAATTTTGTCTGTTCCCAAACCAGCTGGGTACTTTAACATACCTAAAGTAGGCCTGGCAAAGTAAATAGCTTTGTCATTATCTTTCTTCCCTTAACAGTAGCTATTTGAGTGAGATTATATTGTACGACCACATTTAACAGAGCAGCATTGAAATCAAAGATTTATGAGGTTCATTACAAACCTTTTTTATTCAGTGTTTTGAAATGTTGCTGCATCTGTCCTGTAACATAAGAGTTTGCAAAAACGATTTTATACAACAGTAGGATACCTCCTATGATATCACTATTTATGTCTGTGCTGAGAGACGCGCCTGTGGTAGCAAGACTGCACGATTGTATACCAATGTCTCAAATATGGTTTCTTACCAGGGTCTTTGCAGAAGAAATAAAATATAACCTGTGTTACAAGCCAGTTCCTCACAGTAGAGAATCCCATTTTCACAAAATTGTGAGAAAAACAGTCAACATGCTTAGTGCATGGGACATACACAGCCTTGTAAGTGTTCTCATCTTCAGATTGAAATCTCTTTGAAATGATGAGACAGTGGAAGTATTTTAATCTTTTGATAAGATAAGTTACTTGTCATGTGTTATCTGAGACCAGGTAACTGTTGAGCTTCAAAATCCAACAGAAAATCCAGGTTGTGTAGTTTAATATGGTTCTAAAATTCCTTTTTTTATTTCATTTCATCATTTTTAAGTTCACTCTGCTTTGATACCTTATTTTGTTACTGATTTCTGTCAGAAAAATATTTGAAATATCACAGAATATTTTGAAATGGAAGGGACCCATAAGAATCCAGCTCTTTGTCCTGTGTAGGACCATCTGCAAGAGTCACACCATGTGTCTGAGAGTATCATCCAAACCCCTCTTGAACTCTGTCAAGTTTTCTACTGTGACCACTTCCCAGGGGAGCCTGTCCCAGTGCCCAACCACCCTCTGAGTGAAGAACCTTTTTCTAATATCCTTTTCTTAAACCTCCCCTGACACAACTTCAGGCCATTCCCTTAGGTCCTGCCACTGGTCAGCACACAGAAGAGATCAGTGCCTGCCCTTCCTCTTCCCCTCACGAAGAAATTGTAACTGCAATGAGGTCTCCCCTCAGTATCATCTTCTCCAGGCTGAACAGACCAAATGCCCTCAGCCACTCTTCATACAGCTTTCATCTGGCTTCCCCTCAGGGGTCTTCACCATTTGGCTTTTTTGTTGCTTTTTTTTGTTTGTTTGGTTTGGGTTTTGTTTTTTTTGTTTGTTTGTTTGTTGGTTTGGTTTGGTTTGGTTTTTTGTTTTGTTTTTTTGTTTGTTTGTTTGTGGGTTTTTTTTTGTTTTGTTTTCACTCTTATGACCTCAGTGAGTATATTCTTGGTCTACTTGCTCACTTTAGTCTTAGATAACGTGATTAGTCCATGTAACTGCTCTATGACTAATGATACTAAAAGTAATTGGAAAGCATTTTGCCACCTGAAATAAGTGCTTTTTGACTGTCACACGGGAATCTAAATGAAAATGGTTTGCTGAAGAGTTTTTCAGTGTTTAAACCATTTAAAGGCCAAGATGATTGCTAAATAATGGATTTTTTTTTATATATTTTTTTTTTAAGGAGTAAATCTGGAACAAGTCATCAAAAGTTAGAGTAATCAGTAAAACAATGTAAGATATGGCAAAGAACGGAACTGGTAAGCATAACTTTTGCAGGAAATATCAACATTGTTTGGACAAAGATATCCTGTATAGAAGGGTACTAGAACTGAATAAACACATAGAAAGTTATGAATAGAATACATATTCAGCAATGCATGCAACATTAAATTCTTGGGGATGAGTGACTGGAAAGCTGCCTGGCAGAAAAGGACCTGGGGGTGCTGTTCAACAGCCTGCTGAACATGACTCACTAGTGTGCCCCCATGGCCAAGAAGGTCAGTGGCATCCTGGATTGTATCCAAACCAATGTGGTCAGCAGGACCAAGTACGTGATCATTCCTCTGTACTTGGCACTCGTGAGGCTGCATCTGTGTTCAGTTTCAGACCCCTCACTACAAAAAGGACACTGAGGTGCTGGAGTGTGTCCAGAGAAGGGCAACAAGGCTGGTGGAGGGCCTGAGCAGCTGAGGGAGCTGGGGTTTTTTAGCCTGGAGGAAAGGAGGCTCGGGAGGACCTTAAGGCTCTGCGCAACTGGCCTCAAGTTGTTTCAGGAGAGGTTTAGGTACAATACTAGGAAGAAGTTCTTCATGGAGAAGGTTGACAAGCATTGGAATAGACTGCCGAGGAAAGTGGTGGAACCACCATCCCTGGAAGTGTTCAAAAAATGTGTGGATGTTGAGGTATAATGGTGAACACTGAGGTGGTGCTGGGTTGATGGTTGGACTTGATCTTAAACCTTAACAATAGTATGATCTATTTGCCTAAATTTCCTCAAACCATATTTTTCAGATTTATTTTTCAAGACACTTACAGAATATACGCAATTATGCTTTCAGAGAGAAAATCTTGGCATAATTAAAAAGTAGCTTAGAACAGAGCAAAGGATCAAATGTCATTAAAGTAAAAGGAGGTCATCACAAGCAGTGCACAGGAACTTTGCCTGGGAGATGTCAAGTTCAACATATTAAACATTATTAACAAATGGAGAGACTACTGAGATGATTTTGTTAAAAACATTATGATAATTTAAGGTGGTGAAGAAAAGGGTTAATGATTAAGAATCACCAAAGATTCTTATGAAACTGTGTAACTGGTCAGTAAAATGGCAGATGATATTTTGTATTGTTAAATGTCAAGTGGTGCACATGAGAAGGGAACATTCCTAATTCATGTATAAAATTATTTTCTCTGAGATCATCATTATCACTCAAGAGTGAGATCCAGGGCTGTAATAGAAAAGCCTATTATACAAGAATAATAACCAGCAACAATTAAAAAATCAAAGTGTATGTCCGAAACCATAGGGAAATGAAGATAAAATAAATCTAAAAAACACTGTTAAACTACTGTTCGAATCCAAATTTTGAATGCATTTCAATTGCAGTGAATAGTTTTGTTTCTGTGAGTCTAGGTTCCCAGGTCTAGAAGACTGGAGAGAATACAAAGTTTCAACAAAAATGGCCAAGGTTATAGAACAGCTGATCAGACTGTCTAGGTGTCAGTCTGACCATGAAAGTTGGTGAGTAGTCACTTTTGCATCACTTGGATTGGTTGTTATTTTCCTGTGGGCTTGTTTTTTTTTCCTTTTTTTTTAACTTTTTCCCCCTTCACACAGTAATATACCTTTTTCTTGACCCATAAGTTTTGGGATTAGTGTTCTCTGTAATGGAAGTTTTAAAAAATACATCAGTCATCAAGGTCTGTTTCAAACTCCAAAGCACATTTATATTGACTTTGATTAGTAATAGTGTGAGCCAATGGTTAGTACTTGTTCATTAGTCATTGTCATTACTTTTCCAAACAATTGGCCCTTACTGATTGTATTCCACATCAGCTGTGAGTGCACAGTACGTTAGTGTGTAGTAGTTTAGCTCTGATGGCTGAGGATCTTGATGGTCTTAGTGTGATCAGATTTGAGGAAAACCTGAAGCAAAATAAACATCTTTTTTCTTCCCCATCGTTTCTCATTCATTGTTGATTTTCCTATAGTCCTGTCCCCTTCCACAAAAATAAGAGTGTAGCCTCATCTGGCCATCATAGAGACTGCCTTAATTTTAAGACAAGGACTTCTTGTATGCCCATTGGATATCTTTCCAACTATTTCTAGAGGATGACTCCTGTTTCACATGGTATGTCTACTGTCTGTTCTACTTCCTTTGTTCTTTTCTTGCAAATTTTGCTATTCTTACATGTTTTTCTTGTTATAATTTCATTGTTTATGAAATTCTACCACAAACCTCTATTTAGTGTTTGGATATTATTTATTGTATATAAACTTCTGCTTAACTTCATTACAAAATGTTATACACTGTCATTGGTTAACCTAATTCAGTGTACTATTTTATGTCTTCAAAGAAAGCAAATATTGGTTGCATTCTGCTTAGTATACTTTGAATGTATGAGAACAAGATACCTCTACATTGCCTGTACAAATACTTCCTAAATTCCTGAACTAGCATATTGTCCTGTGCAAGAAGAGAGGTTGTTAAATCTTGTTAGTTAATTACTCATACAAGGTAGAAAGGTAATCCACGAGTAGGACAGAAGCCCCAAAGGAAGAGAACAAAGTGTTGATACAATCCTTACCACCTGTGATATCTCAGGATATTCAGCAGTGAGATGCCTGAGAATGAAAATTTTCAACTTTTATAGTGCTGGATTGAAACTACAGCTTCTGGTAAAAAATTAAACTACAATTGTTTTGATATTTGAATGTGCAAGAGGCTTGCTAATGCTTGAGAGTTAACTCACAGCAACTGTGAGTGTAAGGCCCTATTCCACCATCTTTTATTCACTTTGTTGATGGTTTGAAAGGCTGAAGGAATTAAATGTCTTTCCTGCACAAAATCCTGTATTACATCTCAGTTTGGGCAATCCTTGTATTCTCAGAAAAAGTTTTGATCAAGCTTACTGTGACAAAGTAATAGGATGAAAAATTCAATCTATTTTTAAATGCCTGTCCACAAGCTGCATTTACTTCCCAAGACCTGATAAAAATAAAATAGATATCTATCTGAAAAGAAGTAAACTCTATCTCTTGGTAGAGGAATTCCAGAAGGATAAAAATACATTTGTCATGAAATTACAAAATATCAGATTTTAATTTTCTCTGTTTCCAGGTTTGAGTCAATAACTTACGTTTCTGACATAACTTATGTTTCTGGCACTTAAACATCATCTCTCTTATGAAATTCTACTGCCTTAACAAGGACTGGAAGAGATATGTTAAAAGGTGTTGCATATAATATGCTCATAAGAACATGATTTTAGGTACAAGGATGTTCTCTGAATTAATGAGGTTAAAACCAGACTGCATTCTAATGTACTGATTAACAAAGGAAAATATCAGATTCCTTGTTTAGCAACTGCTATTAAGTTTGATCATTTAAAAACAGCTCATATGTTACAGCTGAGATGACTCACTGATTAATTTCTATTCATCAGTCAAATAATCAAGCCTGCTTATTTTGATTATTCTGTACTCAGAATTATTATAAAACAGTAAAAGCTTTACATTATATTTCACATCAGACCTGCCTGCTAGTTTTCTGTGCAACTATTAATAATTGCATGCTTAGGTGTTCATGGGGTCTGACTCTACACCAATGACCAGAATGCATTTCGGGTTCAGAGTTACAAACTGGGGTTAAATGTAAGAGAGACTCACAGAGATGATGCTTCTATAACTTCCTTTAATCACCATTTAATTTTTTTTATAGGTCACTCTGAGAGGCAGAGATAGAGCTCTCTGCATCTCTTCAGTGGATGATGCAGGGGAAACTGGACCAGTCATATTGAGGGTCTTCTGAAACAGAGTTGTAGCACACAGATTTAACAGAAGTTTAACTTGTTTCAGTGATTTACCCAGCTCTTCTGAAAATTACATGTCAGTAGAATTCTGGAGGTACTTCTGTTTCTTACCTCCAAACCTGAAAATTTTCTATGAGGCTATATGGACTTAAAGAGCACAATTGCCTTTTGCAAACACTGTTAAAACCACAGAAGGTCTTTTCTCTGAGATGAGCACAGAAGGGAGCAACAGTATGGTAGTAACTCTAGGCCTGGGAAGGCAAGATCTGGTTAGCACATCCTGGGCAAAGCATCCAGACAGAATTCCCATTGTGGTAAACTGTGTAAAGCAGTAACTACTCTTACACATATCACCAGTCAAACAAGGATTACCCCAAGTTAAGGGACAGATGGCATCTGCAACCATTGAGACCCCTTCATTGAACCCTCTGTGAATACCTGGAACTTAGACTATAAATTAAGCCACTGTGATGAAAACTTGTGATGAGAAGTGGTACTATTGCCTGACTGTTATCTCAAGCTTAGGGGGAAGCAAACAAAGGTGGAGGAGAAGAATGCATCAGTGATGCTGAGCAAGGAAAGACAACTTGACAGCTGCACTGAAATCAACTCAGACTTGTTAAAAGGTAATTCTGCAGGGGTAGACCACAATCCACAGACTCACGAAACCCACCATCTCAAAAGAGCATGGGACACTTGATCACTCTTTATTTTTCTCTACGTCTCTCTCTGTTTCTGTCTCTCTCCCTTCCCCTCCCTTTTCTATTTGTTTACCTCACATATACTGGTAAATAAAATTCATATTATTGACTTTTGCATATGATCTTGTTTACACCTTAATTCGGGCAGAGGCATCTCTCACTAATTGGATCATAGCAGAGGCAATAGGATATCAGTCCTCAATAGTATAAATTATCTGAGTAGCATAAATTGTCTGAATAGTATAAATTGTCTGAGTGCAAGAGAGTAGTTTAGTACTCTTGGTTAACCATAAAGAACTTAAGATCTTGCACTGGCCATGATTCTATTGAATAATTTATGGCCTCCAATGTTGAGTAAGATTACTCAGTAGAAAACTGATATCCTTGTGGTTGTGTTAATTCTCCATTTATCATCTCAGCTGAATGAGAAATCACTGTCTCCCCTTTTTAAAGATTGTAGGGAAAAGGCACATTTAATCTTAGGAACTGCTGGGAAGAAAGAAAGAATGAAGCTATTATTGACTCCAAGTCTGCCCACACTTAGAATGACATGCAGTTCAGTTGAACCTTAAATTAATTTCAGAAACATGAAATTTCAATAAGGGTGATTAAATGGATGACATTATTTACAAATTTATTCATGTAGTAAATAAACTTGGGTTTTGTTTTTGTTTTTTTGTTTGGTTTTTTTTTTTTTTTTAGCCTGAATTCCTTGGCACCACTGTTGTGGATATCAAGTTTATTTGCATGGCCCTGAAAAGGTTGGTCAAATAAATTAATGGAAAAGAAATCCATAGAGACTATTTTACCTAGAAATTTGAGGCAACAAATACTTCAGTCTAAGCTGCAGGATGTTGAAGGCAGTAAACATATTGCAGAGAGTATATTTGTGTGCTTCTTTTGTTCTTTTATCCTTTCAGAAGTATCTGGTTTTGACACAATTGGAAATGGGATGCAGGTCGTGCTGGCCTCTGGTTTAATGCTTTATGACAGATCTTAGGTGCAGAAGATAGATTTGGATCATAATGACAGGTTCCTCTTCAGACATAAGCAAGTATTCTTCTGCAGTATAGAAGTACATTTGAACAAAGGGGTTTCTACTAGCACTGCTTTGTGAAGGGGAATGAAAAAGAGGTCAAATAAGCAGTCGTCAGGAAAAGAAAGATTAGCCAAAAAAAAAGGAAAAAATATAGAAAGTATTCATGTCTAGTTTTCAGCTTATGGAAATTCTAGAATCTGTGACATGGAAAGAACACTTATTTTTACTTATGCAGTAGGCAAGAGGACAGTATCATAGGATATGTTTAGTATATAATTACCAAATCAGTTTCATCTAATGGTGAAACTCCTGCTACTTTAACATACACTAAACAATAAGGATCTGGCTTAGACTAAAATCTAATGTGTCTTCAAAACAGAGTTAAAATTTTTTGTGCTATAGTCCTTTGTTGTCTTGGGAGAATCTTATATGTAAATATTGAAAATCGCCTTCTAAACTGCTTTGAAAACATGTATCAGCTAAGTTATTTATAGCTAAGAACCAGGGTTGTTTTTTTTTGTTTTGTTTTGGGTTTTTTTGTTGTTGTTTTTGTTGTTGTTGGGTTTTTTTTCCCTGAAGAATAAGCTAGATCAATCTCTAAAGACAGTTCTCTCTTAAGCAAAACCATATTTCAGTGCCTGCCAGAACATTTTACAAGTATTCTTCAATGCCACATCAAAATTTTCAGATTGAGATTTTAAAGAATAAAAATGGAGTGTGTTTATATCTTTTAATCAACCAGTGATATTTACTTGTGTTTAATAATTTAAATTTGCAAAGATCAACTCCCTTCTCAAAAGACTCACATTTTAAAATCTGCCTTTAAATTCTGATTTGAAGCTATTTCGTAATTTCACTGATGAAAGCATTGGAGCATGATTTAAATTCTTCCCAGTCATAAGGTCAAGTGAGCAAACCTAACTCCAAATTGCAATCATAAAACTGTATCTCCATTTTCATTAACACAATAGACAATGTAGACTGGTTTTTTTTCTGTAAACAGTACACTGTTTTTTTCTTGTCCTTACTTTTTGTAATGAAGAGACAGATGAGAATAAATTAGTAAATAGAATAGATTGCAGGGTCGTATTCTCTAAAATAATTTGCTCAAAGCATATATGCTTATGCATTTAGGCTGTACTTGATTTATCAATGTTGAGAGCTTTCATAATTTCAGAAACCTTAGTTCAAATCTGTTTGAAAGAATCAAGACAAAAATATACTATACTTTCTTTAGCTAGAAGACGTTAATTTTATAGGCCTCAAAACTTTTGCAGCTGTTTGTTTGTGGTGTGTTGAAGCCATGCACAGCACTGAGGCACCCTGGCATGCTGCCATTGGACAGAGAAGTAGGACTGCCTACTTGGCCTTTGGTCCTCACAACAAAGCAGAAAAGAGTACTGGTGTGTACCTCAGACACAGCACCTGGACAGCATGTAGGAGAAAATATGCTTCTTGCATTCCTTCAGACCTTGAAGACGCCCAAACATCATTCACTTCTGCACATCCAAACTGGGTAAGGAACTGTTAGCAGTTACATCATTCTTTTCACTTGACATCAGACAGCTTTCACAGCCAGCCACAGAAGTGACAAAATTCTTGGCTGGCACTGTAAACCACTCGCAGTGCAAGAGACACTGTTTCACATTCTACTGCCCTCATGCCTCCTTGTACAGACATATTACTTGCTTTGAGACATTAATAAAATTGTCGATATACTTGAACACAAAGAAGAGGACTTCAAGCAGAACTTAGACCCAACTATTTGGCTTCAGAGGGGTCCCTTTGTACTCGTTGGAAAAACTAAATGTCAGGCAGCTCTGTAGGGTCAAGTTCTCTTCTGAAAAGCAGCTGTCACCTAATCTTGTCTTCTTTGACAAAAGAATTGATCAGCTTTGGAACATCTCTTACTATCTGCTTGTAAAATCATCTGTGTAGGTTTACAATCCTTAGTTTTGACCTTTACTTCAACCATTAGTTTACGTCAAGCTCACTCGATCTCCTATAGTGTTAACAATTTTTGCTAAAGAGAGTTTCTAAACTGCCTCTTGCAGAAGTGTTCAAAAGGTTCTTCATTGTTCTGAGAGCTTTGGTTAAACTAACAATATCCTTTTGAGGAAGGTATATGTGCCTATTCTAGCAGACAATATGTTGCATCACTTTGGGGTATATTTGAATGTCAGTATATCTAATTTCAGTAGTTGAATTTCTTCTCTAACAGCTGAAGAATTTTCACTGTGGGTACACAAATGGGAATAAAGAATTCAAATAAATAGTAGCGTTTGAGTAGAAGCAAGGAAAAGTGGATGGCAGTATGTAAGATGTAATAGGTGGCATGATGCTACGCCTTTTTGTTTAAGAGAACATCAACAGAAAAATTGATATGAAACTTTACCACGCTATTTTTAAGAACAATTATCAGAGCAATCATACTTTGAATGTGTCATTCCCTCAAGTGAAGAAAGTGTGTTTCTAAGTTCAATCTGGTTATCGAAGCCCTACCTTAAACGTCTTTCCTATCAAAATACTTTGTTTCCCAGTCTGAAGCCAAGAAAAGTAGTAGCCTTTTCTTAGAAAATTGCATATATTAATGTTTTGCCATGACAACTTTTCTAAGAATTGTGCTTTCTGTCATGCCCAAGTAATTACAGCTTTTTCAGTAATCAACTAGCTTTGTCCTATTCCCAGGGTGAAATATGTCAAGAAAAATGTTCTGAACTTGTTTTTATTCTGAGCTCTTATCTATTTACCATGGAAAAACATTTAGTTGTTTTCTTCTTCTCATGGAACCATCAAAAAGGAGAGATGATAAGTTTAAAAGTTGGATTTCTTCAGCTTTCTTATCAAATATTAGGAAACCTTTTCTTCAATTTACTGGTCAATATCCATCATGCATTTTCATCCAGGCAATAAAGAGAAATATTGTTGAAAGGGATAATTTTGTCCTTTTCTAACATTTATTTATAATAAAAGAACCTAAACATCTTTGTTTAGTAACTTCTAAGCATCTAAATGTACAATTGAAGGCTCACAGAAGTGATGTAATCTGATTTTAAAGGTTAAAATATTCTTTTTTTTGGTACTTATTTCTTCTTTTTCTTTAACTTACATATTGCTGTTATAAAAATATGAAACCAAAAATACAAGGGTAAAAAAAGGAGATAAAATACTCACATAACAATCCAATCAAGTCTCCTCAGTCTTCTGACTTTAATAGTAGGTTTGAATCTCATGGAATGGTTGATTTGGTTTATTGTCCTAATGTAGTCTGTGGTGGTCAAGCAGTGTTAGGCTAACAGTACCAGAAAGCCCTAATTACACAGTTTTCATACCTCCAACTCTTATCTGAAGGTCAACTGTACCTCACATAGCTGCCAGTGATCAATGTTGTGTTCTGGAGCTACTTTCCCACCTCCTATGGATGTGCTCATGGGCTACTAGGGGCTTCTTGGGAGTCTGTTTGCCCAATTTATCTAATTAAATTAAAATACCTATTGCTGAGAGCACAGCAGCTCAGCAACGGTGGCTTTATTTTATGGGGGTATAAAGGATTTGCTCTAGTCTTATCCCACAGACTGAGCCTATTAGCAATTGCAATGTACTTCTCGTGCACTTCTGAAGCACATCTTTAGGTTTAATTTCATTTAAAAAAGATTCTAGGTCATCTTTTTGAAGATCATACTCTTTAATATGAAGACATATACAGTAAGTGGGGATATTCTGGACAGTCACATCACGCTTGATCTGAATTTAAATGGCTATACAGATGAACTCTGAGATATCTATTGAGACTGTCCTTATTGATATCTCATAACCAACAGCCCTTGAGCTAGAAAAACATGACACATTACTCTAGATTTCTTGAAACAAAAGTAGACATGAAGGAATGGAACACTAAGGGAAGGAGAAAAAGTATGGATTTCTGTGCATCGATATACTGTCCCCTACCTTTCTGCAAGTGTTAGGAATTTCAATGGGTTCAGTACTATGAATTGTATTCATTTAGTCTCATGAGCTATCTTTGGTTATGAACACCTTCTAAATGATGTGCAAAAAATAAGTCTGTAGATTTCTGTGTTGGGCTTAGAGAATTACAATATCCCTGCCTACCTACATGGATCAATTTTCATACACTTGAGGCAGGTAACACCACTCAGCTTCTGAAAAAAAGGGATTCTGATTCCTGGGTAAACATACTTAGGCATTGATCAAAGTAATTTTAGCTAATATTTCTGTATGCTATATATGAAAGTTATTTAAAATTGCCTTCCTTCAGTGACTGAAGTTGGATAGCAGCAGGATAAGCACTTCAAAGCTGTGTCATGATAAAAGTTTGAAATGCCTGAAAAGTCCTCCCTCATTCATATATTAAAAAAAAAGAAAAAAAAAAAAAAGAAAAAAATTGTTTCCTTATGTTCAAATTAAACAATGAGAAAAGAAAGAACAAAATGTCAAATAAGGGTTATGTTGGAAAAATAGGGAAAAAATTTGGAATGGGAAACAACATTTCCTTATCATACCAATTTGGAAGGGCAGAAAAAAGGTGTTTCTACTTTATTTATTGTGTAGGTTCATACATTTTCTTTCAATTATTTGCCTTTGTGTTGGTAACCTTAATGACAAACAAAGAGTGATCTGTGCATATAAATAAAAATAACATGGGAAAAAACTTTCAGAATTAAATACATATAATGGCTGAATTTTGAATATGTGCTTAGGACGAAAAAGAAGCAAATCATAAAACCCAGAAGACCTGGGGGTCCTGGTGGAAAACAAACTGTCCATGAGCCAGCAGTATGCCCTGGGGGCCAAAAAGGTCAATGGAATCCTGCAGTGCATTAGGAAGAGGGAGATCAGATCTCCCAGCAGATCAAGGGAGGTGAACCAGCTCCTCTCTCCAGCCCTGGTGAGGCTGCACCTGAGTATTTGTGTCCATTTCTGGGCTCCTCAGTACAAGAGAGACATGGAGCTCCTGGAGTGGGTCCAGTGGAGGGCAGAAAAGATGGTTAAGGGACTGGAGCATCTCTCATGAAGAAAGACTGAGGGAACTGGGCCTGTTCAGCCTTGAGAAGAGAAAACTGCGAGGGGACCTCATTAATGTCTGTAAATATCTGAAGGGAGAGTGTCAAGAGGATGGATCCAGGCTCTTCTTGGTAGTGGACAAGAGGCAATGGGTGGAAACTGATGCACAGGAAGATCCACATGAATATTAGGAAGCACATTACTGTGTAAATGACCAAGCATGGGAACAGATTGCCCAGAGATGTTGTGGAGTCTCCCTCACTGGAGACATTCAAGAACCATCTGGATGGAATTCTGTGCCATGTGCTTTAAGACAACTCTACGTGAGCAGGGATGTTGGACCAGATAACCCACTGTGGTTCCTTCCAACCTGACCAATTCTGTGATTTTGTGAAATTTATTAGTAATTTGCCATACTTGTTGAGATTTACACACAAATAGCTGAAACTCATTGACGGAACCCTTCATTCAACCCTGTTTTGGTGCTTCAAACCACATTTGTCAAAGGACAAGTCACTTTTACTGTGGGATTGGATGCAATTGGTTGAAATTACATCTGTGAGTGATTCTTCATTTAACCCATCTTCTTTTTTGACATTTTTTTGTGTTTTGCTTAAAGACAATTTCTAATTGGCAGTGGGGTCTTTTTTTTTTTCCTTTTAATGGTGTAAATATATGGATCCATGTCTTTCAGAATGCAGGGTATCTCCGGATTCCTTTCCTTTTTGTTCAAAAAGTTTATCTTTTAATTTGTTTTTCTTAATTATTAAACTGTGATTGAGTTACAAAGTCCACATTTCATTATTTGTTTTAAAATGGTTAGCTACCAGCCAAATGCTGTTGTTGTATTATATTTTTATTCTTTAATCACATTTTCTTCTGACCTTTTGGGAAAAAATTTGCTCTTTTCCACCTTTATTAAATTACCAGAATTAAGTGGTTGTGCTTGGGAAGAAATGAAGGATGTTTTGGTATAGTTTTGTAATACATGTCAACATGAGATTTTTCCAACGTGACCAAGAATAAAAATATTGAATCAGAAGCAAAAGTCACGGACTAACTGTTGTAGGAGACCGGGTAGAATCTGGGAAAATAGGGCTTGAAAAAATTCTAACACCCTCACTAAGTATAGACTAATGGCAGAGGAGTTAAAAACAATGTTGTCCTTCCATACACTAGAAATAATTCTGCATGAAAATGTATGCATTGAATTTAGAAAAATCTTTTTATTGCCATTGACTGTCCAATATTGCCATCAATCTTCATTAGACTTTTGACTATTATACTTCACAATTTTACATACCTACAACGTTGCCTATTTTTCACTGAATTAGATATATATAAAAAAATAACAGCCTTTAGTTGTTATAAAATTATATGACTGTGGTAGTCAGAAGGTATTCAACATTTTTCTTTCAACTGCGTCTTTTTAACAAATGATTTATGATTAGTATATGCTCCTATCTTAAATATCCCATTCAAACAAGTTTAACTACAAAACTGAGTGTTACTTTGTCAGTGTAGATGTCAATGTGGTATGAAACCTTCCAGAATTCAAATGTAGCATATTTTCAAGATGGTAAATAGAGGTTTGCAAGATAAACCCAGCAATCATAGAGTACAAGATGCTTACATTTAGTTCATGCAGTCAATACACATCTTCAGGGGTCTAAACTTCTGCCAGTTGATTTGGAGAGTGTTTCTGGATACAAGAACATGGAGAAATGTGAAGAAAAATGAATCCACTCCTGCTTCCTTTCAGCCAAGCATCAGGGCTCAGGCACATTTTCTCAGTGTCAGCATGAAAGACTTAACAGTTGGCTTAATAGCTAGGTTGGAAATTGCCGAGTCAATGGGCCACAATTTGGTTACAAAATCCAAGAACACTGGGTGTACCTATGGATTATGCCTCTCCATAAATCAAAAGATCTGAAAATCTGTGAACTTAATCTCTTGATAAAGATTATATAACCTGAGTCTTGCTAAGTAAATACCAGATAATATTTTCTGAAATGAATATTTGAGCATATGTAATGGTCACATGAGGATCCTGGGGAGAAAAACTACAGACAAAGCAATAAGTGTTCTAAGCAAGCTGTTTCATTTATACGTATGCATAGGTCTTGGATTACAGGCAATCAAGCAACAGATATTCTACATGTAACTCAAACCAAAGGAATTCAGAGATCCTAGGAACATTATTCCCAGATTTCAATGTGCACCAGAAAGTCCTTTGTTATTCTGATAATTCACTTATTTCCAACTTTATTCTCAATTGAAAAATAAGCATAAATTTGTGAGAAAGGGCTTTCACTCATGCACATCCTACTTACTGAGTGCCCATAATGCTTGAAGTTGCATATGGGAATGCAAGGTACCTCTATTTAGAAGAAATACAAAATAAGATTTAGAAGTGATAACATGATAACAATACCTCTCTTGGATTGTCATTCCTGAAATCTGTGTGTATTTGTGTTAACTTTCTTATCTGTCACATTGTTCTCTATTATGCAGTACCTCAAAATCTAATTTTGTGACTAACTGCTGAAATGGGAGAATCATAGAAATGAAGATTGCTACATAATCAGAACATTTCTGCTTCCAATTGCCATATTTCTTTGCTGTGATAATTCCAAAATTTAATTTATTCTTCCCTTTCTTTTTTAAGAAAAAAAATCTGTTTGGACTTTAGGTTTATGTCAAATAATTATTCTGGAAGTTAAAATTGAAGCCTGATGGGTTACAGGACATAAAATATACCTAATAACTTCAAGTAGGGATTTAAATTAGTCTTGGAATAGCAAAGTATACTGTAGTACTTTTTATGCTGCCTCAGAATTGCTCTGTTGCTAATATTTTTCAGGTCTAGAATATTGCAGACAGATGTCTTAATGAATTCATTGAGGCAACTTAGACCAAGCGTATATTCGCCCGAGCAATTTATTGACAACTGCTATGAGCAAGACATGTAAGCAACCCTTGAGCTGCTTGCATCTTTTTTAAGGAAGCAAGCATGGTTTGAACCAATTTCAGACTAAAAATGAAAATACATTAGAATCTTCATACATTACAGTTATACACTGTGAGCTAGTTTCTTAAGTAAGTTCTGTGGACAGAAGTCTTGTATGTCAAAATAGAAGGTATCCATAACAAAAACTACTGATTTCTAGTCCATGAGAATGAATTATACTCTTCTTCACAACATAAAATGTAAACCTGCATCATTTGGATTTTGCAAAAATATTTTCCTACTTGTTTGTTGTCAAGAAAAGTCAACAAAAAGGTAGAACATTTCAATGAAATGTAAAAATTATTCCAAATACATTTGGCCAATTAATTCACTGTAGATAACCACGTGGTTGTAGGGAAAAAAAGAATCTCAAAAACTACATCATAGAGACATCATTTCTCATACCATCAGATTTTAAGAATATTTTTCCAAAGACTATGTTTTGGTGTTGCTTTGTTCTCAAAAACTGGGCATAATTTACCAGTCAGACCAATTTATCTATTAGTGACACCACTTTAGGTAGAACAAAGGGATCTTGCTTGCAGAATTGCTCAGCCTGAGTTTAGGAGATTCATAGTTTTAATGCACTTCAGTGGCGAAAAGAACCTGCAATTCCTCCACTTTCACTGCCTTAAGTCAGGTTTCCTATGTCATATGCGTTGAAATTTTCTTGCTTGCCGTTTTGTTTCTTTAAAAGTAGCTATGAAGAAAACTATATGTGATAGTATGTAGGTTTATATTATTCCTTTCTGACACAAAACATTTAAGTGTCTTATTGCTGACAGCAAGGAGTTTTACCTTAACAACTTGCTTTACCAATTTCCTGTGCTTGCTTCCCAACATTGAAAAAAATCTCAAAACCCTAAATGAACAATAAATCTATTCATTTTGCCTGAACATTAGAATATAGATTAACTCATAATTATTAAATAGGTGCTATAAACCTAAAGTATGATGTATATTTGATCAATTTGTTTTCAGACAATAATACAAATTAGGAAGAAAATAACGTGGGTTATGTAGGAAGTTTATGAGAATTTAATTTTATTGAAATACCTTTATTTTGGTTTTAGGAAGGGATTTATTTGTGATTTCGTCTACACACAGGTTTGACACTGCAGTAGTGTTGAAAACAATCACAGTGAAGGTACTCACATGTGCTTTGATATTGCCTCCTGTGTGAAAAAACTGATGTGACTCTTCTATAAACAATTATATTTGAACAGATTGCATGTATGCTCTGTCATGTCTTGTATAGGATTAGTTCTGTCCTCTCTGTCTTTCAAACAGGCTTCTTTTTAAGTCATTTTATCCTTCTGTGTTACAAGATTTTACAGTTTCTGGAATACGTTCTTTTGTCTTAATACTCTTTGTTACCAATCTACATTAAAAAAAAAAAATCTCTTAAAATATAGTGTAAAAATTATATGACAATTATCTGACTCTTGTGAAATTTAATCTATTTTTTATTTTCACCTCCTTGGAGTACTATCAGAAGGGTTCAGTATAACAGAGTCTGGAAAAGAACAACTGTATAAGGAAAGCAATAGAAACATTACTAGTTAAGGTGCTGAATCTCTGACTTGGATATTAAAGAAAGCTGAATTGTTGATTTTGGTGGTGTTTGCAATAGCTTATTACTGGATGATAGTATCTCCAGGCAGCACTGCTAATGGAAATTAAAAGTACTAGCTTAGGCCATTCTTGTTCCAGTATGCTTAAATGATTCAGACACTGGTACAATCTAGAAGGAGCTGAGAAGAAAACTGCAACAGATTCCTCAGAAGTGTCCCACCATGAAAATCCAAATATTGATTAGAATAATATATTTGCAATCATTAATGTCTTCCAATGAAGACATTTTTCACTGGAAATGAAAAACAGATTGTCTGTTCTTTGAACTGAGCAAATTTTTCTCTCCAAAGGCAAAAGGAATCTCCACAACCAATCCCACTGATATAGTGTATGTCATGGTCTATAACAACCCGGGTTGCTGTTAATCCCTACTGGCTGAAAAATCCCAGCTACCAAAAATTTCTTATTTACACATTCGTCTCCAATAAAGCACCAGTCTGAATAAATATAAACATATTTAAAAACACCCCCAATTAATAAGTTATCTGTTTGCTTTTGTGGGTGATGGAGTGAGCAGTGAGTCAGAAGGAAAGTAATCTGTTATTTCTTTTGCTTCTTTTGTGAGATTAGTAAAAAGAAGTTGTGATTTAAAAAAAAAAAAAATCTTATCTGGAAAGAAAGGTTGGATTCTCACCTAATTAAAAAGTTCTTTTTCCTGAAATTACAAAACCATCTCTGAAAAAAATCACCCTTCAAAAACCACAAAATTGCCTCCAAGACAACCAACACCCCCGCCCCAAGAAAAAACAAAAAAGGAAAGAAACACAAAACCAAATCAGAAAACATTTTTGTATAAAATATGTAACATATATATGGACATATAAACTACTTTGGGATATATGGGTCATTGAATTCAGTGCAGACTTTGAAATAACAAACTTAGATTGCAGAGTGTAATGTGAAACAGTCACGATTATTCCATGATTTTGTAACTCTATTATGTAATCATGTAGGAAAAAATCAGTCAAAACGTGGACATTTCTCTCCATTAAAATTAAAATGTTTACTTACAAAATGTAAAATTTTGGTTGTTAATGGCAACCTAAGGAAGAGGAATTGTACATGGGTCAAGTAACTGCAATTGCAGGAGTTCCCTCGCTTTCTTCCACACATTTTCTACAGCATGATTATATTACAGCCACAATCCCTCTAATCTTCATGATGCAATAACTCTATTCAAACCGTAAACTAATGTTTATGAGTTATCCATATTGCTGTGGGATCCCTAGCACACAGTAATTATGATGATTTAGACTGCTTGTTGTAAGCTGTTCTTTGGTTTCATTTACTTGTTAAGACATAAGTGAAATAGCCCAGAGAATAAGATAAAGGTTTAAACCAGTAGATCTGAAGGAATTGGATAAAATACATGTGTAATATGTGTGTGTAAATAGATTTTTTAAATTGATGGCTTTTATTAATGACTCCATCAGGGCAATTGAAATTCAATAAAGTCCAATGTAATAAAAATCCTATGAGGAAGGTTGTATGTTCCAGTTTTGGGCCACACTTTTAAATGCAGAAATTAACATTAAGTTAAAAAATTTCATTTTCAGTCTCATTTATTACTTGAATTTTTAGCAATAAAACCTTTCTTTCTTCATTAAACTGCAAAATTCAAAGTTAAATAAACAATGAATTGCTTGAGCAAATATTTTTGTTCTGAGTAGAAAATCTTCTAATATTTATAAATAAAATCTACTTCTCACAAATTTTTCAGACTTACTTGTCATAATTGATTTTATGAACACATTTCTGCCTTTTAAAGTGGAACAATTTTTCAACCATTTCAGTGCTACTGAGACATAGAACCTACATCAGTTTCCAGTCAAGCTTGGGCTATTCTGACATCTATAACCCTTTTTGTTGCTTCATTCCTGCTCAGGTAATTTGATGCCTATAGTCAAGACTTTTAAGTGAAATGGAAGAAGAGGAACTTTTAGCACCTTTTCCCAAGGATAAAACAAATGAAAATAAACCAGGAAAATTATGGTAACTTTTACCAAGGACAACATAAAACAGAATGAAAGATATTTTTAATGTTGGGAAAAGCTTGAGTTCTTAATGCACCTTATGCAATTCTTGTTTGTAATTCAGGATTCCTAGTTTGAAATTTCCAGACAACAGGATGAAAAGCATTGTTTGCCTCATGTTTGTTAAATTATTTCTATGTTTAATGAATTGTTGCAGTAAAACTTTAGAGATGTGTGAATGTGATGGCACTGGTAAGATGATAATTTGTGTATGAGGATTGCTTGGAATATTGTCTGTAAAGAATAAATTTGTCTAGATTTGGACTGTCTGTATTAAAAGCAACAATAGATTAAAAAACCCAAGAAGTTGCGGTGAAACCTAAAATTTTAGTAATAACTTCATCTTTTGTTGAAAGAATACACAAAACAGTATGTGGAAGGAACATATTATATCATTGTTTTAGAAAAGCAGCATAGAAGCATAAAATTAAGTGAGGAAGAAGATCAGAGGACACATTAGACTGTACTCTGAAGCTGTTATTCATCAAAAAAGTATTGAAGTGTTCCTGGCTGGAATAACGCAGACTGGACATAGAGGAACTGATGACCCACTGTAAAGCAAAATATACCCAAGTGTTCCCCCAAAAAATGCCAAGGCAGTGAAAAGGTTTCAAAAAAGGTTTATTTTGGAATTGAAGAGGCTGAAAACTTACAAAACTTCACAGTGCTGCAAGACAACAACGGGCCTCAGGGAAGGGCAGTTCCTGTGGTCTTCCAAGACTGTTTATCTTCTCTCCATTGTTCTCTGACCTGAGGAGGCCCTGTACATGTCTGCAACCATTATCTCTCCTGAATACCAGACACTTTGCAGGCAGAAAAAGGCTTCCTAAGCAAAAAGCAGGTTCTAGCTTCCTGTTCCAAATACTTCCAAAAGCAGACCTATCGCCACACCCACCTAGCTATCAACCTGAGGAGAAGCAGGCTTGTGCTATGGTGGACGTGCAGTTTGTCCATTAAAGCCTGGGCATTTGACAGTAGCAATTATGAATGGAATTGTTTAATTTGAAGACCAATCCTATAATTTGGATAACCAAAACAGAGTAACCCTTCACAGACAAGATCTTTGTAAGAGTGCTGCACTTCATTCCTTTTTTTTCTTTCTTTGTAGTGCAAATTATAAATAATAAATTGAATTTTGAATGATACTATATAGCCTCAGTGTCTTTCTTACTGGAATCATAATAAATCATCTCCCAGTGCAAACAATGACTCACTATATTTAATATGAAATACTAAAGTAGATAGCAATGAGGTTCACAATTAAGTATTTTTGGAAGCTACCTAGTATGGAGGAATGTGGGAAAATTCTGGTAGAATTCAGCAAAGACAACTTTTTTCTACCAAGCAAGTAAAACACTAAAGTGAGAAACCCTGATTAATTATATATGTGCAACGGCTAAATAACTGTAGCAGTTCATGTATTCCTATAAAATTGATTGAGCAATTTTCAATATGTCTCTTTAAGGAAAAAACCCTCTTTTTTTTGGTCATTTAATTCATATTTTAATTTCATTTATCTGAAGGATTTTGTTTTGTTTTATTTTGTTCGGTTCTGCTTTGCTTTGATTTTTTCCTTCATTCCAGTGAGAAGAGTGGTGTTGACATGATTCTTTTATTTTTTTCTTTGCTAACTCACAGAGAATTATTTTTAGTTATTGTACATAAAAGTGTGTGCATACTTGCACATTACAGCTATTATTTAGCTAACTATCTGAGACATCTGACAATTCCTGGAAAGTCATAAAGCTTTTGTTATAATTATTCAATAATTACGTATCTTTGCATGCTCTGTTGTTCCAGCACCTGTAAACAAACAAGATGGAATTTTCAACCACATTTTTAACTGGTAGTATATTTTCCTGATAATCACAGTCAAAATGGACCATAATGAAACAGGCTGCAGTACTAAAAATAAGATGGGGATTTATGATAAATTTTTGGTGGAGAATTTTGTACGTTTGTTGATTTTTTTTTTTTTCTGGAAAGACTAGTATCTATGTTAAAACACAGTAAAATCACAGAATCAGAGAATGATTGGGGTTGGGAGGAACCTCTGGAGATAATCTAGTCCATGCCCACTGCTAAAACAGGTTCACACAGAGCAAAGTGCCTAGGATTATGACCAGGCGGGGTTTGAGTAACTCTGGAGAAGGGGACTCCACAACCTCTCTGGACTGCTTGTTCTAGTGCTCTGCCACTCTCACAGTAAAGAAGTTTTTGCTCATATTCAGATGGAGCTTCATGTGTTTCAGTTTCACAGAATTTCAAAATGGGTAAGGTTGGAAAGGACCACAGTGGGTCATCTGGTCCGGCCCTCCTGTTCAAGTAGGGTAGCCCTAGAGCTCCTTGCACAGGATTGTATCTGGGCAATCAGCTCCAGTGCTTGGTCACTCACACAGTAATAAAATTATCCATTATATTCAGGTGGAACTTGTGCATAAGTTTCTGCCCATTGCCTCTTGCCTTCTTATTGCTTGGCACCACTGAGAAGAGCCTGGATCCATCCTCTTGACACTCTCCCTTCAGGCCCAGCTCCCTCAGCCTGTAATTGTAAGAGACGTGGTCCAGTCCCCTCATTATCTTTGTTACCACCTGCTGGACCTGTTCCGGGAGTTTCAAGTCTCTCTTGTACTGAGGAGTCCAGAACTGGGTACAGCACTCCAGATGAGGCCTCAGTAGGGCTGAGTAGATGGACAGGATCACCTCCCTTGATCTGAGGGCAATGCTTTTCTTAAGGCACTCCAGGATAGCATTGGCCTTCTCAGCCACCATGAAACGCTGCTGGCTCATGAAGAGGTTCTTGTCCATCAAGACACCCAGGTCCTTCTCCACAGAGCTTCTCACCAGCAGGTCAGCCCCCAACCTGTACTGGTGCCAGGGATTATTCTTGTCCAGGTGCAGGACCCTGCATTTGCCTCTCTTGAATTTCAGGCAGTTCTTCTCTGCCCCTAGGTTCTTCTGAAGGGCTTCACAGCTCTCCATGCTATCAGACACTCTTCCCAGCATTGTGTCATCAGTGACCTTGTTGAAAAGGCATCTGTCCCGTCCTCCAAGTTATTGATGAATAAGTTAAAAAATATAAGTTCAATAAAAGAAGTATTGAACCTCGAGCGACACCACTAGTGACAGGCCTCCAACTAGGCCCTGTGTCACTGATTGTGACCCTCTGAGATCTGTTCAGCCAGTTGTCAATCCACCTCACTGTCTATTCACCCAGTCCACACTTCCTGAGTTTGCACATGAGCATACTGTGAGAGACAGTGTCAAAAGCCTTGCTGAAGTCTACGTACATGATACCCACTGCTCTTCCATCATCCAGGTAGTTTTTTCATCATAGAAGACAATAAGGTTCATCAATCATGATTTACTTTTAATGAATCCATGCTGACTATTTCTGATCACCTACTTGTCCTCCATGTGGGTAGAGATATCCTCCAGAATGTGGCACTTCATTGCCTTCCCAGGAATTGAAGAGAGGCTGACTGGCTGGTAGTTCCCTGGGTCCTCCTTCTTGACCTCTTTGAAGACTGGGGAGACATTTATTTTCTTCCAGTCCTCAGTCACCTCTTCTGATCACCATGGCCTCTCAAAGTTGATCATGAGCAGCCTAGTTATGGTGTCTGTGAGCACTCTCAGCACTCATGGATGCATGGCCATGATTGTCAAGTTTTCCTAGGTTTTCACTAACTCAATTCTTGAGCAAGAAAAAGTTTTCCTTCTGTCGTTCTTTTACCCTGGTCTCCTGGGTCAGAGATTTCTGAGGTCTGGTGTGGTGGTTTAGTTTTCTTGGTTTTGGTTCAGGCCTTCCTTGGTAACCAGGTTATAACTAAGGAAGTATTCCACA
>JAWWEW010000078.1:76367458-76426275 GCA_035583185.1 Anabacerthia variegaticeps | reverse complement strand
CCCTTTTCTCTTTTGGGGGGGGGGAATCCGTGTGGCCGGCAGTTGGGTTTGGCACGGAGCCAACTCAACCCTCCACATCTGGTCTTGTCAGTGAAGTCTAATGCAAAGTAGGCATTCAGAAACTTTGCCTTTTCTGTGTCCACTGTTACCAGAGTCTCTACTTCATTTAGTAATGGGCCCATGTTATCCTTTGATTTCCTTTTGCTATTGATGCATTTGAAGAAGCCCAGATATTTGTGCCCATTGTCCTTTTTCCTGTCAGTTGTCCTGTCCTTGTCATTGAAAAGTGTCTGTTCCCATCGTCTTGATACCCACCCTTAAAGTACCTTCCTGCATTGAAAAGACCCCTCTCAATCTTCTATTCTCCAGGCTGAACAGTGCCAGCTCTCTCAGCCTGTCCTCATGAGAGAGATGTTTCCCTGGGGCTTTTCACACTCTGAAGTGTTACAAAAAAAACATTCTCTCACCTCAGGTAGGAATTGGCAGCTTTTTTAATCAAACTCATTTAAAACAACCAGATACAGAATTGGAATATTACTGCAGAAGCAATGTGAACATATAGATGACTTTAAAGCCATCACAACATCAGAAATTTGATATCATGCAATTCCTCAAATATATTAATGCTTATTCCAGTAACCTTGGGCATTTGTTTTAAAGACAATACACATTTGACTTTGGTAGTTGCGAAAAAGCTCAAAGAAACATGGACTATTGACAGTGTTCTGATAACTTTAGATTTAAGGTTTTTGTAAGATACCTAAATATATATTAACTTGTAAACAACCCAAAGAATAAGAGGAGCAGACATTATACTACTGAGGAATCACATTTCTAGAATAATATGTGTTATCCTGTGTGGATTGCTTTAGAAAATATTGTATGGAATTGGTTAGAGCAAAACACAAAACAGATTGAAACAAATCCCTTTAACTAGCAATAGGTAGTATTTCATCCCCTGAACAAAATTCATAACCTTTAAAGTACATATTTTTACAGAGGTTTCAACATACCTTAATTTATTACCTAAGACTGGGTGGGATCAGTAATAGCGCTGTCTACATCACCTGAACCATCACTAGGATATTTTACCTGGAGCTGCTTCTTAACCTGACACAAATATCATTTCCTTTACCTTAAGATTTAGCAGTACAGGACATAGTATCAGACAGACTTAACAATCACAGACATACAGACTGGTCGTTTAGCTCTGATTTTCAAGGTCAGTGTTTGAAAACCAAAATGTATAATTTGGAAAACAATAGGGTTCACTGGAGATGACTGCACATTTCCCCTTCACTAAAAATATTCTTGCTGTGTATCTCCTGTTTTGGGGTTTTAGGTGTAGCTCCTTCTGTGAAAGATTCTGAGATCTTCTTCTAGTTAAGTTTGTTATAACAGTTTTTAACTCTTGATTTCATCCTTGTAAAATGTTATTCAAAGAACCATCAATTTTACCAATTACCTTGTTTGCTGCATGTGCCTATTTTCTATAGTTTCTTCTCTCCTTCAGAATCCTCCAAAGTTGATGCATTCACAGCAATCCAGTGTTGGAAATGTAGAAATCCATTTTATCTCATTTTTGTGTGTATTTGAAGGACTTGTTTTTTTTCTAGGAGAACTAGGACAGAGGACAGCATTAGTGATTAGGAATAAATTCTTCACTGTGAGTGCAGTGAGGCACTGGAATGGATTGCCTAGAGAAACTGTGGATTCCCCATCACTGGAAGTGTTCAAGGCCAGGTTGGACAGGGCTTTGAGCCAACCTGGTCTAGTGGTAGGTTTCCCTGCCAAGGGCAAGGGAGTTGAAACTAGATGATCTTTGAGATTCCTTCTAACTCAATTCTGTGATTCTGTGGTTTATGTTCTGAACATCAAAGATTTCCTTATATGTACTAGGCTATTAGAAAATGTCCAGTACAACTGACCACACACAAGATGAAGGAATTGGTGTGTATCTGCATATATGCATATGTCAGGATCTTTTTGACTCATACATAATTTCTGCTTGATCTATAATTTTATGAATCTATGATTCAGTAAAAACTAACAAATTTATTGCAGAAAACTCATATGGAGTATTTTCTTTCTCTTGCAGCTAATCTCAGCATTTGTTGCAATCATTGAAGTCTGTTCTTTTTTCACACCTAGCCTGATTTTGTAATTCAAGATGATTCTTAATTTTTCTGGATATTTATTTATTCTGACCTGCACCAAACTAGAAATCTGCTTCAGTGTAGACTCTATTCTTTTTCTTTTCATTTATTCTTTTATAATAGAGTACTACAACTTTTCCCTCATTATCAACAGAAAGAAAAATTAACTTTTTTTTCCTTTTTTTTTTTTTTACTGAATCTATTCTGATTATACATAGGATCGAAACTATCACCTTTTTGTAAATCTCAAAATATCCGCACTACTAAAGAATTGTCTTTTAAGAACTCTTTGATTTGTGCCTTTACTCTGAAGCCAAGAAGTGTTGAAGATATTATTATTATTCATAAAGGTTTTGAGACTCCTCAGGGTGCAAGTAGATTTGAGCCTGCAATTTGATCTGCATTTGTACTAAACGAAGTCTACAGTTTATATCAAATTGCATTTTTTCTTATAAAAGGAAAATTACACTTGAGGGGTTAAGGCTAATTTGACAGTTTCCAGCATTTATTTTGTCATACTAAAAATTCAACCAGAACACCAGAAGACCTTGTAAAATCGAATCCAGTTTGGTTCATTTATTGCTTTAAAGGCTCAAAGAGGTCATTAAAAACCAACATGGATTCTGGGCACTTTTTCATAAATACAAACTTTTCCCATTTTACAGTAAATGTACCTCAAGGACCTTCCCATATTCTAGGAAAAGTACTTTCTGACAAATCCACTCAAATTGCCTTCATCAGCCAGATGTCTCTGTTCTTGCCTTCATCAGCAAAAGCAGTGTTGCATTTTTGTTACTGCTGCAGTTACCATCAGCACTCACAGAAGAGGAAAAGAAGCAGTTGTATGAGAGAAAAGTAGATTTCTGAAGTCAAGTAATGCCATAGAAAGTGCACTAAAGTTCAGCTAAAGTTCCCTGGAAGGGGAATCCTATAATGTTATGTGCAGTGCCTGTTAATCACTTAGGAACCAAAGACTGACATGCCTTTGAAAGCTGAATTATTCAGAATTACACATGTTAAAGATATATATGCTAATAGTAGTACTGGAGAAATAATCTGAATTTATCTCATGATCCTATCCCTTAATCGGAAGATTAAGATGACGTTGAGGACACTGTCAGAGGGTCTTAGCCTACTTTGCTGATTCCTTGAAAGGATCCTACTCTTTTTCAACTTGCTAGTGAAATTGCTGAAATCAGAGTTACCTCTGACTTTTGACACAGAGGTTTACCTGGAATGTCACTGTTTATTTTCTTCACTGCAGCTGCAGGAATCATGAAGCATTCAAAAAATATAAATCACTCTTCAGACAAAATAATACCTGTGTTAAAAATGTGAAGCAAATACAACTCAGTTACATATGGATGATTATGTCTACAGATCAGGAATTTAAGGAAAAAAATACACTTTCTGATAGTGAAATTAAAATTTAACCTGAAACATCCAAGAATAAATATTTTCAAGCTGCTCACCTGGCCTGTTTGAAAAGGGCACATATTTTATAATAAGAAGGATTAAGTTATGTATTATCAAATAACTGAAAAAGCTGAAAACTCAGAATGTATTTATAAAGAAAACTATAGATATAACCTTGAAACTAGAGAACCTTGGCATAATAATTTCTATTAGACTGCCAGGACTTTATTATCCCTTGCTTAGTGATCAGGGTGTTTTTTTTCTTATGTTGTTTTGGTTTAAGATTGTGACATTACAAAGCTTTATGTCAATATTAAGTGGAGTGTGTAGTATTGGTAGTTGAAAGGTCAAAAACCCCAAAACCCCATATATTTCTTTTTCTTAAAATGTTATTCATTCTGACAATTGCCTCATTGTTGCATGGCAGGTGGTTGTAAATCCAGCATTTGGTAACAGATCACCTTGACTGAGACCACAAAACAGGCATTATTTTTACATAAAAGATATTGCTTAATTTTTGTACTCCTATTTGGCACCTACAGAAATGTAAGCAAAATTATGAAGAAAATTATCCTGATCAGTCTGCTTGATTTTTGTGCCATCTTCATTCTCTTGCTTTCTCCTTTTAAGCAGATTCTCCCACCTGTTACCAGTCTGTTATGCTTGTCAAAAACAATAGAAGCAAATGGCTTTAATTGTTAAGAAGAGTCCTCACGGCAAGACCATTGGGGAATCCTACTCATTATCCAACTGGTCATCCAAAATCTATTTGCTCCCAAAGTGCGTGAGCAAGAGGTTCTTTTGCATCCAGTGTTGGAAGCTGCTTTTTAATTTTGGCCTTTTTTTTGGGAACAGGAATATTTGTCATACATCATGTGCTAAATTTAGTACCTGACACTGAGAAGCTGTTTATTTTAATGCTATTAGGTTATTGAAAAGACATTAAACTTACACTACCTCAGCTGGTTCTTGTACTTTCTCTGCATTCATAATTTTGACTGGCATGTTGAATAAAAAGCTTTTCTTAAGAGCATAAATCAAAGTTCTCACCTCTTTTCCAAAAATATGAACATCTCTCAAGGCATTTGTTGAAAACAAAATAATTTCTAGATGGTGAATATGGTTTTTAAAACTTTTAAACTGCCATAAATATCAGTAAAGAAGGCCAGTCATTGGTACTCTGCAGGAATATATTTCAAAAATTAATGTTGCAGTATTCTTATCTATTTTAAAATAATGGCAAATATATGGTTTTATTTTTCACATGTAAAAGAAACCTGGTAGCAGAGAAAGTGATTGTTGAGACATATACATCATATTTATGTATATCCAAAAAGTACTTCATAAAATCTGAGTAGCTAAATGCTCTTATTGCACTTTAATTTTTTTCCTAAAATATGTTTGAAATAAAATACTCCTAAATAGTTTATCATTGGCTAGGAGAAAACATTTTTGTGTCATTTTCCCATCTCTCCTTTTAGTAATTTCTTGTCTACTATTTTTCAAAAGTTAAAAACCAAATGTGTGGAAGATTCCAAGTGAGTCATCCTCTAATGCAGCAAGGAAGTAACTTATGCAGTTTTCTTTCGCAATGACAAAAGCTAAGCACTCAGAGATATATAAGGTTCTGCTAGATGCACTGCTCAACTTCCACAAAGTGAATGATTAGATATATTTAAGACTCCATTTGGAAGTTATATATACTAGAAAATGCTCCAGAGAACAAACATCCAGTATGATGTCTGTGCTGGGTAACTATCTTTTCCAGACTACTATAAAACTCAGGAGGGAGATGATGCTGCTTATCACTTTCTGCTAACTGCTTATAACTATAACTTAAGAATATTCACGACAGAGATGGAAAAGACTACAGAACACAGTAAATCCTATGCTGCTCCACTGGCTCATGGTCAGTTGCATTCCCCGTTGACTTAAGAGCATTTGTTGTCTTACTGTGCATTCATGATAGTGAATTCTATTTACCAGATATGAGGAAAGGTATGGCTTTTTGGGTAGCTGCTGAAGTGATTGCTAAATACTATATCTAGTAGAGGAATTAAGTTGTGCTGCCATTCTTAGGGATTTGGATAGACTGAAGTAGTGGGAAAAGAGGACCATTCCAGGGACAGAAAAAAGCCAAGTCCTGCTTCAAGCAAGAAGCACCCTGTGAAGCAACCTCTGCAGGAAGAGACCTGGGGATCTTGGCAAATACACGCAGTGTGTGAGCCAGTAGAGACAGCCAACAGTGCCCTGGAAGG
This sequence comes from Anabacerthia variegaticeps, assembly GCA_035583185.1. Lineage (NCBI taxonomy): Eukaryota > Metazoa > Chordata > Aves > Passeriformes > Furnariidae > Anabacerthia > Anabacerthia variegaticeps. The sequence goes on along the minus strand of JAWWEW010000078.1, from coordinate 76,420,445 downwards.
TACTCACAGGGGCACAGCCAGGACATCCAGAGGAGGGATTTTCCTCTTATACCCAGCACATCAAGCATGTGATCCTTGTTGAGCCTCCAATTACAGGAAAGATGTCAACAGGTCTCTGACACGAATGGTTCCTAATCACCCTATGCCTCTAGTGTGGTCAGGGACTGGGACATGTGCTCTGTGAAGAGAGGATTAGATACTAGGAATTGTTTCGCCTGGAGAAGATATAACTTTAAGGGGACCTAACAGCAGTGTGACAGGATCTACAAAAGGCTCTCAAGATGTTAGCTAGCACTAAAGCCTGACACTTTATAGCACTGTGTCATGGGAGGATGAGAGATACCTGAGACAGTGAGTTCTGACCAGATATAAGGAGAAACTTTTCACCATTGATACAGTCAAATATTGACCAGAGATAAGTTGCCCAGCAGGGTTGTACTCTTGCTCTGAAGGTTTTCAAACCCTGATTGATTTAAGATCTCTGTTAGCTACTCAAATTTCACCTTCTTTGAGCAAGAGGTTGAACTAAAGCCTTTCTGAGATGCCTTCCATCCAGAAATATCCTAGGAAAATTCAAAGTCTTTTGCAAAGCATCAAATGTTCTATATACCTAGAATATTTCAAGAAGTGAGAAGCCCTGGATGCCAGGAAGTTTGGTTACAAATGTCACCTCTCCAACAGAAGCTGGTGATTCTGCTCCTGTTGCTCATGATGACTACTTGCAAGTGTTCTGAGTACTTCCACAGATATTAGTATGGCTACTGTCAGCATAAGATATAACCAGTGAGAAAAAACAGCAGGTCTAAGCAGTCAGTGTTAGCTAAGCCTTGAGAGGCTTGTCACTTCTTCAGTTGCAAATTAAAAGACAATAACACATCTTAACAAAGCAAAATAATTTGGTAACTTTAAATTTGAATAATACCTAATAATTGACATTAAAAAATAATGCTGATTCTGATTTTTTCATTGTTTATAAATTGATCTGTCGTACAGAAGTACAGTTGAACTGAAAAATATCTAAATTGCCATTATGATGTCAAGTAGACCTCTTTCTTATTTAACAAGTTTTATATCATTATATGATTTGATATATGTTTAATAAAATTAAATTGTGCTAGAGACATACAAAATTCATCAGGAAACTCTCCCATATTAGTGTGCATCATAATTTAACTTGCAACACACATTCACCAGAGTAGGATTTTACTGATTAATACTTACCATGTAAACTGCAATATGCTGGTGATGAATGAGTCTTACTGATAGATTGTACTGATGGCATAAATAAGAGTCCCACCTAATAACTTATCAGACTGATAAGTAATTATGTAGAGAATTTACAAGTGAAATTAAGGTCTACAACAATAAAAATGTGTCCAACAGGAAAGAGAAAATACTGTTCAGTGTTCAGTCATTCTTCTGGATTTTTCTCTTCTTTTTTACTAAGGGTAAAGATTTCAGGTGCTTGGTTTAGTTCTCACATTGCACAATAAGAGTTAAGTTTGTTTGTATTGCCTGTGTTATAATGAACTTCATTGAAGGTATAGTGAAATCCTGTGAGAGGCTTTTCCAAGTGCTGATTTAGTTTGAAACATAGTTGATTTATATTATAAAATCCACAAAAATAGTCTAAAGGTTTAAATGCAATCTGCAACTGCTTAAATGGACAGAATCACTGACTTGTAATACTAGCTTTAGCTGCTGTGATTCCATCACATTAGAAATATTACAAACATGTAAAACTACTCAAGTAATTTGTGTCTGGTATTATTCAGTATTATGCTATAATTAAAACCTATCAGTGTAAAATCTCCTGAAAAATAAAGAGAAAAGAATACTTTTTTCACTGTGGATGTAGTCACTAAGATGGTGGTTCAGTCTCTCCCTCCCATGTGACAGGCTACATGCTGTATTGTCTTCTAGTAAGTGAGGATTTGAACTTTTCCATCCCCCTCCTCCTCACTAGTAAGTCTGTACCTGTTTAGAGGAAATGAGATTGGTACTGTCTTGGCAGAATTCTGAAAGTTACTTTAAAATAGTTGCTTATTTATTAGGTTTTCTGATGCAAACATAAATATTATAGTTAAGATTGTAGTTTGATCGTACACTTTCCAGAAGATGAATCCTGTAATTTCTGTGAAACATATAAATGCTTCAAGTAGAGGAATAATATTGTCAACAGTGTTCACTGCATTATGTTTTAAATGTAGCGGATACTCCTTTTGGTACAGCCATCTGGACTGGAAAGATGTTTATCCTCACACTCAACACTGAGAACACTGGTGCTGTCTCTGCAATGAATATCTCCCTGAAATCTACTAAGGCTTGTCCTGCCTGCCCATGAGAAAGACAAATCATCCACTAACTTTTTTTATTCTTTCAAAAGTAAAATCCCAAATGCTAATAACTTTCTTCTACATCAGAAAGGGAATTGATTTCATGTCATAATATCACTCCATGATCATTCTTTATGCTCTGTAATTTGTTGTTGAGGAGTGTGGCATCTGGAGTGGGTGATTTCACAGGGGAAATTTGTTCAATTTGCATAGTTTAAATTGAATCAGGTTTATTGCCACACAATTAATTGGTAATCAGTGAACTGTATGTTATGGGTCAGCATCATAATTGCAACAGGTATACCACTTTCCTAGACACTTACAAAATGCCTGCAAATATCTACAAATTTCTAAAGAGCCTTCTATAACTAATACTAAAGAATTCTGTGGACACACACACAGACGCACACACATGCATATCCTGTCTCAGAGGATGTGTTGGTTAAAAGTGCAAACTACACACTGCCTCCTGCGGCCCTTAAAAGCTCACATACAGTATGTGAAGAGCCCACAAGGTGATGTACCTACAGAAGTGTGCATCATACATATTGAGGTGTGGATCATACACACTGAGGTGTGGAACCCTCCCTGCTGCACTCTGGCACAGTCATGCCTCCAACAGAAAGTAACTCCATCAGACACGGACAAATGCCAACAGGGTGACTTCTAGCAATGTCAAAACAGATTTCGTTGCTGTTCTGTTATGGTCTCCTTTGTTTCCACCATTGCAAATTTTTATCCTTCGTTTATATTTCTCAGGCTGAGTCTGTCTTTGTTTTCAAAGGGTTGTGATATTCCCTTGTTTACTGTTTAATCTGTTTTAATGTTGATTGTTTTCTTCCTCTTTAGTGTCGCTAGGTTTGGGAAAAATGTCCTCCTGGGCTGTTCTGGATGGTCCATTCAACCACATACTTGGCACACAGGTTTCTGTCTTACCAACTGCTGCTATCCAGGCCATTTAGCACAGAGCAGGGACTGTGAAAGTCAATCTCTTGTGACATTTTTGTAGCTGATAATAGTCCTGTGTCCTAGTTCAGGCACACCTGCCAGAAGTTTGGTAGCTCTGCCATAAGCTCTTAACATAATTCTTTAGTTGTGTGCTCTGCTATCACAGACCCTGCGTCACAACCCTGCATTATGTAGGTTTGTAAAAGTATAAGAATGGTGACATTGGCTGAGATCAATGATCTATGAGATTGGTAGCAGTCACCAATAGCAGATGTTTAAGAAAGAATATGGAAAATGTAGCAATTTTTCTTGAAAATCCTCTCGCAGCCTCCAATATGTCTGGCTCAGAGGTATCCTAAAGCATGAATAACCATTTCAATCTAATGTACCTCAGTCAATCTCTCTTTCATGACAGACTTTAGCTCCCTATGAACCCGCAGTGGTGACGTCACTATTTCTGGAGGTATTTAACAGATGTGCAGACGTGCCTGTGGACATGGTTTAATGGTGGACTTAACAGTACTGGGTTAATGGTTGGACTTAATGGTCTTACAGGCATTTTCCAATATAAAGGATTCTATTAAATAGATTGAACTCAATGATTGCTTTAGATCTTTAGTTTGCCATTTTATTATACATTTATGGTCCATAACTAAATTACAAACCCCATTCCTAGGCAGAACTTTAAGTGCTGTGAGATTAACCTGATGAAAAGAGCTAGAAATTCTAGATCTATCTGCCTTTATTTGTGTAAGGAAATATATAAATTGGGATCCCAAGTGCTACAGGTATTGACTGATGCAGTATGTATTCCATATGTGTGAAGAGGCTTTCAGTAGAATCAGGTAAGCTTTTAGGCTAGAAATTCTTTGGCCCTTAAGTTCCATGGTTGTTGGGTTTTTTCCTTTTCTTTTTTTTTTTTTTCCCCTAGGTATGGATTTCATAATAGGCAATTTCTTAGGATGACTTGTGCTGCACTTTAGTAACATTAGATATAAGCGGTGGCTTTTTATCTTGTACTTTCTGGTGCACAGGAAACATACAGGGAGAGCAAATGTAGATATTTCTATCAGACATAGCAAAAGAGCAAAAAAAGTCATCTTTATTTTAGGTCTTAGAACATAATAACAGCAATAATAATAGCAACAACAATATTAGTAACAACAGTAATAAAAAAAATGCACCTTCCTTAGGTTAATTCTTTATGTGTGTTATACTACATTACCATTGATATCATAGTATTGCGATTCTTTAAATACAAAAAGCAAGTAATTCTGGATCCATTAGGATGCATTTGCTTAGGAATCTGTCTTTGTTTTCACTATAAACAAATTGAAATTGCAAATAAGGGGTTTTGCTGATTATACATTTAAAGGTGAGAACATCACAATCATGATGTATATATTCTAAAATATATAGCAATTCTTAACGTCTGAGTTGTCTCCAAAGGATTAAGCTAAATAAGGTGCACCACTTAGAATAAAAACTGAGAAATTAGAACTGGAACTTGAGACTAGGTCTAGATACTTGCTGTCTGAGAACTCTAATGAATACAGTTTGACCTTGTATGAGCATTAAGAACTTTATCTCAACATTTATTTTATGGATGTGGTTTAAAAAAAAAAAAATTCTTAGAAGAAATCTTTATAATACTAAAAATGAAATATCAGAAGTTTCTTGTTATCAATCTCTTACTCTTGTGGTTTAACCCCAGCCAGCAACTAAGGACTGTGCAGCTGCTCACACACCCTCAACCCCACCCACATGAGATGGGAAAGAGAATCAGGAAAAGTTAAAATCTGTGGATTGAGATAAGAACAATTTAATATTTGAAATAAATATATTAATAATAACAATCATAACAACAACAAGGGAGGTAAATATATATGAGAGAGAGGAGTAAAGCCCAAGAAAAATGAGTGATGCATGATATCGTTGCTCACCACCCACTGACTGTTGCCAAACAGTGATCAACCTCTTTTGGACAACTCTCCCCAGTTTATATACTGGCCATGACATTCTAAGGAATATCTCTTTGGCCAGTTCAGGTCAGCTGCCCAGGCTGTGCTCCCACCTTCTTGTGCATCTCCAGCATGAGACACGGAACAATCCTTGACTTACAGCAGGCACTGTTCAGCAACAACTAGAACATCAATGTGTTATCAACATTATTCCCATTCTGAACCCAAACACAGCACTGTGCCAGCTACTAAGGAGAAAATTAACTCTATTCCAGCTGAAAACAGGACACTCATAAACCAAACAAATAAAGAAACAAACAAACTCAACATGTTATACATTAGAGAATACAAATAATTTTGGCTACAAGCACTGCAAATTAGAAGAATAGAAATTTCTGTGGGAAAATATCTTATGGGGTATAATAGACTTGGAACTTTCAAATGTGTGACTAATGAATTATCCAGCTTTACTCCAAACTGAAGCACACATCTTCAGTGCTTAAAACTAATCAGGGAACACTAATTCCCTTTATCATCATGGACAGTAATGAATGGGGAATTTGAAATATGACATGGGGATTAGAAAGAGTAGAAATATTGTCTTTAAAACCTGTTACACACTATAATCTGCATGTTTTGTGACAAATATTGATTTGGTTTTACATAATTTTACATGTTAATTATGTCATGTGTGAAGTGGGATAGGAAAGGAATGCTGTCACCTCACCTAGGCAAAGCTAAGACCACAGGACACTGCCTTTGTATGATGGCTGTGCTTGGAGGTGCTAAGATGTCCAATATAACAGAGTAATACACTGTAATACACTCTTTTGGTACCAGGGAACATCATCTCCACTGGGGTCTCTTCCAGGCCACAGACCCATTCTGCTAGGATATCTCCCACTCTACCCCTGGGGCTTGCAGGACTCTTTCTCCCCCAGCTGCCCTCACTCAGCCCTGGCTGCTGAGCAGCGTTTTGTGCTCCCTTGCCCAGTCTTTCCCCGGGGCTGAGGGGCTCAGCTGTGCCCTGTGCGGGGGCCACTGGAGCCACTGGGACTGGCTGGGGCCAGGCAGGGCAGCCCCAGCAGATCTGATACCTGCACTCAGTTCATAAGTACACAGAAAGGGAAACTAATATTTTCTTAGAAGTCTGTAAGACTCACAATCAGCTCAAATTTGAAGAGCCACTTAGTTGTGTGAAGCAGCAGGCTTTACATCAGATTTAAATAGCACATGAGTAGTTAGCTACTTGCCTTTTTCAAAAATGTCTTAAATTGATTCTCATAAAATTATTTTTCCCAGGCAACAAATAAAGCAGGCTGCAGTAGCAGTGTACCAGTGTCAGACTATTGCCTGTGAATCTGTAATGACCTGCGGGATGTTTACTAGCAACGTTTAGAAGGGTGGCTGCTTCCTCCCTATGGTGGCTCAATTGCAGTGAAGAAAGGGTCCAGGGAGCTGAAAAAGGCAGGGAAAAGGAGAGAAAACCACCTACCTTTGAAGGAGGAGGAAAAGAATTAGGAGGACACACTAGAAAAAAACCTGGAACAACACAACAGCATGAGGCAGAAAAGGGGAAGACAGCCTAAGGATGTAAAAGTAAATGAAGAACAGACAGGGAAGGGAGAGAACAGGAGGGGAAAAAGCTTTACATAGAACTGGAAAGAAATATGTAAACATAGTGATACTGAAAAGCGGCAGAAACAAACTTCTTAACAATTTGTAGGTGTTAAAAAGGGCATTCTTTATTCAGCATTCTGGAGGTTCAGAGGATGGCTCTTCTAACCAAATGTGCCCAATGACAGATAGACAGGGTGGTTTTTTTTCACACAAACTGTTTACATATTTGTTTGACAGTCTCCCTTACTTTATACATATTCATTAGTTTGTTTTGCATAGCCACACCCCTACTGGAAGTGTCGTTCCGTTTTGGTCGTTCCGTGTCTTTGTCATCTTGCCCTCAGTTCTTGAGCAGGCATAGAGGTGTGTTTCACCACCAAAAACCATAACATTTATTCTGTATCTTATTTGGGTACAGAAAGCTAAGTTTACATCCCGTTTCTTTGAGTTATGTCCCTTATCTAATTCTCTAGGACTTCTCTAAGATTATATTGTTCCTTATTTGGGCACTCCAGGATACTGTGAGTAAAGTTGCTATTTCTCTTATCGTAGGTACATACTTAGAATCATAGAATGATAGAGTAGTTAAGGTTGAAAAGTACCTTTAAGATCATCAAGCCCAACCATCAACTCAGCACCTTCATCACGTTCACCACTGAATCATATCTTCAAGTGCCATACCCACACATTTTAAGAACACTTCCAGGAATAGTGACTACACTACTTTGTTGGGCAGTCTGTTCCAATGGTTGACAAACCTTCCCATGAAGAAATTTTTCCCAACATTCAATCTAAAAACTTCCCTTGGAGTAACTTGAGGCAATTTCCTCTTGTCCTGTCACAGGTTATTGAGAAAAGGGACTGTCACCCACCTCTCAAGTAGTTGTACAGAGAAATAAGGTGCTCCTTAAGCCTCCTTTTCTCCAGACTAAACAACTTCCGATCCCTCATATAGTGTGACTCTTGGGCCAGGGCAGGGCCAGCAGTTGGTTTCAGTGGTTCTTGTGGGTTCTTTCCAACTCAGCATATTCTGTGGTTTTATGATTCTGTGATATGTGGTTTTGACATTATTGTTTGCTAAATATAGCTTTTTTTATTTCTTGAAAAGTACTTTATTTAAAGTACTTTTCAACGTTACTTCAACAAGGTTTCTAAAACACAAAGGATTTTGGTAAAAGAATACTGGTTTTGGGAAGGTGGTTTCACAGAATGGTATTGCAGAGAAATCTAGTATGAATGGTTACTTTATATATTAGATAGTTCTGAATGTCTTCAATAAGCTTGTTCTTGCATACAGTCATAAAATTAATTTCCAGTATCTACAAATCCTGTTAATAGGGTATTGATTGCATATTTTGCCTTCTAAATGTTGCATTTCCTAGATGTAAATAATAATACCACTTTGAATAATGTGTCCAAATGAAGGATGGAGAAAAAAACCCAACATCCAACAAAACAAAACAAAAATTTCATCCAGTCAAATGCCTCTGGCTTAGGTGACAAAACAAGAAATAAATTGGTTGAAATACTCAATCTTGTGTGTTTGCTCTTTCTATTAACTACATTACAAGGGGGAAAGATGCCCCAGTCTTTCCTTGTTTTCCACCTATCCAAGCCAGGGACAACAGTGATACTTACAGCAAGAATATATCAGGAGAAAAATGGTACAGTTGTCTTTGGTTTTGTGGCTTGCTATTTAGTTTAATACTGGAGCAAGTATGTTAGGCTCTGGAAATGATACACTGATAAAAGTGAGAATTTAGCTATTGCATTCTATAATTGGATACAGATGTGAATGCTCTGTTGGCCACAAATTGCAAACCTCTGTAACTGTCAACCACTCATTTGTTTGCCATCAGTTTTGAGCCTCTAAGAAAGAGTACATGGTGCTAACTGCAGCTTGTTGGCAGCTGGTTCACAAGGAATAGAGTGAACAGGCTTGGGAAAGCTGTGTTTTGCAATAACAATGAGCTGCTTATTGTCAGTTGTGTTTGTGAGTTGAAGATTCCAAATTATAACTCTAGGGAAGCAAAGCAACCTCAGTTGCCATCAGCTTCCGAAGAAGACAAAATTAATTAATGCTGCCTGTGAGGAAAATGTATAATTTCCAGTAAACTACAAATGTATTTAATTTCTTCTTTTGTATATGAATGGGAGAGGCTGAGAAGCCTCACTATATGCAGAGTCTCTCAAGCATATGCTCATTTCAAGAAATTAATGTTAAACTTTATTTGAAGAGTGATGATTGACCCATCACTTCTCTGGAAATGGTTATATATTGATATCAGGTGTTCAATTGATCTTATCCATAGTACATTTCTAACTTTACGTAATTACAAACAGTTGCAGGGACTAGTCAGGGCCACCTAATATGGCAGGATGTGGAGGTGCTTCTTCCTTTCAGTCCAAAAAAATTTAGTGTTTCTGCAAAATTATTCAGAGCAAACCCTGGTTTATTGTGGTACACATCAAAGGAGTGGGACAAAGGGGCTCCACCTGCTTGAGAAGTTCTTTGTATTTTGCATCCTGGAAATTTATAGTCCTTAATATCCATGTTCATCCCATGATCTGCTTAAATGCAATGATCAGTTCTACCTCTGTGTCTACTCTTTACTGAGCTTGGATGGATCATATAAGAGAATCATAAAACCGTAGAATGGCTTGGATTGGAAGGGAAATTAAAGATCATTTAGCCCCAATCCCTCTTCCATGGGCAGGGATACCATCCACTAGACTAGGTTGCTCAAAGCCACTTCCAGACATGGGGCATACACAACTCTGGGCAATCTGTTCCAATGCCTCACCACCTGGAATTTCTTCCTGATATCTATATCGAAACCTACCCTTCTCCAGCTTAAGGCCATTACTCCCTGCAGCTGGTCCCTCTGCAGCGTTCTTGTAGGCCCCCTTTAGGCACAGGAAAGCTGCTATGAGGTCTCCCCAGGCTCTTCTCCAGGCTAAACAGTCTCAGCTCTCTCAGGCTGTCCTCATAGGAGAGGTGCTCCAGTCACCTGAGCATCTTGGTGGCCCTCCTCTGGACCTGTTCTAACAGATCCATGTCCTTCCTGTGCTGAGGACCCCCAGCACTCCAGGTGGGGTCTCACAAAAGCAGAGTAGAGGGGCAGAATCACCTCCTTTCCCCTGCTGCTCTTTTGATACAGCCCAGGATACAATTGGCTTCCTGGGCTGCAAGTGCACACTGCTGGCTCATGTTCAGCCTCTCATCCACCAACACCACCAAGTCCTTCTTGGTAGGGCTGATCTTTATTTGTTCATCCCCCAGCCTGTGTTGATACAGAGGGTTGCCTCAACCCAAGTGCAGCACCTTGCATTGTTCAAATTAAACCGCATGAGATTCCCATCAAGCTTGAGTCCCATCTAATGAGAGAGGTTTCCATGATAGCTTGTAATGTATTTATTTAAAGCAACATACTTTTCTGGGCAGCAAAGCTGACACTTCTTGTATAAATATAAGAATTCTGAGCTAGATGCTCCTCACGAAAAAAGCCCTGCTCCCTCTTGATGAGAACCTTAGTCCTTCTTTCAGCAAGGAAAACAGTATTCCTAGACTTTACCTGACAGCAATTAAATATTTTCACATATACACATTAATGATGCTATTTCTGTTTGGACATGGATTCTGTTTAGATCTTTTGGTACTACATTGGCTGAAATGGAGGTCTTCATGGAATGGATTCCTAACATGTTGAAATACTTTTACAGGCACTGTGTAAGCTAACAACTGTTTCTTCCACACTGCCCTCTCCAAGAGAAAGCAGAAAAAGTAATTGCACAAGTATTCCTGTTACAGGACTGTAAAGAGAGAAATATGAGAAAAATGGGTGGGGTTTTTTCCTACTATATGAGAAGCAGTGCTGAAAAAAGCCAGAACTCAGCACAGCATCACAGAGCTCCATGGGTAACTGCTTTCTGAATATAGTTAATTATGTCCATTTGGTCCTTGAGTAACACCAAGAGAATTTCAGTGGCAAGGACAAAGCTTTTACTGCAAACATCAAATGCCCATATTTTGAATGATCTCACAGCTGCAAGCACCACATTTAGTAGTGCTTTCTTAAATTTTGTTCTAATTATTTTTAAATTGTTATTGCTCTTTTTTTTTCTCTGCAATGTGAAAGAAATCCAAATGATCTTCTAACTACTACTAAACGTTCCCCTTCAGAAAGTCATCTGTTGCTGCTGGTAACTCTCAGAGGGAAAGAGCTCCTCTGTTACCACACACTGTTGGCCCAACAGCAATTACATAAATGTTACCTCTTACTTTGTTTCTCCTGCCCCATGTGTCTTCCCTGCTTTTCCAAAACCATCAATATTGACCTATTCAAGTGAAAGGTAGATATATGGAATGTAATATGGATTTCAATATCTTGCAGCATGGAGAAATGTTGGCAAGAAATAAAAATATTAAATCTACCAAGTCAGACAGTGTTTCAATTTTTTGCAGCAAAATTTCTTCTGGCTTTTCTTTGTCATATACTTTCTTACTCCTTACCTGTTCCACAGTATTCAGTGTGTACATTTAGAAACCTGATGGCTAGAAGTGGATGGATTGAGATGGGCAGCTCCCAAGAATGGAAGGTTGTTTTGCAAGACAGAAGATATTTTCAGGGGAAGGAAGCAGTTGTAACTAGTCATCACCTGTCTTATAAGAAAAGTCTTATGGGGTGGTCAAAATTTTGGATTTGGTCTGTCTAGACAGTTTTGTAATGCTAGTACCCATTAAAAACCTGAAAAGCTTTTAAGGTAAAAAAACAGGTTACTCTTTTTCTCTTTTGGTTGGTTTTTTTTTTTTTTGGTTTGGTTTGGTTTGGGTTTTTTTAGTGGTGCGAGGGAGGTGTGTTTTGGGTTTTGGATTTTGTTTTTTTTTTTATTTTTTTTTTATTAACAGAACAAGAAACAGGCAACTCTTTAGAAACTGACCTTTTGTTTTTTCTATAGGCTCACTGTTTTCTGGCCACTCATTCATTCTCCACCATATATCACCTCTACACTTCTGAAATATGTCTTCCCTGTGTTTGTTCAATTCGTTAGAGTGTGTAATGCACTGGCCAGACCTAAACTCATTACTCACTTTTTAAAGAATTACCATGTAAGTTATGTAAACAAGCAACATGCCACCTTTGTCATATCACCACTGAGATGTCAAATGCTGTTGGACAGAAGCAGAAAACAGGAAAAAAGGGGAAATAAAGGATTATGAGAGTAACACAGCCACATAGTCCTTTTCACAAAGGAAGCTGCCATGCAACCCTCTCACACTGTCATGCCCCATGATAGCTTTTGGTTTTGCTGTTTTTTTGCTGGGTAGGGAGGGGAGCACGTCTTAGAACCTTCTTAGAAACCTCAAGACTGTAAATCTTATGTGGAAGGGGGAAAATATCTAAAAAGATAAGGGCCTCGATCGTATACCACTTCAGGACATACATTTCCCAGGAGGCTCACCAGAGGTAGCACAAGGTCTGAACACATTTTTTTTTATGTTTTTTTTTTTTTAACTATTTGAGATATTCACTTGTGTATGGGTATAATTACTGTAGCCTGCTAAAATTAGTTCAATGCTTAATTATTTTGACACAGTGATAGACATGATAAAATGCTCCCTGGTGCCTCAAGCAGATTCTTGGCAGAAAATATTAGAGAGATTTGACTGTGCCCTTCACAACTAGGAGTCACATTTTTTCTGCACAAAATTGTTTGTGACAGACTGAAGTGAATGAAAATTGGATGTTCAAATTCTAAATAAATGTAATTAGTAATATAAAATGCAAAAAAAAAGAGCTAGGAGTTTTTTCTTTCAGGTTTTCTGCAATTTGCCTTTAAAAGACCTAGGTTTTACTCACTTGTAAGTATTTGTTTCCCTAAACAGTTGAACTAAAAATTGTTACCCTAAGGCAATCATATATTTAGTTTCTGATAGCTAAATATATGTGAAGAAGAAAGTGAGCAGAAATCCACATTCTTAAGTTCTTTTCATTTTTTTTTCTTTTTGTAAGCATTTATTTTTCTTTCAAATGAGTACATTTAACCTGAATAATACCTGATGATTCAGTGCCCCGGATTAGTAAAATTTGATTTTGCTTTAAAGTGATTGTTGTATAATTTTACATCACTCCAAGGAACTGAAAAGAACTTAAACAAAACAAAACAAACAGACAAAATACTAATAATTAAAAAAAAACAAAAAAACAAACAAACAACAAAACTCCTGCCAAAACCCAATTTTATGTTTGAAAATGCTGATAAGTATTTTTCATTCCAGAGTATTTTCCTCACCAGAACTTCTTTCTGCACCCTCACTTTTCAGTTACACACAAGATGTTCTCAGGAAAGAAAACCATGTGAACACATTTTAGAATCTTAGAATACCAGTCTTGACAAATATATGAAAAAAAATTATACGGAGTTGACTTCAATTATACTTTAAAGAAAAGTATTTTTGTTTGCTTCAACAACTTGTAATTAAATAAATGCATTAATAAGTAAGTAAACAAAAGACTTGGGAGATTTTGATGTACCACTCCACTGCTTTTTATTGTTGAATAATGTACAAAATGGAAAAAGACTTTAAATAGAAGATGAAAAGTTACCTAAATCAATTTTCATGCATAGATCTACAGAAACATCCTTCTGATTGTTCACTGGTGCTGACAATTCAAATGCTCCTTTACGGCAAGCAGTATTTACAGTTGTTCTTATGAAGAGATGCACAAGGTTAAGTAACAGAAATAGATTGTCTCATAGGAAAAAGAATCATCTGAGTGTTTTGCAACAGAGATGTCAACTTCAAAAAACTATTATTGACAAAGAAACGGGAGTCTCTCAGGTCAGTATGGCTGGGGGTTACCTTTTAGTATTGCTGCTAATAAGTTCAGGTTTCTCTAAACTGCTATCGTCTATAATCTGATTTTAGAATTGAAACCCAAAATTTTCGCCTGTGCATCAAACATAATCCCCTGAGCCCAAATAAAACCTCTTTATCATTATGAATATTGCAGCAGAAGGGCACCTGGACATACAAGAACAGTGGGCCACTTGCTGCTGATCACATTGCAAAGGTGTTGGGCAAGGCCAGGAACATTCTCTTTTGTTATAGAAGTTGAATTCAGAGTGCTATGAGAAGAACTGATTAGGGCATGCATGGAAATCAGAGTCAATGCCTTATAAAGACTAGGTGTTATGGGCAAACCATTTAATTTCCTCATCCCACGTATGGAACTTCTTCACAGAAGTAATTTTTAAAAAAAAAACCTCTGTGAATCCAATAATGTTAAGGAGTTGAAATAATAAAAGGTGAAGAAAGAACTTGAAGGGAATTATTCTACAAGTAAGTGTAAACCACTGTCAGTAAAGAAGAGTGACTTTTTATCTATTTATCAAGCCTGGATGTTCTGAAGCGTCTACATTTTGCTTCATCACATGGACTGTTATGTATTTTAAAACTGAGAGTGCCTGACAGAAGGGATGCAGATCTTAGAACACTGGTAGTGAAACAATTATAAATTTGCAAACGAAAAACTGTCAACAATTCCTTATATAACTAAATGTTCATCTCCTTCTTGGAATTAGCTGTGGAAATCATTCTATGAACACCAAAAATATCCATTATGAGGCACCATCTGGTTGAGTGAATTGCAGGTATACATACCTATACTCATAAGGGATAAGACTTGATTCTCTGAGACGGCCTTCACGCCTACAAGAATTATATATTTTTTAAAACCTTTCACTTAAAATAAATAAATAAATAAATCGTCAATGTGGCATGTCACTGCAGTGTGAAACTCAATCTGGCACCCAAGTGTACTGACTGTGAGAGGGGATGCAATTAGGCAAGAAAATTCCTTGTTTGAATAGTTCCGTTTGCCCAAGTATGACATAAGAAAAAGTAATGTTCATTTTCCCTTATAAGCTATTTTGAAATCTCTTGGTAAGATCACTGTATAAAAGTATAAAGTAGAAAAGCCTTCTTCTCTGTGAGATCCTTTTTCGTTTCTGTAAAAAATTCTTGGCATTAATCAAGACACTAATGCCTGGCAATACATGCAAGAATATAATTCCATTCTTTGTTGCAGTTCATAAATCTGAGATAATGGTTTAAGGCAGCTCAGAGGTATTTTCATTTTTCAGTCTTCACATTCTCCTCATGTAGGTCCTTCCTGAGTAATTTCCATAGCATACAGATTGTTAAACATACTAAAGTTGTACTTGTAGTCACCTAGATTTCCATCAAAAAGCCTTGCCAATGATACAACCATAGATAACTACATTAAAGTGTAAAAATAATCTTATAAACTCCATAGATCATCTTCCGAAAAAATGTGATCCCATGATTTTCTTACAGAAAAAGAAAAAAAAAGTTAGGTTGATTCTCATTGAAAAGTTGCAATTCATTAGCCTTTGATTAATGAATTAATGTTTCTTATCTTCATTATTCAGTAGATCGGATAATTTTTTACAGTATCATGTAATGGTGTTTCTTCATAAAACCCAAGTTCATAAAAATATACAAAGTTGGCTTCAGTAGTTCAGTCAATCATTCTGGTATACGAAGAACTTAATGATTCAGTAGTGCTAAAGTCAGGTTCCCTTCAGAATATTTCAAGTGTTGCCTATCATCCTATTCAGAATATTGAAAGTTTATTGGGGTATTGTGTGATTAAAGACGAATGCTCTTGCTGAACTCAATTTTTCCTGGTAGTCATATTTTAAAGGGAAAGTAAGGTATATACTATGCCAAAATTTAAGCAAGTTAGCCTGTCTGGTAATAATGAAAGAAAACCTCCTTTACAAACCTGTATTTAGTTAATTTATTCTTTATTAGTAATGATTGTAGGGAATTTTTAGAATCATACATCAGTTCTGTAAATAAGATTTAGACAGAAATCAAAAACGCAAATACTGCTGCTAGGGTTTTCTAAGAAATTGCTGGAAGGGTGGGGGTCTTTTCCTTGTTTTGCTGAAATATCAAATCTGCTGGAAGGTAGTTTATAGCTGTTCAGTGCACATATGTGCATATTAAAATATGTGACTGACAGGGTGCTATTTCATGTGCATGGGACTCCCAAACAGGATCTCTTTCTTTACTTTTTTTTTTTCCTTACCTGATAAAATCTGGTGCTCTGTTATCTATAAAGGCCGATATTGCTGCGTGAAAGAAAAAAGACCATGAGCATCCATGTTCCTTCTCTAGAACAAGCAACGGGAGAACTTTCGTCATGCTACCTCCAGGGTTTCTGTAGAATGGCTGAGGAAAATATGGCCTCATAGCAGCTGTCACTTTGCTGTAATTTCTGCCTTTCCCCAGTTAAAAGGCTGAAGGAATATTTTTACATAGTACTAAAAGAGAAGTCCTAATTTATTTTTATTTTTTTAAATGTTTATTCTTTGCTGACTACAGACTAAAATGTTCCAGAAATTAGTTAGGCCTGGGTTCCGCCTGTTTCTTTTAATGATTTATCTTTGCTGTCAGCTGAAATCCATTTTCCAATTTTCAGTTTTAATGTATCCATGGCTATCTTGATTATATGGGTCTGTTACAGTGTATTTCAGTTCAAGTATCCATTTTCTTTCATTTGGTTTTAAACCCACTAATTAGTACAGAGAAACTCTTCTGATCTACTCTGGGCTGTTAGGGAACCTGTCTAATTTAGTTGCCTTTTCTCTGTATTTGTGCGTATTTATTTTCATCTTTTCCCTTCTGATTTTGCATAAATTTCCCTGTTAAATAACGGTCTATGCTTTCTGTTTTTTTGGTGATATCGCCTTATTAACCAAATTCTGCATGATGAAAACATGGACTTATTAGTCCCTTTTCTTTTACTTCCCATGTTATACTCTACTTAATATCAAAAGCATGACTGTGTCCAATTTCAGTTCTTTTGTTCTAGTTTTCAAATTGTTCCTTGATGAGAATCCATTTCCTGTCATAGTGATGATGTCTCCTAGCTTTTTTATCAGACA
Source organism: Anabacerthia variegaticeps (assembly GCA_035583185.1). NCBI lineage: Eukaryota > Metazoa > Chordata > Aves > Passeriformes > Furnariidae > Anabacerthia > Anabacerthia variegaticeps. The sequence goes on along the minus strand of JAWWEW010000078.1, from coordinate 76,403,599 downwards.
TAATCAAGAAGCTCCTACTTTTATGACCCTATAGTGAATGAAAGCATTAATTACAACAAAGCCAATAGATGGAAAATTACTTTCTACTCACCACAGAAGGTCTACATAAAGTTATTGTTTCCTGTAATTGGTTACTCCTTCATTAATACTTTGGCTAACATCCATAGGTTGCCTTTTTAAATTATTTTAACACAGTACACTGATCCCTGCTGTGTCCATTGTATTGATGGGGCATGAATGTCTGTATCTTTATCAAGGAAGAATGTTAATATGAGAAAATGATTGCTGATGTCTACTTTTATCTTTTACATTTTACTTAAATGTATTCCTTGAAAGGTCTTTCTTGCTTAACTGCCATTGTCTCTCTGTGGATGTCTCACTTCTAGCAAACAAACAGTATGTTCTATGAATTAGATTTTTTTTTTTTAAATGCAATTTAAAGTGACAGCTTCTGCCAGGTTTGAAAAATCTTTAGTGAACAGAAATTTCATTCTCAGAAAAATTCCTATTTGTTTTTTCAGATTGTTAAAAATTATTTTAATGTCTTAGTCTTGCTAACCTCCTTCCTATTAAACTAGATACATGAGCAAGTTTGTATTGCTCCAGTGTTTTAATACAGCTTTTCTTTAAACAAGCAGAAAGCTGGTAATGTTCTCACACACTTGAAAACTTTTAATGAGGTTTTATTTATTTTTTATTTACATTAGTGAAAAACTTCCACCAAAGTAAATATAGGCACTGAAGGATAACAGTCACTAACATTCTGCACACCTATGAAACACTAATTTAGTTTCTACATAGACAATGTCCTAAACTCCATTGCATACTTTTCTGGTAAAAAGCTGTAACGATGTCATTGACACATAGTGTAGACCTTCACAAATACCCTTGGAGAGAGACAAGGTAAGTCTTTGTAAGTGAAAATAACTAACCAGAATTTATAAGGGATAAGGCTACTGGATAATTTGAAAATATCGCTTGGCAATAATGCCATTTCCAGGTCTTTTAAAGACTGAACAAGGTAACCTCTGTGCTCCTGAAGATGTCTAGCACAGGTTTTTTGCACCTCTTGTGTTCTGCCATAAATGTTGTGTGCAAGTGGCTAAAGGTACATGTGATACCCTTTAGCAAAACATGACTAACCCTGTTACCACTTCTCCAGGCAACACCAAGAAATTTCTTGTTCACTCTTAAATCCAATATTTATGCTACTATACAAGGAATAGGTTGATTTTATTCATTATTTGCTTCCTGACTTATTGCAGGAAGCCAAGAATGGCATGTTCACAGATATTTTAAAGTGGTATCTACACATTTTTTAGGGTATTTATTTGGCAGGATATAAGCATATGTTGCAACATACAGATATATTTTTAAGGGTGTAATAAGGATCAAAATTTTTGGTCACCAGATGTTATCATAAGAATATTTCACTCAAATGAGATAAAGAAAACAGTCATAACGCTTTGGAAAACCAAGTAGTTCTCTTTCTAAGCTGTATCACTTAGAGGCAACTTGGGTAACATCTGTGAGCATTAACATACATAGAGGAGGGTATGTAATGAAAATCCAGAAGCAGAAATTGCTTCTGACCAGCCCCTCCACCATGGGCAGGGACATCTTCCACTAGACCAGGTTGCTCAGAGACCCATCTAACCTGGCCTTGAGCACTTCCAGGGATGGAGAGCTCACAGCTCTTCTGGGCAACCTGTTTCTGTGCTTCAACACCTTCAAAGATTTTTTTCCTTAATATCTAATCTAAAACTACCGTCTTTTCAGTTTAAAACCATTACCCCTTGACCTATCCCTACATGCCTTTTTAAATAGACTGTCTCCTGAGTTCATAGCATTAATATCATAAAAGAAAGTTCTCTATTGAAAAGAAATTATTTCAGTGATGGACAAGGCATTGTTAGCATAGAAATGTCTCTGACATGAGTGCTAAAATGCCAGTCATAATGGCTCAGAAGTACCTCCAAGAAACAACAACATTCACAAGATTCTGAGTTTGCATTTGGTGGGTTATCAGTGGTTTGGTGGATTATGAGTTAACTTGAATTTTTATCTACTGAAACCCTTTTAGAACTAGGAGATCACACAAAAATGATGGTACTTTATAATCCATCAAAATGTTTTTTATTTAGGAACAGCTCATTGTTTCAAAAGACATTTTATAGTTAAGAAAAATTTAATGTATTTCACAAATGGATCCTGAAAAAGTGTTACCTTTCCTACTTGGAAAGGATTGCAACAGAAAATGTAGACGTTATTAACATATGCTTAGTTGCAGAAGGGAATAGAAGGGATTATTCTCCTCATCAAACACATTTGAGGAATTGATTTAGTCACAGTATTACACAGCCATTAGTTCAACTCGGGGCATTGTGACCTAGCTGAGCAGACAAGAGGCAGCCTTTTCTAGGTTAGAGTACTGAAAGAATTTTGAGCAGAAGGGTGCTTTTTACTTTAGCTGGTCTTTTTTATGAGACCACAGTTCCAAAGCTCTATTTGACATCACACAGAAGATCAAACAATCATTTTCTGCATATTAAGAGTGTCATAGTATTTGAATCGTTTAGTGTGCACAAGTTTTGAAAAACAATCTTATATGTGTGTGTGTGTGTGTATGTATATATATATATATATATATATATAGTGAGAATTCTAGTGCTTGAGAAGGGAATTCTTCCACTGGGAAATATTGTCTAAAGAGTCAGAAAAGAAACACAGATATCTTTCCTGTTCATAAACCTAGACTTCCTACTGTAGGCCTCTACATACAAGCTGGACTGCAGAAATAATACACTTGGAGAAAGGCAGAATTACAGTTTATGGAATACATAAAGAAGCTGGAGAGGATAGGAAAAGTTTAGAGGCTAGAGGAAGATATAAATTAATAACAAAGAGTAGTGAAGGAAACCCATTGCATAGAATAATGTCTATGAAGGAGAATGTAGATCAGAGGCAAAGAAATTTACTTCGACAATTTCTTTTTTTTCTTTTTATTTTTCTCAAAGTCTTTTTGTTCCATTCTGAAGCAAAATATACACCTACTATTGAGAAAAATAATACAGAGAAAAAAAAAATGATAATAGTTTAATGGTGCCAATTTTTAAAAAGGTCAGATGGGAACCCTCTGTTTTTTGATTTCTTCAGGTACTCAATTACCCTTTTTACTTTTACCCATCATATGGGTCATTTAGGACTTTTCTGTATACTTTACTGAATAGTAGATTGACTAAATGAGGGTAGATGTTACTGGAAATAAGTCTGAGAGCTAATGGAAGAGGAATGTCTCTCTTCAGTAAAAGTAGAACACTAAACATAGCAGATTTTTCACAATTTAATTTCATTCATGTTTTATCCAGAACGTTATGTTAAATAAAGCTTGTCTAGGAATGTGCTTTATGCAGTGCATCTGAATTATCTATCTTAGTACATTCTCCTGTAATTAGTATCTTTTCCATGCATGTGAGATATTAACATTGGCAAATGTCTAGCAGCCCAACAGGGGAACTGTTAAACTGTACTGAAGAATGTTTTGTTGCCACGGCAACTTTGGGACAATAGAAACACATGTGACCTATAAGAACTCAATATTTCAGATATTTAAATTTAGTAGTATGCTTTGGGGACACAGATTTCAAGTATCAGCTACACTTTGTATAATGGATGCACAGCTTTATGACCATGCAACCAATTAAGGTGATGGTTATTTTGAGGTTGTTATTGAGATAGGATATTGCCCACACTTACTAACTCTAATCAGACTATCACAATAGAAAAATATTTTCATTTAAAACAACAGTCTTGATTTTTAAACACTTTGTTAAATCATTGCTTTAAAAGTTTTCATTTTATCTGAAAAATTTGAATTTTTAGAAACTTACTCAATTTGAAATATACCAAACAACTTAGTACCATAATTGTTATCATTTGTGTGGGATCTAGCTGAAATATAGAAACAATATTTAATAAAGATAGTAGAAGGAAATAAAAGGAAAGGGGGAAAAAAGATTCATTTATTTACTGAAGTTACAGGATTTTAATTTTGGAAAAATCCTAAATTTGTTAGGATTATATTTGCAAAGTCATTCAAGAAGTGACTTATCAGAAATATCTGAAAATAATTCAGGTGTTGATAGGGAAGCTAATCATGTGCAGCAAAGTGTCTTGAGGGTTACATACTTTAAAAGGACATCTGAAAGGATGTTCTTTGAATTTGACATTTATATAAAACCTAGAGGTGAAGTAAGAACCATGCAAGTACAATGATAGAATAAAATCTATCCAAAAAAACAAATGAGGAAAAATTGGAGAGCTAAGCACCTGTCTCAATTTAAAAGAATGCCAAGATGTCTATCAAGGAAGGTGAAGAACCCTCCTGGACTAGGAAGGAGGAGTGGGGAAGCTCTCCCTGAAAAACCACCACAACCTTTGAAATTAAGAGACTTTAATCAGAACAATCAGAACATGTAGAGAAAATGATAGAAGTCCTTTAATACAAATATATCCAAAAGAAAAAAAAAAAATCAAAACCAAAAACCAAAACAAAACGCCTTCTCAAAAAAAAAAAAAAAACAAAAAAACAAAACAAAACAAAAAAACCAAACAAACAAACAAAAAAAACAAAGAAAAACAATAAACCAGGACAAACCGCAGCAACGTAACCAAAACTTTCAAACAAATCAAGCCCTATCTCCGCCCCTTCAGTGCAGCTCTATTTACAGAGAGTGGGAGGAGATGCCGCACCTCAGGAGGCAGCTGCCACGGTCACTCATGGGCTCCAGCAAGGCAAAGATGCGGGTAGGGAGATGTGCTAATTCTGAAAGCTCACATGGGAATGGCAGCCACAGGGAATAGCCTGAAACCTTTCGCTTGGGCACTGTAAAGACCCTCTCCTTGTCCTTTATCTGAAAGTGTTGGGAGATGGGGAGGTTAGCAATTCCTGTGCAGATGGCATCGCCCTCAAGGAGTCTGTAGCAAATCCAGGCAGTGGAGATTGCTCTCTCTGAAAAACAGCACAGGGTGTACAGAGTTGGGGGCTGAGTCAGGGGAAGCCCTCCAAGTACTTCCACCAGCCCAGCAAACGGTGGCTGGCACCTCAAAGTAGCCGGAGAACAGAAGTGTTACAAAAACCCAGAAACCTCTCTCCCCCTTCCCCACTTCCCCCAACCCTCTCCCCAGCCATCATGTTGGACTGCAAAGCTATTAGTCATCCTTTTGTTTAGCTTTTGGACACTTAGATGGCTCCGGGAGCAGTAGTGATGGGTTGGGCTTCCACAAGCCATCTCTTCTGGCCTCCAACTCCCAAACCAAGGTGTTGGTAAGGGACAGAAAAAAAAATGTCATGAAAGGTTTTGAAGTTATAACAGCACAGAACTGTATATCTGTTGTGTGTGCATAATAAGAAAAAAAAAAATTCATTTTCAGTGATGTTCAAGGAATAAACAGAGACATCAGATACAACACTAAAGCTTGGCCAGAAAAGTAGTACTGGACCCTGTAAGCAGAGTAGTCACATTCTTTGCCAGAAGGATCACCCCTGTGGAGTAGAACTATGGGGAACACTGAAGTTCACTTTTTTGAAGGTAATTCAGTTTAAATGACATTTGGTATTTATAATATCACAAAAGAATTTTTAAATTAATATTATCTTCAATAGCACTAAGTATATACGTGTGCTACAACTTCAATGCTACACACATTCTTCTTAGTGCTCTGAAGTATTAAACTCCAAAGCAGAAATAACGCAGATGCAAAAGAGGTTCTACGTTCCAGTGTAAAATCAGTCACTATGGAAACTACTTGAGTAATGTCAGAAAGTATGTTAATAGTAATTCAGAGGGGATATCATATTTCAATCTCTTCCTATTAAATATAGTTGCAATATTATTAGAATACGTGTGCCTGTAAGAGAGGTTGAGTGTGTTGATTCGTATGAACTGCGTCATAACATCAATTAAGGTTTGGAAGCAGATTTTTTAGTTTTTGACATTTTCATGGTCTTACACTTCAAGCATAATCTGAAAGGTCAGAAACTTCTGGTAAAGTCACAGCAGTGTGTTATATGTGTCTGAACTGGAGAAAAACTGTAATGTGAAATGTAATGTGAAAGCTTCTGACAAAGAATCACTGTGACTCAAAAGGTCAATATAATTTCAGGTAATTCCATTAATTTAACTGGGCCATGCTTTGGACATTAAATTAGGACACTTCAGGTCTTGTATCAGAGTATTTAGTCTAATTTTTATATTTTTTTCATTATTACAAAATATTTCATTAAATAAATTCAGGTGAATTCATACTTAGCTTTTGGCTGGAAATTACTATAATTTTTAAAACACTTCATTTTATATGATTGAATTAATTTTTTTCAGTCTTAGAGAGGAAATTAAAGTATTTCATTTTACATTTGGGTAATGTTTAGTTCTTAATATGGTAATAATGGGCAGGGGATAAAAAGTGAGTGAAATAAGATTAATTATTTAAACACTCTGACCTTAAAGAGACTGCTTTTTGGAAAATCTCTTCAGGGAGGACCAGTTGGCTTTACTTAAAAATGTAGCATTTATGAATTCTAGGTTCAGGAGAAAAAAAAACAAAAACACTGTTTAACAAGGAAGATAATCAGATACTTATGAAACCAATCACATCTAGAGTACCACAAGTCTCCAAACTCCTCATTATGTCCTCTCTGCCTTTTCCCCAAATCTGTTCTGGTTCTGTATAATAGGGTTAATAATGACTAAGAACATTGTTGCTTAAATACTTTTAGGGACTTCTTTTAAATGCTGCAGAGTTATTTACATGAATTACTATTATGTATAAAAGTTAAATTTCCTGATATATTTTAATTACTTCAAACATATCTCTACAGTAAAAAGAACTTATTATCCTTCAGATATCAAAGTTTGGTAACATTTTCAGGACCATTTCAATATAAGATAGTTCTCTGAAATCCTGTGTCAAAATAATAGGATAGGTAAAGCTCAGTAAGACTTGACAGTGGGAGCTATAGCTGCTTTCTGCTGTGTAGTATGGAAGATCTGTACTGGTAATAGATTGTTTGGTCTCTGAAAATTGAAGTATATATTTAAAAACTAGGGAATCTTTGCCTGTAGAAATAGAAATACAGAACTAAAATTTTCATCAGACTTGCAACAAACAGCAGAGTCCGTGGTTTTCTTTAGAACTTTATATTTCACTTTAGGAAAAGCAAGAAGAACAAATTAGTTTATTTTAAATGGAAAGTACTTATGAAAGAGTTTTCAGTAGTGCAAAAGTGTATTCAGCACAGTTATTCCCCTCATTATAGACATTCCATAATTATTGTTACTTTTATGTCAAAAATTCTGTCTGACCAATATTTTTCCTTACCATCAAATTGACTTACGATCCCATGATTACACACAAACATACAAACAAACCTGGAAAATGAGAGAAATAAAATTTTTCTGACTCAAGAATATTATATGATGTATTTAAACTGACTAAGTAAATTTTACTTTGGTACTGGGGAAGACAGCTAAAGTGCTGAGTGGCATTTAGTCCCATTTCAACAATTGTGAGATAAAGTAGGTGACTTGAGTACCTTTTTAGTAAATGTTTAAAAAGAATCCTTACTGTACCACAGATAATGGTGTTCCTACAATGCACCCTAAAAATTATTTACAAAATACACAAGTGCTTCATTTTTGTTTCAGTCCATGGATCACACTAAGCATAGACATGCTGTTTGTTTCCAAGTGCCTAACTATTCTGATATTTTCAAAGGTGTGTATATATATATATATATATATATACACACAATATATATACTATGTATATATATATATATAATATATATATAATTGTTTCATGCCTGAATTGTTTGCTTACTAAACCCATCACAGCTTTTGGTGGAATATTTCTCCTTAAGTTTTAAAATAACTTTTAGATTGATACGTCTCTGGCCCTAACAGACCTCCATAAAGATGGGAAAACAATGCTGAACTGAAGGTCAGAAAAGCTAATAGATATTTTCAAATATTTCCTCGAAAATAGAGAGGAATGGAGCCAAATGAACAGAAACAGCACTGTACCACAGCTTATTGACTCATTCTTATCAGTTCACTCCTCAGTCTGTCAAAACACTCAGTTATTATTTTAGAATCTATACTGAACATAAGTTATGATCCTTTGAAGATAACACTTAACTTTCTTCCATTACTTGTTCGTGAAGCTGAAAATTTTAACTCAGTGTCTATGTCTTATTTATAGTCCCAGAGTTTATCATTTAGTGGGTTTTTATAATTCCATCTCTGCATTCCTTGTCCACACTTGCATTTTTCAAGTGTCAGCAAGCTATAAGCAAACAAATGCCTCTGACCCTGTAATTGTTGAAGATGCTCTTTCTTAAATGTTTACAGTTCTGTTGATATAGCATGGTTATAACGTAATTGACATATGGTAGCCATGTGGGAAGAAATCTAATTCTTCTTTCCTTAGGCAGTCTTTGGGGACTGACTTTTTATGCAGACGTGACTTAATTTGTCTGTTCCAAGCAGGCTCCCTCACCAGAGAGTGCTGCAAATTTATTTCTCTTTTCCCAAGATTTCTGTTTGTGTGACTTTTCCATATATATGTCTTCATTTAAATGTTTTGCTTGGAAATTTTTCATTCCCCAAAAGTCTTTCTAAGATATAGAGAGGAAATAAAAGGCTCATCTACTTTCTTTTAAGTAAATGTCTTGTCTGTTAACAGTAGAGATAAAGGAGACAATGTGTTGTCAAGCATGTTAAACAAACCCAGTCTTCTCATACACAATGTTCTTGTAACACTTGTGCAGTGAATGAACTGAACTACAAAGATTCTGTTATCATTATTGCATGTTTGTCATAGACACCTTCTCTACAGAAACTTTGATAACACCTACAAAAGCACTCATTATAATGTCATTCATATTAAAAAGTTTTCATCACTTTATAATATCAGTAAAATTAGCAACAAATTGCCTCAATTTAACAATGGTAAAAATAATACTGTGATGTTTGGCCAAACACTCTAGATCTTGCAGATTCTAATTTTATTACATTTGACGTCAGATAGAAATTTTACATAAAATTTCTTATAGTAATGTTACAAAAGGAAGAACAGGCACTCTGAACTAAAAGTGCATTTCAAGATAAGTTAGTAAATTTATAGCTTGAGTTGTTTGCTTGCATTTGGCTCTGGAACCCATTGTTTGAATGGTGTATTGCAGTTCTTTGCCTCTGAAAACTGATAAAAATTTTAGCAGATGATGTGTAATTTAACATTATGTGCTTCACTTTGATTTTATATGTAATAGCAGAGAGAGATTGACTGAGGTCCATCTCAGTTCTCTTAGTCTAAACCCAGATTTGTAAATATGTATTATCCTCATGAACAGAGATCAGAACTGATGTAATATTAGAGCACACAGGAAACATTTTCTGAATCCAAATTTAAGGATTATCTTCCATCTTCTATGTTCTTACTACCAGATTCACAGAAATACTGCTTTTTTAGCTCCCTTCTGGGATTAATGTGGGACGGAACAACTATAAAATATCTTTTCAGCTTTTAAAGGTTGGAAGAAATAAACATTAAGGATGCAGACTTAGATCTGTGAAGTGTCACAGCTCATATGGCCTAAGCAAGCCAGTTTTTCAGTTCTGCAACCCAAAGAGAGTAGTTTGTCATCTACTAGAGTTGATAGGACTTAGTCAGCACACATATACTCCTGGTTGTAACCAGCAAATAGTAATTGTGCTCTTTTGATGACAAGACTAATTTATGGAAAGTCTGCGGACAGAGTAGTAGTAGAACACTGTACTGTCCATCATCAATAAGCCGAAGGTTTTAGTGGACTTCCAAATCACTTAATGTGGTAGTCTACACCAGGATCACAGCCCACCAAAAAGAGAATTACTAAATATGGAAATCTTACATGTCATGTGATTCTGACTTTGTTTCTACATCATGTTGTTCTTTAAGGAGAGCTTGGCCAGTTTTGAAAGACCAGAAAGCAGCACCATCTCCTAAACCTTTGTGCTGCCACTGGAGCTAAACAAGCCTATCCTCATTTCATTTTTCTGTCTCCTTTGTTCTATTAATACTGAATAGGAACGGAGTATGATACATCTTTCAGATTCATGTCTTTTATTTCCAATATAAATTTGATTTTTGAACTATGCTTACATTTTAGTTATAATACCCAAGTTTTGAAACATAAAAATCAAGATATACTTGCTCTGTGCTGCTTGATTTGTTAGTGAAGTACTGTTGTTGCATACTTGGATTAGCTAATAAAATGAAATGATTTTATACAGTTAGTCTCACCAGTACCACCTGCCAATGCTTCTCCTGCAGTGCAGATCAGATATGCCAAGTGGGCAAGCAAGAGATTTCTCACTGCATGTATAAACGTACGACAGTGCATTCCTAATAAAACTACTGGCCCCTGCCTTGTGGCACGAGTGGCAGATAAATTGGTGGCTGTTTACAAGGCTGTTGCGTGCTGTTTTCTGAAAACTGGCTGTAAAGCAGTTACATTCTGATTTGCAATTCTTTATTACAGGATCTGTACATCTGCAGGGGTTTCTGTTCTGGGCAGCAAGCAGAGAGGCAGACAAACAGTCTGTAGAACACCAGCGCTGGGTCATCAGCTGCTCATCTGACTGAGGAAATAAAAAGGCAGGGTGCTCTAAAGTGAAAAGAAATAACTTTTGACAATTCACTGTTGTGGAACACCAAAAATCTGTCATTCATATGACTCCTATAAACTGACTCAAAAAGCTAATTAAACGCTCAAATGAGCCTTGAGTGGTCTTGAAACACATTTATGATTTTGCTTGAAGTACAAGACAGATAGATGGAAGTAGTACCTACCCTTCCTGAAAACAGATTTTCACCTTGTATTGAAGGTCCTCCAGTTATAAAATTTTGTCCTATTGCTTTACTGCATTACAGATTGCCCATCAGTTTTGAAAGATCATTTCAACCAGTCATTGTTCTCTTTGCACTCAGAAATGGCAAAAAATTTCTATTGTTTCCCTGAGATAGTGAATACTGAATTACTTGGTGGCATCTTTTAATTCTGTTCTGTTTTGAAGCATTCTTCTTTAAAGTTTGAACTACAGAAAACAACTGGCTTTTCAGGTTATTAAGCTCACTGGTTAAAAATAGGAAGGTGAGATTGCTTACAGTGCATTTATTGATACAGCCACTAGACGACTGTGGTGCTGTGAAGGAAGTAAGAAGAGAATTCACCTGATAAATTTTTGCTCAATTTTCTGTTTGGTCATATTATTTAGCAATGTATAAAGGGTTAGAAATACATTTTAGTAATACATTTAACTGAAATTCAACATTTCTGACAGTGAGAAAAGGAGGGAGAACATGGCCTTATTTCACAGGTTCCCTATTGCTATGTACTCAGACTTATTTTTTTCCTGCCTATTTTATACTTGCCTCTTCTCCTTGTCATTCACATAGCGTAAATTAGAACTGCAAAATTTGGGGTGTTATAAGCTAGTTATTTTTTGCTACTTCTCCAAAGTTTTATTTTTCCAATGGAAAACAATCCTTCCTATACTGTAATACAGTTTGCAGAAACAGAAATCCCTGGTGAAAGAAGGAGTAAGCAGTTGCTAATACCTGTGCTGTTCTTAAACAGCCTTGGGTATGCTCAGGGAAGAAAATTTAGCTGCCAAATGATTTTGCATGTTCGTTTCCCAGTCCTTTAACAGTTCACTGCTTCACATCTAGCCAATGTCTCTGCAGAAAGCTTTTGAAAGCATTTTCAATTGTGAAGTGCTTTCAGTAATATTGAAATCTTGGAATGTCCTGGACAGTAGTTTTGCCAGACTGGAAACTGAAAATGCTGTTAAAGCATTTCGTTACATTTGAATTGCTACAGCTTTTGAATGAAAGTCACAATGATACCTATAAAGGCCTGATCTTGTGAGATATGTCTTATTGTCGTTGCCTGTTTCTGGTGTTTTTGACTTTCTTGTGTTACCTGTAGATTATAATCTTAAAACATGCCAAAAAAAAAAAAAAAAAAAAAAAAAGGGTCGCATTTTAGGTATCCCTGATGAAGCATAGCAAAATACTTTATTTTTCTTTTTTCTTCATGGCTGGGTGTTCATGACTGTAAAGGTCAAAGGAATTGCAAAACTCAAAGGTAAAAAGACGATATTTAGTTGCAAGATCTTACTCAATTTAGTAGTTTTATGAGTTAGTGAATTCACACCATTGTTAAACTGATTTTTGTTTTTACCTAAACAGGGTGCTGTTACTAAATTCTTGTGTTAGGGAATAAGGTTTGGCCAGCTGTTTGGGATAAAAGACATAAATTTTTGCCTTTAGAACCGTGTGTGTCTAACTGTTGAATGATTGTTCTTTAAAATCCTGAATGAGTTTATTTTCAGTAAATAACTTCAGATATTGATTCTTGTAGATACTTGCAGATATTGATTCCATAATTACAATATTTTATTTTTCAGTGAAAAAGTCATTTTCATGATTTATATGTGTAAAGTAAAATAAGCAACAATTCAATTTATCATTTAGTATTTTTTATGTCAAAGCTGAGATTCACAATTGTATCCTGAAAGAGTTTTCAAAACTTGCATGGCTCTCTAATGAGTACAGTATAGATTTGCAGCTGAAATGATCAAACAACCTTGAAAACGGCCTCAGGCAGAGTGTACTGCAGTCACCTGATTCTGGAGGATGGTATACACAGGAGAATATAAAGTGCTATTTACTGCTATTTTTTGACATCTTTGAGGAGAAACATGGCAGGACATGCTCTATACTGGAAAAATAAATACTATGCCCACACTGATTTGGATTAACAATGAGAGAAAGTGAGACATGAATGCAGTGATAGTTCCCTTTTATAATCTTCCAGCTTCCAGCAAGTTGTGAATCAAGTACTTTGTGGACTGGATGTAATCTCTTTGTATTGAATAGGTCAAGATAGATTTTTTTTTCCATTATTTTTCTTGTTTTGTGAATTCATGTACATTTTTCCCATCATCTACATCTGTGGTACTGTCTACTTACTTGTTGAATGAAGAACAGCTTATATTTTCAACAGGTTTACAGTTTGTTTTGATGCTCTCTCTTTTTTCTGTACTATAAAGGAGAATCAGTAATCATTCCCTCTTCAGGTTATTGTCCTGCCTATGACAATTTTGTCATCAATTACTGCATTTTCTTTGTCATCTTTTTAGTTGATAAGAGGCCTCATCCCTTCAGCAGCTACTCAGAGAGACATCATGGTCCATTTTTTGTCCTTCTTGCCCTTCTCTGCACTTGTTCTTTTTCTACTGATACTTTTGAGGATGGGAAGATTTAAAGAGTTATTGAAATATTTTGGTTTGGGTTGTTTTCTTTACCGATAGTTCTTAATATTCAATATTTTTTTACTGTTTTCAGTATAAGTGTAAGATAGAAATGTGACAGTTTAAATTTTACAGGGTAGATGAACAAGAAGATAATTTATGATAATGTGCACATTATTTGATGTGTGTTGGTCACTGTGATGAGAGGTTGTCCAGGTTTTATATTATATTGGTGGAAACTAATATGAGCAATTCACAAGATGCATATTAAGTGACCTTTTGAGTTAGTGCAAACAGTGCATACGAATATTTATTTTACATTCTAATGTTTCCTCTTTGTGATCCACCAGTCTGATAGATGCTTGTGGCTAGTCAGTGTTCAGTTTTGGCTCTATATATTTTCAGGCCAAAATAGCACATATCTATACTGAAATTCATATTCATACTAGTGAATAACTGTAAGCAGACACTAAAAACAAGGCTGTTTGAAGAGCTGGAGATACAATGATAGAGACAGTGTTTCTGATTGTTAGCCTGAGAGCTAGAATTTTAGCCAGAGATAAATATTTTTATATCATTTTGACTACAAACCCTCTTTAAATTTGGGAAATTTATTGTTAATTACAACAACTTCTTGTGGTTTGGGATTTTTAGATGGTTTGGCCTCTCTGGGAGGTTTGTATTTCACCTGCAGTTCAAGTCAGATCATCTAACTTCATTTGGAAACAAGAGTTTCCTGGAGGAGTCTGATTTTGAAAGAGAGGATTTTACATGTAGATTTTTTTCTTTTCTCTGATTTATGATGCTTTTTTCAATATTCAAAACTCGGTTGCAAGAAGAAAAGGAACTGATTTTATATTTATTTTCTCCCCAAATTTGCAATAGATTCAAAATGGTCTTATGATGCTAATATCCAGTCCAAACAAACTGAAAATAAAATGAAAGCATCATTTACAGGAGGCAGTAGTTTGTTACAGTGCCATACATAATTTGGGGAAAAAATAGCTCAAAATCAAAGCCAAATATGCAGTTTTCTGTTGTGTCTTCTCCTGAGCATGCTAAACAGAAGAAAGCTATTTGAGTCTGGTGAGCACAGCAAAACTAATCTCTTACACATGCTGTTGCTGGAGCGTGAAACAAAAGGATCGCAAATTTTCCCTCCTAATCACATGTTAACTAACTGATACAGAAACAGCAATGATGTAGTTGGACAGAGAATTCACTGCTTTAGAAAAACTCATTAGATTATTAAATCCCTTAGTAGTTTCCATGGTATACATTTTTTTCCTCTTTATTTCTGTGGTGAAGAATGCATGTATACAGACTGGATTCTACTCCTTGGTTCTGTTCAGTTGTCAATTATTTTGTCATTCTACATTGTCACATTTAATTTATATATATATATGTTACGAATACTATATATTTGTATAGGTAGATATTTAAAGGTCAACACCATCAGTTCTGTAATATTTATCTAAGCTATCAAGACTTAGAAATCCTATCTTACAAAATGTATTAGTTTGATGGAGAACATTTACAATGCATTTTTAAATCAGTTCTTCCTTAGAAGTCATCATAGTAAAGTAATAAGCTTTGAATATTTCAAAACTAGAACAACTTGCTCTAGATTAACTCGTCCTTCAATTGTTCTTAATGTCAATGTTAATGTTAATGTGATTTTTTTTTTTTTTAAATGAACCTGAAATTGAGAATTGCAAATACAAAAAGGCATACAAGCAGATTGGAAGAATCTGCATTCACACTAATTATTATTTCTAAGACCAGGATGTATTCTCTCATGCAAAATAAGTATTTCTAAGTATAATGAATTAAAAGCTACAATTTTTAATATTGTAGTATGTCTTTGAAAACTTTCCATAGGTGAATTAATTGCAATTAAAAACATATATTTTGGAAACAGAATGTGGATTGGTGTTTTTTTCATTATCTTTATCTAGTTGTATACAGAAAAAAAAGAAAAAAATCAAACAACCAAGAAATATTGTGGCATTATCCTATGAAAGGAGAAAGAAAGGTTTTGAAAAATCTAGTTTTTCAGAGTAATCTCATTTTAGAACACAGTGGTGGAGATTGCAAGGAGCCACTTCAGAATAAAAATCACATGTAAAAATTTGCAGTTTTCATCTTGCTCTGATCTTGAGTAGTATGCAAACTCATTCCTTAAATCCTCCTTTTATCATTTGCTAGACTGGAAAAATAATGATTTTTGGGTTTTTTTTTTGTTTTTTTGTTTGGAGCTCATTTCTTCTCCCTTGATTCTGTGGCAGCTTGTGTAGAAGTAAGGGTTGCTTCAAACTGCCCACCTTCAAGCACTCAAATAAGTGTGGCAGACCAATAACATCATGAAGAATGTACTGCTAGGGTGAGAGTATGCAATGTCATCATTTTCCCCACACATAAATATCTTCAGTTCAGATCTTTTTTCAAAGCAGAAAAATGTACTAAAAGCAGTCAGGGTTGGATTGACTAGATTATGTTGTTGGATGATCACCCAGATGATACCAAACCACATACACAGGCAAGTGAATAAGAAATTCTGTCCCCTCTAAAGTGAAACCTTTCTAGTGTAGGAGAAACCACTGAAACGTTTGTCTCGGAGACTAAGATTGTTTAGCTGATAGAGCATGAAATTACCTCAGTATGGAGGAAAAAAACCATTTTGCTTATTTTCTGAGGTTTAATTAACTTTTGATTAATATTTTTGCTCTTAAACTGATCTACCCTAAATAATAACAACTTCAACTAAAATTTATGTGTTTACTTCATATGAATATATTCCAGCTGCAACATTTCTAAAGGCTGCATTACAGATTTTAATGTTTAAACACTTCCCCCATAATTAATGTGCATGCACATACAAACATAAATTTGTAAATCTGGTCCCTTTATCATAGCTCCAGTTTTTTTCTTTGAGAAAGCATTAAGGTTTGTGGCATAGCTAATTGGAAGGAAGAGTAATAATTTGAAGTCTGATGAATATCAGCCTGTAAAGAGTTTGGATAGATTAAATATTATATTTGTATTGTAGCGTTACAAAATACCTAGTGGGAAAATCAACTACTGAAAAAATTAAGCATTCTGCATAATATGAAAAATATTCAGTTTGCTAATGTTTTCCACAGAGCTATACTTTCAGGAATTTTTAGGACTGAAAAATTAACTGCAGCTACCTTTCCATTCTTTTGTTTGAAATAAGGAGGAATTAAATAATAATTTAAGAAGAAAAAAAAAAAAAAGAAAGAAAACGGTCATGAGGAGGAAAGAAGGAGGATAGGTACAAACTAGAGCAAAAGGTTTTTCCTAAGTCACCGTGAGAAACAAATTAATCAAAAGCATAGAAGAGAAGGAAAACTTTAAGAGACTTCCTGACAGTCCTTTTTAATCTAGACACAAAGACCTTTACTGGAGATAGGATTTCTGAGGATTTAGACTATTTCATGACATTACATGGCTATCTATTCTTATTCCTTCATCTAAATGGAAAAACTGGGTTTTATCATCTTTATAAAAATGGTCTCCTAGGTTTAGCTTTTGGTTTGTGATAAATTAAGGATCACAGATGATTCCAGAAAGAGTTTTCTTCAAGAGAACACACACACTGCACTCATCTAGACTTAATTTTCCCCGCCATGACATTTCATTTGTTTGCTTCCTTTCTTAATATGGCAATCATGTTTTTTCCAGCTTCTGTAGTCTCATTAGTATTACCAGTTTCTAAGATCTCTTGTCCCCTTCATCTTTGCTTTACCAAGCTATTTAGAAGGTTGGACTTACTAACCATTACAGCCGGCTGTACCCTGTTCATGAGAATCAAACTACTTTTTGCTACTTTTTGTCACCTTGTTTCTCTGTTCTGTCTTAACAGAGAACTTTTCATATTTCCTCTTTTAACTTGTCACTGCTGAAGGCTTTCATACTCTTAATATATTCTTCTAGTGAAGACGACAAGCTGGCATGTGATTTGCATGAACTGCTTTCAAGATCTTCTTCTAAACATGACAGTCTGCTGAGCTGCTGTCACAGGTAGAGTGTTAATACCTCTTCCCATTAAAGGCACAAACGGTGCAGGAAGCACGCGGAGGAGTGATGGGTCAGACTGCTTCTCCTATAACTTCTTAAAAGCAGAATGCTTTGGCATAGCTTTGACATGACGGGGTTTGAGAAAAAATATTCAAAAACAGACAAATAATCTTTTCTTCCCAAATGTGGTGTCATCTCAGAGATTAACGAAATAGAAAGCAGATTTTCTAGATAAGTGATAACTTTCTGGATATCAGGATGCCTGTGAACTCAAGGACAGGCAGTCTTCAAAGTCAGTTATTGTATCTGAGGTAATTGCCATTTTAGGCTGTCAGTTCTACAAAGGATTAAACATCCATTGTGTGGTTGAAAGCAATTCAGCTAAATATATGATTTTGTGTCCTTCTGTCATAGTAAAATCTGCAGTTGAATCAAGCATATTGTGTCAAGTATGGCAGATAGGAATTTCTCTTTTACCTAATAATGAGTTAATCTAAAGCTTTTGTTGCAAATATCCCCTCAGTGAAGAAGGAGGGCCCCAACAGCTTTGGTGGGAAGAAGACGGCTTAAACTGTACTCAGAAACCACCTTCTTGGACTTGTGCTTCTCTCATAGTGGTGATGATTAACTCAAACCTACATTTTATTACCTTTTTGTTCATTGAGTACAGATACACAGAATGATTTCACTGGCTTAACCAGTCAGCTACTGTGACTTTACCAAATCCTTAATCCAAGTTTGGAAAAAATATACAAAAAATATTTCTTTTTTTTTTTTTTTTTTCACCTAGTACAATTCTATCTTGTGGCAATACTTTCCTGTACAGACTCTGACTTGTTTGCATTCCCCAAAGTGTCCTCAAGGTTCTTTTAAAAATAAAGGCCTCTTTTAGTGTGTCTCCTCTTTGAAATGCAGAAAATTGTCTCAATTTTCTTTGAGTAATAAACTGTCAGGAGCCAATGAATGCAGTGGAATGGGGAGGAAAATCAGGAAAAAAACCCTAAAATTCATAGGTTGAGCAACTGAGGTCACTTGCTTTGTTCAGCCTAGACAAGACTGAGGGAAGACCTCATCACAGTTTATAGCTTCCTCACTAGGCAAAGAAGAGGGACGGGTACCGATCTCTTCTGTGTGGTGACCAGTGAAAGACCCAAATGAATGGCATGAAGCTGTGTCAGGAAAGGTTTAAGTTAGATTTTGGGAGAAATTTCTTCACCCAGATGGTAGCTGAGCACTGGAACTGACTCCTCAGGGAAGTGGTCACAGCACCAAGGCAGACAGAGTTTAAGAAGTATTTTGGACAACAGTCTTAAGGCACATGGCGTGATTCTTGAAGTTGACCTGTGCAGGGCCAGGAGTTCAATTTTGATGATCCTTGTGGATCCTTTCCAGTTCAGGATATTCTATGATTCATTACATTCAGTCATTACATTTGGAAAGCAAAAAAAATGTGACTTTCAAGTCCTTTTTTCGCTTTTCAGATTTTTATTTAAAATTATCTCCTTTCACTGAACTCATCAATCTCCACTTCTAAAATCTATTGTAATCCTGATTCTTTTCATTATCTCTAAATTACTATGATATTTTATGCACATATAGTATTTCAGGCTCTTGATCAGTATACTAATGTGGACCTTAGATGCCAGTTTGGAAAATGATGAAAAAGGCATTACTTCATTAAATTGGATTACAGACCAATGCTAAAATTTTGATTTAAATGTAACAGAGTGCATTACACTGTTCAAATATCAGGAGTTTCTCTGTTAGCATTACTGATCATATTTAAGTGCAGTGGATAATACTTTTCTTGTTGGGAAATGGTTAAGGAATATAGACTAGTTCTCCACTTCATTACCTAGCAAGCTTTATTTCTATTGCTTTCCCCAAACCCCCAATCAAATTTACAACTCTAAATTTTCATATATTTTTGCCTTGTTGGTGTTTGCAGTAATAGCTCGATTATGGTAACACCTATACAATTAGCTTTTATGGGGCTTTCTACACCCATTAAGCATCTTGACATCCACTGCCTGGAGACATCACCACCTTTAAAAAAGACTCACACTTTTATACAGCAATCAGAGCATACAGGATGAAATAATACAACGTACTAGACCTACAATTCCATTGTAAAACACATTTCAGCTTTCAGGTTCAGTCATATGCCATAAGGTTTCTCAGACAATCACAATTATGTTGCATATACATAATTAAAATATAATTCCAGCCTTATGGAAAGAAAGACATGTAGGAAATGGCCCATAAGATTCATCTACTCTTCTATCAATTTAATCAGATAATTTGTCTACTCTAAATGTAGACAATGTAAATGTAATATAAATTGATGCAAAATGTGAGGACAGAAGGTTTGCTTGTATTAGTCTTTAGAGGGCACAACTATGTGACTCATGGTTTCCCTATCTGTTATCTTTGTGTGGGTCTTTAATAAAAAAAGCGTGTAAGCCCTAAGATTTGTTTAGAATGAAACCAAAGGAAGATCCAATTTGTCACTTGGACAATGTCCAACTTGACATAACTTCCTTCTGTTATGAATAGGGTTTTTATGTTTTAGATAGCTGTTCTTACAAGACATTAAAAGAAAGGAGAAATAAAACTGTAATGCAAAAGATGTTCTCAGATGACTACAGTAGTGGGACAGGGCAACATTCAGGAAAAGCATTTTAAGGTTAATCAGTCACAGGTTACCTGAAACTGTGGTGAAATCCATTATCAAGGTCAAAACAGTGCATTTTCATTTTATAAAAAGCACATATCTTAGTAGTAAAACACCACTAAAATCTTCATCTTGAGGTGGTAGTCGTTATGAAGAAAAGAGTTAATTTCTTCATGTCTGACATGTTAGGCCTGATAAGAAGCTGTTTAAATGTGAATTTCAAGGACACACAAATTTCCTAGAGGTAAAAACTGGTTATGCTATTGTGTTGGAAGTTTGAAACAAATGTATATAGTTCTCAATGAAGTGAAATGGCATTTCTTTACGCTGCATATTTACTTCAAGTAAGAGTTACAAACATTTTAAACTGCAAGCAGAGAATATATGAGGTAATGTATTCAGTTTCTTGGAGAAGAGAGATGTAATTCAGTTAATGAATTGACAACTCTTACAAAGGGATATGTGCAATCAGCCTTAATTGTTTCAAAATTATCAGAACATGGCAAAGTGTAGACTATCAAAACTCAGCCTTCTAAAAATCAATAATTATCAAAAACATGCTTGCTTTGGTTCACTTGTTAAAAGATAACATTTCAGCACTGACAGGACAAAAATTATTTTTGGAAGTGAAAGATGCCTAGAAGCTTAATTTTATGTGCATTTTTATATCAATAATTACAATCAATTTGGTCTGTGTATTTATCGTAGTACTCAAAGACAAGACAATGTAAAAACATGAATGTGCAGGAATAAGATAGCTGGATTTTTGAACCAGAGATGACAGTTGGCTCATAAAAGGTTCAAATTTAGTGTGAAAGTTCATTTCAATTTTTGTTTTAGGTGTTATTATCATTATCATCAGCAGCAGCATTGGTGATAGTAGTAGTATTATGCTTAATTATGGATATTCATTTGTAATTTTAGCTCAGCTCCTGCTTACACTGAAACAGAGCTCCTAAAGCAACTCAAAAGTGTACTATGCTAACATGTTCTCCATCTTCCATGCTTTTACTACCCATGTTTTTGAAGTGGTATTCAAGAGTTCTTATGTAGCCTGTAGTGTCATTGTAGGCCTTTTATTTATAAGAATGAATTGGAGAAATTGACCCTTCTACTATTTGCTGTGCAAGTACCCTTGTTTGCAATTTGGGGCCGATTCTCCCCCTGGTACTGAAATTCAAGTTCCTTGGCCTCTGGGTAGCACTCCTGGGCTTATTACAAATAATGTGATTTCTTCACGCCATGGTCCTAAGGCTGGCAGCTACGTCTCAGACTGCCCCCTTTACTTATGCTGGTGTGGGAAAAAAATCAGGGAGATCTCTACTGTGCAGTATCTAGTGAACCCACAATGCAATGCACTTGTCCCATGCACATCTTTTTTCCTGCACATCTTATGCCCATATATCTTTTTAACTAGCATCACAAGAAGACAGCTTGTAAAGCAGGTGAGATGGCAACTCATTCTTTTGCAGGCCATGTACATATTCTATGTACTGAGTACATAGAATAACCTCCAAAGTACTGGCAGGTGTCCCTTATGTTGGTGTGAATGATAGTGCCCTGGACAGCTAGTGAGAGTTGCACACCTGCAGCATTTTTCTACCAAAGGTAACAATTTTCTACATAGGTATAGCAGCAATTTTGAAAGTGGTACATGTCCTCTTTTTTTTTTTTTTTTTTTTTTTCATGTAAAAAGACATATATGCATGAGAAGTCATACCCAGTTGTCACAAACATTCTGTACTGGCACCTAAAACTCTCTTCTCTGTGGTAATATACTCTACTATTTGCTGACAACAATTGTCATGCAAAAGTATTTCAACACTAATGCCACTGCACTATTAAACAGGCATAAGAGCATATTTAATGAAGGGTTCCCTTTTCACTGCAATGCCTGTTTGCTCTGCAACAGCTGTTGTCTAGTCTCACACAGCATACATTCCAGGGGAATATTCCTTTCATCTGTTTCTTAAGTCTTTCTCTGTATTCCTTCCAAAAATGTAAAGAACTCATTATAGTCACCAGAGCTGGATTTCTATTCTTTGGTGGAGAGACCAGCTGATGGTTCTAGAGTTGCTGGGGAAGTGAGGAGAAACACTGACCTCTGTGAAGAGAATACATCCTCTCTATAACCACTCATAAAAGAGTCGTATAATCACTCTCCAAAAAGGGTTTTCCTGTGCTCCTACTTCTCTCAGTCTCAGAAGTCTCAGTTTCAAACCAACACTTCAA
Source organism: Anabacerthia variegaticeps (assembly GCA_035583185.1). Lineage (NCBI taxonomy): Eukaryota > Metazoa > Chordata > Aves > Passeriformes > Furnariidae > Anabacerthia > Anabacerthia variegaticeps. Next base: position 76,381,294 of record JAWWEW010000078.1, on the reverse strand, counting down.
TAACTAGAATTTACAGCACAAATCTATTTTAATTTGGAACAAACTGAATTATTTTTCCCCAAGTGAAGTAAGCCTGTTTTGCCAAAGGCAGTAACTGGTAAGTGATCACTCTGTCTTTATCTCTGCCCAGGAACTTTCTCATCCTATTTTCTCCCACTATCCTGTTAAAGAGGGCGAATGAGACAGTGTCTGAATGGAAGTTTGGGCCTTAGCCAAGGTCAACAGTGTTAATTTGTGTTTATTAAAAGTCTAGTTGCATATTCTTCAAGTGACATATGCATAGATTAGCCTGAGACATCTGGTCTCAGAGTGTTCCTAAGAATGAAATAAACCACTGAATCATTTCTGTAGCAGCAAAAGCTTCCCTTGGCTCCCACATATTACTGACACATTTCAAGTTATTTAAATAAGGGGCGGTTTTGGGAATGGCAACAGCTCAACACAAAATTCCTTGTCAACAAATCAATTCGTCCAACACAGGATGAGGAAATGTTTTGGAAAAGTGGAAGTCAGTTATATGGTTTGTTCCAGTGGTAGGTGGCTCTTGACTGGTATTTTCCCAGTAGCAGGCAAGTTGTTAGAAGAACATCTGTGTATTCCATGTGTGACTAATATTCCAAGGAGGACTTGAACAAAATATACACACAGAGATCACACCATGCATATTCAGCAAGATGCATGACTGTAGATGTGCATTTGGTTTTCTATAGCACGAGACTTACTGCAGACTTACTGTACATTCAAGTACATTGTTAGAGACAGAAAGTAGAAGTAATTTTTCACCTGCACAGCAAAATTAGGTACCTTTATTCATTGAACAGAGGCAGCCTAAGCAGCTAGTAAATCCTATTGTTTAAGTAGTACTTGATGTAGTCACATCTGAGCATATAAAGACATTTTCCAGCTCATAATGCACTGTACTTAGAAATCACCTTAATACATCCAAGATAATAAAACAGAAAATAAAACTATAACTTAGTCCAGAAAGCCATATAAGGATTTTTAGTGAAACCACCTTCTGAAGAAAACAGAAGACAAACCAATCAACCAACCAAAAAAGCACAAAGCAAACCAAAGGAGGTCTTACCAAAGGAGGTCTTACTTTCTGGTTGAGTTCTTTTGAAAAATGATGAAATTTATCTTAAAAATATGTAGCTCCTGGGTCTGATGCTCCATTGTCAGAGAAGTTTTGAAACTTTCCTCCTTGTATGTAAACTCTTCTTCAGGCTTTATTTTGCTATGTGAAAACAATTGGACAAAGAAAAAAAAAAACAAACAAAAAAAAAAAAAACAAAAAAAAAACAAAACAAAGCCAAGCTTCCCTAGGTCTCTTCTACATCTGTTGCACATCAAATTCTTCTTTCCCAAAGTCTGTGTAGTTAGAGTTCTTATTCTAACAATTTCTCTGAACATAAATAAGTGTTTTGCATATCAGTTTATTTATGCAAAAGGCATGCCTCAGAGAGAAGAATTGTAAAGCCTGAACCTCAAGAGTCTAATTGAATAGATAAGTCTTAAAAAATCTGACTTCAAAAGATTATATTAAGTCACAGGAAAGGGGGTAGCAGATAGCATAGTATCAGCATATCATAACATCTTTCTTCACCTTTCTCATGCTTTGGCCCTATGAAAATATTGGTATACTGCTTCTGGTTTTTCACCTAGTAAAATGAAGTTAATATCTAAGACTATTGGAAAGTAAGCTATGCTTCATGTTTATAATAATCACTTTTCTTCTTGAGGTGATATTTCTGAATTCTTATAAATCTCTGTTGCAATTTCTTTTCTTTTAATAGATTATTTTAATAAATAGGACCTCAGTTGCATAATCGACTTTATTCCACCCTTTACAACGCAGCTACCAGGAAAAAGGAGGGAAAAAGCCCTAAGTCACTGCAGCTTTCGATATTTATTTTCCAGATACAGACCAGGAATGTCAGCACTACTGGGATTGAGCTGAAAGGTTATTCAAGATACGTTACCATGCTAACCTTTATTTTTGACTGGAGTAAATAAGTCAGTGAAGGTGTATGCAATTCAATTTTTTATTCCTTCTTACCTCTCACTCTGTATTTGTGACCTGTCCATAAGAAATTTCCTTGAGAGAATGATTGTCTTGTAAAAAGCACTAATTAGCTGTTGAACTGATTCTAGCATATGGTGCAGCAGAACTTTCAGAAAACTGGCTTCAATAGAATGTTGCCATCTGTCTGGGTTGAGTTCAGCTAACAATCTGTCAGATTTTGTTGTTTTAACCTCTTCAATAATTAAAGAGAAATTGGCATGGACTGCTAGGAAAATGGAGCCTCCCAGATAACTACCAGACTTTCACTTTCTGTACATCAAGGGTCCTCGTGAATCATAAACAACCACAAGGTTTAATATTAGTAAAAACAAACTTTATGGACCGTTTTCTCTCTCATTCTTGAATGTAGGATTCTGATGTAAAGCACACGGGCGCTATAGAAGATCAGTTGATTTCTGTGTTCTGGAACATTACCTAAAACTGTAAATTCTATTTAATGTAAGCTTCTTTATTATGAGTACTGTATCATTTCCTTTAACGGTAGTTATCTGCTGGGGAGAAATTCATCAATTGAAATTTAAAATTTAAAAAAATAAAAGATGAATAGTTGTCTATAAGTAAAAAAAAAAATGCAGAACAGACTTTGTTTTCTACCTGGTTAATATCTATCATAAATTTTCAACATCAGACATCATAAAAATTTATTCTTTCTTTAGGTCTAGACCTCACTGAGATTCAACTGAATTATATTATTTCAGAAGGAAAATAACAAGCTTGTATTTCTGTGAACAAGTTAAGGCCAATGCCATAATCCCACACAATATATTATGCTTACTAAGCTTATTAAAAAGATGGTATTTAGCTTATTTAAGCAACTACTAAAGAAAATAAAGAGGTTTTACACTAGCAGGGTAGGGGTAGAGAAGTCTTCCAGAAGAAATGAGAAAAATAAAATGGAAATTACCATTAATTGGTGATATTTTTTCCTTCATGTTATAAGCAGCTTCAGTAACATCTGTTTACATTTCTCAAGCAGCCAGTGAATGTTTTTAAATATTTTACTAAAAGGAATAATTTTTAGAATAGTATCTGCAGATGAGAAGCTCACCCTCAGAAAATGTGTCTTTGCACCTCCTTGAAGCACATTGCTTCCCAAGGAGCTCATAACCCCATATGGCCCTTCTTCTTGAGGCAGAACTAGCTGTCTTGATCTGTCACTTTGTTTTGCATCAGAGCATGACACTCATTCCATATAACAGGATATGACTAATGCAATCATCCTAAACTTGTGAGATTATACAGCCATTAGTCTTAAACTTCCAGAACATTCTGCACAGAACAAAGTCAATAAAAATCATGGAGAACCAGAGAGGAGAATGTTGTCCTTCAGATCTCATTCCCATGCACAAAGGCAGAGGTTTAGCCATGCTGCTGGCCAGGTTGGCAGCTGGACACTGAGGCTTCTGGACTCTTGCAAGGACATCTATTTTCAAGCCACAGAGAACTGATGAGCTTCTGAATCTTTCCTAAATTTGATATAAACTAGTATAATAAGAACAGAGAGGCCTATCTGCACCTGACTGACTTGGTGTCTGGTCACAGAATCATAGAATGAATCACAAAATCATAGAATGATTTGGGTTGGAAGAGGACCTTGAAGATCATTTAGTTCCAACTCCCTTACCGTGGCCAGGGCCACCTTCAACTAAAAGGTCATCATCCTAATATTTCACCTGTTTTAGAATAGATGTATCTACATGTGTTACCTCTTACCCTTCCAGGCTGAAGTGATTTTAACCGTCAATCTACCGAGACTAGTTCTGAACTACTCTTTTCTGAGTTCTTTCAAATAGATTTTTTCAACTGAATTAGTGTGCTACCATTCTAGAAAGTATAAGCAACCATAAGGAATTTATTCTCCCTGTTTTCCAGCACTAGTGAGAGTACAATTGCACAACTCAAATTTCAATTTTTGTACCAAAAATAAATAGAAAAACCCAAATCAAACCCTGGCACTGTAGCCATTCAGCCTTTCATGAAATTTCAACAGTGTAGAAATGGTAGAAGTATACTAATAGTATACTTCTTCTAAAGCACAAATATTTTAAAGATTGAGTAAAAAATTTAAGAATTTTTTTAGCCAACAAATGTTATTTCAATTTCTTGTCAATATAGTAAAATTCTTGGAAAACTGGTAAATTTTTCTTAGTTATAGCTAATAAAATATTCAAGTCCAAAGTTCGTGAAGATAGGAAATAATTTTCATAACCTGATTTATTTAACAAAAAATCTACTAAAATACTGACTTCTGACAAATATATCAAAGAGTTACCTTCAATTTACATTGACATTTTAAAAGTTATACATATAGAAACATAGCACATGAAGAAAAGAACAAGAGTAAAATAATAGGAGAAAACTAAACCAACAGTAACAATAACTGAAAGGGAATGGAAATTTTCAAAGTAAAAGATGAATATTCCCCCATTCCAAAAATTGAAGACTAAATAGACATTTGTTAATTCATTCTATAACCTGTAGCCATTATACAAGTCCACATATTTGGTTTGAATTTTCTCCCACAGCATTTTTGGACAGCATTAATAAAAATGAAATTGCAGTTTTTACAAAACTCAATTAAAAACTGTGACAGATCTTAAACAGGATGCTGCTAAACCATTTAAATCTACAGAAAATCACCTTTAATCTTCACTACTGGAAAACATTCTAATCTTAATAATTGTGTTGAATGCTGAATCATTTTATGCAATACAGAAGAAGAGCTCTTATATTTGAACGCCTCATTGGCTTCCTCCAGCTTAACTAAGAGCCTGAGAACTGATAGGTTGTCTGCATCTTTATTTGAGATCTTTCAGTCTTGCCTTATGTCACATTTTGAGATATGGAATTGCTGGAGGATGTTCAACTACTGATCACAGCAGGATCTTTGACAAATGGAAGGTACTCCATTGGTGTTTCATTCTTTTCTAAACAGTCATGAGTGAGAAGTTCAAATTCAGAAAATTAAGCGAATAATAATGATCAAGAAGTTGTCTATGTACATTGATAGACTTTGAATCCACATGAAAAATCCACTTTTGAGCTTTCAGGAGTTACTAAGGTTATGGGGTGCCCAAATCCGGCTTTCATCTATTTATCTTTTGAGCAAACGGCCTCTGGAATCCAGGGCCCTGAGCTGTCGCAGTTTTAAAAAATTACTCTTTATTTTGAACTGCTGGTGATAACTTAAAGGCCATTTACTACTTTATTTTCAACTATGCATTTCCAAATATAAATATATTCATCTAAAATATATAATTAAAATATTTTTGGAGTGTTGTTACTTTTGCAGCTTATAACTTAACTTATAGTAAGTACTTTGATAAAATGACGTATTTGTATACAAACTTAAAACATTTAGAGTGCAAGAGAGATTTCAGACTCCTAAATTTCATATCTTATCATGTAATATAGCTTTGCGGATTCTGTGTTAACTTAAAATAAACAAGCTTTTCTAGATCCAGAACAAGGTTGAAAATTCTGTTGTCTGCAGTGGTAAGGAATTATGAAGGTCCCCAGTGTTGTGTTTGTTTGTTTGCTCTAGGTAGCTGCTGCGTATCTTATCAGTTATTAGAAATCACTACACTTTTTTGAGCCTCATCAGGAACTTGCAAGAAGACTTCTATGTAAGTCACACATTTCTTTTACATGGATATGCCCAAATACAATAATTCTCATTTAGCACTTAAGATAAATTTTCCCTTTGAGACCTGTTGTGTTTCTTTTGAATGTTTTAAAGCAAATAACTTTTTACAAACTGTCTCCAACCCCTGACATTTTCCTCCTTTTTTTTTTTTTTTAACTGAACAAGATCTGATTTATAGACCACAGTTAAAGTAACTATGAGTTATTAAAAAAATATAATGCACATATTTGGGCATTTAATATGTGCATTCGTCTCTCCTGTATAAATTACTTTGATTTTGTTTGCTTACATACTTCAATTCTGTTTCACATGAGAGTTCTCAAATAAAAAGTTTGCTCACCTAAAAACAAACACAGTCTGGTTCAGTTAATGCAATACAAATAAGAATACAAGAATCAAATCTAATTGATTTTTGGTCACTAATGGACTTGAACATAAAACATTTGCCTTCTTTTTCCCATGAGCACAATTCTTACACAAGAATGGGTTTCTTTCTGGTTTTGCAATGTATAATGAAAATAATGAAAATAATGAAAATAGCTCCATTCAAATTTGTCTACCTGCATTTTGATTAAATCCCAACCACAGTTCAAGAAAGGGGAAAAAATATAGTTTTTAAATTTTTTTTACAATGAATTTTTTATAATGAATTCTCAGCATAATACCTTAGGAAAGAAGACTTAATTCTTTTGATTTAGCAGACTGACTTTATATTGAAACAAGCCATGAAAAAGGAAGTCTAATAAACAAGTTGGTTATTATTGTTTTTAATTACCTCCAAAAGATTTTCTTTTTTTTTTTTTACTCAATATTTATTACGTGAAATTAATGAAAGTGGGTTTTAATTTGGTTTATGAACTAGTATTATGTTTATTTCATTTCATTTAGTTAATATTTAAGTAAATGTTATATAGACTTAATAAAAAAGAATAGTAGCTTGGAGCCTATGAGCTATAGCCACTTATGTGCTAGAGTGACCAAACTGCATTATGAAACAACACAGGTCATACTCAGTAAACAAACACAGGTCAACTGATGTCAACTCATATACACGTCATCTCATTTTGACAGTTGAAACTCAGGTTGGATCCATCTGTTAATGAGCCTCCAACTACAGAAAAGAACACTCTCTAAAATAGCACTCATCAAATAGGCAATAAACTCTAATTTTTCTATCTTACTTTATGAATAATTTATAATTTCAACATTTCTGATTTTATTCCAATGTTCTTTCAGATATTTGGATTTTTATATTATCCATTGTTTCTTGTTTATTTATTTTATTCAGTGCAAACATATTTTTCTGATATTATTATATGATATTATTATTGTTTTGTCTTCTGATTTTTAAATATTTTAGACCTTAAATAAACACTTGTTTTCCCAACTTTCAAAGGTCAACCTTTCTTGAAACTTTCACTTGAGAGTTACTGGAAATCTCATTATAATTGATTGGCTAGTTAGACCAATTTAAAAAAGATCTTTTTAAAGCTTCTTGATGAGCTATAGTGACATTGGGTTTATTTTCAGTGAACAGAGCTTCAGCAGAGGTAAAGACAGATTTTGATATTCTGTGTCTGTTACAGCTAAATTCTTAGATTGTGACCAGCAACTTCTAAATATTTGATCTGAAGCGTATTTATGCATAAATTCCTTAAAGATTTTGCTTTCCTAGGATGATCCCACACTCCAAAAAAATAGCTGTAGAAACTAAAAAATTAAACCACCTACAGTTCACAGATAAAAAGATGTTTGTTAACACGTTTTAATTGTTTATCACCACCTAAGCAGCAACTATTGCCTCTGCTGATGTTTTTTCATCATCTAATATTATTGATATTGGTCCTGAGCTGGTCTTTGTCTGACTGTCCTTTGCTCACATTAAGCATCTCAAAAAAGGTCAAAAAACTTTTCAAGTAAAACAGCATGACTTGGAATCTAAAGTAAATAAAATATTTTAAGTTTCTAAATTAAGAAATCTCAAAGAACTGTATCAGATGAATACTAGACATGTAAAGTTCATAAACCTTTCATCATCTGTGCCTTTGCATTCAGGCTGACAGTGGTCTCAGTGGCTTACTGAGTTGCAGAAAACTCTGTAAAATCTGTTCAAAGTGCAAAGGTAACTGCTCTGCACTGGTTACCAGTTGTTTTTTCTGTGACTTTCTGACCACTTTCTTCTGTGTGACAGCTCCTGAGATGTGTGTGAACTTCTCTTAAGCTTTCTCAGTCAAACCCAGGGAGAAGAGCAATCACTCACTTCTAGAAGAATCCTCTCAAGTATTTACTAGAGACAACAAATATAGAAAGAAATAAAGCAGATGTTGCCCACCAGGATTCTCACAATCAATTCCTCACTGATTTAAATGAGTCTTCAGAATTTCTCTTCTAGGTCCTTCCTTCTTGGACTGTGCTTAACTGTTATGCTTAAAATCAAATTTCCAGCTCACAGACTTCCATTCAAAAATTCAGGTTTGCTTATTACTATGGCATCTTCATTTCCCCTTTTCTGATTATCAGTAACAGGACATTACTGTGAGTGTAAAGCTTCAGTTTGGGATTTTTCTTTTGAGTGATGATTGAAGGTCATTTTAATTTGTCATTTCTGTGGCAAACTAGTCATAAGAGTATTGCCCTCAGGCTAGTCAAAACAATAATTAGAGACACATTCCTTTCGACTCCAAATACAAAGAATGTGCAAAGCTACCAGAGATGTAAAAACCAGTAGCTCTCTCTGGTACCAGTATACCAGATTACCTACAAGTCAATTGGAAGTTGAACAAAAGATAAGATGCATTTCCATTACCATTCTTTTTCATATACATCTACTTATGATACAGCTATTTGTAGAGCAAAATACCATTTTCCGATGCACTAAAGAGTTCTTTCAAGAGCTGGAAATTCTGCACAGGACACAGAAATATCTGGATGGAAGGTTATCACTTAGAGCCCCTAGATTTCAGTGGAGCAATGATATTACAGGTTCTCATGTAAGAGTTGAGAGACTGACTTTCTTCTGTGAGAGTTTCCACTGTGTTGTGAGAGTTTTGTCTTTGTGCAATGTTTCTGTAATGGTGTGGCTGAGCATTAGTAAAGTTTCACTTCACTATAACTTAGACTGAAAAAGACACAAAAGGACAGTTTATATCACTGGGAAAACACAGAAGGATGTGGGTGGAATGAGTGCTTATAAGAAAGAAGAATCCAACACACTGTGCACATAGAAAAAATATCAGGTCTTTGGTGCAAAAAGAAAAAAATTCTCATTTAATTCCTATCAGTTACATTGGAGAGAAACTTCAACCAGAACTCATCTGCAGAAATATATTAAAGATTACTTCCTTAACCTTTTCTTAGTAATAACAAGGGAAAATACCTATTCCCTAGCTTTGCTTTTAAAGTGAAGGAAGAAAACCCCAAAAAACAAAAAGAAGTTCAAAGCAAAAAAACCCTACAAGATGAATAAGGAAAATCAATTCTGCATACATAGGGTAATCTTTGATTTACCATTAAATGGTATTTATAAATGCTTAAAGAATCGAATTAAATGATGGAAAAGATATGAGAAAGCTATTTTTTTTTTTAATCAAATCTAGGACTGAAAAAGGAAAATGAGAGGAATAGATATAGATTAGCCATTCTTTAAAACATCACCCCTGTTCAGTTGACACATTTTTCAGAGGGAGAAAAAGAATTAAGCAAAAGAATCTCTAAGTGTTCTTTTGTTTTCTTTTCATCCAATTTTATTGTATTCAGAATAGCTTCTCTCTCTTTTTTTTTTTTTTTTTGTAGCCTATGATCTGTTTATACAATATGTAAGTGTGCAAATACCTGCTTCTTCAAAAGGGAATTGGCAGAAATCAGAACTGGTGCCAATAAGAGCAAGGGGACTTGTGAATTTTATTTAATAAAAAACCCTCATATGTTCACTTTCCTAAATGATGCAGCTGGAGAACAGATGTTCACAATTCTTTGTACCTTTCAAGTGTGGAGTAGGTCCCCAGTTATAAACCACTGTCAGGAAATTTTATTTCCATTGACCATTGGAAGTGTTTTGGAAATAAAGAGAGATTTCATCATAGCGTTAGGGCTGGTATGGAATAGGTTGAATGATAGAAAGATCTAGGCCTGTTGTCTCTTTTCCTTTCAAATTAAAGCAATTTTTTGCCCTGGTATATATCTTAATGTGTGAAAATACACCAAATTATGTATTTAAGAGAGTCTGCCATACTTCTACTGATACTGAAAAGTGGCAGAAACAAACTCCTTGACACCAATTTGTAGGTGTTGAAAAGCAGGTGTTCTTTATTGCAGCATGGTAGATGCTTGTATGATATCCTCTAATCAAGCATGCTGAGTGACAGATAGACAGGGCTTTTTACTACACATTTTGCTTACCTATTCATTAGATAGTCATGCTTGCTTAATACATATTCATTGCTTTACGTCATCACACCCCTATTGGAAGTCCTAATTTGGTCCTTCTGGGTCATCTTCTTGACCTTGGTTCTGAGCAGGCCACAGCATCATCATGTTTCACCATAAAAAGTATAACATTTGCTTTTTATCTTATCTGCATACACAGAGAGCAGCTTACATCCCGTTTGTTTGCATTACATCCCTTATCTATATCTTTAGGACTTCTTTAAGATTATATTGTTCCTTATTTGGCTATAGTGGAATGCTGTATTCTAAGAACAATGTTTTATTTCTTCTATCATCACCAATTAAAAAAAAAAAAAAATATCTTTGAAACTTCCTTTAAGAGAGAAGGTGAGATTCAGAAATTAAAAATATTATCATGGTAGTCATGACTTTCACTTTTTACTGTTACAGTATTAACATTTGTTAACAGCAGTTTGTTCCTTTATTCTATGATAATCCTTTATTCTAAGATAGTCTTGGTTTATTTGTGATGATACCATATCAGGTACTATGACATTATTTCTTTGTCATTCTTAAATTGCATCAAGATGTAATAAAGGGTAAAGTTCAGAAGTTGGCTTTTAGAACTTCTGAATGATAAATTGTGTTTAAAATGTACCATGTATGTACTCGTGTGGTACACACACAAACTTCAAGTCACTGGGTCTCGCTAACCTTTTTTCAAACACTAGTGCATTACTCTAGCACCTATTTGGAGACGAGTGGAGAAGGGTTTAATTGAAAGCTGTTAATCCTAAGTGAAAACATATCTTTGTGTATGCAAATATATATTGTGCACAGACAGTCTAGAAGTTATTTAATGATTATTTTTGTAGTTAATTAAATGGAACACAGCAATGATTATGGTATACAACATTTATTTTCCCAGCAAAATAAGCCCCAAGTCCACTAGTGTGCAGTCACAGCAGGGATTTTTCCACTTTCAGTATCTAGCTTGTGCTTGCATAGTATGATTTTAAAAAAGTTTTAACGTAGTACACTGCCAAGATTCTGCTTGAATCTTTTCTCATGAACAGTTCTTTGTCAGTCTTCTTTTCCATTTTTAAGCCTTATAGCAGTTTTTCAGATTTTTTACTTTTGCTACGTTTAAGTTATGTAGTTTTTCATTATGTATTTTTTCCCTTATTACTACTTATGGAACAGCTTACATCTGCCTTACAAATCCTATTTTCACTCTTTTGCTTTCGCTCACTTTTTTCATTCTTTACATCACTACTTCTGCTACCTTCCCTTCAAAGAATAATTCCCCAAGGAATTGTTGAGCTTGCCTGTTACTTCGAAAGACAATGCTGTGTTTTGAAAACAAAACAGGCTTTGTGTTCATGGTTGCTTGTAGGAGACTATCATTTGAAGCACACAAAAACTATCAAATTAACACAACTAATGCTGAAAAAATGTTAATTCTAAATGAACATATAGGGTCAAATCCATGTAGTTTCCATTCATTACTGAAGTGACAGAAGTTGAAATATTTTAGATCAATTAAAACCCCCTGCTTTTAGAATTTAATGTATTTTTAAAGAAATCAGAACTGTAAAGCAGAAAGAAATAAAGTTCCTTGAAAAAGAGTCTCAATATAGTCTAAAACTGCAAATCATTAGAGTGTTTCTATGGATACAGGGATAGTATTGTCACAACTGCAGTACAGGGATAGAAAGGCTGGCTTCACATTAGTCTTGACAACCGTGTAATTGAACTGAAAGTAGATCTGCTTATGAAGGTTGGAAAAAACTTTGGGCCATACCTTCCAATCTTCATTTTTCTTTAAGTTTACATTTCTTTTACATCTCACATATGTAATACCAGTTTGGGGGGCAAAGATATTTTTCTTCAGGTATTAATTTATTTCTAAATTTTAGAGGTCATTACTCTGTCTTTTTTGATTTAGTGCAACAACACTGTCATTTTTCATTAATGTTTTTGTTTTCTACAGTACAAGAAATGAAAAGATCTGTAGGGTTTCTTATTTTAGCTCATATATTATAGATTCATATATTTGCCCAAAGAAAGCACAAATTATTCTGAAAGGCATGAACCATGTGATGACTGACCATAGGCTAATCAACCCTCCTTCAAGAAAACATCTCCTTTTCACCTTTATTATTGACTGAATTTACCTTCAGATGCTGAAAGTCAAGGGTTTTCTGGAAAGCAAATATACATATTGTCCCTTTTCAGCTTTTCTGTAAGGTTATTCTCTTTCGTCTCATGTCATATTACTTTTTTGCTTGTTTGGTTTCACCCTGCATCATCCCCACTCTCTTCTCATTGCTGTAGTCCTTTATTTTTCTTGCTCTCTTCCTGACCTACTGCCAGACATGGTATTTGTATTATATTGTATATCAAATACGTCAGTGTTACTGGTTTTGACAACCAAAATATCATTTCCCTTTCCTTTACTTATTTTATAGGTTCCCACATGTTTCCATTTACAAAAAAAAAAAAAATCAAGTTATGTCATAAATGATTTTTAAAAGCTTGTGGTCTGAAAGAAAGAGGGAAATGGTGTAGTTCATCCCATGTGCCACTGCCAGAAATTGCTCCATGTTAACAGTCTAAACTTAATACCTAGAAAGTATTTGAGTTAGTCTGCTGAAACAGAAAATCAAGCTTCCAAGTAGAAGTTCAGTCTATTAATGTCTAAACTACTAATTTGTACTTTCGGAATCTCTGGAGGAGAATATATAGCAGATACTAGTGAGGTCTCTTGGACTGTTGGGACACAGTCTATTTCAAGCTCCCAGTAAAGCATGGCAGTAACACATCCATTTCTTTTGATAGCTGTTCTCCTCTCTTTGTACACAGTGGGACAGATTACATGGTCTCATGACCGATCTCTCCATTCCGTTAATATCTCTAAGGATCTTTCCAAGTACCTGGGACTTTTAGAAATGGAGTGCCATTCCAAACCTCTTTCAGATGACTGATGTCAAACTCAGCAGTCCAAGAAATCTTTGCTGTACAGTGGACAGTAATTTTATTAAACCAATTTGTTAAATGTTTCATTCCTCAGGTCCTGCTTTCTATAATTCTGGACTCGCTTGCTGAGTGCCTTGCCCAGAAAACACTCTTAGAATCTGCTTGAAATGTAACACCAAGATGTTTTAACTGCAGCTATTCTGCCTTCTTTTTGTTGTGTTGTAAGACAGGAGACCTGGAGACAACCTGTTTATAATTATCTAGTTGTCCCAAGTTTTCTATTAAATCCACCGGTAAAAAAATCCATCACTTTGGAATCCACCCATATAGCATTGCTTAACAGTTCAGGACTAGCTTTGTCTTCTCATATTCACAACAAATTCCCTCTATGTGAGAATGCAAAGTATTTTTTTAGATTTTTCATTTCTTATTCAGCTTTGGTGTAGTTGAAAGCCTCATCTCTTATTGCCATTGGCCATTTCTCTTCTTGTTGATAAAACTTTTGTCATTGCCCTTTAATAGAGCATTTTTCAAGGGAAAATTGACACTTCAGTCCCACCTGGAAAATAATCTCAGATACTCAGTAGATCAAAGTACAACAGAACAATAATTCAAACTTGTTAGTGGCAACAAAACATATATTAATATTAGGAGTTTTGAGTCTGATGCCTAAGAATTTTATGTATTTTTGGTGTATTTTATGGATCTTTATAGCTTTAGAAGTAAGGGATTTCTAAGG
>JAWWEW010000078.1:76287461-76367358 GCA_035583185.1 Anabacerthia variegaticeps | reverse complement strand
ACCAATAAAGGTATTTTCTATCTTATCTCCATTAACCTTGTGCAGAGTGTCTGTTTTGCAGGATTTTAGGCATCAGAAAGGTCTTGTGCACTAACCACTGGACTGAAGCTGATAAGTTCTTCTGGGCAGAAAGGCCCCTCTGTTCTTCAGCTGTTACTTTATGTGGGATATTACAGCAGCACATTGACTAAACAAATGAAGGGAGCATATTATCTAGCCACTGCCACTGCTTGACAAACCAGAATAAACTGTAAAAATGTGTGTATATTTACAGAGGGACATATAAAAATTAAAAAAAAAAAAGCATGCCCCCATGCGAGCATCCCTACATATATATGTACGAACTGGAAGTTAAGGTTAATTTTGACCATGCATTCAGTAAACCAGGAAACATTTATAAGTGCTGGTTGCAAAGAGTTTTTTAAGAAATTACAAGTGTCACAGACAGATTTTATTATTAATATAAAGATTTTGAATTATAGATCAGTTTTACTGTCAGGAGGGAGCATTACTATGATCCAGTCACCTGCACAGAAAAATTTTGGTCACTAAGCCCCACCCAACAATTTCTACACAGAAATTATTGCTCCAATGAGTTCTAACACAGCCTTCATTTAACTCATATACATTTGTCATACATTACTAAAGTGTATATCAGCACTGTAGTTTTACTATACCAGCTGTGTTATACTTCACCTTTCTTTGATGGTTCAGAACCTTGAGCCAACCAAACATGTTACCTGCCAGTTACAGGCAGCTGCGAGTCAAGAGAAGTTCCAGAGGCAGGCAATTAGCTAGTGCCTCCAGCCTACTTCATGCCACACTACATAAGACACCAGAATCATCAAGTCATAGAATGGTGGGGGCTAGAAGGGACCTTAAAGGTCATGGAATCATTAATGTTGAAAAATACCTCCAAGATCACCAAGTGCAACCTTTGGCCCAGCACTCCTGTGCCAACTAAACCACAGCACTAAGTGCCACATCCAGTCGTTTCTTAAACACTTCCAGGAATAGTGACTCTACCACTTCCTGGGCAGCCTTTTCTAGTGTTTAATCACCCTTTCAGTAAAGAAATTCTTCTGATGTCAAACCTGAATCACCCATGGCATAGCTTGAGGCCATTTCCTCTTGTACTTTTGCCAGTTGCCTGGGAGAAGAGACTAACCTCCACCTTCCTCTACCTTTCAGAGGTAGATCATCTAATTCCAATCCCCCTGCATGAACAGGGAACCTTCCACTAGATCACATTACTCAAAGCCCCTTCCAGCCTGGTCTTGAATACCTCTAGGGATGAGTCCACAACCTCTCTGTGCCACCTGTTTCAGTGCCTCACCACCCTGAGAGTAAAGAAGTTCTTCCTAATATCTAACTTAAAGCTATCCTTTCACAGCTTAAAGCCATCTCCAACCTCCCCCCCCCCCCCCCACATTACTACATGCCCTTTGAAAAGTCTCTCTCCAGCTTTTTTGTAGCCCTTCTTTAGGTTGTGCAAGGTGCCTTCTCCAGGCTGAACAGCTCCAAATCTCTCACTCTGTCAGAGGAGAGGTGGTCCATCTCTCCTTTCCTCTGGACTCATTCCAACAAGGTCTAGATACATTAGAAATTTGACAACAGTTAGCTGTAAATCTTTCAGGAGTTACTGAAGTACAACTTTAAGTGAGGAATGTTTAAAAGTAAAAAAAATTAGTTCAAAGCTGGCATTTAAATACAAACTAGAGTCTGCAGAATCTTTTCTACAGGACTACAAGTATGAAAACATTACATACAGTACCAGAAGTATGAGAAGTATCTTACCATTTCAGTGATTCTGCACAGTGCATCCTTCACTTCCCATGCTGAGCTATAGTGGAATGCACTGGGAATGATCATACCAGACAAACGATTCCATCCATAGATGCCTTGGGGCAAGGATGTTGTATTTCCATTCATTTTTTAACAGTTTGGCATACCCCCAGAACAACTGAATAATGGAAAATTGATGCAAAAGCTTTGTCAAGGAGTTCCCAGGACCGAGGCATAAGTGTTGTCTACAATCACTGGATTCATTACCAGTCAATAATTACACACTCAAGAGAGACACTGACCATTTATTTCAGAGTTGTCCTAAGTCTGGATGCTCAGGAGAATTCCACAAATCAAGCACACCAAGTATCAAAACTTTCTACTATTTATATGTTTTAGTAACCAAAGGAATTAGTGTTCACTGGCTACAAGTTACATAGTTGTCTTACTAACGAGTATTCGATCTTCCAATGGTTAAGGATTCCCTTGCTGCTCATGCTGATTTGTCCATATGCTCAGTTTTTCTTGTCTTTTGAGTCAGTGGATTTCTTGGTGGTCTTCTTATCAGTGGTCTGTGAGATGTTGATCACAATTTCCCCCTGCTGGAATTACCTTTTTATCCAGTTGGAGCTGATTTCAGCACAATTGCTTAGTTTCTTCCTTGTCTTGGGAGTTCTGCCAGTTGTCTTCGTGGCCTATAAGTTCTGCATTCTTTGAGTCCAGTATCAGTGGGCATCCTTCTTCCCAAGCTTTGTTAACCTCCCCCGAGGTCTGAGAGCATTGACGCACATCAAGCTGTAAACCTTAACAAGGCAATTGCACCAACAAGTAATTTGTTTTTCTAATACCTGGACATCACTTAGAGCTTGCTTGTTAGCTGCTACCTGTTTCACAGAATGAATCTCTCTTCTTGTCCATTAGGCTTGAAAGTATACAAAGATCAAACACCCTTTCTTTTAAAAAATTTACACATTCCACACTAAGTAAAGTAGTAAAGACTACACTTACGAGCGTAAATGCTGTTAAAATAATGAACTTTGGGAATTACTGTTGCAAAAAGAAGCTGAATGAAACAAGATTTCAGAAGATGATACTAATAGTTTATATACCAGTTGCCCATTGCTAAAACCGAAGAGGTTATCTTCTGCTCATCATTTTCTCCTTAGTAAACTGCCTACAAGAGAATTCCAAATTCTTTTCAGTCACAGTGTGAGATGTAAATAACATGTAACCCTGAACAACTATAATGCTAAGTCTTCTTAACTCAAATCCTTACAACTCAGTCACTTCAGCCCACATAAACCTAATGTTTGTAGGACTACTAATATAATTACAGTCATTCCAGGGGCTATTAATGAAGCCAAAGATTGAGGGGTTTTTTCTTTTCTTAATATTTTGGGATGACAGGTGTCATTAGAAGTACCTAAAAGACAACATGAATGATATTCAGAATGATTCCAGACAGTTTTTCCTAACATTGCTCATCCCAATTATCAACTGTCTATAGATATTAATACAATATATTAATATGCAACACATGCAAGATTTCTTATAAGGCGTAGAATGTTTCAGTCACCAAATAAGCAAGCAAGAAAGAAGGTACTCAAACATACCATAAAAGCAATGTTTCCCACAATGAAGAAAGGAGCAAGAGGAAACAAGCACCTGGCTTGGCAAGAAGCAAACCATATATGCTAGTTAAAACCAGAACCTCTAGTTACTCAGGTTTTACCTCTAATCAGGTTCTCTAGACTTCATCTATGGCTACAGAGAAATTTTTGAAGGTGTTAGTGTGCAGAGAGCTGGGAACAGGCCTGGAGTCAACTGCTCTGTTCATTTTGAATGCCATTTTCAGTGTTGGCACTGTTAGAAATTTGGGGCTTATAAAAAAAAGTCAAAGTTGATGACCATAGCAGGAAAAAAATCCAAACATCTTGTTTAAATGACTTTTTTAAGGGAAATGCTAGATCTACAAAACAAACAAATACATGCAATAATAAACAAGGTCTGAATTTTACAGAATTCACAGTAGATCAGAAAGGCAAGTTAAGCACACAAGTTGTTCCTCACAAACAAACCGAGCTCCCTATATTTCCAGACAATTCTTACTAAAATACTAGTGATATGCCCCTGCAACAAACTAGAACAAGCTAGTTCTTTTTTTGGCCTTCTGGGGAAAAAAAGAAACAATTACAACACAGCAGCAGAAGTTGAAGGACAAGTTTTGTCAACAGTCATCCTATAAAAAGACTAACGTGCCTGTTTCCCAGGAGGCAGATAGTCCATTGCAGGCAATGAGTTCACAGGGGTACTCAAAGGAAAATAGCACATTTGCTCAAGTTATTTTAAGAACATTTTATTATTATGGGTTTGAGAGGCAAATATAAAGACTCAAGTTAAACTACAGAATTGTTTACCTCTAGTTCAAGACTATTTTTCTTCAAAATTCAATACTGATCTCATTGGCCTTCAGATTAAATAAATTTACAAAACAATATTTCCTGCCAGTTATAGATAACAGAGCAAAAATGGAATTTTCTAATAAAACCTGTGTGCAAAGTCACTTATAGAAAGGATATTGAAGGGAAAAAAATCACATCACTCCACCCAGACAATTAATTTAATCTGAAACAACAGACAACAATGGAAAAAGAACAGCAATTCAACTCTAGAGCCCGGATCTCTCTTTTAGCTGTTGTTGATAGTTATGCTTTCTTTTTTCATAACCAGCAGTTAAAGGATGATGCCCAAGTTTCACTGGTTTGTCTCCTACATTAAAGACTTATTGCTTCAGATAAAGAGCCTAATACTATGTGCTCAGTAAAGCAACAGAAAATAAATTGGAAAATCTTGCAGCTTTCTTGGACTGTTTAAGAAAGTCCGTAAACTCTGACCAAACTTTACAGCAGAATTACATCACTTCAACAAGTCTTCAGAGCCTGGGATAGCAGCATTTTAGGACTTCTATCCTATGCATAAAGAGAAGGTTTTTTTCCCCACAAACACCACCATCTTTAGATTTGCATGCATGAACTCATGCTCTTGGCACATGAATGTAGAAGGGTTTTGTGGTTTTGTATTACCAATTCTGACAGCATGAACCAGAAAGCACTACAATTTTTCAATGGAGTAAGGTCTGACAGACAAACTCGGGAACACTGAACTTCAGTTTTTAACAGGTTATTACCGTGTATTTCCCCACTTCTGACACACTCAAGGGCAATGCAATGAGGCATTGCCTTTCAGGTACCTCACTCCTCAGGAGATGAGTTTACACTGCTGGTGAAGATATACCCGTCCCTAAGTTCATTTGCAGCCTCCACAAGAAAGCTTTATAACAGGCAGCAAGCTAATGTAACAAATAGCTGTATGGATATGCTCTAAATCAGAGGCAAATCCAACAAAATTTGTTGTTATTTGAGGGACTAATTAGAATTCTATTCTGCCCACACAATCCTTCTCTCCCCTCCTTCTTCACCTGACAATAGTCATCACACACTCGCAGTTACACTGAGACCAGTGCCTATGGGGCCTTACTGGGATCAGTGGCCACAGGTACTTTAAAGACAAAGTGTTAAGAAGATCAGTCCCCTAGTACTGTTTACACTATGGTTCCACATTAGCACAACTAAAAAGACCCCACAGACAACTGACTGACATCAAGTCACAGAATTTCCAAGGTGGACAACAGACTTCAACAGCACTCTCTGACTATCACAGCATCCTCCATCTGTATCTTCCTTCAGAGAACACAGCATGCAGTGGTTTTCAGGTCACAAAGAGAAGTTTTTTTAATAGAAGACAGGAATTAAGGGGGGTTTATGGTTGTTTGCTTGGATTTTTTCAGAAGTATTTAATCAAGTAAGGGTCAGAACATGGATTTGCAGGTCAGAAAACAAGTGCAAGAGACAACAGAACCATCATCATCTCTACCAACTTCAGCAACAGAGCTAATTCATGAGGCTCATAAGAGTCATTAGACTCTTGGCCTGCCCCAGGCTGATATGCCTTGAAGAACACTATCAGAAAACAGTTCCCTCCCTGCCAAAGATGAAATGCCATATTTTGGCTAAGTTATGAGTCCCATGTTGCAGCACTAGGTAATGCAACATCAGACACTAGTAGCAATTTTGTGTACATACTCTCTCCTAGACATTCTCGTGAAGTATTTCAATATCATTGCTTAGGTTTAGAAATCAGTAAGGAAAAGCATGCACTGGAGCAAGAGAAGTAGACAAAAATTAGAATACACATACACTGGTTTTATGATAAAAAAACTAATAAAAGAACCATATTGCCCTACTGCAAGTTCAGAATAAGAAAGCAAACGAGACATAAAAGGCCACCAACAACCAAACTCAATTTAAGCAACATACCAGCCCAATGACTGTGGATAATCTCTTCTCACAGTCTCACAACTTTGACTCTGACTTAGCAAGAAACCCTAAAGATTTCACAGACTTCAAGAGACACAAAGAGACACATGACCTATCCTCCAGTAACTGGCAAGACCAGGAATTTTTCCTCAAGTACTTGGCAATTTCACTATCGGACAAGGTCAACAGAAATGGCTTCATCCTATACATCTTCTCCCATAACAAGGTCATTTCAGCAGTACTCCCAGGGTACACTTCATAACTAGGGTTTTTTGCCAATGCAAATGTTAGTGGGCTTCCAGTGAAAGCAGGTCATTGAAACAACACAGATGATGAAAAAACACACATGGACAGGGGAAAAAAACAACAAAAGGCAACAGGAATTTCTGAAGTGACTTTGTGCTGAAGAAAACACAGTGCAGAACAACTGCCTAATAATTTTTAAAACCACAATACAAATAATCATTTGCATACCTTTGTCTGTAGAGTTCACCAGCAATAGAAGTGACTGATTCAGCAACAAGATTACTGTGGCTCAGAACAAGGCCCAAAATTATTAAAATATTTCTCCCTAGCTTCAGAGGCTTTGTAGTTAACTTTGTATTAAGCATTCCTGATTCCCAATCAAACCAAAGTCTAACCAGAAAGCACATTTCAATAGTATTCTGGGTTTCCACCTAGACTAGCAATTCAGAGAAGGAAGACAGCAGCAGAGAAAGCAGCTCAATTGCGAAAGTCAGAGGAAGGGGAAGGGAAAAGAAGGGAGGAAATCTGACAATTCATGGTATAGCCCATTTTTTTAGCCATTTCACTTTATAAGCCAATCCTACAGCTATTGCTTGTTCTCTAATTCATTAATCACATATATTTAGTAACATCTAGGAATGCACCCCAGTATTACAAAGAGAGAGGAGAGTAACAGGCTGCATTTCAGCATTTGCAAAGTTATAATTGCTGTGACCTTCTCCTAAACCAAACTGCTAAGTCGATACATCATCTAGCGTGGGGTTAAAAAAGGGGTTATAAATACTACATGCCAAAGATTCAGAGCTGTTCAATCAACATCTCCCAAATGAAATGTTAATCTCTATTACTGGGGTTGGTAACCATGAGAAGGTTGACCAGTTCTGGCAGAAACTAAGATCAAACAATTCTAAGGTATACTGGAGCTTAGGGGTATGTCCTGATTTTAAAAACTGGAAAAGGAATGAAAAACTGTATTATCTGGCTATCGCATATGAAATTTCATAACACAGATAAGCTAATTGGAGATAAGTCTGGAAATGATAGTGCAGCTGACAGGCTACACAGCATTTAAACTTTCTAAACAAATTATTCAAACAGTTTGCAAAAAGAAAGATAACATTTGAAAAGATAAGTTTCAACAGTTGAGTTAAACTCAGGAATTTCACCACAACCACTTCAGTGTAGACTTTTTATCAACCCCAGCTTTCTGCTACTATTACAGACAAACATCAGCCCTTTTGTGAAGTTGCCCAACTTTCTAATATCCACTGGGACCCAAGCAGATTTCTTCCAAAAAGCTCCCCAAATTGACAATCATTTTATTAATATATTTATATAAAAATTATGAGTATGGAGATAAAGAGTTGAATCTATACAGCAAAAATTCTGATTGCATCAAGGTACCTCAGAGGAAACCCAAATTTGAGAACAGATGCATGAACAAATATACTAAATAACAAAAGATTTGCATGTTTTATACTTTAGAATACACATTCCAGGAAAAAAATCAAGAGAACACTAATTAGACTTCAGTTCAGGGATCTTTAGCTTGGTTTACATTTGTTACTTTCCTGACAAATGTTAAGCAAATGTGCTATAGTTAGATACAAACTGTCAAATTTCTTAAATCGTCAGAAATATTTATGATGCTAACTAAAATAAAAGCCCCAACCTTCTTTGGAAACAGTTTGCCGTTTTAACAGCAGATTTAACAGCAAACCATACTTCAACTGAACAATTCAGGCTGTGGCGTTCCCCAGGTGTCTGTAAGAACTGCAGATAGCAGAGTGCCACCTGCCTTTCATGGGTCACAGCTGCAATGCTGCAGCCTGGAAATTAAATCCAGCCCACTGCCAACAGTTGGCAGACATACCTCAAAAGGGTCAGTTCAAAAAGTATTTATAGTGTTTGACAAAAAAAAAAAAAAGGAAAAAAAACACAAAGCACCAATCAAACAACAAAAACCCTCCACCTCATTCTTTTACAAAACACATTAGAAAAAAACAAATGTATAGTCTGTAACTTAAAATTGTTTTCAAATAGGAATGTCAAAGAGGATAAAAGGATGAAAAGGATGATAATGAAGAGAAACAAACTGATTAAGAATAATTTGGAGAGCTCAGCACTGACAAGAATGCCCATTAAACATCTCCATAAAATGATGTTACAGAAAAGGAGAAGTTCCTCAGTGCTGCTTCCTATAATTACGGCAGCAGCAATACCAATTCATCTCAGGAGCCATAGTAACTTCAGAACATATATTACCACACATCAAGAGCATATCAAAACTTTATAAACCAGATGTTAAATCTAAAGCTAAATTGTATATCATTGCTATTCAGAAGGCCATCATCACAACATATTAACCAATTACTAGATACTGCTTTACATTAAATAGCACAGTATTGGATTACACACACCCTCCTCCCCAATATCAACCCATAGTACTGGTCGTACACACCTACTATCAACTGATAGCACTATCAGCTATCCACTGACGTGTCCTACAGCACAGAAATAAGACCCAGCCAACACTGGTGATAAAGCTGTTGCAGACCACAGGGCAGAAATGGGTCTGTCTGCTCCTGCTCACCCCAGGAGCTCAGCTGCTCCCTTGGCTGAATTCCTGCAGGCAACTTCTAACACAAAAGCCAAAATTTGCAGGAGACTTACATTTTATTTCTGCAGTTCACCGCTTGTAGCATACAGTTTACTCACTGTAAAGTAATGAACCTCATTCACTGAAAATTCTGTATTTGTGTATGACTACATCAACAGAAGTCAGAATCCACGTGCTTTCCATAAGTAGCTGGAGGAAAAGGGAAAAAAAAAAAAAAATCAAACCAACCAAAAACAACTCCTTCTTCTGGAAACAGCAGCAACACACAGTTACCACTCTCTGCATCTCTGCCCAACAGGAAATGAATACAACAAACCTGCTACAACCATGTTTATGGATCGTTACAAAGTGCACAGACACTCCTACTACCTGTCAAGTATTTTGAGAAAACAGCACCGGTTAAAGATTAAGAGAAATGAGACACTACAGATATTAATGCCTTCAGCTTTGTCAACCGAAACAGAACAGTTGCAACATCCCAAGGAATAAGCAGTACAACTTAAAAGCAAGTGTTTACACTACTTAGTTCAAAACAACCTCTCAAACAGAGAAGTAAACTGCCATGCTCCAGAGCAAAACCCTAGCTCTCAGCAGGACTACTCACAGCTGTTCTGCATTAAAATGAGAAAATGAGATGAATTCATTAGTAAACATAATAAAGTTAGATTATCAGTACCTGCCAGAGAAGAAGGTGGGAACACAGCACAAAATGCAGAAATCTACCAAAATCTTTCACTAGACTAAGCAAAGTACCTAAGGCCATACCTCAGTCCTTCAAGGCAGTAATACGCCTTTGACTGAGCATGTGTTACACATATGACATCACTAAGTTCAACAATTCTTAGTATGTCAAACTTTACTAAACTAAGTCAGTCTTACATAGAAACCAGTAGAGGCTCAAACTGCTAGAACTAAGATTTGAGTTCAATTTCCATAATGAAAAAAATATCCGTTTCACAGCACTCTAGCTCTGCTAGTATCACACCAGCCTTTTATACCAAAATTCAAACCAAGCGTGTATAGTCAGCTTTCAGAAAACACAATCTTCAGATACGCTACCTTAGGGCTGCCAGAGCATGGTATCACTGAAACTTTAACAACACGTTTTAGTTTCAGGATGTTTTTCTCAGCTGTAATCTTACAAATTCAAACCATCTTCACAAGGATGCTTGTGCCTGCGTGTACAGACCTATCCTGCCAACAGTCCAATTTGCTGAAGGAACAGCTCCCCTCACGCCTGCTGACCCCCAGGAATAATCCTGGGTGGATTATTAGTCTGTCGACCTACAATGCACACTCAGCATCTGGAACGATACAACAAACCTTAATAGGTGTCATTTATCTGATAAGCAATCCTCACAGATACAACTGACCAAGGTGTTTCCAGCTGCATGGTTGCAGAATGCAAACTCAAATTCCCCGATTCAGAAAGTGCCAAAATACAGTCACACCACGAAACGAAGACAGTCCAGTTAAATAACAGCGAGAATAAGAATACCTCAGGGCTTCAAATCGTACCACACGAGCATCCCACCGAGAAGCCCGTTTCTCAGACAACTGCCGGTGCTTTTCACGCCACTTCTGCTCTCACCAGATGACGAGGTTAAGCAAACTTCACTTGCCAAAGTGTGACAAAATCCTTCACAACGTTTCGGAGCTAGGGCTCAGCCGCCGCAACACACCTCACGCTCCTGGGAGACCCCGAAAGCGGGAGCGGCGCGGGGTCCCGCTGCGCGAAGCGCCGGCGGGGACGGTCCGCGCTTCAGCGCCGCTGGAGATGCGGCTGCCTGCCCGTCTGTGTTTTATGTCTCCCTAGCGAACAGCACCGTCTTCGGGGAGAACCGCCGCCCGTTTTGAAAGGCTCGGTGGACTTTCAGGGGTGGGGCCGGGCAGTGCCCGACTGGGGCTCCGGCAGCGCTCCCCGACACTGCTCCCCGTCCCCGGCGGCAGCGCCGCTGCGCCTCGCCGCCGGCTCCCCCTGCCGGCACCCACCCGCCCGACCGCCGCGCCGCCCCGACCGCGACCCCGGCCGGCACCCTCGCCCCCCGGGGCGCCCGGCGGAGCCAGGGGCGCAGCCCCCCGGACCCCACGCAAGGCGGCACCGGGCAGGCTGAGAGCGGCCGCGGCCGCGCCATCCCCCGCCGCCCCCCAGCCCTTGCACGGCTCGGGGGGAGCGGGTCCGGGAGGGGTTACCTGGAGGTGCCGTGGGTGCTCGCCGCGAATGTGCCCGCTCCGCGCTCACGCCGCCATCGCCGCAGCCCCGCCGAGCCGCCCGCGCCCCGCTCGCTCCCACCAAGTTGGCAGAGGCGGCGGCGGCGCCTCGCCCGGCCGGACCGAGCGCCCGCCGCGGGGGCGGAGCAGCGCCAGCCCCGGCCGTGCCACGGCCGCCCGGCCACGGCGATGCGGTGCGCTGCGGTGCGGTGCGGTGCGCGCCTCGGGTCGTCCCGCAGCCAGCGCTGCCCCGGGCTGGGGCGATCTCGCATTACTCCCTTCCCTCCCCCGCGCTCCCCCCTCCGGGCCAGCCGAGAAGTTGCAACTGGTTGAGATATTTGTGCTTGGGCTTTGGGTTTGTTTATATTTTTATTTCTTTTTTTTTTTTTTCCCTTTACTCACCGCAGCTCAAAAAAAGAAAAACATGACCTGAGGCTGCTCCTCGCTATCAGATCTGAGCAGGGGCGCCCCAGCGCTAGTACAACTAAGCATAACAAATCCTGGCGAGCTGCAGCAAGGGACAGCGGGAGGGAAGAAGGAAAGGAAGGAGGGGAAGCGGTGGGGCAGCTCCGCTGGGGCCGGGTCTTTAGGGGATCCCTCCCGGCCGATGCCCGGGGCTCCGGAGCCGGGGGAGGCTCTTTAAGGGATCCCTCCCGGCCGATGCCCGGGGCTCCGGAGCCGGTGGAGGCGCCGCCGAAACCGGGGAGCAGCCGATCGGGGAGGCGAAGTAGAGGCGGGTGCGAGCGGCTGCCCCGGGGCGGAAGAGGCACGGGAGAGCCGCGGGAGCGCTGCTCTGCGCCCCCAGTGCGCCCCCACACACGCCGAGCACCAATACCCCAACCCCGGGGCCCGGCGCAGACCCGCGCACCGGCGGGCTCTGCGCGGCGCTGACACCCTCCCGGCCACGTAAGAGCCTCCGGCGAGTCCCTCTCCGCCCCCTCCAGCCCTCTCCCCCCCCGGCACGATCGACGTGTCAGCCCCGAAAGTTCATTTCCAGGCCCTGGGAGAGTTCCCTATAAAGGTCCCCGGGCGTGCGTGGGACAGTGAGACGTGGCACTGCGGGGCTGCAGCCGGGGCGCGCAGGCATCTACCCCAGGTAGGTGCGTTTGCATTTCCGCGCTCACCGGGTTTTCCACGTATGTCTTTGTGTTTAGCCAGCCCATCTGTATTAAACCAGGAGGTTATTTTTGTTCATGTATGTGTTGGAATTACTTCCATCAAAGTTGTTTTTTTTTCTTTTATGGCAGCATTTGCACATTTCTACTACAAACTGACTTGTGTTTTTCGCAGCAAGACCATTTACAGGACTAAAAAACAGTAAGAGTTTATTAGAACAAATAAAACCATGGAACTGATTCATGCTAGAGTAATCCTATAAAAATATACCCAATTAAAACAACTAGAATCAAATCTTATCAGCAAGCCAAATGCTGCAAATCCAAATTGCCTTAAACATCCAGCTCAAGGGAGAATGTAAGAAACTTCTTCAAGTAGAAACATTAATGAAAGTTTGAAGTTATCATTAAAAATGAAGTCCTGGAATTTGGAACATTCCTTCTAATTGCTTGTTGGTAGGTATTTAAAAAAAAAAAAAAAAGCCTTTTTTTTTTTTCCTGATTAAACTCATGTAACCCTGACAGTCAAGGATGTTTCCTTATTTATAGCAATAGAGTTTGAAAAGCTACTCCTCTAATGTATATTTATGTAGGATCACTTTCCTTCTGATCCAGAAAATATTTGTACAGAAAATTAAAGAATTCATTTTACACCTAAAATTGCCATCCAAGTGAGTGCAGATATACAATGATTCACATATCTACTCCATTAACTTTTTTGGAGTGGGTTTAAGACATATCTGTTCACATCAGGAAGTCCCACACTTCTGTGTATCTCCACCTATTGAAATAAGTTGAGGTCCTTTTTAAAGAGGAGGTATATTTGTTTTTCCAACTGCTGGGGGGAAAAAAACCAAATCATCCACACTTTATCTATGAAAAATAAGTGTTGTGTATGCAAAGAACTGCCAGCAAAAAAACTCATCAAAATCCTAGCACATGGAGTGATGTACGTTTTAGCCTCTAACAATTTCTCTGCTGTTTGGCTATGAAACAATGCCCATATAAATAAAAGATCCCAAACAAAGAAATAAACCTCCAAAACTCACAACATTTATAGTTTTATATCATAATGTTTTAATGATGGACAGTACATACTAATAAAAATTCTACTGGAATCTTATTGACTGTATCATTCCCAGAATTTTTAAGTCATGTGCTTTATAGCTAACTACCAGTTTCATGGAAGAACAGTAATAATGTCAATGCTTAACTTTATTTAATTTTATTTGAGAAGCTCAAGGGCAAAGATGTATGAAACTGCCTGTGAGATGTTTGAAATAAAGCTACAAAGTGTAACATTTTTTAATGTTACGTGTAACTCTATGCTATGTCTAAGTGTAGAGTTAAATCAGATGAGTTGAGCGAGTAAGACCAGCAATTTTAGGTGATGCAATCCCCAGACATACTCTTGCAAGTAGGGGCTGAGGGTTTTTTGTGCCTGTACAAGTTGAACATTGGTGTCTCGATCCCAGGCTGAGCCACAGTGTGTTACTATATCCAAAATAAATAAGGATATTGTAACATAATCTAGGAATATTATGCTGAGGGTAGGGGGAGAAAGCAGAGGGAGAAGCTCTGCTATCTGATTTAAGGAAGGGAAAAAAAGTGCTCAGCAGATCAAGACCCATTCCAGCCAGCTTCTCTTTCAGTATGGAGTTTGTCCATCTCCTCTTCCCTGTATTTCCCTGACATTATTTTCCTTCTCGCTGTGACTAATTCGTGATCTCTCCTTCCAACAAAACAGAGCCCAGCATGCTAAGGGATGGGCAGTATGTGAAAGCAGTAAGGTACTGCAGTGGGAAGAGGAAAGGCTGCTCAGCACCTTCAGGCTTTTGGCCAGTTTGGTGGGAAGCCAAGATTTCAGCTCCTCCCTGTGGTGGCAGGATATAAGGAGTGTTAGAAAACAGGGAAGGGGGTGGATTTCCATCTGTTTAGGTGGGAAAGCCATGGTGCAAGGGCAGGCCTCTCTTCACATTACCCATCAAAAGCACCTTGGGTAGGAAGTGTGTTTTTCATCATTTAGAAATACAAAGTCAGATACAGTAAACTGAAAGTTACAGTTGGGTTAAAAGAAAAAAAAAAGGAGAAAGGAGTTAGCTTCAGTAAAACTGAACCTTGAGCTATACTTGCATCACAAGGGTAGGATTTTGCTTCCTTCACAATCACAGAGTTCAAAGGCTTTATTCCCATTGCATGTTCCTTTTCCAGACCATTGAAAACATTATTTATTTTTGTTTAATTCATGAGAAACAGAAAAAAAACTTTAAAGTCTCTTAGTTAATTGTCTACCTTTGTAGGGGTTTTGAACCACATCACTTATTACTTAGAAGAAAGCCTGCTGGTGACCAGAGCCTTTTCAGAGCAGACCAGACAGGAGCACAGTGCATATGAACAAACTCCCTTTCCTGAGACAGTGCTAAAGAACTGTTGGTTTGTGCAGTCTGGTGTCTTGAATTTACGTTACTTATATGATCTTGCTGAGAGATTTAATCTTCAAGTCTACATTACTGTTTTTTCTTTCTTTCCCATGTCAATTCAGGAAAGTATTTATCCTGCTGCACCTGAGCTGAGTGAGTCCTTAGCATTCCCTCCTGCATTGAACATCAATTTCCAAGGCTGGATCATCATGAATCTGATATATTTAAATACTAGGGGCTTCCAATGTTATATGTAAAAATAGGAATGATATCTTCATCCCAGGAAAGCAGATGACCCAGAGGATTTAGATTTGTCATCCTCATCCTCAGATGAGTCTGGTAGGGAAGTATAGTGTTAAAGAGCAGCCTATGCAAGACTGTAGCTGTGTATGCCCAGTAGCAGACACAGGACAAGGTCAAACTTAGCATAATTTTAATTGTCTTAGCAAAAGACACCATTGCAACACTTGCTTTAAATAATAGGGAAATAAATATCAAGAGTTACAAACTCCACTGTTTTCCATCAAATTATTGTCTCATGTAATGTGCTTTATTTAAAGGTTAAACTGACTAGTCTCCATAATGTCTATGAATTAGGAAAAACTAGATGAGATTCTAAATTATGCGGCTTTTGAGAACTAGGTGTTCTTCTCATGAGTTTATATTTACCATTTGTGATCAAAAGAGAAAATAAAGTAATATTTCTCACGGCATTTTTATTATGAAGGCTCTTTATAAACAAAATTGTTTATTTTTATGAATGCATAAGATGATATTTTCAGCACAACTATAAATAAATGTGCACTTGCATCTATAAGTCTGTGAGCTGATTTTAGTACTTGCCTCTTTCTTTCCATAAAGTTTCTGACAAATAAGGCACTTAAAGAAGTTGTTATATGAGTTCTAAATAAGCGCCATCTAACTTCAAGTCCCTAGAAGGAGTCAGATATTTGGTGAAAATGATGAATTCTTGGGTACTGATTCATGTGATCTGAAAAAGCCATCCATTTCCTGATTCACCTTCATATCTCTTCCAGGAAAAAAAAAGAATACAATGAATACCATCAGTCAAACAATTTTTATGTGTGTGTTTTTATGTCTTTCAGCCAATTGCTTGAACTGATACTTTCAAAATGAAGAGGAAGATAGGAGTGAGAACGAAGAATACCTTGGAGAAATCCAGTTGTAAAGTTTGAGGAGTAGAAGCAAGAGGAAATATTAATAACTCTGGTCTCTTAAGTAGGTCAGAGTTTAGACTGAAATTATGAAAAGTTACAAACCTAAGACATAAACGCTATTAAATTTGAAACTATATTCACAGATTTTTAAATTAATACATAATAAAAACAATTACCTTTTTTTCCCCTCTACTTTGGATACTAATATATTTTTCTGCTTTACACAGCTTTCTTACATAGACTAAATTAAGTTTTCATTTTTTGGATATTAGCCCCAATTCATCCATTACTTGCTTCTCTCTGTCTGCATGCCCATACTCATTAATATTGAATTCCTGTGTTAGTACATTACCCAGCAGTACAAGCAGAATTTGGATAGAGAGTACATATATATATATATGACCTTATTACTGCCAAGTGTTCTAAAGCACAGGATATAGAGCTCATCTAGGCTTCAGGTTTTTGTGCTGGCCTTTTTGAGGATGTGTCTGTAGAGAGGATACTTGGCATAACTCCTGCTTTCACAGAATTAGGCCATCACAATTTTTAGACAGAATTTTAACCAACTGTGAAGTTCTTGTAACTTGGACAGCATTTCTGTGACACTGATCTAGCATTAGGAGCCCTAAAACTAGTTTACCGAGTGACAGTGGAGTTGTCTGTGCACAAGTATTAAATTCTCCAAGTAGGATAACATCTAAGTCACTTTTAAAAAGTGATTTATCTAAATTGGAGCAAACATTCTTGCTTTACTGTAAACATATCTTAAATCCACAAAAAATGCACATAAATTAAATTGAACTCAACAAGAAAAGACTGATCAGAAAGGGGTTTACCAATAAAGAGTTTGACTGTCTTTAATGAGAGTTCATTTGCCCCTTCAGTTGAGAGCACACAGCTTGCCCTCTGCCCTTTCACTCTCTAAGACTCATAGTGAACGCAATAAGCTAGATGTACCTGTCAAGAGGGTTTATGTAGGAAGTAAGAGAGTCAGCAGCCTAATAAGATGCATGACACATCATAATAGATCCATTTTTCCAGCCATACACTTCCTATCAGATCATTTGATAGCAGCAATAAAAGTTGCAAGTTCCATTCAAGTGACATTTTCCTCGGTTGGTCATACGCTGTATTCAGTTGCCTGTTAGGAAAAAACTAGTTTATGTTGTTTACAGCCATTGTTTGTAATCTGGAATTGTCAAAAAACAAAATGCCTAACAACTTGGAAGTGACCATAGAAGCAGTACTAGGCAAGGACAAAAGAGAAAATAAATTAAAACTAATGTGTGTTTATTACTGAGAAATTAAAGCAAATAAGCCCCCCCCAATACCCTACTGAATTTATTTGCTGATTTTACTTGGACACTAAAGCCGACCTCACGGTCTGGGTCTTCTGGGTCTGGTCTTCTGTCCCCTTGTTAGTGTAACTCCTGTCAGACTAGAGCAGCAAAAGTATAAGGGGATACTTATGTCTTCCTAGCCTTGAAAGGAAGCTCAGCCCACAGTTCTGCAGAGTTTTTGTGCATCCTGATTAGCACTTGTGAATTTAGCAGCTCTGTTCTGCCTGTCTGTGCTTCAGATCAGACGTATAGGTGTCAAAAATGTGAGGAAGATTTCTCCCTACCAAGTGTCGTTTACAAAAGCATGTGCTGTTGGCTGTGAATTAGGGGCAGTGGATATTGACCTCACATTATTCTTTTGTTAATACCCATTTGTATCTGATTGCTGCCTCAAATCCCTCTTATACAGTACACAAGTGTCTTTCAAAACATTAAAAAAAAAAAAAAAGGTGGTCTATGTACCAAAACTCTGTGAAAAATCTCTGTTGAGCTGAACTCTCCGCCATGAAACCCTTAGCCTTCATGCAATGACCTGTCCCAAAGCAACGTCCAAACCAAAAGGATCCTACCATTTCCCAAACAGCTGTGAGCTTTGCTGGCATAGTGTATCTGTTTATTGCAGGCAGTCCATTTAAAAGTGCACAGATATTTTCTGCTATAAGAGTTTGTGTTTCTTTGATTTAAGTATGCATAAATTAGTCTGCATTGTGACATTTGTCAGTTCAGGGTATAAGCAAGGTTATATTCCTTAATAAGCAGAAGTTGGAAGAAATAGCATTACAGGAAAATGGAATTAAGATCACTTGAGTTCCTGATTTTAGTTGTATTTGGTTTGTATGGCAAAGTTCTGGTAGTGGCTGTAAAGGTGGCTTTGGAGGTCCACAGTGGAGCAGAGATCCACCTGCAGCTCCTGGAGGACCCCACGCCGGAGCAGGGGGATGCCTGAAGGAGGCTGTGACCCCATGGGAAGCCCATACTGGAGCAGGCTCCTGGCACGACCTGTAGCCCCGACGAAAGAGAGGTCCACCCTGGAACAGGTTTGCTGCTAGGGCTTGTGACCCCATGGGGGATCCACACTGGAGCAGCCTGTTCCTGAAGGACTGCACCCGTGGAAGGGACCCACACTGGAGCAGTTACTGAAGAACTGCAGCCTTGGGAAGGGTTCATGTTTGAGAAGTTCATGAAGGACTGTCTCCTGTGTGAGGGACGCCATGCTGGAGCAGAGGACGAACTCCTCTCCCTGAGGAGTAAGTAGCAGGAAAAACAACATGTCATGAGCTGACTGTAACCCCTGTTCCCCATCATCCTGTGCTGGTGGAAGAAGGCTTAAAATTGGCAATAAAGTTAAGTGCAGGAAGGAGGGAGGGGAGAGTGGAAGATGATTTTGTCTTATTTTACTTCTCATTACACTGCTCTGGCTTTGATTGGTAATAAGTTCAGTCAGTTTCTCAAAGTTGAGTCCATTTGTCTGTGACAGAAGTGGGAGAGTGATCTCCCCCTGTCCTTATCTCAACGCAGGAGTCTTTCATTATATTTTCTCTCCTCTGCCTACCTGAGAGGAGTGAGAGAGTGGCTTTGGTGGGCACTTGACATTCAACCAGGGTCAAGCCCCCACACTAGTACTACCTGACATTCGAGTGCTTGACTTATTGCCCTTAGCAATAATTACCATTCTGCTAATATTAGATGTATGGTATAAGTTCAATTATTAAATTTGTAGCCCTCTTATTCATTTCCATAGCCTGAAACCACTGTAGTTATTGAAATTATTGAAATCAGAAATAGTGTTCAAGATGTTTTTATTTTTCTTTATATTTAACATAATAAAAACTTCTTTATTAGAAATATTATTATATTATTATATTAAAAATATTTGGCTGGACACAAGAAAATATGTAAGAGATTTAGCTGCAGAAGAGAACACCAAGCCTGAGTCACCTCCAAGGAGTCAGAATTTGATTTTTGAAACCTGAAGTTTCATAAAATAAGCCTCATAGCAAAACACTCAAGCAGCAGGAGGGATGTCCAGACATGCTATCAAAGAGCAAAAGCCTTTCTTTTTTCTTTTTTTTTTTTTCCTGTTAACTCCAGCTCCAATTAGGTTACTAAGGGGTTTTACTACTTACTCAAACTTGGGAATTCATTAAAGAGACAAGATGACAAGATTACAGAAAGGAAACTGAAACCCATGCTAACCTGCTAAGTCCACCATCATGCTTTAAATGTTACCAGAAGATACCAAAAGGAGAGCAAGGCTGTAATGTCTACATGCTTTGAAGTGTCTTTTGTCTCTAATGTGCATTCTCAATTCAGAACAGAAGTTGATGGCTTGCAGGAGGGTTGGTGTGTGCACTGATGCTGCTATATAAACAAAATAAGGCTGTTCACTGTTTGTTCTTTCATCAGCCATATGTTTACAAAGATTTTAAAGGCTAAAATTTTAAAAGTGGTTGTAGCATGACAAAACTGTTAAATAATTTGCATGAAAATATCAGATTTCAATGGAGTTTGTCATCTGGGGATAGAAATTCTAATTAAAAAGGCAAGAGAGAGTAAAGGAAGAAATACATGGGAACTACATGGCTAATACTATCTTTTTTATTCTAATAATCACTTCCTTCTACCCAAAATGAAAGCATTGATAATAGGACTCAGTCAACAAGTGGAAAAAATACTTCAATTATCTCAAAAAAAAAAAAAAGAGAAAAAAAATAACATCCCACTGCAGCTCAAAGCCTCTATGCCTGCCAACATTCTTGCCTTTTCACAAAAATGGGTTATATATGATGTCCCAAACACACAGCAAGTTGGACCAGAAGATGAGAACTGATTCTAAAATTAAGGACATTTCTGAATGAATGGCTCCTCAAAGCTGTTCATTTTGAGCACTCGGTAAAAGTGGATAACCAGCACAAATGAAGAGACATCTTCATTCCAAAGTGTATATGCATGGAAGAAAAGCAAGCAGTCACTCATCATTGTAGTCAATTGGCAGTTTCTGGTTATAACATGATAAATCATGTAGCAAAAAATATTTGACATGGTCATTAGCATTGGGTTCTAGGAGAGTTTTACACAGTGATATGTCCATGAGACAGAAGCAAATGCAATGTCATAGCAGCTGCATGTTGAAGCAAGCAGCTCTGTGAAAAGATTAGCAAAGACTGTTTTCCCAAGGCTGTCTCCTGTACTTGAATGGTGACACGCAGAGGTTGTCCTGCATTCCATACTCTGGGAAAGCTGTTTCTCCATCCCTTACGATCTTGCTGCTTTCATCATGTCCTCTGGCTTCCTTGGAGGACTTAAGCACAGACTGGCTCCAACAGACATATTGGATGGTCAGTTTTATTGCCTTTTTACTTGTTCAGGTTGTTCACTAAAGGAACTGAAGTTTCATCTAGACATGTTGGTTTTCTAAACTATTCACATTGTTGGTTCTTTATTTTTAGGGAGGAAACTGGAGCGATGTTCTGTTATTAGAAGGGAAAAGTGTATAAATTGGAAAAGTCCTTTGTGGTCATAAAGGCTGTCATACTGCTGCTGTGATCATAAGCAATGTGAATGGATAAAATATTGCTGTTTTATAATTTTATTTCACAATGTTTGAGGAAATGATATTCCAAACACTGCTACTCAACATTTAACGGTTGATGTTGTCAGGATCAGCAGACTCAGAACTGCCACCAGGAGTG
This sequence comes from Anabacerthia variegaticeps, assembly GCA_035583185.1. Lineage (NCBI taxonomy): Eukaryota > Metazoa > Chordata > Aves > Passeriformes > Furnariidae > Anabacerthia > Anabacerthia variegaticeps. The sequence goes on along the minus strand of JAWWEW010000078.1, from coordinate 76,346,375 downwards.
CATAGACGTTCTTTATAGCAGATTGCCAGGCAGACTCCCACTTGGATGACTCAGTGGAATCATTCTTCTTCCCTAGATGCAGTAAGAACATCTGTAAGCATTCTGAAGTTCTGGTCAACAGCAAATCACAGAATATTCTGAGTTGGAAGGGACCCACAAGGATCACCAAGTCCAACTCTTAAGTGAATGGCCCATACAGGGGACTGAACCCATGACCTTGGCATTAGTAACACCAAGTTTTAACCAACTGAGTTAATCTCCTTGGCAAAGATTCTTTTCCTGACTTTACTGAGAGCAAAAATTTCTAGGTTGATACAACCAAGAGCCTTTTGAAGAAATGAAGTGCCTACAATTTTCTTGCACACCAGTGGCATTTGCAATTAGAGGAAAACTAGTATATAATATAAATAAATAAATAAAGCTCAATGTTTCAGCTGTATTTAGTGGCATCTTGCAGTACACTGCAAGTCTTAGAAGTGACATAGCATGACAAAGTACCCTTTAAACCTGAATCAATTACATTTTGCTTGGAACTCCCTATGAAGAAACACACAAAACAAAATTCAAATGTGTACCCTGTATAGCAAATACAACTGAAAAATCAGCATGGAAAGACTTTGAGGATGTCAAAATACTTTTTGGATTTGTTAGTTGGGATCATGAAAGAAAACCAGAATTGTTTTCTCATTTTAAATGATAGCTTCCCTTTCATTTCTCAAATTCAGATCACTCATCCAAAAGCACAGATAACTAACATATATCCTAAGCTGGTTAACTATGCAACATCAAGAGTACTGGGCTTTTTATCTATTTAAGAGCATAACAATACTGGTTACTGCTGGTACTGTGCTGTCATCTACAAATACTATACCTGAGGAAACCACAGGAGAGTTTATATCTCTCTGTGTACTTAGTGGTTAGCACAACAGGACTCTGGTTTCACTTGGATCTACCAATATGCATTAATGGTATATCAAAAAAAAAAAAAAAAAATCAATGACAATTCTTCTGTTTGATAGAAAGTTACCCATTTTGATTTTCTGGGGAGGCATTACAGATAAACTGTACAAATCTGATGAGAAAATAAGCCATAGATGTTCAGGACCTGCCAGGACCTAGGAATGGAGTCTCTAACTATATCTGATTAAAATATCCTTAAGGGTACATTTGGTTTCTCAGAAATTAATTACCTGGCAAACATAGATCTTTTCTTGATATTTGTTTTCTTCTTTTTCTTACAACTCCCTTCCTTGTAACTGAAACTGATTGTTTGGGGGTTTTCTTTCTGGTAAGATTATAAATGAAAACACATTTGACTAAACTCTGTGGAAAATGTAATTTGTTATGTCACAGCAATCACTCGGCATGTGTACAGCTGGGTTTGATGATACCAGACCCTGCCTGTTATAAAACCAATAGCAATGGCCTCAAGGAAGGAAGGGTAAATGAAGAAAGACATAGCTTGGGGGCTCAGACTAGTTTGGATCATCAGGAGCAAAAAGGGAATGTTTTAACTTTCCAGTGAAATGTTATTCCAATGCCAGGGCAGGGAAGCAGCCAAATTAATGTCTCATGTCTCATTTAAAACACATTCCCTGTCTTTTACCAAAGTAGTTTTGATTATTTTGTAATAGAGAAGCAGGAAAATGCTGTGCTATGTATATATCACCTAAAGCACTTTCTAAAAAGAATAATAATAGCATAACAAGAATTAAATACTGGATTTTCAGTGGAGTTGTCATAGGCCAACTTCAATTCCACCCACTCAAAAAAAAGCAGTACAGCACTTCCAAAAAATGCTCTGCTTGGTTATGTTAGTTGAATTCAAGGAGACCTGATTAGAATAGCTTCATCTTGGAAAGAAACAAGAGCCTAGCACCAGTGTCTGGATCAAAACAGAAAAACTGTTATCCCTCCAAGTGTTTATTATTGCTAACTTAATATTGGAAGTGCAGTGGAAGCATAACAGATCCAGCACAAACAAGGCTGACTCCACCAGCATCCCACCAGCATGTCAGGATCACTAATGTTGGATCAGGAGCTCAGTCAGTGCTGTTACTCTGGAACAACTTTTTCAGCTGATCTCTAAAGAATTGGTGAACAAGTGTACAACAGACTGCAAATTCTTCTGCAAACAGTAATAACCAGAGAACAACATTAAACAAGAATCCTAACTCCCTACAAAGCTCACCCTCCGGCATCTTTTAAGCATGTCTGATAGCTGGGAGATCACAGACTCTGGGCTAAGCTCATCCCAGCTCCACAGTAGACAGCCAAGAACAAAGAAGGAAAGATGAGAATGCTTCACAGAATATATTCACTAGTGTGGGTGCTTACTTCTTTTAGCCTTATTTTGTGTTTAGGACTGGAGGATTACTTGGTATAAAGGAAAAAATAAATTAAAGAGAAGCAGAGATTAAAAGCAAGCAGATGACGAAAAGCAGTAAGGTCAAAAAAAAGTCAAGGATAAGAAAAAGGGGAAAGGCAAAATTATGTTATCCTTCATTGTTCAACCAAGTAATAAAATGTTTTGTCAGTACTATGCCTGAAATCCACCCATTCTTTCCCAACCAATATTCAGATAGTACCTCTACTCAGAGGACTCAAGTTCTTTAGTGTAAGAGATAGAATTATGGCAGTGGTCCATCTAGCATAAGTATCTGATGGTCTTCTATATGAAATGTTTTAGAATGAGTTAAGCAAGGCAAACATATAGCTGGCCATCAGTGATTTATGACTTACAGACATCCAGTAATGCAGGATCCTAGTACATTCATACGGTCTTTCATACGCATATGTTTCCAAAATTATTCTATCACCAATTTGATGTATCCACAGCATCTTAGGCTGAGGAATGCCACAGCTAGTGTATGCTCTGAAAGGTTCACTTCTTTTTGTTTTGAACATCTTCCCACCTCGTTTTCCTTGTCATTTTATCACAGGACACAGTGACTAATCAATTTGCCTTCTCCAGATCTCTGAATCTCAATTTTCGGTCTTCTCAGACTTTTTTGGTTGGAGTAGCCTTGCTTAATTTATATAATTCACATGGAGCAGTAATTTCATAGGGCTGGTCACCTTGCCAGAACTTTTTTGTATCCTTAGCACTTCTACTATATTCTATTCAAAAGAGGAGGAATCAGAACAACATTCTAGTCTTAGGCAAGCTATGGATTAACATAGCATTAAACCTCAGATAGAAGCAATAGGAGGTTATCTTGGTTGCTCTCTATCCTTTTCTACTAATTCCTGACATTAAGTACTAATTTGCACCACCACTGAGAGCTGAGCTGATGTTTTTACAAAAGTAGCTATTGCAATTCCAATATCCTGCTCCTGAATGACAACAGCAAGATCAGCATCTGTCTATGCGGCAGCTGATGGGGGATCCTCTCCACCCCTTGTCCCCCCCTCACGCGGCCCTCCGGAGTCCCGAGATGTAAAGGACCACACACACGGTGGAGGCAGGAAGCAAAGAGGATTTTATTCTCAGGGAGTGGGTTTTTATAGGGCTCTCAGGGGGGAATGTGATGTCACATCCTGGACAAGGGACTGGGGGCAGGGACAGGGTTACAGCAAGGGAGCAGGGGGCAGGGTAACAGGCAGGCAGACTGTATTTTACAAGGCATGATTTTAAAACATTATGGTGAGCTTTATCATCTTCTAAGGCTGATTGCCACATGTCTATGTTTTTGCAAAGTTAGGGTTGTTTCTTTCTCTGTGTCCCATTACAGTTACATACATGGAATTTCACCTCCTCTCTTATCATCCATTTAATCCACTTTCTGAGATCTTTCTGCAGAATTTGTAGTTGTTCTTTGTCTTTGCTACCCAAAATAACTCAGTATTATCAGCATGTGCTCAAGTACCTCTTGCAGTACATGAGGAATAACAGATGAATTTTCATCAGACTGTATTAAACAGAAATGCTAAAATTAATATTACAAGCACTTGAGCAAAATGCAACAAAATGCTATGCCTACAAATGTAGAACAGCATTCCACTGATCTTTGGTGGAGTTGGAAAAAACTACAAAAATTGTCATGATTACCACATTTACACAGAGGGTTTTGACTTCCAAACAATTTGCTACAGTTTGGATTATTTCTTTGATGAACAGCATCAGAGTGTAAGACACTATCACCAATCCAGTTTAAACTGATCATTTTGAGCAATAAGTTCATGATCCGATGGCGAATACTGACAAGAACTTTTGGAGTTTGATGTTTTGACCAAGAAACACAAGCCAGAAGTACAACTGCCATTCAACTGTTTTAAACAATGGCCATTCAGTGAGTCTGGTTATTTCTAGAGCTCTGCTGAGGTTACTGAGGAATGGCAAGTACAATGATAGAACTGTACCAGTGAAAATCATTAAATGTGAATGCACAGTGCGAGACTAAATAACAGCTTGCATCTGTGCAACTCATTTATATAAAAATACAATTTCCAAAGTCCCTTCTATACTATCTGAGATAAATAAGGAAAACTAACTGAAGGGGTCATGATGAAAAAAAGGTGGATGAAGATATAACTGGTTTTGTAGAAAAGCTTAATTAAAATTCTTCATGTAATAAGTCTTTCTAGCTTTTGAATACACTAAAAAAATTTGGAAGAAATCTTTCCAAACAGAAAGAGAAACATAAAATCTTGTAAAAATAAGAAGAAAACAATATTGTTGAGAAGAAACAAAAAAAAAAAATGAGGGAAAAAAGTGCACCTGATTATATTCTACTAATTCCTATTTTCAGGGACTCAATAACTGCTGAATATGAAAGTGTGACTGGGTCGTTGTTTCCAGTAGATACAGTGGGTTCACAACTGTCTGCACTTCCTTCCCTCTTATTCATAGATTTTAGAAAAAAATCTGAACTTGGGAGTCAAAGACTATGTTTCACAAGTAGCCACAGGACAGGATTGGGCTTTTAAGACAAGTCATTTCCTTATATCAAACCTCTGTGGAGGAGTTGTGGGTGACTCAGGTTGTTCTTCATATTGTAAAGGCTCCAACAATTTACACATTGGTAGTAATTTAAAAGGCTTTCAACGCCACTCTTTTAGGCTAGAAGTTTTTTTTCTGCATAAATCTGAGTACTACAGAAAATACCCACACATATTCACATCCCAGTTCTTCAATGCTCAAAGAATTTCTATATAATATCTTAGAAATATGACAGCAAAACTTTCTATCTTTTCATCAAGTATACTATCATATTTAAAACACTAATGCATTGAATTAATTGACCAATTCTTTTTCAGAGGAAGGCTTTGTATAAAACGATTATGCTTATGGGCAAGATGCAGTCTGCCACATGAACCTAATTAGTACATAAATAATCTAGTAAAAATGTAGCTAATATTTATAATGATGATGGTGATGATGAGAATAATAATGATAATGAGAATAATGATAATAATAACACAAAATATACAGAAAAATATAATTAATAATGATATTCATACAATATTACTAGTCAAGAAAATTTACTAAAATCTACCCTATTTCTCTGATGTCATGATTGCTCTTCTTTCTTTCCTCCAGTTCCTCTGGTTGATGGCACCAGGCTTCCTCAGGCAAGAAACGGCATCACAAGCAGTTGTGATTTCCTGTTGGTCGGTCAATAATCTAGACGTTCCCAGTTTGGGGGTAGAAACTGAGACATTTATTGTTCATTCGCGTTACAATATACAGAACCAGGCAGCAGGGTATGTTAATAAGGAGGTAGGACATGTTAATGAGGGGGATAAGCTATGTCAACTAGGACTTAGGAAATCCAGTCACTATATCTCGCCATCCAGGAAGGATTTCTTCATACCAGGACCACCTGGGAGGAACAAAAGGTCTCGGCAGGATTTGCAATATCTTGTAAAAGTCCTTCCATATCTTGCTAGGGGAGACAGGACTAATATACATAGATAGATGGAAACAGTCCTGGTCTCCAAAGTAATCTCTCGTATCAGGCTCCTATCTTATCGAAGGCAGGAAACCCCTTCAGTATCTGCTGCCCAGGGCTTGCTGTACAGTCCCTTCAGATCTCCATCTGTTGAGAATTGTTTTTCTTGCCAAACAAAACACCATAATTCTTAAAACATCTTATGTGTTGTTTCATGAATAGAGGAATAGCCTGCAATATGTATAACATTGTACTTCTGCTGTACTCAACAGTTTCAGTACAGTTTCCTCTGGAGTAATATCACATTGTTTAGTGACAAACTTCAGAAAGATGGGGACAGATGTGGAGAGACTCTCTCAATGGAGAAAGGGAAAACTGAATTAATCACTTTCTTAACAAAGTTTTGTAGAGCAAAATAGAGTAAGGTTTTTTTGTTTTGTTTTGTTGTTTTTTTTCTCTTTTTGATTCCCTGTGACGTATAGAACAAGAAAAAAAATAGACATAAATTGCAGCCAGGGTGACAGGTTAGACACTAGAGAAATTTTTCTATCACTAAGGATAGCAAGAAACATAATAGATTGCCTGGGGAAGCTGTGGGTTTCTCTGTCATTAAAGTCCTTTATAACAGATGGTGAGTACATGACAGGAGTGATGTAGCAATGCCTTATTCTCTCTTGGGGCAGAAGGATAGATTAAATGACCCCTTAAGGTTCTTTCAACTTCCCATGCCCTCTTTTTTCTTTTTAGGTCTAAAATTCTTTACAGTACATTATAATTTCTCATGCAGTTTGATTCCTGAAAATATGTTCTGTATGGAGAGAAGGAAGGTACATTCTCTATGTTACTTGCCATGATCCCCTTGCCATAGAGCATTCTCCTCTCCCTGAAGACAATAAATCAGGCATTTATTTTCCCCAAAGTTATTGGATAGACTAAAGGATGTCTGTGTGACTATGTCAGGTCAAGTAACACTTTTCTGTCAAACAACTCTTTGAGCCCAAGGAAGGGCTCAAAAATGTTGTTTGAGCCAAACAACACTGAGTCCAAGGAAGGGAAGAACACATGGTTTGATTTTGGAAACCCTGCCATGAGTTAGCTCTTAAAAGTCTATGGTGTTTCAGAAAGTGTATCAGTGCTCTTCTCTAGCATAAAATGTTTGTGGGCACTGGAGTTACTTCAGCTGAGCCTTCAAGGTGAGAAGTGTTTGTCTACCTTTTCTCCCAGGAGTTATTTTCTGTTGTATTCTTATTAAGTCAAATAAGGCAGAAAAGAACAAGTGAATCTCCAAATACCAGAGCAATAACCAGTTAAATAGAAATTCAGCAAACGTATTCAGATTGAAAAATGGATTTGGAACCAAAGGTAAGCTTTGGAGACAGAATAGTATATTTTGCATTAATAGACACCGACTGAACATTTTAAGCATCTTATATTTCATCTTCTGTGTTTGATGAAATATGTTCAGTTAATAGACTTTCCTGGTGCTTAACTCAAAATCTCAAAAACTCAAAAACAGGGTGGGAACTCTGTTCTCTGTGAGCTAAATGATTATCTCAAACAAGCTTTTATGGAGGAATAGAGTTTGTAGTATATTTCGTTGAATTAGTGTATTACTTTGAATATATTTTCACAGTCACGCACTATCACTAGCAATTCTCAAACCTTAACATGTCACAATTTTATTAATAAAGAGTGTAATTATATAAAATGTCAGTGTGAGTCTTTCAAGGGTGCTGGCAGCTGTCAGCAGTGGGTAAAGGTGTGGAGACCCAGGAGATCTCTCTGTTTGGAATGTGACTCTGAACAAATCAGTGGAACTGCCCCCTGATCTAGTGAAGTGAAGGGACTCCATAACAGGATGCTGACAGACTGGTCAGGCACAAGGGTCTCAGCTTTCTGGGCGTGCAGGCAGACTAGTCAAAAACTAAGAGTTCGAGTAAACCTCCCTTTTTCACATGATACAGAGTTTAACAGAATAAAATATCAGGTAATTCAGAAGTAGAAAATGCAAATGACAGAGGATTTGTGTAAACCAGTAATATACATTTTTGTTGTTAGAAAAAGGAAGTGTGATCTTTCTCCATAACACTAAAAATTGTATTTTCAAATACTTGCATCTAATTGTCACTGTTAGGGAGATCAGTCTGAAGAATATCATGCTTATGCTATTACATAGATTGCATTTGCATCGAACAAATGTGCTTAGAAAAGTCCTAACACAAGAGTAAGAAAGCAAATGATCCACAACTGTAACAAATAATAAGTAAGAATATCCATTTCTCAATAGAGCCTTAATCAAGTCACTAATTATCCAAATGAAATACATCTCTGTGGCTATAAGCACTGAGGGCAGAACACAGCATGGAAGAGATTAGTACTTGAGGCATGGCAAATTATATGGGACTTGCCAACTCACTTGTTGGTAGACAATAAAAGATGGAAAGCCATTTATTTTGTCAGGTCTTAGACACAGGTTTCTGCCATGGAAGTCTCCCCAACCCTTCCTGAAATATATGCAGGCAGGAGTGGGAAAGGTGTTTTTTTGCTGTGGCCTTATCTACTCCTCTGTGACTTTTATACTGGCCTTTCAGGCTCTCTGGCATGAATTGTTAGTCATTGCTGTCACAATTTTATCTTAAGTTTGAATCAGCCTTGTTTTAACATTTCAGCTTTCAAAAAATGTAGCTGCTTTCCTAGAATTTAGAATGACACTTGTACAAGTATTTATGTTCTTATCTACCTTAAGCTTGTTTGTATTTTCACTATATCTGTACTACAGTGCAGCTACAATTTCATTGTAGCTACACTGTAATTATCAGTCCAAATACTCTTAAAATACACTGAAGACTACAAATTTCCAACGTTCCAATTACAGAAGTGAAATCTCAGTGATCAAGGTTTCTTGAGTTCATGCAAGCACGTTCTATTGGTCTTGACAGGCTTCTGTGAAACATACCCTGAGATATCCCAGACTGCTGAATTTGCCAGGTTTGATTTTCTTTCATAGTCACAAATACAGCATGGAGACAAATCTGTCTAACTCTTCACTGCAACACACTTTATCCACAGCATTAGATTAAATTAACAGTACTTGTAACTAAATAATTTTCCAAAAGGTTTAGCACTACAGGGAGGCCACGGTGAACTAGTGTTATGTTTGTCTCCAGTCTTCCCTGTTGTAATCTAGACAAGTGTATATCTCTAGTCTGAGAGGAAGTTTTGCATTAAAGTACCAAGCAAGAACAAGATGACTGCTGTACATCATACAAAGTTCAATGCCATCTGATTTCCTGAGCAGGGGGAATATTTCCAGTGGCAAATCTCACTCAGTAAAGAAATTTTTAGGAATTTACAGGATTTTTTGAGAGTACCTACTGTCACAGAATCATGGAATGATAAAATGATCTGGGTAGCAAGGGACCTTAAAGATAATTTAGTTCCAATTCCTCTGCTATGGGCGGGGACACCTCCCATTAGACCAGGTTGCTCCAATCCCATGCAGCCTTGAACACTTCAAGGAATGGGGCATCCACAATTTCTCTAGGCAACCCATTCCAGTGCCTCACCACCCTCACAGTAAAGAATTCTTTCTTAATCTAAACCTACCCTCTTTCCTTTAAAGCTACCCTTTTTGCTATCACTAAATTATTTGACTCAACATGCAACAAGTAAAGAAACATTAGAGCTTAATTGTTTTGGGTCAGATCCTCAGTTGGTTTAGAGTCACTAAGCTATTTAAGTAAATAGGTCTATGACAATTTGAATAAGCTAAAAAGTTTACACTCTTGCCAAAAAAAAACCTGTGCATCTCAGGTCAAAAAGCACTCACAGATAGATGATGGTTCTGGACATTTGTGTATTGCTCACTTGCAGCTACTGCGGCAAACAAGCTTAGCAGCCATGTATTAAGAGAGTGTTGCACTCTGCTGAAGGCAGTCTGCATGGCATCCTGCCCCATGACAAGCACTGGTCTTTGGAAGAGCAGTTCAAAAGAGGTGTTCCTTGAAGAAAGGGGACATTAGCTTTCTTCTCTGGGTTACTACGTTACACTTTCCTGTGTTATCCAATTTCAGTGGAGGCCACATCAGCACAACTCTCTTAGTCATATCCCGGTTGCATACACTTTGGTATATTTTATTTCACTTACGTATTCAATCTAATACACTCATAAAAAGAGATAACTGAAGAAATGAAAGAACAGAACATCAGTGGTTTTGCTTTATTTTCCCAAGAAAATAAAGGAGCAGAGGAATGAGCTGGAGAGCTATAACGGAGCAGAAGAATCATCCTCAACTTGGAGAAAACAGGTCTGGGAGCATGAGTGTTTATTTTAGGTAGAGAAGAAGGAGTATATGCATTGAGAGAAAACTAAACTACAACTGGAGTATTTCAGCAAACTTTACCTGGAATAATCTGAACCTCAGTGTATGCTAATTAATGCTTAATCAGCAAGAGTTGGGAGCATTTTGACAAACTTAATAGGAAGAGGAAAGTGAAAAAATACTATAAATACCTTTTGTCATAGATGATGCAGACAGCTATATGTATAAAGATACATATGCATAAATATTTATAAGTATATGTACATATTTGGCATTTTGAAGTTGTTTCTGTTGAATGGTTACAAACTAGATTCAACATATTCAACAGCTGCTAATTTGCTGGTAGAATAGACACAGTTACTGACAATTTAAAAAAAAAATATAAGACCAGCTTTTTTTCTGTGTAATATTTTTATTTTTAAATAAAATAAGGCTTTTTCAGTACAAAGTGCCTATGTTCTTTGAACATGGATTTACTAATTATGGATGTAGAAGTCTAACCTTTTTGTGCTCTAACCCCAGCCAGCAACTAAGCCCCATGCAACTTATTCACTCTCCCTCAGGGGGATGGGGAAGAGAATAAGAAGGGTAAAAGTGGGAAAAGTTGTGAGCAGAGATAAAGATGGTTTGATATGGAAAGCAAGAGCAGCTTATGCAAACCAAGCAAAATACAGAATTCATTCACCACTTTCTATAGACAGGCATGTGTTCAGCCATCCCCAGGAAAACAGGGCTTCAACACACATAACCATGACTTGGGAAGACAAAAGCTATCACTTTGAACTTCCTCCGCTTTCTCCTTCTTCCCCCAGCTTTATAGGTTGAGCAGGATGCCATATGGCATGTCCCCTTGGTCAGTTGGGATCAGCTGTCCTGGCTGTGTTCCCTCACAACTCCCCGTGCATCCCCAGCTGCCTCACTGGTGGGGTGGGCTGAGGAGCAGAAAAGGCCTTGATGCTGTGTCAGCACTGCTCACCACCAACACAAACATCCTTGCATTACCAGTACTGGTTTCATCACAAATTCAAAATGTAGCCCCATATCAGCTACTGTGAAAAAAAAAAATCTATACCACAGTCAAAAATGGCACAAGCCCTGTGAATAATTTGTTTGGAAACTATTAGTATAGAAGCAATTTAGTGTGTGAAATACAACTTAGATAGTATGCATTCTGTTAGATAATATTTTTATGATGCTTTAAAATGGAAACCCCCTCATTTCATATGCTAAAGTTCAACATAAATTTAACCAATGATAGTATATATCTTTCCTGTTTCATTACTCTGAACTTAGAAGTTTCAATATTGGGTTGTCATGTACTGCCTCCTGAATTTAAAACTGAAGTATTTCAACAGAGATAGAAACTAAGAAAATTATCCACATTACTCTCTGGCTGATAGCTCTGCTACTCTTTGAAACAGCTGAATTCCCAGTGTGCCAGTTGTCACTCCAGTTAGCAGCAGAGGCATTTATTTCTGTACTCAGGCTGTAGCACATTTTAATGATTCTGAAATACAAGAAGACATGCAAAACTGATTTTGCATTCCATGCCCTTAAGCAAGTCTATTATCCATGTTGTGAAAACAGCAAGTTAGCATTTTTCTTGTAATTATTTGAGCTGATTATGTATTATGTTTCTACTCAGAGGCATTTTCTTCCAAAGCAGTTTATGCAACTACTAGCTGAGAAAGGGCAAAGCAACACTCTAGAGGAATTTGCCTTAGAACAGCCTCATGCAAGTTTCCCTTGACAAAGCTGACATGCTTTACCATTGAAAAAAAGCCCACAATGTACCTATTGTAAGCGTGATTCAGGACTGTCTGTGAAAGAACACGTTTGACACTACATATATATATATTTATAATGCTTATAATAATTCATAAAATATGCATGTTTATGCTGAACAGGACTATGATACCAGTGTCATCGAGATGTAAAAAGTAATGCTTTAATTAACCAGTAGGTTTCCTAGAGTAAGGACCACTATTTCAGTAATCCAAATTTTCAAACAAATGTGTTTTGATGAAATAGAAGAGAAACCCATGAGTGTCACCTTCATAAAGAAACACTTCTGCAATTGTTAGGAGGAGGTGAAGCCTTCTGCAAAGCTCATATATACCTTTTCATTTAGGTAAGTTGTAAGACTTTTATCTTACTTTTCCTTCACACTGGTCTAAGTGCAAAAAGTGCAGAGACATCAGCAGTGGAGCTGGTTTGCTGGAGAAGTGCATCAGCTGCACTGTTGAATGAAAAGCGCTGCAATCCCAATCATTGTAGCCAAAGCTCCTTTTGACCTGGAACACAGGGGTGGGGACATCTGGTTTCCTTTCTCCTCCAAGGAAGAGGAAGGACTGCTCACTCTGAAGAAAGAAAAAGGCCTTCCATCACTGTCATTCGAGAAGGGTAAAAGGAGAATTTCACCAAATGGGTGCCCCAGCTGTACAGCTGGGAATGCAGGAGAGGATAATCAGGTAATTGCTGCAGAGCCTGAGCTGTTGCAGCATGTTCCCAGCCACTTCACTCAAACATGTGCGGCAGCTGATTTGGGAGTGCTCCCCGTTCCCTTTCCCCCGTCCACATGGTCCACATGGTCCCAGAGATGTTGCAGGAATGACCACACACGCAGGTGGTGGGCAGGAAAGCAGAGAGCCATTTATTCCCAGGTGATGGGTTTTTATACACGTCTGAGAGGGGAAGTGAGGTCACTCCCTGGCCATGGGGGACAGAGGGTAGGAAAAGGGTTAACAACAGAAGCAAGGGACAGGGGAGGTTTCTCACCAAACCTGTTTGACTAGTTTCTTGCATACTAATTGGGGCATTACCAGTGTTTTGGGGACAGACAAAGACAGAGATGGCCAGGGACAAACTCTATTTTACAATGGAATAAAAACTGTGCCTTAAAAACATTATGGTGAGCTTTATCATCTTCTGAGGCTTATTGCCACAAACATGACCGGAAAATTCTGGTCTGTTATCAATCTGTGAGGTCTGTAATGAAACCTATGACATAGCAGCTTTCAATTTTTTTCTTAAATTGCTTATTTGGGAGAAAAAAACTGCATAAACTTGATTTTTATTGCATTATTTTAAAATTATTGGTATAGACAACTATTGTTGTCCAATATGCAAAAGATGTAAACTCTTAAAATGGTATAGTATATTAAATGTCCAACAATGATTTTAAGAAATTAAACTTTTGTCCATAGAACAAAAAAATGCAATTGGGTTTGATGATACCAATTTAAAAATGTATTCACTTTATGGTTCTCTTAAATATCTTTTTATTAGAAGTACCAAGTGTAGTTTTGAAAATACATCTTACACATCAATATACATAAATTAAAATACTTTCAGCATACAATTGCATTACTTAAATCAGTATATGCTGTATAATCATGTAACGAGGTAAGATTTTTGAAAACAACTGGTGACTTGGATCTTGTTATTATTTGGACTAAGTTGATTTATTTATTTTATTTTTTATTATTTTTAAGAGAACTTACCTTCAAAGTGTATTTGATCATTACTTTCTGAAAATGGGCCTGTTTTATGTTTCCATTTAATTTGGACATGACTTGGGGTACATAAAAGCTGCACATTGCTTTTGAGTTCTCGGCATTGACATAGATTAAAGTTTCTCATGATGAAAGGAGGAAGAGAGGGAGAGATGGTGATAAGAACACAGAATGAAATAAAGTATTATTCTTTAAAATAATTTTATTATTTTAAAGAAGATTTATTCAGATCTAGTGCTGAAAAAGATCCAATTATGTGAGTGAATTTTAAAGTAGGTTAACAAAATTGTAAACTCTTCTTTGCCCGAGAGTGCTGAGACAATGAGGAAACAAAGAGAATACAGGTAATAGTGTGTACTGTGATTCTTTTCAGCAGATAAGGTATTGTATCCCTTACTGGATGGCCCACAAACAGTAATGAACTACAAGGTACATGATATGGAAGAGATAGTCTGTGTTGTGAAGAACAAAAGAACATTAGGATTCCATGACAGAACTGAAGCCTATGGAAATAATATGAGAGGCTGAATTGCATGGATTCCTTATTGCAGACATCACATGGAAATGAGGGCAAGTGAACAAAGATGGGAAACCTGTGAACTAGGAGCATATAGATTTCTTTACAGTATTGAAAAGGTGATGTCTAATTTACTATAAATGCAATAAAAGAAACCAGAAATGTATTGTTCGTTTTCTCGGGGCTCCGCTTTAGGTAAGGATGTATCTTTTTGTCAAAATGCATTTTGAAGAGAAGCTTTGAAAGCTGCTTTAAAAGAATGGTTGTTCTCAGAAAAGGAAAAAGAGTACCAAAACAAGCTGAGAACGTATCTCTGAGGTAATATCCTCAGCTTTTTAGATGTTCTGCAATTAATTGTGCATCATATGTCATCTTGAGAGAAGAGTGTGGTTAGAAGCAACATTTTTGTCTAAAACTACAAATTATGTATTTCTAGCATGGTATTCTGTATTTGAATATTAACAATAAGTGTAACTTTTAAAATCATTATGATGTTTACCCTTCCTCCAAAACTACAAAATGTCAGAGGGGAAAAAAGCAATTCATAACAAGGGGAAACTGAAACTTTTTGTCCCAGTATCTAAGGGTCTGATTGAATGTGCAGTTTTAAAATATTTCTAACTTCAATTTTAACAATATAAAATAAGTAAAGAAAATTATGTCTCTATGTTTAACTAAAAATTGTACATTAGTTCACCACCCAAATTATTTTGGGGTTAGAATAGTGAAAGAATGAGGATCGTAAGGCCAGTTGATTTAGAACTTTCTACACAATGAAATGTTTCAAATTTCTACTTAGAGCAATCTGCCTTTCGGTTTCCCTCTGCCTTGGACAGTGAGTCAGGAGACAGCTTCTTTTTAGTCATGCTTCCTCATTGTTTTAATTTGAACAGCTGAAGTCTCCCAAATTATTCGCTATTTTCCTAATTGTTTATGAAAACAGATTCTGACTACAGAGGATCTGATGTTGATATGGAGCTTTTTATTTTTTAAGTAATCACATTTCTCTCTTTTTGCTCCTTTATTGTCACAAATATTCAGATCCAAAAATCATCCTTCCCATTGAAATGTGATTGTCACTTTTCTTTTTGAGAAGTAAAAGTGTGGAATTCTCCACAATTTTCTTCTTCCTGTTTTTTTTTATCATCCTGTTGGAGAGTTTCCTGTAACATTTATGCTGCCTCATTCCTGCTTCTCCAAAGGTGTAATGCCTATCTATTTTTCAGAATTAAAGCAGTTAAGCAAAAAGACCTTTCAAAAACCTCCTCACACCAGAAGTACCAACATTTATTTTCAGAGTCAAAGCCATTCCAGTAGGAATAGAGCATTTAATGATATAAGGTTTAATGATTAATGAATAAAAGTTTAGAAGAAAGCTAATTAGCACTATTGTCATTAGATTGTAGTTAATCTGAGCAATGCTAAATCCTATAGTGACTGTCTTGGAATCTTAAGAAATAACTGCATTGGAAAGAAGATTGAGGTCACATCTTCAAAAATATTGAGGGCTTTTGTCATGTTGATTTTTGCTTGGTTGATTAGTTGGTTTTAACACACCTCAATGAGATTAATTACTTACTAAACATGAAGTTCAGAATACAAAAATACCCCAAACCCTCTGTTTGTCTTCCTCCCTTCATAGAGAATGTTTTAGGTAGTCTTCGTTTATTTCCCAGTGAACAAGTATCTCTCCTATAAGTAAGAACCTAAACAAAATTGCTGGAGCAAAATATCCAGAACCTGTGTTTGGCAGCACATAATTTACCAGGCACTGTATATTTCTCTCTGGAGCAAGCTCAATATTATTTCTAAAGCTTATGAAAATATATAAGTAGTGACGTAAACCTTGACTAAAAGTGAAAATATTCAGCAAATCAAAACAAAAAAACTTCTTATAGTAGCCAGATAGCTATGAAATGCTTGTTTGTTTTGTTTGGGGGGGGTTTGGAGGTTTTTATTTTTGTTGGGTTGGGTTGGGTTTTCTTTATTTGATATATTACACTGTCTGGGTTTAGCAAATTAACAGATCAGAGGAAAGCCTCTCTCAGTAGACAAAAATAAGTAGAAAGTCGAACAAAAAGATTGCTATTTTCTGGAGACATATCTGAGTAGAAGCAAAAAGGACAGAAAGAATAGAGTCCAAATACACAAAAGTAAGAAGTAGATATGGCAATGTGTTCATTGAAGTTTCTTTGCCTTCACTACAATAGAATAAAAAAAAAAGTTAAATAAATGGTTGGCTTAACTATTTTGATCAGTTAGCCCTCTACAAGAAGAACACAAAGTCTGGTGACTCAGGTTTTTCCATGTAATTCTATTTTATTTGTCTCATGGCTTTTATGTGGCCAGGTGAACCCTTCAATCTGTTTTGGTTTTTTTTTGGGGGGGGTGGGGGGTTATGTGTAAAATGAAAGCCTGTGTTTACTACAAGCCTCCATTTTTAGAAGATATTTTATTCTTTCATGAAAAAAATGGTTTATACTTTGCTTGTTTCATTAGTCTTGGCAAAGTGAAATTTTAATTAAATATGATATTGCAACAATCAAAGGGAACACTAAGCAACACAGACAGATAGAAGTTAGCAAGGTTTTATGTCATTTAATTTGTAAGACAGCCCAACATCTCACTGTATTGCCAAGCAGAGAAAATGTAGTTTGCTTTTATTTGAAAGCACTCTACCAATTGGAAAGAACAGGAACTGATCAATAACAAATCCTGTTGATTTCTGTGTACCACAGTATTTATATACAGACTAATTTACAATTCAGCTCAAATTTTGTAGATTTTTTTTGTTCTAAGGGAAAAAAATATGGTATGTGAAAGCATTAATTGAGTTGGAGTGGTTGGTGGAGGAATTTCTGAGCTCAGAATTGTTTATGTTATCTGATCCCATTTTTTTGCCTTAGTTTAAATAGTGAATGCAGTAAATAACATTATGTAATCAGATAGTGAGAACAAACAGTGAGTGTGCAGTTGCTAATCATAGAGGAGCAAAACTGAAGAACAGCTAAAGAGACAAAATAATCTCTCCTTTTGTCAGACAAACTTTAGTCATTCTTCCACTCAAGAAGATAATATCAGATATACAGAATAATTCTCAAGTTTCATCTTCTGAAAATGTGGTCATTTATAAAAAAAAAAAAAGGAAAGAAAAGACACATAATTGATTGCACTGTGCAGGTTCTTTCTTGCACTTAGTACACTTGCTCATTCTGGAACTTTATTATTTTCAACTTGTTTCCAATATGTAGCTCTCGAGACAATAACAATACCTCCTTTTTTCTGTAGTATATTTTTGCATAATTGCAGTGAAATTATTTTACATCCCTGCAGCAACAACAGCTGTTTTGTGATCATTCAAGCCTACGCATCTTTGAAGAATACAACCACAGCTCAGAAATTTTCTCTGGTGAGATTCAGAGCAGAGATATTGTTTTCCCCCTGGTATTTGGGCTAGGGTACACATGTTTATCTGCCTAGAAGTAAGTGAAGAAGAGTCATCAAATCACTAATCATAAGGCATGATTAACAGTTCAAACAATTATGGAATAAGAACGTTTCTCGAGAATTTTAATGTCTCTTTTTTTTTAGTCAAAAACAAAGAACAGTTCCATTGACATAACTTCCCATTTCTTACTTTTCTTCTGAGGGGAAAAAGTTTTGTAAAGCTGCATGGTTACACAGTCATTATTTGGGCAGCAAATATAAAGATGGAAGAATGTTTAATGTTATCGGGTTATATTTGCACTTAAGTATGAGCTTTTCAGGATATGGTAAGGTTTTTCCTGATACTAGAAACAATTCAAGTAAATGGGGAGGGCTGTGAGAAAGAGAGAAAAAATATGTGGGAACAAAATGTCAAATAATGACTTGATAAGTTAGAGAAAAATCTTTAAAATTAAGGAAGAGACAAATACATTATAAGGAAGATAACTGATTTAAAAAATTAATTACCAGGAAAAGAAATGTAAATTAATACCATAGATTAATACTTATCCATGGGTATTTTTCACTGAAAGTAGATGTAAATATGAACATGGAAAAAAACCAAAATGAAAGTAATTTTAATTTGGCTAAAACTTCTGATGTGGTTAGCACAGTTACAGGTTCTTATATTAGAGCGGGAGTTTTACAGTGATAGTACTACCAAACTCTTAATTTCTTTTGAAGAAAATACATCTGTTCATAAGTTTTCAAGACTTCTTCATAAGGGTTTACTTCAATAAAACCCAAAACTTTCTGAGGTTTATAAACCCAGAAATTTTTCAAGCATCCCTTTCTTGCTAATCAAAGAAACCGAGTGCACCAAGAACATGAAATGACAGATTTGAGTAGTACAGTATGTTGTATAGCCACAAATCAAATCTCTCATAGATACAATTAGGAAAGACCCAACATAGATTGTGGAAGGTTGTTATCTGCAGACAAATGCCCAGTGTTAAGAAACTGAAGAATAGTGCTTAAAAGGTCAAACTTTGTCCCCATAAAGAAGCTTGAATATTTTAGGAAAGAGAAAGTCTTGATTTGAAGTCATTTGTGACTCATCTGATGTTATTCCAGAAAGACAGCCTTCAGAAATCAAAGAGAACTAGAAATTACAGATGGAAAAATGACAAAATCATGCACAGAAAAACTGGAGGGTAATAAATTAATCATTGATATGTTTCTGCAAAGATTTTCAGGGGTTTTAGGAGTTAAGCACATTCAGAAATCAGCGACAATTTGGTTAAGAGCTTGTAGATAATGGTTGGTTACCCTATCAATATGGGCATATTGAAGTCTTTTATATCCTTTATATCTCTGTATTTAAATTCTCATACAGACTATCCCAAGAGGTATGTTTTTAAATGTTCACATTTGTGTCCTTTGTTCTAGTTTCACTGCAATGCAATGTCTTTCAGCTTTCTTTTGTTATACTTTCTTTCTCCAAGTTCCTCCTTAGTACACTTCTGAAAGAAGTTATGTCTAGTGATTTTCCTTCAGAAGTACACAGAAATTAAACTAAGATGACAATATCTCTTGTAATGGCATAAAATATATAGCACATCTCATAAATATACTTTTATTTATATATTTTTGCATATATTTTTCAATAAAAGTCTCTCTTTGTTGCCCTGTGGATTAAATGACACTTCATCTTCTGAACCTCTTCTGTATACAAGGACTGCTGTTTCGTCTTACTACTTTATTCAGTGTTTGGAGGACATAACTGCTTTCCATTGCTGTATTTTTCAGACTATCCATATAACCCTGGTATGATGACAACCTGTCATATGGTGACAACCCCTGTCGGGCACAGATAATCAGTGGTGATGTTGTATGTCTTCCTAGCCAAGCTTCTTGTTTTCCCTAGGACAATGCAGCTGCAAAATGAGATATACACGTCAGTTCTTCTAGGTCTTATTACTGAATATTTCTTTACTAATTTGTGGATAACACCACTGTAAAGAACATAATAGAATGACACCGTGTCTTCTCTTGGGACTTGATGTTAACTGATGATGATCAGGACCAGACTCTGCCATAGATATTAACCTGAGAAACTTGTATAAACATAGATGGAAGTCTCAGGTCACTTTTTCGTGCCATTGCAAGTCAACATCCGAATATTCAGAGACGATTTTATTAGCTTATATATAAGGGTGGGGATGGGAGGAAGGCATGGACTTCACACTCAGTTCACAAGAGATTTAAGAACATCATGTGGGCTCCTGGGGCACACTTTCCAATTTATTTTAAATTGGAATGAATCCAGTTTGTGTAGTCTGCAGCTACACTGTGATATAAATGAAAAGCAGGATAAGTGGGGACATTTAGAAGTTTCACTTCAAAAGCACATTCCTGGTGCAAATTTACAGCACTGACTTGCACATACCCAGTTTCAACTTCAGATTAACACTAAGCCTACTAACTCAAAATGGAACTGGGAAGGGAAAGGGGCAGGGTGAAGGATTAAAAGGCATATCTACCCTGAGGATACAAAGTATCCCAATTCATTTCCATGCAAGACACCTGAGGAGCTAGATGTCTGGTGCTGAACTGTTAATAAATATTTAGTGTCTGTCTTCACATGTCCCTTCTAAAAGGATAATGAAAGCTGTAGATGGCCAAGTCTAGAAATACTTTGCCCTTGTGCCTGTAAGTTATACCCTGGTTCCAGACACTCATCCCATGGGAACACAGAGATTCATGTTCTTCAGCTTTGAACATCCTTTTAAACATTTTAAAAAAAAATTCATCCATTATCTTCACATCATGAAGACAAATAGAAGGCTTTCAGACAATATGGCAAAATATTGTTGAATCTTTTCCTTCATGGTTATTTTTTCTGCAGTCCCTTTTTCTTTTCTTGCTGCAGTATTGCATTTCTTCCAAGACTTGATAAAAAGAGAAACTTCTATAGGGGCTTTTTAGCCATGGAAATTATCACATTTGTTCCTAATGAGGATCTGGGCTCTGTGTTAGGTTCTTTTGCCTATTGAGTGAACAGTGATTTTTCACTTTCAGTGTACTTCATATATAACTACTTCATGTACTTTATCAATCAGCTTCAAAAATTCAACCAGATTTTGTTTACTATGTTTTACTATGATGACAGAAGACACAAGAAAATAAATGAACAAAGCACAAAATAAATAACCATGTTCCTTGAATCTCCTGTGATATCGTACTGAAATTGAAAGATCATGTTTGACGTCACTTTTTACCATTTTGTTTTATAGTATACGGTATCTCATTGGGCTGTTGTGTGTCACTTTGATGTGTCCATGATGTAAACTTCTGAGTATAACTATCTTCATGCTATACTGAAGTTTCCAAGTAAAGAGGATACCTGATTTATTGGTAGGCAAGTAAAACTTTTCTTCTTCTCCTTCAAGTAAATGTAGAGATTTAAAACCAATCATCATTCTAAATATTTCTTTCCAAAAGAACCAACCTAATAAATTAAAATTTAAAGGAACAGTCAGGCAAGTTTTATTTCAATGCATTTGATTTTTATTTTTTTTTACTGCACTTAAATGATTAATTCACTTCCAGTTATATTCTCCTCAGTGAAGATATATTCAAAAAACAACCTGTGTTCAAAGAACTGTCAGCATGGTAATTTATTCTCATTTAAAATACAAATTATAGCTCATTAGGGAGCCCATATTCTGGGGGGAATGCCCATCATTGGTTTTGTTAACGATTCTCTAATGCTGTAATTCTGTATGAGTGCATGCATTAATTTACATGTAAAACTACCAATATGATTAAACCAGATTTGCTGTAATGCCACAACCTCTAGAATTAAATTTAGATAAAGAGAGAAAGTGTCCTGGCTTCCAAATATAAAAAGATTAAAATCTTAAATTAAATTCTCTTGAACTGAAATGCTTGTATTCAAAATCTGTAGGACAAAACCTAATTCATCTATTACTTTGAAAATTTTCTATGTCTAATATGATTGGTAGTATATATATTACTGCAAGATATATTTTCAGCTATTTATTTTAGTAATTAATTTACCTAGGTAAGAGTTTTCTTTCGATTTTTTTTTTTTATTAAACCCCCTTTTTTTAGTGATTACTGAGAAGAAGCTGCGATTGATTGTATTTCTAAGATAATTTTGTGACTCAGAATTCAGGCAGGTAAAAGACCACTGTAACTGATTTCTTCTGAAGACATTATAGTTGCAAAAATCAGTATAGCTTTTTCATAAATGGAAATCCTTTGAAAGTACTGGCGTTATATCAAAGTGTTAATGGAAAAAATTACTTAGATATCTATAAAAAAATCAGGAGATATGATTCTTATGCATTTTGTTAAAAGAGCAAGGGTGCCAAATTAAACATTTCACCATTACCCCATTCCTTTGACACTTTGTCGGTCTTTTACAAGGAGGTTGTAAAATCCTAGTAGTTCTAATTTGTTTTATTTGATGCCCAGTTTGACAACTTCCATTGAGAGCTTTAACTTAAAAGCAAGCCAACTAAAAGTGTTTGGTCAACTATTAAGGGTTTATTGTTTTGGTTTTATGTCACACAAAGGTGAAAGATGCACTGTTTTACCCTAAGGTCTGTGCAATACACCATCTGGCTTACAAGTGAAGGTATAGTGCTTGTCAAGAGATCCAATAATAGAAAAATGTATATGACTATTAAATTAAGATTAATCTTGTGGGCAACTCCCAAATCAATTTAATTAATGCGCTGGTATCAGAGTGTAATATTCATTTAAAAAACATTGTATGTATTGGTCAATAATGTGGCTTTTAAATATACAGTTCCTGTGTAACCTTCCGTAGTGTGGCTGCTCCCTTCAGACATGCTACAAGTGTTTCTTTTGGCACAGGACTAAAGGGCATGGGTAAATTAGCTGTATAGTAAAATGAATTATTTAATTTTCTTGGTTATCTCTATACAGGGCTCAAATGCACAAAAAGCATATTTAAAACAGTGAGCTATGCACTAATCCGCAAGCTGAGAAGAGTACTACTTCTTCCTTCTGGTTCCCCAGTAACACTTTGATTTGATTCTATAATCACTGACATAGATTAGAGATAGGCAGAAGACATCAAAAGTTAGAAGAAATATTTTAAGCAGGAAAGATGGAGCACTGTCTAGTAACTGTGAAATTAATTGAGGAAAATTAAAGTTAAAATTAAAGTACAGCTTTGTAATTGTATGTTACCATCAGAACTTTATACATAGTGAAATCTCTGAATCATATGAGAAATGATTCTAAAACTTTATGTTTTCAACTAAAAACATGCTGTTAGCCTGAGAAATATGATGCATGAAATATCTGGCTTTATGGAGGAGTTCTAATTCTTAATTCCCAAGCCTCATTTCTACCTCTTAGCTTTGCATGGTTATTAAATTTTTCTAGTATTATAGCATCAGGTTGTAGATATTCCAAAAGGGCAAGACTTTAAATTCTATACAACTTTTTTAGATATTCGTTTTGGAAGCAAGAATACTATGAGCTTACATAATGACAAAATGTATTTGGTAGCACAATGCATGAAGGTGTCTTTATATGTGTAATCAAAAGACACCTTTAAGTCTTTGCACAAAGTCTTTCAGTCAAAACTGAAATACAAAATCTAGTACTTCAGGAGACCACAAGGATTTCCAAGGATACTTTAGTGTAATGTTCACTTGAATTCATGATTAAAATTCAAAGGACTGATACTGAATCATAAAATCCAACCTAAAAAGATCATTGCTAACAGCTTTTCTTGTGCACCGGTATCATTTCACAGAATCATAGAACATGCTGAATTGGAAGGGACCCATAAGGATCATGGAGTCCAACTCTCACATGTAGATTGTCCTACATGGTACAGGAATAATAATGACTAGATATGCCGAAGTGAATTCTTATCCAAAGGCGCACAACTTTGGGTTTTACTTTATTAAAACAGTTTAAACACAGCAAAGTCTGCCTGCTTTCAGAGCGATGGACATGGGAAAATTGTTCAGACTTTTTCAAAGGTGCAAATCCTTGAACTATTTTTCATCCTTTTGAAAGACGGCTCTTTTGAACTTGTACTTTTTCCCCTGACTGATAATCATATACCTGGCACACAGAGCCTCTGACATATGCACTCACAGCTGTTTTAAAACACTAAATCCTTCAGCTATGTTTCCTTTTATACATGAAGAGGTATAATTTGTGTAAATGCAATCTAATAAGCAGCCTAATTATAATTTACAAACTTAGAAATACACTAAATTTTGTTTCTGTTTTAATTAAGTAGTTGCCTAATTATTCTATAAACAGAATTAGTTAACATAGAAGGAACCAAAAATGCAAACAGGAATTAAATCATTCACTAAACAGTTCAGCAAAGTGAAAGGCACTACATGGTCTCTTTTACTATTTCTATCAACATGTTCTTTTTAACACCCTGATTCAGCAGTATATTTATTTATGTGCCTGAGCAATCCTCAGCACTCCAAGGGCACTTCCAAACCTGACCATCCCTGCCCACCCTCTGGGGTTTCCCCACCCCCAGGGCTGGCAGCCCCCACCCCCATGACCCCTCAATAGGGCTGCGCTCCTGTGCCCCAGAGCCCTGCCCTGAGCCCACTCTCAGCGTGTCCAGGACTGGGGCTGTCCCCATGCCCCTTGGCTTCTGGGCTCCTGGCTGGGGGAGTGGAACAGCCTCTGACTGCCAGACCCTGCCATGCTGGGTGTGAGGGAGCCCCTGACAGGCCAGCTCCTGTCCCAGGTCACTGCCAGCCCCTGTGGTGCCCTACGGCATTCAAACGGGATGGTGGTTATCAGCCAGCACTCCACTGGCCAAATCACCTGGTATGTCCCTAGGGAAATTAAGCAGAGGTCTTAAATGTAACACAGCACACTTACCAGGAAACAATCTGGAGCATGCTGGAGAAGGGTGTCAGGCAGATGAAAGGCAGACTAGCAAGCATCATGATTTCAGCACCTGGGGTCTTGTAGAAAGTCCAAAGAGTACTCCAAGCTCTCATAAAACTGGAGAACTCTGCTAACAGTGATCAAATTTGGGAAAGACAATTCTTATGTGAATGTTCTCTGACATGGTTTCTGAACTGGCACCAGCTTGCAGCCCACCAGCTCAGAAAAATGTAGAAAGCCCATATGTCTGACTGCATAATATGCCCACATACCTCACCTCAGCATTCAGAATGTTTTTCCCCTCCGAATCGCTAAAAGGGATGACTCTGCCAGAACTCCAAGGTCGATAAAGTTGAATCTCTTCCTTACGAGTTCCCAAAACAATCAAAATTATTTTAAAAGAAAAACAAACAAAACCAAAAAACAATCCTTGTTACAATGTGCATATCAATATATAACTGCTATATATATTGATATATATATGCTAGTCAAAATGTTTTAACAAAAAATGGGCTTATAGTCATCTTACCTCTTGGACCCTATGACCTTACAGGCTGGCACCTTGCCTCTATGCCTTCCAGGTGGTATTTCTCTTTTTCTTTACCTTCTGTGACCCCTGTCTTCTGAACCTGTGTGTGGCCAGCAGGTTGAGGGAGGTGATCATCCTACAGTGGAGGCCACAAGGATGATGAGAAGTCTGAAGCATCTTTGTTATGAAGGGAGAGTGCAGAAGCTGGGTCTGTTTAGTCTAGAGAAGAGAAGAATGAGAGGGAATCTCATTAATGCATATAAACATCTCAAAGGTTGGTGTCAAGAGGATGGTGCCAGACTCTTTTTGGTGGTGCTCAGCAATAGGATGAGGAGCATGACCATAAACTAAACCACAAGAAGTTCCACCTCAGCATGAGGAAGAACTTTGCTTTGAGGGTGTCAGAGCACTGGAACAGGCTGCCCAGGAGACTTCAGAGATATTCCAAACCCACCTGGACATGTTCCTGTGTGACCTAAGTGACCCTGCCTTGGAGGGAGGTTGGACTAGATGATTTTCAGAGGTCCCTTCCAACCCCAAGTATTCTGGAATTCTGTGATTCTCTTTCTCTTGGAGAAGTCTCGGATTGACAAGGAGACGCCATTTCTGCTCATCTTCAGAGAGGTTTCCCATCACAGCCACTCTTTTTGGAAAGGAACAAAATAATGATAGGAAACATTGATCCCATCCAACTGTGATGGACCTGCATGATTTCACCCCATTTTCTGTTCACTCATATTTTTACACAGTGTAGCTGAGTTGAGACTTTTGCAGCCTGTAGTGCACTGTAGTGCACAGTGTACTTCATCTCTCTACTGCAGGGTGAAGAAATGTGCCTG
Source organism: Anabacerthia variegaticeps (assembly GCA_035583185.1). Classification (NCBI taxonomy): domain Eukaryota; kingdom Metazoa; phylum Chordata; class Aves; order Passeriformes; family Furnariidae; genus Anabacerthia; species Anabacerthia variegaticeps. The sequence continues at coordinate 76,320,394 of JAWWEW010000078.1, read as the reverse complement.
TCTGAATGAACTAGTTGCTTTTCAATGCTGATTTCAGGTAACAGGAAAGAATTCTTGTCTCATTATTCTATGTGGTCATAACAAATTTATATCCAGGCAGTTTTTTTTTTTGTTTTGTGTTTTTGGTTTTTTTTGGTTTTTTTTTTCCCATTCCTTAGGCTACCTTGCTTCCAGAATGTCATTGCCTGATGACCAGGTAGAAAAGTTGCTACTAAAAATGGAATTCAGGTTTGAGCCTAAAGTGGTACAAACATTCTAAAATGTTTCTTTAAAATATAAGTCCCATTTTCCTGTGTTCACTCCATTTCTCATACTTTAAAAGAGGAATATCAGCCTTGAAAGTACCTTGACTTAAAATGTGTTCATTTTCCTAATTACATGAAGACCTACCTGTTCATACTTTGCTCCATACTTTGCATATGTTCTTGCAGAATTTTTTCCTATTTGCTTGCATAAATATAAAATGTTTTCTTACACAGAATAATCGCACATTTTACCCTGTATTACATATCTACAAATATTCACAGAAGTTGCACTTTCAAACAGGAGTTAGATTCATATGAAAAAAAAAAAAAAAAGAAAAAAAGAATTTCTGGATTGGCATTTTCTGGAAGCTCTCAAATTTAAGAATGAATGTCTTTCAAAATTGTTTCAAACTTTCTGTTTGTCAGGTCATCTGAAAAAAAAATTTCCCCTTATTATTAAGAAACTAAGAGTTCATCAAGATAATATAAATAACTGTCTATATTAGATTTTTTTTTCTCCCCGGTGTTTGTAAACAGAGGGAAAAGAGTTCTCTGCTTAGTTTCTCTTCATTGATAGAATGATGATTCTTGGAATATTTTGATAGACTTTTAAATATTTTTTTTTAAATAATTCAAATAAAATATAAATAATAATAATTTAAAAAACCCCAAAACCATACAGGAGTTTCTCTTTCACTTCTAACATTATTTTACAGGACTTTTCCATGGTTCTGCTGTTGGACCTTCTTTTTCAGCCTCAATTTCCTGTCATATTTAACAGCCAACAAAAATAATTTGTCTCGGATTGCAGTTTATTTGGTATTTTTAGTCCTCAAAATTAATTACTCAGTTCAAGGGATATTGTTGTGAAAGAATGCAAACATGATACATCAATTAAACACCAATTGTTAATTATTTTAAAATATTGCATTACCCAAACACTACACAAAATAACTGTTTACCATATGCAAAACTGAAAATGCTTTGGTACATGCACGTGTTCTCAAATGTAGTATTGGCATATTTTCTGGAATTCCTTATACTATTCTATGCTGTTGAACTTTCATAGCTATATATGTAGTGATCTTTCCTCTGAAATATAACTGCTTTTTTTTTAAGCTCTTTGAAAGAAATTAACAGAAAAAAAAAAAATCTAAATCACCAAAGACCAAATTTCCAGACTACAATGCAAGATATATATTTGTGATTTGTCTCACTTCTCTCTAATTTTCACTAATTGGTAGACCTCTGTAGATAAAGTTGGTTGCATTTAAACTGTAACTGCTTAGCATTACATAACATATAACCTTGCATAACTTTGCCTGAAATATCTTGGGGCCACTTACACCTACTTTTTTCTGTGGTAATACTAAGGCTTCTACTGGCTAATAGAAAGGTATTGCTGCAGGAATGGGGAAGTAAAAAATTAAAAATCAAGCCTTTTTTTAATGAGTATTATTCATTGTAGAATATTTCAATAAGCCAGTACAGTGCAGTCATACTAATGTCAGCTCAGAATCTAACCTGCAGAAAAGCATCCATAATCTTATGGACTGCTTCCCACTAGACAACAGTGGAAAGAAAAAGCAAAAGAAAAAGCAAAAGAAAAAAAAAAAAGAAAAAGAAAAAGACAAAATGTAAAATCATTTTCTCAGACAAGCATCTGTGGCATTAATGCTTTCCAAATTATGGCAAAATCTTCATACTTTTTACAGGTAGAATGTTATCTGGGACCCTTCTAGTAACAAAGGAAATGTTCTGGGGGATCAAGAAAAGCTTGTAGAAAGAGCAAAAAACTTTTGACCTTCAAATTAAAACAAATACGTCTATGGGAAGTAGTCTAATGCTTTATGTGTTAAAGTGAACTTTAGGAGACCTGTTCTTAGGAGTTCATATAAAAAAAGGCATCTTGTTTTATTAGTCTATACTTTCTCTCCCTAAATGAGCATAGTTTTGTTTGGTTTATATCAGTGGATATATTTTCTAATGCGTGTCAGGTCCTCTGATTGTACTCTGGGGAACAAGGAAGAAAAATCTATAAATAATCAGCTAAATGTAATTTGTTAAGCTATACAAGCTGTTCATCAGAAATAAGGATTAAAAAAAAGAACATTAATTTCGTTTTATGCTTCAAATATTTTGCTGTTATCTGAGATATGATAGTAATTGAATAACAGTGGAGTAAAGCTAAGGTTACTCAAACTAGACATCTAATGTGTTATTATTTGATCAAGATGCTGTAGCTGGATCCATTTTATCTTCAGCAAAATGAAGATATCTGATTTTATTACTGCACATTACAGAATGAAAAGATGAGAAAATTGTCATTGAAACCTACATGTATCTAAGGCATAGGCAGGAGAAAATTTTGGCCAATAACTCACATGTTATTCTGGATCAAAATCTTAGATATGAGGAAGAAGATACTTGTTGGTTTGGTTTGTTTGTCAAGAATCCTGAACTCTACATGTATTTTCCTTAACTCACGTTCTAAAAGTTAGAGGTAGTTTAAAAAATCCAGTCCAATTTGTAATGAATTTAAACAGCTTAGTTAACTTTGAAGAAATAGGTAATAGTTTTGTTCAGAGTTCATAACTGTGGATGTAGTAATAAATATACATATAGATAATTTACCAATGCATATAAATAGAAAAAAACATATTTTAGCTTTTTTTTTAATACATTGATATCAGATTAACTTTATTTCTCAACAGTGCTTGTGTCATTTTCAAACAAAAAATCTGAGATAGGTCATTCAATTTAACTTAGATTTATAACAGAAAATTTCTATGAGACAGTTAACACTGTAACTAGATTTTTGGTGTTATTTTTGTTTTACCAGTCACAAATATAAGATGTCAAAATATTTGCAACTCACATATCCAGGACTGCTCTTTCTAGTAGACCCATCAACTCTAAAAAAATAAACACCTGTACAGAGACTCTTTCCATGTTCCACTTCATGTGATGATTCACAGTCTTGAAAACAGGGCTTGTAAAATGAAAATATTCTCTCTGATTGTTTTCTAAAATAAAAGGTCATTTCAAAGTAAAGTAAAAAAAAAAAAAAAAATCCCTCCGTTCCTTATTAAACTGAGCCTGTACTCGATATCTAGTCAGGAAAAGTTAAATCATTGTAACCCCTGAACTGTCACTATGTATTACTCTTTAATCCTTGTGGCAGGTGCTGTCAGGGCAATGTAATCCACTATGCTCATGCAGTGTGGGGTTAGAAGTTCAGACTAAGACTAAAGATCAGAAGGGGTTAATTAGAGTCACAGATGCTTCCTTGAGGTCTGGCACTGAGGAAATCTTGGACAATAGCCTTTCTTGTAGAGAGGGCCCTTTGCACACATTGTTGGGGTTGTTTTCTGTGTGTATCTTCTATAAGTAAGCTAAGAGCAACTAGTAAAATGATAGAGGGGATTAAGAATCCTTCAAAAGCAAGACTGTGTTTGGAAAGAAAACATTTATAAAAATATAATTTTGCCACCCTTACATAATCTTCAGGTAATAGATAGTTCAGGAAGAGAGTTAATCTGAATGAGAAATTAAAACTCAGATCAGTGGCTGTGAAATAAAGCCTGGCCTCCAAATATTCATCGTTTGCTTTAGAAGGTGATTTTATAATATAGGGCATGGAACTAAAAAGGGGGGAGGGGGGAAATATTGATATAGATATCATATAGCATTAATTATTACCTTTGACTTTGATGAAGTTTTACAGAGACAGAGAAAGTAGTACGTTCTGTCTGAGACTCTTGTATACAGATTAATAGGATACCATCAGAGAAACCATCAATCTTCATCATAATAGAATTGCAACAGAATACCGGGTTGGAAGGGACCTCAGGCGTCATTTGGTCCAATCTTTCTCATCAAAAGTATAGTCTAAACAAGCACCTTGTCCAGCTGGATATTGGAAGTGTCCAGTGTTGGGGAACATGCCACTTCCATGGAGAGATTATTCCAATGGCTGATTATTCTCACTGTGAAAAAGTTTTCCCTGGTGTTCGATTGAAATCTCCCCACAAGTAGTTTGTATCCATTACTCCTTGTCCTTACCATGTGACTCCTGAAAAAAAAAAAAAGTCTCTATCTGTAACCACCCTTTAAATAATGGAATATGGTGACAAGGTCTCCACTAGGCCCTCTTTTCTCTAAGCTGAACAAACGCAGTTCTCTCAGCCTTTTCCTCACATGGCACACTGCCCAGTCCTTTGATCATCTTTGTGGCCCCTCAGGGACTATTAGGAATTGTTGAGACAAAAAAGATAGGTTTGTTGAATGAAAATATATGGGGTTTGCTACATAGCAGTGTGAATAAAACGAAATGTAACAGTTGATGATTTGAAAAAGCACATTAATTTGTTTCTTCCAGTGACAGTTTTTTTCATTTTCCCCATTCCATAAAGCTGTTAGATTTTAAATGTCATTCATTCTTCAGTCATGGAAGTGTAATGGCATTTTAGATCTAGTCTTGGATAAAATATTTATTTGAACTCAGTTGATTGAAACAATTCTTTTTTTCATTGTAAGATAGATCATGAGAAAATCTGTAATGCATTATAATATTGATGAACTCCTGAGAAAATATATTTTAGGCAGAAGGAGTCCTCTGATGTTTCAGAGTAAACTATAAGAATGCATAAGCATCACACGCGAAAAGTAAAAAGCAATCTACTGGCTTCACTGGTGGGTGAGATATCTTTGAGAATGAAGATTCCATCATTATTAATACTGATGATTCAAATTTTAAATTTACTTTGTCTCAATAATTGCCTACAGGAAATAAGAATTTTAAGGCATACTGTCTGTGTGCCCCAGTCTTATCTGAAACATACACTGTACATAACATTTAAAAATGATTATTCACTTATGTCTTACATGCTTTATATTTGTTTTGACTAATTTTATCCAAGTCCTTTAGAAAAATACATCAGACATTCCCATGCTCCTGTGCTGCAAAACAGAGAAGGCCCAGACACAGCTTTGTTCACTCTAATTGCCCATAATGCAAGATCAAATGTTCCTACCTTGATCTGTAAGTAGCCTTACCCATAGTCATGCAGATAATTATGGATACTTTAATGCTACCTAATCTTTGGCATAGCTCTGAACACCAGTGTTCAAGGGAAATTAATACAAATACTCATCAGGATACAGAAGAACTATTAGAATGCTAAAAGATTTACAGGCTACCTTAAAAAAAAAGATTAATTCAAAAAATGCAGTGTGTAAAATGGTGTGATTGCTTTTCTATGGTACCATCAAGAGGGTGAGCACTGGGGAAAGAAAATTATTTGACATATTACAAAAAAAAAAGGTTTTGAATGGTTTATAAATCTATATTTTTCATTTTGGTTATTTTGAGAATTTGTAAATGTGGTATTGGTAAGCAGGATTGTAAATGTTGTTGGCAAGAGCACAGAAGTTCACTGCACTTAACTTCCGTTAATATGAACTAGAAGGAATGAAGCACAATGAAAATCAGGGATCCCTACAGAATGCATACAATCATGTTATTGTCACTTTGTCAATATTATTAACCTACAGTTTGTACAACATTTGTGTAAGAAGTGGAAAATTCACATGTAAAGTTGTAGGGTTTTTTATAATACAAGAAATAGGGCTTTCTTGATGTTTGACTTTCATGACAACACTAACACTAACTTTAAGCAGCTACCAGAAGTATTCATTAAAATAATATAGAGCTATCTGGCAGAACTTGAGGGAACAATGTGAATTACTATATAGTTTATAATATCATTGAACTATTGCTCAATTTTTCTATTATACAGTTATCCTGGAGTCACAGTTCATTCTTCCAAAATGCATTCATGCAAAAAACCATAAGAACAAAGAGCTCAAATAATGAAAGACCAGTAGAATGAAAAATGTGTGTAATTCTTCACCAAGAGCCTTTTAACATAAAGTATCTTATATGAAACATATTGCTCTGTTTTGCAATTCGCATTTTTTCTTCTATGTCCTGCTGGGCATGTAATATGAAAGCGACTGCACTGAATCCCAACTAAGTAGGTTCCATTATAATCTTAAAAATATAGAAGTGGATGATTCAGGTTGTGGCCCAAGAGATTGTGGACCAAAAAAGCTTCACTACAAAATAAATAAGGCACAGATTATACAACAAAGGGGAGTTAATTGAAGATTAAGGGGACTATCATTAGTTAAATGCTTTGGAGTTCAGAGTAGTAATAAAGAGATCAGCTAAGAGAGGGAAACAAAAGAAAATAAGAAGCAAAACTCCACAGGCCTCCATAAAGGGCAGTTACTATTATCTGTTAGTGCATGACAGGAATCTGGTTCAGAGAGATAGAAAGTTTAATGAATAAATGTCCACTCGTACTTGCTCAATTCTTACTTCTTCTGCTGGAAGTAATTTCTGGACTCTTCTGATTGCACTTCTGTTTTCAATCTTTGCACCAGTATATGAAGAGGGATGTCCTGCTACTTAAACTTTCCCTAAGTTATGTGGAGTTGTCACATCTGAATAGCTCTAGTATTCATCATTAATGCTGGACATACAAGACATATGAGGAACATTATGTTTAAAACCCTAACTAAGAGGGTAAGAGTTCAAAATGGTCTATTAATAAGAGAAGAAATCAAAACTTAAAACAGGAAATCAACTGGCAAACTAACTGATTAAGAAACCAAACAGAAGTTACTATAGCTTGAAGGCTTAAAATTTGTATCAAGAGCTAGGCTAGGATTGCTCTATCAGAAGGTAATAATTTGAAAGTGTGTCTAGTGATGTCCCCCAAAAATTGACTACAACCATTTTAATGGCTCTACTTATAAGGACAAAACTTTATCCTGAGCTGTCAGTCTGTATCACTATTTCCTAGTGCCAGAGCTGCACCTATTTAACTGCATTCTCATTCATTGAGTTCAAATTCTTGTTTTCATTCAGCGTTTTCTTCTTGTCATAGCACATTTCAGAAAATTTATTAAAGGACTGGAAGAAATGTAAACAAATGTATTTATGTTAAGCACAAAAATAAAAAGAAACAAGCAACCCCAACCCTTCACCCCCCCTCCACCCCAAATTATGTGCTTATTACAATTGCCCATTGAGTTTGTCATTCTTCTAGAGGCAAAAATGAAATGACACATGGCCACTTCAGAGACTTGTGAAAACGTTGAATGCTAGAGGCATTGCTCAGGCAGCGCTAGAGGAAAACAAAGTAAAGGCAAGGAAAGCTGAGTGGCATAGGAAGACACACAACATGAAAAATGATGCAGGCAAAAGCTAAGACTTAGAAACCACCTCTAGAAGAACAGCAGCTGAGTGGCAGTGAAGCAGAACTAACTGGATAAATAGAAAAGTAGTCACTTAATGCTTAGTGGTTCTGATCAGCAATGGTTTTCATGAGTGGAAAAGTACAAAATGACGCATACACAAAAAAAGTTTAGGTTTTCCTTTTATGCTGAAGCTTCATGTCCTTAATTCTTTCACATCTTTAAAAGTCTGCTTCTATAAGTAGGAATTAAGATGTCATCTTAGAGAAGATACAGAAAGTAAGTGGCTAATACACTGATGCTGGCATCTATATGACCAGTTCCAAAAGACAGTCATTAACAGGGAGAAGATTAAAAGAATCTTTTTGTTATTGAGCGCTAGGATGAACTGCTTATGTGAAACTATTTTAAATAGCAGAACCTTCACATGTGCTTAAATTGACCATTAAAGGAGACATGGGAAATACAGAACTTCTGAAGAAATAAATTTCTACGAGAAATTCAGATGTTTTATTCATTAAATGTACCAAGGTTTTTAGGAAATCATGTCTAGATTATTGTCTAAAACTACAGATTTGAAGAGCAAAGTGACACCATTGTGTTATTACAGAGTTAATATACTAATATAAAGAACTACTTACTTTTTTATAGTATTATTAACGTTGTTTCTCCAAATCACTCTATTGCATGTTGAAGATCCCTCTAGTTATGGAGTGAACTTTGGGATTTATCTAACACCAGAAATGAAAATTTCTCCTTTGAACAGTTTCTGTAACAAGTTTTCAAGTCAAAAGGGTGATGAAAGCACTGTCACAATCTTATTGTGACAATGAGATCCATCATCCAGTTGTGGCATCACTAGTCATTGTAGGAGTTGATAATGGTAACAAACAGTGAGTTATCTTGTTTCATAGTTCTTAGCACTACTGGAGCTCTGGCCTGCACAGCAAGGCAGAGATTAAAAGAGGGGATCCTGTGCTAATGTCTGGGAGCTTGGGGAGATTGGAGGATGCTGTTGTCCAGGGTAGCCTGTCTGTTGACAGTGCCTCGTTATGAGTGTCTTCACAGTCATGGTTATTTAAAAAAATTTTCTCAGAACCCTTAGAAGTCTTCTGATTCAAAAGGGTATGGAAGGGCAGAACAGTCATGGCATAGCAGCAGAACTGAGGAAGAGACTCTGAGTAGTTACTTGATATTTATTCCTGCCTGTTGCTCATCACAGAATTTCTTAAGAATCAACTCCGCCTTGGATCATCAGAGTTTTATTAGATCCAAATGCATTTTCTTTGGGTTAACTTAGTACTACAGCAAGAATGTCAAATGTAAACTCTGCCTTCAGTTCCATTCAGAGAGTTGCTGGCAGTCCTAAACTTATGTACTCATTTGAATTTTAGTTTGGCCAAGCTGCCAGTGAGAACTCGACTCACCTATGTGCATAAAACCATGGAATAGGTAGATTTTGCTTTTTGTGTCGTGAATTGATATTGCCTTTGGCCATGACTGATGGTCTTTCTCTTTCCTCTGTCCTAATACTCTGTAGCTCAAGAGAAAATTTTATATCTATACCTTAGTTTCTCTAGGGATTTCTTCAGTGCCTATTCCTTGGCATGCTCTTTGAAGGCAGAGAGCACCTTTAGTCATGGTTTCACTTGGATATTGGAGTGATACTGCAAAAAGTTTTGGAGTTTTTTGGCTTTACATTATTATCAACACAGAAAGGTTTGTTAAAACACATAGAAATATAAAAAAAAAAATACTGCAGTTCAGGAGAAGACACAAACTAAATATGTTCACTGAAAAAAAAATGCCTAAAAGTAATGTGAAATGTCCCTTCATGGCTTTAATTAGGGACATAATTCAGGTCAATATATGGTTTGGAGTAAAAAAGCATACAATGGAACACATGTATGATAAGATAAAATATATAAACAGCACTGGGAAACATTTTTGTTAGGCTATAATAGATATGGAGAATTCACACACAACACTGAGGAAATGGTTTTATTTGTTGCAAATACATAATTCATAATAAAACCAGTTGGACTCTTTCATATTTACAGTAATAACTGAAGTACAAATATAGCACTGCACACACACTGACATAGCATAAAGAATTTACTGTATATATTGTGGAAGTTAAAGTTATGGGTATGGAAAAGCCTTAAATATTTTTGTTTGTTTGTTTGGCTATAAATCTGGTGGTAGCTCTATTTCAAAGAAAAGTCTTCTTTAGAACAAGTAACAAACTCTGTAGATTTCAACCATCATGTGCCTGACATTCAAAAATAACTTCAATGGTTGCAAGAAAATATTTCCTTGAGTCACAAATCCTATTTGTTAAAAAATATGTAGGTAGTACCTATAATGCTGGATTATTGCCCAATGTTTTGCATTCCAATAACATCACAGGATCTGAACTGGTTAGCTGGTAGGCTGATCCATTCTTGGGAACGAAAGACCAGGATTATCCAATAGGCTGAGGAAATAAGGTTTCATTCATGAAGGAAAACAAGTTCTTCGGTCATGGCCTACTAATACTGACTAGTTTTTAATGTTGTAGAAAAACATAGCATGGAACTTGCCGTCTTTCATGTGTGATTAGCACTGCAACATTAGCAGATACAGATCATGTTTGTTCTTCTGAAAACCATGTAGAAAAGTGGAGGAGCCTGGAATCCTTTGAAATGTCAGCCCTACTATGCCTCACTTTCTTGGTAAAGAAAGAGAGGAAGTTTGGGTCACACAAAGGATGCACAACTGTTGTGATGACAAAGAAAAGATGGGAGATATGGGATACTGTGAGCTTGGCAGACTGTTTCCTACTCCAAAAGCTTTATGTGGCAGGTAGAAGACACACTTTTGACTATCTGGAGCTACTGGTTCAGGCATGAATTCTATTCACTGCTGGAAAAGCACAGCAACTTTTTTTCTTCATTCATAGTAGATAAAAAGCCAATATAAATGAGAATTCTCCTACCTCCACCTTTTCTTTTTAGTATTTCTCCATCTCTGATGCTAATTATCTGACTGTGTTGGTAGGGGAGTCCTGAGTCCTACCTTAGGTTTGTGCGATATGTATAAAATATCTTCCTAAGTATTGAAGGAGGCAGTACTGGCAGGAAGGTAATTTTCCTGACGTGGTAAACAAAAGCAATCAGTGTTTGATCAAGATTTCATTAAAAATAAGTGTAGTTTGCTGGCTTTGTTAAAAAATACATTTTGTCTGGGAAAGTTTAATTATTTTGGGTGTGATTATGCTGACTTTTTAAGGATATTTTTATGCCATTGAAGTGAAAAGTATCATGCACATATCATATCTTCACTGGAAATCAGATTGAACAGAACATATGTTTTCTATAGCTATATACCTTCCTGTATCTCTTTGCTTCTATTTCTGTTATAGCACAGGAAGGGTCAGAGGAAGAAAAGGAGGAAAAGATGTGTTTTTATTAAGCTTTCATCAATCCAGAAATATACTTTGCAAAAACTCAACCTTTGTACATACTGCATAGCATTAGTTAATGTGAATAGCCTGTTAGTGATGAATCGCAGGCATTGTTTTCAGGAAAAATTGCAACAAAAGGCAGTCACAGGCATTTTTTTTCTGCTTTACTTTGGGAAAATCTTTGGGATAACTTACTGTAAAAAGAAGGTCAAAAATGAAACAAACACTAATTAAAAAACATGAAGGATACTTAAAATGGTCTGCTATTACCCCAAGGGGGAAGGTTAAATTGATTTTGTAGACAGATCTTTTTTCTTGAAGCTGTCCATTCACCTAACCCACATTTCCTCAGCTTACCTGTCAGGATGTTATGGGAAACAGTGCAAAAATCCTTGCTCAAGTGAAGGTAGACCTCTGTGATTTCTGTACCTCTTACAGTAGACTCTCCATCACATGTGAACAGCTTATCAAATCATCGATCATAACTGCATATAGACTAGAGCACATAACACCTTTACACTTCTAAATGATATCTGATCAGTGCCTATCTCAAATCAAAGACTTTTCAGTTTCTCATGCTCTGCCAGTGAGGACGTGCACAAGAAGCTGGGAGGGACCACTGCCAGGACAGCTGACCTGAACTGGTCAAAGAGATATCCCATATCATAGAACATCATGCCACCTCATATCACAGAATCACATAATCAGTTAGGTTGGAAAAGACCTCTGAGATCATGGAGTCAAACCTATGACTTAACATCACCTTTTCTACTAGACCATGGCACTGAGTGCTATGTCCAGTCTTTTCTTAAACACCTACAGGGACAATGATTCCACCACCTCCCTGGGCAGCCCATTCCAATGCCAAATCATTCTTTCTGTGAAGAACATTTTCCTAATGTCCAGCCTAAACATCCCCTGGTGCAGCTTATGACTGTGTCCTCTTGTCCTATCACTCATGGCCTGGCAGAAGAGACCGACCCCCACCTGACTACAACCTCCTGGCAGGTAGTCGTGATAAGGTCACCCCTAAGTCTCCTTTTCTCCCAGCTAAACAACCCCAGCTCCCTCAGCCACTCCTTGTAGGACTTGTGCTCCAGTCCCTTCCCCAGCTTTGTTGCCCTTCTCTGGACACACTCCAGCATCCCAACATCCTTTCTAAGCTGAGGAGCCCAGAACTGTACACAGTACTTGGCTTCACCGGTGCCAAGGAGAGGGCACTGTAAATCATTCATGAATTTCCTCCATGGTTCTCATATGCAATTTGTAGAGTTACTTAGATGGCATATCTGACATCCTGTTGGGAATACCAAACAATGCTTTGAAGGATGAGTCTGATGCTAAACATAACGCAAGGGCCTTTCTTGTCATTCACAACTAAAAAGTCATGTTGGAAAAGAAATGAGAACAACACCTCCAATGATTAAGCAGGCTTAGATGGCATTTTTATTGTCATTTCCTTTTACTGTACACTTCTGGAATTGCCCTGTGTTCGTTATTGGTTGTGTTTTACCTATTACACTTGGTGTAAGTACTTTCTGGGTTTGCTTTTTTTTTTTTTTTCCCCTGTTGATTTTCCCCTCAAATGCCTTTATTTTACAGTCAGTCCTGATTCTTGAACAGACGTTACTCCTTAAACTCGTATCTCATTCTTAATGCCTAGTAAAATAGGGTTTCTGTTTCTGTTATCTGGGAATGTTTGATTTCATTATTTTTTTCCTATCTAATGTATTATTTAAAAATGCATTTCTCCTACCCAATTCAAGTTACTTAACTGAAGGTGCTTTGTCCACTCTTTCTATGTAATGTTGTATTTGGGGTTGTATTCAACTCTTTTGTAAGGTGCCTTCATCATGGAATGTCAGGACATTTTAAAACTTTAGAAAACTCTGTAGTACTGGAAAAAAAAGAATGGTTAAATTCTATTCATTGTGCTGTCAGGGAATTAAGATGCCAGCACTTTTATACGTAGTGATGAACTCTATGTGCAGTTCTGAATGCTGCTCTGAAGCCATACCAATCACTACTTTAACACAGGCTAATTTTGTAAGAAAAAGAGGAGGAAAGAATGTACAGGAAAATGTGGGAAAAATCAAAGGAAGGATGCTCCAGAATATGTGTAAAGGGGAACTTCTGCTTGTCCCGGCACTTGTCCAGCACAAAAAACCCTGTGAATTCCATAACATTTCAAAGTAAGTCTTCAGTGAGACATAAATGATTTTTAACTTTTTGTTATGGCCCATTGCCTAAGGGTGAATTCCATCCTTGCACGCATGCTGCAAATCTAGCTGTTCATTTCTGTCTGCAAGAAGCATTTTAAGACTATGTATTCATTATGTAGTACAGTAAGGAACAGATGGATGCATAATTGAAAGTTCTCATTCCTGAAATGCTAAAGAAGATTTAAAAGCATGGGTTCAAAGCCTCATCACAGTGTATCCAAAGTGATTCTAATCACTATGTGATTCAGTATGATTTTATCAGGATATACAAATGAGATTGACACATTGCTGCAGACATATTTCTTTGGTATTTATGGAGTTTTATCAGTATGATGTTGTTTGTGCTTTGTGTCACGTTTCTAAGTGAATTCTTTGCAGTGTATGCACTTTGAACGCAATTGCTCCACTTTGCTTTCTGGAGCACCATTTCTTTTCCCCTTGTCTGTTTATATCAATTCAGATGTTGAATACCCACAGGCAAGTAACCAGACTTCCTACATGATTATTCCATAGACATACACAGATTTGTTCTTTCACAAGTACCGTGTATTTTCTATGTATGTTCCCGGGAAGGCTTCCAAAGAACTGATAAACTATGTTTAGGGAGTTATTTTGAAGAAGGATACTTAGTTTCAAAGGTAATGAAATCCCCAGATTATCATGGAATCAAATTTGTCTGAGTAGGAACTGAATACAGCTGATAGCAGGATTTTTGGAATATTTACCAAAGGTAAGGTAAGATGAGGATCTTTCTAACTTCGTGGATGTGCAGCAAAAGTCTTTGGCAGCTTACATTTTGGCACGGCACCTGTCTTCTTGTTCCAGCAGCTTGTGAGAGCAAATCCTTCATTAGATAAAATAATAAAAAGATTTTGAGAGTGAATAGCCTACCTGCTTATGTTCTACTCTAGGAGGAAGGGAGGTTTCTCTTTGTGAGATAATGCCTGCCTACTGCTGCTTGGTGCTCATACTATAAAAAAAGCAGCACAACCATTTTCATTTCAGAACTGCCCAAGGAGCCTGCTGAGTCAGAAGCACACAGCTGATTTTTCTCATTGAACAGAGATTTTTGTTCTGTGCCTGTTTGGATTTCAGTGCCTTCTCTGAACACCACTTCAATCTCATGTCACCAGCAAGGTCACCTTTCATTTTTCTATTCATGTTCCTGTAGTTCATAGCTTCTTTCAGAGTGTCACATGTCTGCAAAGTTTAACAGCTGTCTCTGTATCAAATCCTCTCAAATAAAAGCAGAAGTGAAAACTTACCTTCTAGAGATCCATGTTCAAGCAACAGAGGAAGCCTTCTGCTGAGTTTGACTCTTCCAAAGAATCCTAACGTCCTTGGTAACATCAGCTTCAGGGTCCTTGGCAAAAGACATCTTCCTCTTGCCTTCTCCAAATCTCACCAGTAATAATGAGACTTCCTGTTGCTCTGCAGCTGTCTCAAGCTCAGCCTGAAATCCTTTCTGTTGCTACTATACCTTGTTAAATTTTAGATGTAGTTCTGCAAAATCAGAGCCTTGCGGCTCTTCACTTTCACCCATTCATTAGGCAGAAGTTTTGGTTGTTTTGTCATCATTTTTGAGAAGAATTCTCACTCTGTGCATATCTGTGTTGATTACAGATTCAGGAAAACATAGGTAGAAGAAGCTTGGTCACCAAAATAAGAGTGGCTGCTGAGGCCACCAATGTGATATGTTTTACTCTATAGATAGCTAAAATAAAACAGTACTTTGAGACCTGATTTGTTTTGCTCCCCTACCACAGGGACAGCTTGCATTGGACAAGTATCAGCACATAAACATCTATATGTATTACATGGGAAAAAAAAATAATCACTGAGCAAATGTGAATAACTAATAGTTTTCTTGCAGGGAGTAATGTTGTATTTTAGCATTAAACTCTGCAGTGGTAATACTGATTGCGCTTGTGAAGCAGCATCTCTTTAAAACTTAATGAAGTTGACTCCTGCATACCTAACATAAAGCTATGTTTTACTTTATCACCATGGTAACATGAAGACCATTTTCTTTGTTCTAGGCTGATGATTATTATTTTGAGTGGTTCAAAACTTTCCATGAAATATTTACTCCCCTTTCTCTGGGAGGCAGGTTAAGGTCCGAATTTCGGTTTCCATCATTCCTCTGAAGTTCCAACACACTTGTATTGTTTCTGCTTTGAACATTACTATTTCCTGTTCATAAAATACTACTGTTTATTAAAGATAATAGGGAAGAACTGGTGTTGTAATGACAGACAAACATGTAGAATCCAAATTATCTGTAATTCTCTACCTTTTAAGCAATAATTTAAGCAATAAATGGGCAGTGGTATTATATACAAAAATTAACAAAATAATTTTTTGATGACCAGTTTGAAAGCAAAATGAAAAGTTCTTGTGATAAGCAAAATACTAGGATCACAACAAAAAATCTGTTTCATGGATACAATATTTACACTTATTGTCATATAGTTTTTGGGTATATGCAGGGGAAGTGAGTAACTGCTTTACAGTTTAGTATATGGAGCTAGCTTAGCAGTCCTGCAAAGGAAAAATGTGTCTGCTTTATACATAGAGAAAAGATTTCTAACACAGAGGGAGTGTTTTTCTGAGGTTTAAAATCTTGACATCATCTCAGGCATCGTCTCAGAAATCTAAAATAATTTAATCATAAACTTAAAATTACACTTTTTCACTGGAGACAGAAAAAATCTTAACTGAGTAAATGGTTCTGTTTTATTGAAACAACTGATGGTAAAACTCCATTTGAGAGGTTAATCAATTCAAATCCTAGGGAAAAAAAATAAAAGCATAGCTGATGAAAATCTAGTGAAAATGCTGACAAAGAAATAAGTAAAATAGGATTTGTAAGACCTGCTTAAAAAATAATGTTTTAACAAGGAGTGATATAAACAAGATAGTCCAATAAACAGAAACAGGTGTTTTACAAAAATATAAATCCAAGATGAGGATCACAAAACCTCCCTCAGGTCATTATAAATCAAGGACTAATCGACTGTATAGCTAGGCCACATGAAGATTCTTCTACCAAGCCTCGAGAAGAATTCATACATCTCTTCTGTTCCACAACACAAACTGCCTTCAAACTAGGCTGATTTTGACATCCTGACAAAGAGCAGACATGGAGTAATTTGTAAATAAACGACTTCTCTCCATTCTTGTATTTTGAAAAAAAATTCCAGAAAACTGCTAAATTACTTGAGTGATTTTTAAATTACATTCTTATGAAGCATAATTTTGTTTTCATGTTTACTAAAGTAAAATGTTATTATACTTAAATTCATCTAATCAGTTTTTAAGTCTGATTTCATCTGGCAAGGAATTCCATATGCTCTCAAAGGAAAGATTTTCTAGATGCAGGCACATGAGGAAAGCTTTTTAATTATGTGTCTGAGAACACTTGTTCTGCCAGTAAAGTTTAATAAATCTGATTTACTCAAACCTACGGTTAGCAAATGCTGCTGTTATTACATAAGAAATATGGTGACTACCTTTCCTAGACAGTGTTTTAAAAAATTCAATATCTCATTTTGCTTCTCTTTAATATCTTTACTTAAGTAAGTACCTGATAAGTGAAAGTAAGATTTCATCTAGCTCCACAGAATCATGGAATGGTTTGCGTTAGAAGGCACCTTATAGCTCACCCAGTTCCAACTCCCCTTAAGGACACCTTCCACTAGATTGCTCAAACCCCCACCCAGCCTGGCCTTGAATACTTCCAGAGCTGGTGTGTTCACTACTTCTCTGAGCACCTTGTTGCAGTGTCTCACCACTCTCAAACTAAAGAATTTCTTCCTAATATCTAAACTGAACACACCTTCTTTCAGATTAAACCCATTAAGCTTTGTCCTATCATTACATGCCCTTGTGAAAAATCCCTCTCTGGCTCTCTTGTAAGCCCCCTTTAGGTACTAGAAGTCTCCCAAAGCCTTCGCTTCTCCAGGCTGAACAGATTTTCTCATAGGAGTGGTCCTCCAGCTGTCTGATAATCTTTGTGGCCTTCCTCTGGACTTGTTCTAGTAGGTCCACATCACTCTCATGCCAAGGGCCCCAGAGCTGGATGCAGTACTCCAGGTGGGGTCTCATGAGAGCAGAGTAGAGGGGTAGAATCACCTCCCTCACCCTGCTGGTCACGCTGCTTTGGATGCAGCCCAGGGCATGGTTCACTTTCTGGGCTGAGAGCTCACATTACAAAATCATGTCCAGCTTTTCCTCCACCAGTACTCCTAAGTCCACCTCAGGGCTGCTCTCAGTCCATTCTCCACCCAGTCTGTATTCATGCTTGACCTGAACCAGGTGCAGGACCTTGCGTTTGGCCTTGTTGAATCTCACGAGGTTAAGACAGGCCCGCCTCCCAAGCGGTCCCTCTGAATGGCAGCACTTCCCTCAAGCATGTTGACCTCACTACACAGTTTAGTGTATGCATCAGATTGAGGGATATTGAGAATAATACAGGATTTTCAGAAGTCTTCATGTTCAAAAGCTCATGAATGCCTTGTCGAAACGCTGAAACTGTCCTGTGAGCTCTGCACAGGTGGTCATTTTACTATTAGACATAGATAACACGCTTGGTACTGTTCTGTGGGCCTCTGTGCAGGGATAGTTTCCTTCTTTGCATGTATTTTGTGTTAGTATCCCACTATGGGACTCTATCCTATCAAAGAGTTTCAATTGCTGCTGGGGGGCTAATTTGGATCTAGTTTGAAGTCTTGGATTTGGTTTATAGCTCCTGAAGAGTTAATGAGAGAATACCAGAACTATTCTCCTCTCTTATTTAGATAGCAACTTGACACTTTACAGATTCATGAGCTGAAATTGCCCTGCACAAATACACAATATCTTATTTTTCATTCGGTACTGTTTCCATTTTCTAGTGACCTGTGTGACTTTGCTCATAGGTTGGAGAGGAGTGTGATGCATCATTTATGCTGCCTTCAACCTTTATTGACTGATGGCCTCCTTTGCTGTCAATCATTTCATTGCATTTTGTCAAAAAGAATGTGAATTTTTTTTTACTGATATGACTGAAGTACGTTCACCTGTAAACAAATGCTTGAGAGAGAAATCAGAAAGAATTGTTAGCTAAGGTAGTTTCAGTTATTGCAAAGACCTAAATGAAAGCCAAATGCTGGTATCCCATTGATGAAGTGACTAATACAGTTTCATTGTTTGATTGGAAGAGAAAAATACATAATCAATAATTATTAAGAAGGGATTTTTTTTCTTTTGAAAGAGATTCAGGTTGTTAGCTTGTGATCTATAGCCCGACGCAAAAGGCATTCATGTAAGGTTGTTACATGATCTGACCACAGAACTACCTGATAGCCCATCTCTTGCTCAAATCTAAAAGTGCTGTATTTCAATACCATCTAGACCATAGCTGATAAACATCAGAGAGCAGCAAGTTCATGGCTGCTCCTCAAGGGAAGAACCAGGCATCAGGAGTGACCACAGCACTGTGTCCTTGTAGACCAGTCTCTCCTTACTGACCAGGGCACAGTCCAGCAGCACCCGAGCTAGCTTGGTTCAGCTTGGTGGTCGTAACAGTCCCAGATAAAGGGACTGACTCAGGGTCTGTCCAGGATGTTCAGCCAGGAGCAGCAGGAGCTTCTACTGAAGAAAAGACTGCAGTGTGGGTACGATTCAGCAAGGAGACATGGCCAGAAACAGGACTGGCGACTGAACACCCACCTCATAAGTCAGGCCAAGACTGGACCTAGATCTAACGTTAAATGGAGCTCCTGGGCCAAGGAGCCGATGTGAGCGAAGGCTCTGGCAAGGCTGGTCAGCACTTTTAAGAAAAACCGTTTGTACATCGAGCACTGACATAATTCTAACTTGCCTATGTTATTAAATATTTTAAGTGCCTTATAGCATTCAAATGACCAAGAATGAAGGTTAAATTTTACATCACTAAGTCTAATATCACTGCATGATAAGAATCATAAAACACTACAAGTGAGGATGTCAGTATATTGTGTTGTTTGGTGGAAGCTGATTAGAGGTGATATCAAATTATTAAAACAAACAGAATGAGGTATTAACATGTAACCTCAAATATTTATATATCAAATTATTAATAAAAGTAAAGAACTTTTATGTGAACTGGCCAAACCCTATGTCCTCTACATTTACAGCCCTTCAGAGTGAAGTTCATTTTTGTTGAACTCATAAAATTTTAAAGAATATATATGTGGGGTCAAAACTCTTTGGTAAGAAAGGCAAAGTGTTACCAAGTATTACAACCTCTTATTTTTAATGTTAGAAAATCCACCTGAACTTGTTGGAAGCATTCGCATTGAAATACACAAACAAGAGAATACCTGGTGGCAGGGAGAGGGTTATTAAGAAAAAGAAAAGAAAGGATGGGAGTAGAAAAAGCTTTGTGAAAAAAGGTCATATGTGCAGGACGAAAAGAAGTCTCAATATCTTTTGAAGAGTTTAATATTGGAAATTTCTTTGTTTTAAATTATCATAGAAAAACTCTCTTAATAGTTCCTCATTCTTAACTGCTCTTTCTTCATTTCTCCTCAAAGAATCAGTGATTTGACAAATGTTTTAATGAAATTGTGGTCCTATGTGGATTTGTGTACAATATTTCAGAAAACCTTAATAATTAGCCAACTTCAGAGGTGGTCATATTTTTGTCAAAAATCTGTATGAGTAATGGTTAGTGCAATGAAGGGTCAGATACAAACTGGACATTTTTTAATCCCACTAAATAAAAGAAGAGAGAGGCATAGGAAGCCAGTAGTGGACTAAATTTCTTTTCTCGTTCTTCCATGAAAATAATGAAGATCAGGTACAGTAACACTGTTAAGATGTTGGTGCAATCTTTGGTGAGCTGTAGAGGAATATATTATAGACAATCCACTTTTATTTTTGTGAAAAAGTGACAGACTGGAGTAACAGGAGCATATAGGTTCCTGCAATGCAAAGCTGTCTAGGTTTATATCTCCTCACCAAGGGTTCATGGTGGTGTGTGAAGAAATTGGTGATATTCTCAGCTTACCACAGGCCTCCTTTATTCCTTTGTCCCTGCTGCAAGGACTGGTTTTACACCTTATTCATCTGTATTTCATAGTCAATCGTCTTTTTCTGCTTTTCAAGAGCAATCATACCATCATCGATGTCACTCCATTAGGCAGCCCTTCTCATTACATTTCCCTGTAGACTTGCTGGGCTCTCATCTTGAAATGGCATCTGCAATTTCTGACACCAGCTATGCAAGGATGCCAACAAAAAAGAGGAGGAGATCACAAGGAGGTCACATTTTAAAAAGACACAAATTCCTAGCACTTGTGATAGACTTTAGATCTACTGTCTTGGACTAGACGATCATGCAGAAGACAGAATTCTATCATTTTGCAGCTCATGAATGTACTGCTTAGGGGCTATTTCAGAAAACAAAGCAACAATCCAAGCAACTAAGTATGAGTGATGTTTGCATGCCAGACAAAGAAAAATGTGGAATAAAGAAGGGGACCACAGCAAGACATCAGAACCACCTGTTCGCTTTGTTTTGAATAAAGACTTCTGGATGAACAAACACATCTGAGATCCTTAAAAGTAGCAAAGACTGTGTGGTAATAAACAGCAAAGACAGAATTTGCTTACAGCTGAGTGGTGACAAAGGTGTGTTACTGCAATATTCAGCGTGCATCCAGACAGATAAACTCTCTATTATTAGCTGAAAACTGAAACTGCGCAGGCTTAAAAGCTTATCCCTGTTGCTGACTATTGCAGTTTTTCCTTTTACTGAGTGTAATTATCATGCCTCTTTCTCTTCCACAAACTGACTTCTTTTCACTTGTTTCCACTGTCATACTCTAGTTCTACCAAGTGAGAACGCTAGTGAGAAGGACATAACCACTCTTTTATCTTTTATGATTTTCTTTTATAATAAGTACTTGTCCTTGGGCAATTGGAAAGTGATTAACAGATTAGTAAAAAAATAGATCCACATCAATTATGAAAAATCTAGATATTACATCACACTTCCACATAAGTTTGCAATAAAATAAAGAAACAAAATTTCAGTACTTTACATGTAAATGTGTGCTGCTTTAGTTTGACAGAAAAAGAACATTAGCTTTATTTCTTACTATGGCTACCCATAGAAAGTAAATATAATTTTTATAGGAGAGAACCTGTGATTGTGTGACTATCCCTCAATTTAACTTCAAATCACTTCCCTTTCATCAATCTAAAAATTGCTTTACCTCTTAATGCCTCATTCCCAATCTGTGAAATGGAAAGAGCACTCTTTTACAATGCAGTCCTTTTATGTCAAATGCTGAAATAAAAAGGCAATAAAAGTTATAAAATCATCTTATGTAGGTAAATGTTGATGGGGGAAAAAAGATACATAAATACATGTACTTTGGAGACATAGCAGTCTGTGCACAGTATCTGCAAAACCAGCAACAGGAATCTCAGAAAAAATTGTTTAGGTGATATATATATAGCTATAACATGACTAATAGGATGAAGTTTTAAAAAGGAATATTTAAAGTGAATATCAAGAAAAGCTTTCTGAGAATGAGATTGAAGTGTGGCTTACTGTCAAATGACACCAACGGAGAGGCACCTTGTTAGAGAATTGAATTAAAACCCACTGAAAATACATTTGCATTTTTTTTGTTTGACAGTAACTGCAAAATCTCGCCCTAATTCTAATTGCTCTGAGTTTTCTTTTTGTCTCTTTCTCAGAAAATAAGTAAAAAGAAACACTAACATAAAATTGTAGCTGTTACTGCCATTGACTACTGTGACAGAATTGATTGAAAAACAGACCAAGAGTATTTTCTACTCAAAACACGTTTTGAATTTTTTTGGTGTTTCAATAGTAATAAAGCAGACATTTTCCTTTAATATAATATTTTAAATGGTAAGTAAAATGATCTGTGACTTTCACTGAAATCTCTCTGGCAATTTTCAGTATTACGATCAGTTTTAATCCTGATGATATATAATGTATTTTTTCTGTTTGTCTGATGCTAATGGTTGCAATAAATAATGTGGACCTTTTATTTAATTAATATTCATTGAACCCATTTATGATTTACAAAGAGTCTGGAAAAGCATCTATAATAAACCAAAATCTTAATAGCTACAATACTAATTTATATAGTAACCTTCATATGAGTTTCTCACAGTTTCTTCACAGACAAATCATACAGAACTATGGGAAAGAAAAGTAATCGATCTCAAAGAAAGACATTTTGAAAAAGACATGTTGCCATAATGGCTGTAAAAATATTCAAAAAACTAACAAATTTAATATTTTCAGGAAGAAAGCAGTACATCCACGGTGCCAGCAGAGAAATGCTGTTTCAAACCATTATTTTCTTTATTCAGTGGCTGAAGTAACAAATCACGCAGTCCATAAACTGAGATAAAAATAAATCATAAACATTACTGAAGACAAAACAGAAGTGAAATAAAATATGAAAATATTGCAAACAACATTTGGTATTGTGTGAAAATCACAGGGTCTCTTGTTTTCTTATCAGCTCTAGAAAGTGTGTTATGTGGCTACATATAAGTGCAGCTTCATTTTTTGTCAGTAGATGAATGTGCTTTTGTTTGAAATCTCAGCCTCTAACACTGAGCAGAAGTATAGATATGTGAGTTCTACTTCCACAAAGAAGGCACAGTTTAGATATTGTGTGTTTCATGAAACATGGCAAAATGACTATCTTATCTTCTAATTGAAATTCTCTATTTTCCATTATATTAGAGTTTTCAAATTTGAATTTGACATAAATATGGGTGTGTTAATAAAAATTAAAAAGTACATGACATATTACAAAAGTGATCCAGATTTCAGGGAAAATATTTGGGTAAACTCTATAATGTCTCTACTGATGTAGAGATGAATAACTTATTCTTGGTTCGGCCTATTATGTGAAGATACTGTATTGAAAAATAGTTCTAGTTAGGATGAAACTGTGAAAAAAAAAGTATAAATTTGGGGGAAAGTTAAAGGTTAGTTGTGTTTTTTAAGCTAATTGTTAAATCAGATTTGCATACTTATATTAGGAATCAACATTTCCTCCTTTCAGAGGGAAGAAATAGAAGTGGTGTTCTCCAGGATGAAGGCGGAGGGGAGGGATCATTTTACTGTGTCTAGTATCCTAGTAATGTGTGTTTTCTACAGGCAGATAGCAGATGTGTATACTGCAGGCATTTTGTAACTCTAAGATAAAAAAAAAACAAACTCTTCTGAGGCTAAAGGCTGATCTGAATGACCAAAGAGAATGGGGAGAGTCTTCAAGACCTTTTACAGGTAATTAATCACTCTCTTTTTCGAGATGGCAAAACCAGTACTGCTGAGAAGCAGCACAGATTCACAGAGAGGGTTGTCTTTGCACTTCAGATTGGCATAGAGGGACTGAGGCCAAAGAAGACACCACAGCTGGTGTCTGGAGGCAGGGTGAGTGGCATCCAGTGCATGAGGATTCAGGATCCCACTCAGGAGTCTGCCTTGCTGAAAGTTGCTCATCTGCCACCCTGCACCAGGGAAATGCCTCTTCAAGCAGAGGCACTGCTGGAAGCAAGTGGCAGATTGCAATGGTGGGCAAGTGCTACCAGAAAAAATAGCAAGCTGGGCTTGTGATTGCAGAGAGAATTTCATGGTGACTTGCTTGTCAAGTGCACAAATGTGTCAGACCTTGTGAAATGTCTCTACCAACTGCTAGGAGAAAACAGAGGGGGTCTCTAGCTGGTGTGCATGAGAGAAAAAATAGCAGAGTGAAAGACAGGAGAGAGATGGAGTAGATTTTAGGCTTTTAAGAATGTTTTGACAGTACCAAGCCTACTCAACTAGTGTTCTTTGTAGTGCTTTCAGTAATTCCTGTGGCACCAGGCACACTTTTAATGCCGGCCTGAGAAGCCAGTGATAAGGATTAAGATGCATCAGAAGCTGGAGACACTTCTAGCATAATGGATGGCCTTGCAGGAGAGATGTATTTCCTCTGAATGAGAAGTGGGTCAAGCTGCTACCACTTAATGTGAAGTGAATTGAGGGTGAGCTTTTCAAAGAAAGAATAGGACCAAGCTGAAAAGTCCAGAACAGCACAGAGATGAAGATGAGATATCCATTAAGGATGATGTTGTAGAAACTTTTTTAGTCTCTGGGAAGGCTAGAACACAGAGTGGAATTAGTCAAACACAGAGTATGATTCAAACTGGATGCTGAGAAGAGAACCAAACCTCTACAGTAACAATATAAAGTCTAAGTTGTCAGATGAAGGAACACGAAAATTGAAATAGCAGACATTCCAGAAACTTGGTGGAAAGAAGACAATCTGCTAAGCATCATTCACTGGAATAAAATTAGCAACATCAATGATAAAATTAGCACTGATTATTTGTCAAGATCAAATGATACACACCCAAGATTTACTTAAAATTCTCCTGATAATTGAAGTATTCCTCAGATGTAGAAGTATCTTTTAAATTGATCTCAGGTGGGATTCCAAAAAATACAGGGTATGTAAGCCTGATATCTCAACAGGACAAATTAGTAAAGCCTATAATAAACCACAAATTAATAATCACATGGATAAACCTGATTATATGCTGGGGAAGAGACCTTGTGGATTCTTGAAGGGAAATCCTGTGTCACCAACATGCTGCAGTTATTTGTGTATTCAGCATGTTGATAAGGGTATTGTGCTTGATATATCCTACTTGGAGTCACACTGAAGTTTCTGACACAATTTGTCACCCAAAGCTTTAAAGATCCTAAGCAGCTACAGCATAAGGAATAGAGTTCCTTGTTTTATTTTATCATTTGGTTAAATGATGAAACAGAGGTCAGGAATGAACACACTTCGCAGTGTTATCACCAGTGAATTCTACGCAGATCTGTGCTGGGACTTGTGCAGTTCACAATATTCATAGATGACCTAAACCAGCAAGTTTTTAGTAAAGTGAAAAGCTTTACTGCTGATAACAACTTATTCAAGGCAGTAAAAATGAGGCCAGGCTATGAAGAGTTGCAGAAGAACCATAAGAAGATGAATGAGTAGCCAATAAAATGGCAGATGAAATTCAGTATAGATAAATGTCAAGCCATGAGCAAGCAGGTCTACATTCACATACAACACAATGGGCCTTGAACTGATCATTATCACTCAGGAACAAAATCTTGGATTATAATAAATGGCTGTATGAAAACATCAGCCCAATATTGGTTAGAAAGTCAAATTAAATAAAAGAATTATTTTAAAAGGATTAAAGAAGAAAACAGGGAACATCTTATCTTTCTGTATAATTCTCTGGAATCACCCCTTTTTCTGCCGTTTGAAGTAGAATCTCTGAAAACTAGAAAAAGTTCAGGGAAGGAAAACAAGGATTGCCAAATATATGGAACATCTTCTTTGTATAAAGTTATGAAATAACAGAAGACTGTAAAACTTGGGGGGAAAAAAAAAAAAGGTTAAAGAAAGTGGTTAATGTAGAGCTCTTTAAAAAAGAGTGTCAGTGAGACTGCGTAAGGATTTATAATCCATTGTGAATGTGTCCATAATAAAAGGAGTTAAATCATGTTAATAGGAGTCAGATTCAAAACAATTTTCATTCACACAGCAGCTTTGGGCTGGTGGGACTGCTCCGAAGGATGTTGGAAATACTAAAATGAATATGGGCTGGAGAAAAGACGGAATACTCATGGAAGAGGAATCCAAAGGTACCTCCTAAATGCATTCATAGAATCTTCACCTCCAGAACTAAAAACTAATGAAAAGAATATGAGGTGGGAGTGTCACAGACACATAGATTTCCATTTGTGACAAGTTTTATTTTGGAAACAATAGAAACAGTCATTTGGTGTGACTCAGAATGGCCTTTACTATATAGATTCATTGTTATTGATTCTTCCAATGACAGGTACTGTGTACATCAATACTGACAAACAAACCAAATTGAGTGTAGAGAACAAGAGGCACATCCTCACTGTTTACATATACATTACAACTTCACTCTCATCCTTATGTGACCTTAACACTATAGTGATTTTGTATGAATTTTCCTTTTCTATTCAAACTTAATGGCAGTTGTTTCATAGTCTGTGCAAGGTTTTTTGTTTTTTTTTGTTTGTTTGTTTGTTTGTTTAGGTTTTGGGGTTTTTTTTTTGTTTGTTTTGGTGGTGGTGGTGTTTTTTTGTTTTGTTTTGTTTTGGGTTTGTTGGTTTGGTTTTTTTTCACAGAGTGAATTGAAAAGATGACTTTATGCCCTCACTTATGATGCAAGTATGTTGAGGAGTGAAGCCTGGTGAGGCTGGAGGAGTGCGGGAGCTGGAGACTGCCACACCTTGTGCAACATTATCTGTACTGCTTTTTAGAGTCAGTTCCAAGGATGCGCAGTATGGCACCAATCTTACAAGTCATTTCAGACCCTCAGAGGCAAGGAGTGCAGCGGCACATGATGCACACAGCAACAGACTGACACTTGAGTACCAGCCCTCTCATGGCACAGAGACAGATGATGTGTGATCTAACAGAAACAGACAGCGGTAGACACACTGCCTTTTCCTGAAACTGAGCCAATAATTGAATGATAATGAATTTGGGGCTGTCCTGATAAGAAATTTGATCACTCAGATAATTTTGCTGTATATTTTTGTTGTAAAAGGAGTCTCTGTTTAGTCCAAGATGTTCATGATGAGAAACATAAGTTTTTCCTATATCCATTGTTCCTGGAGGGTTCTTAATATAAGATTTATACACCCACCTAAGCAATGGCAACATTAATCTTCATAGGTCTGGACTGCATACGTAGCAAGAATAATAATTATGAAAAACCATTTCTCCTCATACCTACTATCCATCTTATCTTTTAGATCATAAGCTACCACTCATTATTCAACACTGCTAAATCAAAATATTCTGAAGGTCAAAATGCCTTTGGTACTTCTACTTTTTTGGGGACAAATCACTGTTTTCACCAATATGTTTCATGACTCTAATACTACTTAGTCATTCAGTCTTTTTATTTCAGATTGCTGTTCACATCAGGTGTGTTTGAACACTTTTTAATAGAACCATATCAAGCTTTTATTACTAAGAAACCAGAAAATCTTTAGTTTCAGACTATCTGGTGTTTTATTCTTGCACAGAAAGGATGAAGATACACGTGATTAAATCTAAATATTTTTTAAAATTTAGACAGCACTATGTTCTTCAAAAGCAGAGAAGTAACCATTGCAAAGTTTTTAGTGAAGAGACATAATATTTACTTCTCCTACTTTTTATTGTTACACTGGTACTAGCATACTTTACAGTGGTCTATGGCTTCTGCTTCCCTCAGTGGTTGTACTTTCCAGAATTGAAAGTTTCTCCTTAGGCATGCATCATTCTTGAAAAACTTGGCAAAACAATTTTCTTCAATAGAAGGAGTGCTGTTCCCTAGGTTGTAGCCAACTGATATTACAGGCATTTATAAAAGCATTGTTTCTTCTGGAAAAAAAACAAAAACAAAAACAAAAACAAAAAGAAAACCAACAACAAAACAAAAAAGCCCAAACAAAAAAAAAAAACCACCTTATAGTCTGTTGTTGGTTGTAGAGTGTCTTCAGAGAAGGAAAACGTGGGACCTGTAGGAATTTTTACTTTCTTTTCTATGCTTCCTTAAACCTGAGAATCTTCTGAAGGATGATCACTGCTCTGCTCCATAGCCAGAACTGCTGAGCTACATATATTTCCTAATCCTCTTCTGCCTAGGACTCAGTCAAGATCCATATAACAATATAGCTGAATCAGTGTATTTCACTGATTAAAGACTTTTGTCTAGAAAATAATTTTCCTCCAAAGTCATTATATTGATGTGACTAACAAAATAGCTTGATTAACAGCGTAACAATGTTTACCAAAAGAAATATATAATGGTTTGCTACTTATAGCAAGCTAAACCAATAATTTATTCACATATGCTGATGAATAATTATCAATATAGTTAATTTGTCTAAAACTTGTTAATTTATTTGGCTTTTTGATCTTATACATTGACCAAACTGAGAGGCGCTGGAGGCGGGGTTAAAGAGCTACCATGGTGGTGGGGGCATGTTGAGAGAGTCTCTAATTCAGTTGATACTGCTTTTATATTAATCATCATGAAAACATTTGACATGTATGTAGGCATATAATAATATAATGTCTTGCAAGTCATGGAAGTCCCTCAGTATTTTATCATTAATCACTGTGCTATTGAAACACATTAATGATTTAAAAAAAGAGAATAAAAGGTGAGGTTTTGAGCGACCAAAGTAACACAGGTAAGACCTAGTTTGAGCCTTAGAAGGGCTGATCAATTCAGGGTCTAGTCAGCCTGAACCTACCCTATTAGGCTTCCAAGAAAACATTTTACCTCAAGCTCTTATTTTCTTCCTATGTATAGATTTCTGGATAAGAACAGTTACACAAGTATTTTTTTTTAGTTTGTTTTTTTGGGGTTTTTTACCCCAAAATCTAAAATGTGAAAATGCCTTTGTACACATCCAGTTTCCAGACCTTTGCCATTTATCATGCCTTCCTCTGCCTTCATCTCAGGTTTTTTTTCTAGAGCAGCCTGAGATGTGTCTGCACAGCCTCTGCTCTGTTGCTGCACAGCAGTACATTCTAATGAAGACAAACCATTGTCTTTCTTCTCTAGAGTACTGACTCTTCTGACAAGAAAATTGTTGACTCATAACATAGCAGCAGTCTGTGGAAATCAGTTTGGGAAACCTTCAAATGTGTCAAAAGGCATTGCAATACTTTCCACGTGAGATTAAAGCTTTAGGTCTAACTCCCATTTTCATCACATCCAAGTCGTCCATAATTCTCAATGTCCCATTGCTCAAAAGCAGCAGTAGAATTGCAGGATTTTTTTGAGGTATACAATTTTGAGGTGATCTTGGTATTTTTAGTGTGCTCCTTGGGTCCAGTGGATAGGTGGAACATGGTAAGTTGAATGCTTGAAGATAAGTGTGCAAATATTCCTTTAAATAATGCAAAAACAAAGTGAATGATGGATCAGAATCAAGTATACTTGTGGATGATTACAGATCAGATGCATTACTACCACCAATATTTTGTTTTTATCTGCCTAAGGTTACAGAAAACCTATCTAACAGAAGTAAAATGATGAAATATATTGCAGAATCTTATTTCCATTATTGCTGTTTCTTATTTGGTAGAAATCCTAAAAAAAATGAGTTATGTCTTTTGAGCAGTATGGAAAGGGTGTAATTTAATACATGTATCTCTAACTCATAGTAAAACATCCCCCAAAAAACCCCAAACCAAACCATGTCAGATTTGCAGCAGAACTTAGCTGAAACCTGTGGGACATTAATGATATCTGCTGAAGTAGATTTATAAATAATAAAATAAGGGACTATTTTTCTTCAACTAGAAAATTAGGAAGAGTCTTGTTACAATACTCTCAAGGCAGAAAATTTTTTAACTGGTTCAAAAATAAATTGCAATTAATAATTTCCTGTTCAAAAGTCTGCATGTTTGAATGTCAAAACATTCACTGATAATAAACTTGGTTGTGGTAAAGGTATGCAAACAATGTTTATCTTTACTAGAATATGAATAATTCATAAGTGATCAAGAACTTTTGAAAAAAATCAGTTTATGGATCACAGATTTATTTTAAATATTTTCAAAACCTGTTTGTATTCTATACAGATTGACTCTGTGTTCTGCAAACTGCTCTTCCAGAGCTTAAAGGTGTTCTGAAGGACTCTGCATAAAGCATGTAAAATGGCAATGGAACTTTGATACGAAATTATGGCCTTTACTAAACTTTTTATGCTTCACTTGTGCTCAGAATTCACAGGATTTACACAGAACAAAATGTCCAATGTGTCAAGTCCATTTCAATTTTGAAGGTTTACTGCTGCCTGCAATTCATTACTATAATCAGATGTTTCCCACTTCTCTCCACAACACAACTGAGGTGCCTAGTTACCAGAAGCAGCCAAAACCCAAGGTCAGCAATTCACATGAAAGTTGGGGACTCTGACTTTGTTTCTATTTGAAACAAACAAACAGAATAATTTTCCGTAAACTGGATAGAGTACTTCATCTAGTCACTGAAATAAAAGCAGATTTAGCAAATAAATGCATCAAGCAAATTTTTTTGCACTCAAAATTTAAAAACAGTAGTAAATGTGAATTTTCCTGAGTAGATATGAAGTTATCTGGGATATTGGTCTATGGAGTAACCTTCCAGGATGACAGCCTGGAGAAGTAGCCCTGGGGAAAAGAATTATATTAAGCTTTTCAGCAGCTAATATATAAGGTTCCCACCATTTTGGAAGGAGGCAGAAATTACTCCCAGCCTCACCAATCCTATGACAAGAGTCTCCAACAGCTGTAGTCCATTACTGAAGCCTATTTCCCATTTTGTTACTCCTTGAGATGGCTGGTGAGTGGAAATGAAGTTTGGCCTTGATCTGTATCTCACACCAACTGAGACACAAATTAATGCTAAAGAATGTTAAAGAATAGCTAGTGGGTTTTGTGACCTAAAACCCTATTTTATATAAAAAAAACTTCAGATGTTCCCTACCACAACATGGTCTAATACATTCTTGCCACATTCATGTAGCAATAATGTGGCTTTGGGAGTTTCAGAGGCCAGCGGAGCTGCAGACTCTGCAAGCAGTGGGTTCTGAACAAAGAATTTGTGTCTCAGATATACGAATCCTGTAATCCTAGTGATTGTCTGGTTTCAAACTAGAACACCTGTGTATAGCTAAAGCTCCTGTAACTCAAATGATTTTTATTTTAAATAAAGAAATAAATAAAATGCTGATGTATTGGAGACATAAATGCAGAAAATTGCTTAGCCGCTCTACCCTTGTAGGTGATAAACTTGGAGGGATGGTGGTCTGGAAGATGTGTTGCCATTTTAACATGCAACTCTACAATACTAACATGTTCTGAAGGGGTGGAATTATTTTCACAGACAGTAACACATATTACTTATGTAAACGGTAGTGGGACAGGTTCATGTCCTCCTAGCTCCAGAGAGAAGGAAGGGAAAGACCCCTTATCCGTCCTATTTCTTAAATTCATAAAATTTCCCATCAGTTCTACTTATTATTTATGTGTTTTATCCTGAAGGTTGTGTGAAATATACAGGAGAATGGAGAAAATTATTTTACTCAGTGTGAAGTTCTTCAATTACTTTAGGAATTCCTTACAGTTGTACACAAGTACTTAGTTGTATAATTACTACTACTGTGTCATTCCAGGACAAGTTGATATGGATAGTATTGCTCAATATTACTTTTTTACTTTTCAGTTCTGTGCTTATTGTTAAGAACTATCCATACCTTTCTCATGTTAATAAATTACAGAGAAATGGTATTAGATTTGTACTTGCAATTCTAGGTAGTTTCCCAGAGAGCAATTTTTTTCAGGGGTATGAAGTGAAAAAGAAATTTAATGAATTTTCACACGATGACAAATGACCTGTCACTCATCTTTAATCATTGCTATAGCTGTTAACAACATAAAATGACAATTCTGCTTCAGATTATTATTACAATTGTATACAGTCACCTTTTTTTTTTTTAATATCAGACACAATCTGAGAACTAATAACTACAAGAACAGTGGTTCTTGAATCTCTTACTCTTCAGCTTTTGGCACACCATCATAAATCTTTTTCTCTTTTTTATTTTATTTTTTTCTTATACCCTTTAAGGACAAATCTATTCAGTGACTTGAGTTGAATGAGATTTCAAGAGGAAAGGCTACAAAAGGCACCTGTATGCAGAGAAAGAGTTAGAGCTTGCTGTGATTCCTTACCGTAAACAGTAGGTAAGAACTGTCATTTTCACTTCATGTCATATTACACAGAGTAGATAAGGAACGAGGAAATAAGAAATGGCAAGTCGAGGAACTGATTGTAACAGAAGTCTGAATTCTGAAAATTTCTACTTTTTCAATGTGGCATGAATTAAAGCACTTTATTCCTACCATATCTTCCTTTTTTCTACTTCTTTCTGTCATTGTCAATGCTCTTTGACTACTTCAGGTTTAAAACTAACATAACATCTCCCATATTGTTTCATACAAACCTCTAGACTTTCTAACTACCATTTATTCCTGTTCTTTGTGTCCTCCAAATGGTTTAAGTATTCATTCATCTGTCTAGGTGCCTAAGCCTAAAAGCTGGATTGACAGAAGCTCTGTTAAGCTGACGCCTGGCCTGAGCAGTTGAAAGTGTCTCAACATTTAAATACGAATTCCATACCATGGCTAGAAATTCTTCCTATCTGAAAGGTCTGACAGCTTTCTGGAACCACAAACCCTAACCCTAACCTGGTTTGTTTTGAATTACCTGCTTTCCTTGAGCAGCTTGGTAGTTGGAATATTTGTGCAAAATAAAAATATTTGATGGTACAGAAGAATACAAGTTTCCTTGAAGGTTAAAGCTTTCACTATCAGGCTACGTGGTCGTAATAATTTTTCTCAATTTTTGTGTCCCTGTCATTAGTTATGACATCTTCAGCTCAGCTATAGAGAGAGAGTTGAGTATGTATTTCAGAATAATAGTAAACCTGATACTTTAAATCACTGTCTCCAAAGGAGAGAAGATGATAGGAGGATACAAAAATGTCTCCATCAAGCTGTAAAATTAAAGCTCCTTGGTTTGATGCCTAAGGATTTTATGTATTTTTTAGTGTGTATTTTATGGATTTTTAGAGCTTTAGGAGTAAGGGAT
>JAWWEW010000078.1:76236256-76286763 GCA_035583185.1 Anabacerthia variegaticeps | reverse complement strand
AAACCACAATAAAGGTAATATCTTATCTCCATTAACCTTGTGCAGAGTGTCTGTTTTGCAGGATTTCAGGCATCAGTCTTTAGCAGAAATGAATGCATCTCCTGAGTTCTTAAAGAAGTTTTGTTACCTAAGTAAAGTGATCAAGGCTACAGAATTGACAATAGATTGTTCCTGCAATTTGAGACCCTATTTGCCCATGTTTGATTTGTGTCAGAGCCTTGAGTGTGCAAAGAAGCATTAGTTGCTTTGTGTCAGAGAGTACTGGGCTCTGATCACTATATCCCATCCAGAAATCAATGTCTTATGACAGTGAAAAGATTCATCTCCCATAATCTAGAAGAGAGGTTCATTTTAAATATTGAGAGGTTTGTCTTTCTAAATAGTTCTACCAGCCAGCAGTTCAATGGTAGAGGTAGATGCTTCTACCTGAAGACACAGAAAACTCCTTTTATCATGTCTACATTTGGGACTCATGTTCACAAGCCCTCCTTCAAGTGAGTGGATTTTGCAGCTCTCTGCCACAGATAGGAGGTATTACTGTTGTTTCCTCATCCAGTACATGACAAATTGATGATTGCCAGCAACTTCCAATAATTGGTGTGTGTTCTCGGTAAATGTACTATGTACTTATCTTATATGTTAGTATACCAAAAGGGAAGGAGTAATTGTGTTCTGCATGCACAGAACACTTTGAGGACAGATAAGTTTTGTCCCTTTCCAAAAAGCATCCACCAAGTTACAGATTAAGCAGACTGTACATCTCCTTTTCTGTCCGGTGTTAAACCTGGGTGGTGCATGAGACAAGGCAGGGCGTTAACTCAGATAGTAAGAATATTATTGTACGGGTTTGGGCTCAGATAAAGTTAATTTTCTTCACAATAGCAAGTGTGAACCTGGTTTGGAATTGTGCTGGAAAGTGTGTTGATAACTTCAGGGACGTTTAAGTCACTGCTAAGGAGTGCTTATATAGACGCAAGGCCTTTCCTTCTTCTCGCCCCACTCCACCAGCAGGGAGGCTGGGGGTGCACAAGAAGCTGGGAGGTGGCACAGCCAGGACAGCTGACCCCAACTGACCAAAAAACTTCCATAACATGTGACCCCATGCCCAGTGTATAAACCTGGGGGAAGTAAAAGGAAGAGGGAACATTTATCATGATGGTGTTTTGCTTTCCAAGTCATCATTACGCTTGGTGGACTCCTGCTTTCCTGGGGATGGCTAAACACCTTCCTGGCCATGGGAAGGGGTGAATGAATTTTGTGTTCTGCTTTGCTTGTGTGCACAGCTTTTTTTTTCCGTATTAAACTTTCCTTATCTCAACCTACAAGTTTTCTCACTTTTACCCTTCCAATTGTCTGTCCCACTCTTCTGGTGGAGGAATGAGCCAGCAGCTGCATGATATCTAGCTGCCCACTGGGGCTAAACCACGACAATTATTATGAAATTTCTAGTGTAATTTAATTTTGTCAGCTAATGAGAAGCAATATGAGTCCTGAAAACAATGCCAGAATTACAAACTGAATTACCCTTAGCAAAACACACACTTCATCAGGAAATATCCAACACAAAATTAAAATCAGCATTATTCTAAGACTAGCAATTTGTATTTTTCAACCTACTCCATTTAACTACAAATTTTCTCTGATATATATGGATTTCTGAGAAAAGCAATTCCTTTTCCTTGCTGGTACATATTCAAAGTGAATTAGAGCAAATATTTTATAGCAGCCAATGCTTCAATTAGCACTTTATATTTTTAACTGGTTTGTCAATTTACTTTATTGTATTTTTCATTTGTAGTCACTTTTCAATTGATTTCCATTTCCATTTATTTTACTTAAAAAAAACTACATTCCTACAGTATGTTGATATGGTTTCTTCTCCTTACACTCAGCCCAAAGGCACAGACAGCAAGGCAATCAACTATTTGAATGTTTTGACCAACAGAAATTTAAGCAGTGTTTGAGAAATAGATTATATAATCAACTCTGTATTGGTTGCAACAACTTCTTTTAAGGGAAACATTCTATTGTTTCATATAGAACATATATATAGGCATATAATTAACTCATAGTAATTAATATTCTACAATTGTGATAAGTAGTACTAGTTTTGCAAGTATTCACATGAAATGTAAGTTAGTAGTGAAGACAGGTGCTCTACTTTGAATCTATAATTATTTCAATTACTGGATATTAGAGTCTAAAAATTACTAATATCCTTGCTGTATAAAAAAAAATTAAAAAAAAAAAAATTGGGAGAGCAGATTTTAGAGATGTTTTGTTAGAAATCTGTGCCATTTTATGATTATTTTTCTGATTCCCCTGTGTAACCAGGGATATGCATATCCATAAATAAAACTTAACTGGAACAAAAAAAGTAACTGAAATAAAAAGGAAATATGTCATTATAATGTTCAGCTGCCATCACGTGATAGCTTAGAGAAGCTCTTACAAGGAAGATAGGGGAAACAGAAATCACTGAGAACTGAAGAACAGTTCAAATGAACAGCATGTTGTCAGATTTTAAAGAATTCTTTTCCTCCTGGCTGAGTTGCTTTGAACAGCAGAACATATGCCAGTATCATTATTAGGTAGTGTCAGCAGCGATCACACATATAGAGAAGCTGGAGTAAATAAAGGTACTAGCTTAGGTCAGGATTTGGCATTATCAAAAACCATCTGATTCTGTCACTGGCAAGATATTCACCCTTGTACCTCTGCTGGATCACGTCTGTGACAACCCTGTCCAGTGCCAGAGGGTAAGAGCACATATTGTCTTCCAGCTTCTTATAATCATCTATAACTATACATCGGCACCATCAGCCATAGGCCAAGAGAGCATCTGCCTTTTTCTGAAGGTCCTGTGGTGCATCAGTCCAGTCTGCCCCTCCCCTCTGGTTCTTCCAGGTACAAGGAACAGAAATCTTGCAATCAAGTTAAAGGGCCTCTGCCCACATGAAGTCTTCCATGGGTGGTGATGCATCCACTTTCTGGACTCAAAAGAAGCTGAATGCAATTGTACCAATAGGGAAATTGCAATTTGAAAACTGCAAAATCCTATCAGGATCTTTAGTCTGCGTCCTCTGTGAAGAAGTTGAATGCTGTCGTAACTTAATAGATACAGCTTAGTTGGTCCCATCTAGTACTCTTTGCCTGTCAGTGGAATCTATCTGGAGACCAGCCATTATTACAGCTTCCAGACATATGTCAAGCAGATACAATGGCATAGATCAATATGACACCTTCAGGCACACAGTGTGACTATTGGGGATGGTCCTGTGCAGGGCTAAGACCTGGACTCCATGGTCCTTGTGGGCCCCTTCCAAGTCAGCATACTCTGTGATTCTGTGGTCCTGTGATCCTGATTCAACATGCCCAGTTATACCCATTGTTTTCCTCTCAGCCCTTCCCTCTGGTGCTGCTTTTTCTGATGATGACAGCTAAAAGGATAGATACTATGAAACATAGGATATACTCTTTTTCTTGGGCAACTATCTTGTGACAGCAGGCTTTGGTATTCAACAAACTTTCCTTGGATACCTCTTGTCTTTGCTTTGTCTGATCTTTGAAGAGGGTATTTCTGCTAGTCACTACCGTCCCTCGGACAATTAGAGGAGAGCTAGGTCCTTGGAGTTTTCACTCAACAGATTGAATGTTAGAAATCACTTTGCATTTATTCCTAAAGCAAGATCAGATTTTCATCCTGGCTCGTTTTTCTATTAAGAGGTGAATTAATCTTCCTGTTTATTTCTCTATGTCTCTTGTTCTTAGGTGTGACGCAGCACTCCTCCCTCAAAGTAAAAAAAAAAAAAAAAAAAAAAAAAAATTTGCTTTATTTCTACAGGTATAGGCATTTTAAAAATAGCTTTTTGGCCACATTTCCCACTGAAGTAAGAGTTGAGGCTCAATTCTCTTTCTTTGGTGATTTCCAAGATAATATCAGTTATCCAGATTATCTGTGAAACAACAAAAGCTCAAAAAACTTCCAGTGGAAAGTTCCAGCATCCTGCCGGAGTTCTTACATTTGCCATGCCTGGTATCTGGATCCCAAAAATGCTTGTGGGCTGATCACCCGTTTTTCCACCAACACTTCAGCAGTCTCAGTTCCACTTAAAGGTGTATGGCTAAAATCACAATCCGTGGAACAGGAATTCAAGATCCTCAGCTGGATGCTTTCTGGTAATGTAACTCACAGAATACGGGGATTCAGAGAATTAAAAAATGCTTTTCCAAAGACTGTGGATCCACATGCAGATTAGACTTTCAGCCCAGTTTTTCTTCTCTTTTGTGGTTCTTTCCACATTTAATTTTTGGTTTTGAAGGAGACAGAAACAGCAGCCCATGGAATCCATGCACACAGGCACAGAGCTGTGGAATACAGGACACTCAACTTTTTTATCTACATGTTTCTGCCTTCAAGGGTCAAGACACACTACAGAAATGTGTATTCTGTGTGTAGAATCTAATACTAGCTATTGATATGTAATGTTTCTTTCTAGATTTAGAAAGAAATTCTTGGGAATTGAACTCTGCTGTTAATCTCACATCTCTCAAAGGCTCAGGCTTGTTTGCTATGCGTGGTTTGGATATACTCATAGGGATCTGCTTTTCCTGGACTTGTATATGTACATACCCTGATAAGAAACATGATAAAGAAATTAACCTCCTTTTGACATGAGTCTGTGCTAGCCCACCATGGGCACTACAAAATAGAATGAAAATATATATTATGCCATTATATTCAAACACTAGCCCAACTGTACAGCATCAGGATGTAATGCTGAAGAGCTAGATTACTTAAACAATTTCATAGACATTACTACTAAAATGCACTATTTGACATTGCTTATTAAGTTGTACTTGTATAAGGTGCCTTTTAGCAATATAAAGTTGAGGTTAATTAATAATTCTGTCTTTAATTCCGCTGTAACTTTCTGGTTTTAAGTGGTTCTGTTTCTTTTTCTATTGCTGCCTTGCCATGCCTTGCTCATGTAATGCCATAGTCTGAAAATAAGAAGCTCAGTCCTAAAACGATTGTCAGCCAATGTGATTTTTCTCCATAAATTTCCTTTTTAATTCAAAAGCATACTCATGAAAATGTATTTCTTTAGATGCTTTTCTTTTTATGAATTTGAATTATGAGTACTATTCTTGTAGAACTTAATAAACTGATGTAGAAGTCCCATAATTAGCAGCTAATCTTATAAAAGGAATGAATTTTGCCATCCTGGCAGTTAATTTGAGAGTCTGTTATGGAAAGTCTACATTTGGTGGGTTAAGACATTACTGCCTTAAATAAAGTTGAACTGCTACAGTGCTGGATGTTTGCCTTGAAACTCTGTCAGAGTTGCTGAGACGTAACTCCTCTTTTGGCGCAGCAGTGCAAGCTGCACTGGTGGGCTGTGGTTGCCTGGGATAAGCACACGAGCTTCTCTCACCTAACTGGTGAGAGGTTGCAGTCAATGCTGGCAGAGCAGCAAAGCGAAGAGTTGGTGCTTGTAGTGCCTGAAGTTGTCACTGCTAGTTTTGCCAGTAAACATGTTACATTCATCATATCTAAGGTGCTAAAAAGAGACTTCCTCTTTACTGCATTGTGCATTGTATCAGGTGTTGTAAAAAATATCCTGCTACAATTAGGTGAGGCTTTGATCTACTTCTTCTAGAAAATAAAAAAAAAATAAAATAAAATAAAAAAAAAAATCCAAACCCAAGCAACTGTGCAGTGAAGTGTAATTCATTGCTTTCATAGCATATTACATCAAAAAAGAAGTTAATCACAGTAATACTGATTACTGCTATCCTGCCACCCACTGGTCTCCTTCACACGTGTTTAAGACTATACTAGAAAGTTGTCAATCACTTCTCTTAAATAGAGATGTCTCAGTTTTACCCTCCATCAGGATTAAATATCCTAGCCCCTAAGGCTGCCAGGTATAGAGTGTCCCGCTCTCTTGAAGCTGGTATCTTATCTGGACATGAGAGAAGAGCTTGATGTTATCTCTTATTTAGCCAACAGATGATCAGTTAAATATACCTCTTCATGCATATGTCTTGTGTCCAAAGCATAGTGAACCCACAATATTTCTAGCTTAGGGTAGGTATGATACTATCCATTCCAAAATTAAATTATTTGTAATTTTTCTTCAAGCTGTCACATTTTGAATATTAAGGTTAGACAGAGATAAAGGCAGGCTAGACAGAGAGAAAATGGATACATTTTAAATCTCAGTTAAAAAATAGGTGACTTTTAGATCTTTAAAGACAAAAGAGGTTCTGGAATTGAGGACTTTGAAAACAGAGGCTATGGTGTCTTGAAAATACAGTTTGAAGTACCAGACCCTGAAAGAAAAAAACCCCAGAGAACATGTATGTTGAAACAAGCAAAATCTAGGATATTTTTTCTTACCACTTGCTACTCCTTGTAGCTGTGAATGCAAGGTATTTTCCCAGGAATTCTTCATATCTCTACATTTTCTTTTCATGTGTAAGAGAGAAATGTGCATACTTGATTTCTTCTTTCTAAATATACTATGCTGTTTCTCTCATTTTCATTGAATATCACTGAGTTTTTCAACTTCCTGTTAACACCTTTTTCCTTTTGAAATTTATACACAGCTTGATAAAACGTTTTCCTGCATAAATTTACTTTTGTATTAAGGTGTACAGATAATTTACAATCTACATAGAACAATATTTCGTATGGGTTTTTTTAACCATCATTTTTCTAGTATCTTTACTTATTCACATGTTCTGTGTCTCAGTCTCAGCCTTTGCTGTATATGAACTGTATCACCCAAGCTGAGAACTGTGCTGAGAACTTGATGGACTGGAAAGAGTAAAGGACTGAGATATGCACCTGAGGCACGCTTGACCCAGTGGGAACATCAGCAATAGGTGCACTGTCCTTGTGCCTCTGGAAGCTGGTGGTGTTCTGGTCTACTGCTGGAACTTCTTCTGGAGTTCTTCTTAACCAAAGTATCTCACTTTCCACCACCATTGCCGTCAACTTCATCATCTCCATTGTCTTGCCTCTCCCCCATTCCCCATCAAAAGAAACTAATATAGAAAAGCTACCTCTACATTCTAACTGGAATAAGGAAAGGGGGGGTGGGGGGGATGTCTTTTTTTTTTTTCTTAGAGATATTGCATGGGCATATCTGCTACAGAAAAATAGGTTAGACACTTAAAATATGACGTTAGCTAGATCTGGGTAGGAAAAATGCTTGATTGAACTTTCGTACAATGAAGGTAGTCCTGCTGGCTGATAGAGAACTTCTCCTAAGGTGATAGACATTGTTCTAGTCAGATGGAGCTGTTACAATATCTGAAAATGTCAAGTTCTTCAATTTCTATTAATATTTATGTGTCTAATAGGAAACAAGATCAATAGCTTTTTCTCAGAAGGCATCCAGTGTAGAACTAAAATTAATTAATGAAAATAAAATAATTACAGACAATCTTATTTGAGTTCTGGACAGATAATTAGAAAGATCAAGATATAGATCAACAGCGGTTTTTTTGTTTCTTTATTTATTTAAAAGACTCTGACTGTGGCTCACAGATGAATGGGATATATTTTAGCTACTAGTATCTATACCTTATTCTGCATTTTATCGTAACTTTATATAGCTTTAGTAATTTTCTCTTCCTTCTTCTCTCTTTCCTTCCTCCTTTTCTTTCTTCTTCATTTCCTTACTGTCCCTCCTATTCCTTTCTTCCCCTTCTTCCACTATTCCTCCCTTTTTCCCTTCCCTCATTCATTCCTTCCCTTCTCTTAATTTTAATATACTCATTCTATGTAGTGTATAGATTTGCTTAGCCAATAAATGGTCTTTCTGTTTCTCTCTTTGTGGGGATGATGGAGAAGGAGACCTGAGTGCCTTTCCATATGCCTGCTCAGCTGGAGAATATTGAACCGTAGAGGACTTTTGATTGTTTTTGCTGTTGGCAGTAATCAGATTTGCAAATAAAAGCACCCTGAAAATCATCAACTTACTAGCATTAAGTAGGTTGTATATTGACATCCAGCTGCTATCTTTAGATCTACATATATCAGTAATGAATCACAACAATACAAGTACTTCCCCTCCAGAAAGGTGAGGAGATAATGATTTTCCTGTCAAATTTATTTGTCAGACCTAACCACCTCAGTAAATTCATCTTTCCTTCAGAAAAATTGTCAATGTCAGTCAAATAATTTGAGACATTTCTGGTGGATATCTTCCCCCCCACCCCCCCCCATTACAATGCAAATAAATGGCTATTGTTTAATAACTAGCCACATCTTGTAGCATGAATGAAGGAAAGATAAACGTGAAATGAAGAGAGACTTCTGATCCAAGTTTTAACTCTGATTTAAATCTTAAAATCATCCTTGCTTGAAGGTTTCTTTATAACATAAATTTAGGAGTTCTCGTGGAAGGTCATTTACAGCAAAAGCCTTGACACAGGAATAAGGGGAAATTTGAACTCTAGTTTTTAGTAGAGGGAGCTTTTTTCAGCTGATCCTGACAGCCTCCAAAACTTTGACCTGATACTTGATATAGATTGAAACATAAATAAATAAATAATAAACTATACATGAACAGTCATCATTACTAGAAGTAGGAAATTAAACAAATATGTTTAGGACTTACACAGACTTTAACACCTCATCTTCAATTGATTTGATGGACACTGAAAGGAGCAGTGCCCTCTTTAGTTCCTGCTGTTCTGAAAGAAAAATACCAAGAACATCTACTGTACTGATTGTGTTATTCCTGCTTTTTCTTACCCTTTGCTAGCACATTCCTGAATATCTGTTACTGTAGATGGCTTTTTT
This sequence comes from Anabacerthia variegaticeps, assembly GCA_035583185.1. Taxonomy (NCBI): domain Eukaryota; kingdom Metazoa; phylum Chordata; class Aves; order Passeriformes; family Furnariidae; genus Anabacerthia; species Anabacerthia variegaticeps. The sequence goes on along the minus strand of JAWWEW010000078.1, from coordinate 76,277,942 downwards.
AAATTCTAAATTAGTTTTCTACATTATTTGCCTCCTGCTCTCTAATGGATGTGGGGAGGTTAGAGGAGCAGTGGACAACAGGTTGATGAGAGTAGAGCAGTGTGCTTGCATCCCAGGGTGTACACTGAAGTAGGAACTGTACAGTTACAGCAGCATCACTTGGGTCATCTGTGTCCTCCCCTGCATAGCAGTGCTTCAAGGCCATGTTCTAAAACAGCACTGAAACTTCAGCTATGTCACCAGGCTAGATGATAAGACATGAAGTACTGAAGAGCAGACGGCCATGAACAGAACAATGATGGCAGAATTGCTGGGTTAGATAGCTTTGCCACTTAGATTTTATAGACTTTTTCAGAAGCCACTCTAAAACTGCCGTGCCAAGTTTATTTATCTACAAAATAAGATTAATGATTCTTTAAATCGTTCCCATAAGTCTCCATGCTATGTTCAAACTGTTTTCATTATTGATTATCTTACATAAATGACAGCAGTGACAATTTCTTTTTAACAACCTAATTCTGTGGAGTATATAGTTTGTTTTCCCTCTATTGTCTGTGTATTTTTAGTTGAACTTAATTTGTTTGTGAGACATGATATTAAAATAATAATTGCTGAAGTCTACACAAGGAAGAACAGTAGGATTTTACAAGCTGGCAAGTGATTTATTGGAATTTCAGCAATTTGTTCTAATTGACTATCTTTTTTTTTTTTTTGGTGATTTCTTAGTGTATTATTTCTAATTAAAAACTGGCATTCTTCAATTCATTGTAACATAGATAAAAATATTTAATACAATCTTTTTTCCTGTTACAGAGGCAGGCAACATTTTTTACACTAGCAATTAAAATGTTGTTTTAAAAAGTAAACAATGAGAATCAAAAAAGCTAAGGCCAACAAATAGAATCACCATTCCCCAAAGTTATGACAAATTAGACATTTTCAATAAATTTTAAGCTACCATCACAAATAAAAATGATGGGTCATCGTGAGTTTGTACAGTGATAATTTGAAGCTTGGCATTTTGGAAAAACTTTGGTTTCAAAGGGTTTTGGCTCAAAGTCAAACACAAGATTTACTGAATTACTGTAACTCAAATATTTGTTTCTAAAAATTAAAAGATTTGAAACAATTTTAAAATCAAAATATTTCATTGATCTTTGCAAGTTTATACAAATTTTTCAGGATTATTTTCCCTAGTGTCAAGTGAATTTTTGTGTCGTATTATCACCCAGATAAAAGCTTCATGTAAGAGAATAAATCGATGCTAACGAACATGAAAAGCTTTCAACACCCTGTTAGCCCACCCTGGTCATGCCACTCCTGGTTGTTCTCACTGCCTAGGGCTGCTCTTATTTGGTGTGGGGATTCACCACCATTGCCCTTGACCCAGACCATGGTTCATCTGCCTCAAGTTGCCAGCTCCTGCCAGGTCTCAGGGCTGCCCATGTGTTTTCCTGGCTCAGGACACCACCCCATACGCTGTAACCCAGCACTCCGCAGTGGAACACACCTGCACAAGAGCTGATCTCCTTGGCAAAGGATGGAACTATAACTGTGTCCTTTACTTTACGTTCACTGTGATCATTGTGCTGTTTTAATTGTGCTGTTACAAAATATAAATAATGCTTCATACTAATGCTTGCAGTCTGTAGTTAATGAATATAATGCCCTTTCAAACACAGTTAGGCATCTGATGCTGGTTTTGTAGAGCCACATCTCCTACTGATTTAAACTAGAAGAAAGGAAATGCCTACTTTATAATTGTTGAATTGAATGACTGCTAAATTTACCCAAAAAAAAAAAAAAAAAAAAAAGATGGTTTTGTGCTTGTTTCTAACCAGTTGCTTTTAAAGAAAAAGAGGACTATATCTTGAATCATGACTAGAAGTCAGTAACTATCCCAGGCTCTGCACAAAAATACTTTCAAAATGCAAAGAATTACTTTATCTTCCCAAAATATGAGAAATTGTTTAAATGTCCCAAAGAAAAAGAAAAATCCCTAGGGTTTTGTGGTTGAGTTTGGATTTTGTTTTGTTTTTTTTTTTAATTTCCTATAAGAAAATTCTCACAAGAAAACCCTACATTGTAAAAGCACTGATTTCTGTTTGAGAAACTTGTTTTGATTCTGTTTTTGTGGGGGGTTTTGCCAAAGATGAAAGAAAATAAATGTTTATTTACGCTTATCAAGAAACATTAATACATGAATTTTACTCACTGTTTTTCAATTGGCAGTGCAGATGGACTTTATGCAAATTCACATTCACACCCTAAGAATTCTGTATTAGCAAATCCATGTGAGGGTCCCAATACTGCAAAATCGCTACTTTGGTATTTTTTTATAGAAATAGGTACTTTTAGCCTTATCAGTAGAAGTACTACATATATTTGTGTAAGAAACAACTAGTTTTATTAATTGTTGACATATATTACAGAAAACATCTTTCTAGAATAACTTTAGCTTCAAAAGATTAAATTCTGCTTTTAAAGGGCAAAGTCTAAAATTATTGTTTTCCTGCATGTATAACTAGGCTTGCAGTGAAGACTTCCATGGGATTTGAAGCATGTAATTTAGTTTCCTGGATATGTTTATATCCGAAGACTAACAGTCATTTTTGCATGATTCTTTTAACTTTGGGCACAACTTAGAGACAGTGCCTATGTAAGAAATTTGTTTGTAAGCACACATCAGAGAGGACCCCACCTCTACAGCCTGTTGGTAGTGTTTCTGCTTTCCTGACAGTCTCATTCAGTCCCAAAACATCATAACCAAATTAATGACTACTGACAAGATATTTTGTATATTTTCATAGCACTGAACTGACTCTATGGTGATCTATTTGCAAGAGAATCAAGCATAACATTGCAAAAAGTATCTTTTTAAATTTTGAGCATGAAGAAACCTCTCATTTCTGTTGATGGTATGCTAGAAGTAGATAAGTATCTCCCTAGAACATCTATGAAAGGTGGGAATCCACTATCATATCCAGAATATATATATTTTAGGTATGAAAACCAAAGTGAAAATCATATTTTCTTCATAAATATTCTTGAAAATAATAATCAAATTTGTGTTTACACATCTTAGTAAAATGGATTATAGCTGAGAATATTTACAGATAATTTCATATCAGTTTTACTGACATTTTAAAGCATCTTCTACAAAGGTTAATTATATTCTAAGAGCTTTTTAATATTTCTGCCACTTCTGTTGTTTTTGAACAGAATGCATGAAATAGTCTCCTTAAAATTGTGGAACTCTCACATAACAAAGAGCTTCATTATTATGAATGAAATCTAAATTATTATGTAACTCACTATGTAGGCATTATTCACACACTTTCACATTTGGAGAAGAATGTGAATAACCCTTCTTCTTGATGGAACATAAATTTACTTTGTTTATATTTGTTAAATACAGCTTTTTCTTCAAAGATCTACATCAACAGTCTCTCTTAAACTTGATAATTGCAAATCTTAAATATTTTTCTGTCAGCACAGCAGTGTTCTTCCTCCATTATCAGGATACTCGGATAAAAGAAAATTGCCCCAGAAATATTTTCTTTTTTGTAGAAGAGGAAGCTGAAACACAAAGTTTAAGCGACAAGGATCCGTGTAGGAAGAAGAGCAAGCAAAATCAATGGGATTGATGGGAATCAATGGGATTTCTCTAAGGAAGAAAAAGGAAGTGCAGGTTCAAACCATTATTTTTTTTAAGTCTGGTAGTCCCTCATGTGACTGTGAACAAACCCTTTAGAGTTCAACTTTTAGAATTGCTTTTTAAGTTTTGATGTTCACATTGAGACAGTAAGGTTGCTCACAGTTTTTGCAAATAAGGCACTCTGTGTTTCAAAAGCAGTGCTGACTTGAAGTTTGAAATCCTTTGAAAATATTCTGATTATTTTGATGCATTAGGATTGCTGCAGTTTATTAAAAATTAATGAAATTTAAACTTACATTCATTGTCAAATAACTACTGAATTTCAAATAAAAATTTGTGGCAATTCTTCAGTGAAAGGAAAGGAAAGGAAAAGACAAGGAGATCATGTTTCTGTATGATGAGAAATGTATATCAAATCAGAAGATAAGAATGTGAGTGTAAATTAAATATCTTTTGTATTTATCAACGCACAAGACTGCCTGGAGGGTATTTGCACCAAAGACATCACATTAAACACAGCAAAATTGTCGTTTAACAGTAAATTGGAAATTACAAAGAAACTTTTTCAAAAGGGAAGTCAGATGGAAGACCAATATAAAAATTTATATCAGGGAATGGAGTTCTGAGAGTGGAAACAGTAGTGGTCAAATCTTGGTATGACATTGCCAGAAGACACTTCACATTATTTGTGTGGGAATGCCTTAGCCAGAGAGATGCTTTCCCATTAGGTGTCACAAGATGCCACATGAGCCGCACTCTGCTCCTTGTTTTTCTCACTCCCTTCTTCATCTCTGCTGTGTCACAGCCGCTGTCACAGAGGGTGTCATTAACTGTCACACGCCCAATGAGTTCTTCTTTGTAGGTGTCATGGAGTTATGCCTGAAACTCTCAGTTTTGTTTAGAGTTTGTGTCCCACCATATATTCCCTCTAGGAAATATTAGAAGAATTAAAACATCCCAGAAGAATTGGAGTTACAGGTGATCCCTGAAACATGGATGAAGAGAAGGCAAAACAAACAAGGAAATACTTGGCTTCTTTTAAAGAAGCAGTGACCAAAACTCCTTCAGACTAATTTCCTGATCTGAAGTTACCTATTTGCTGCTCCATTAAATCTCCACTCTTTAGAGTGGAGTTTTGGACATTGGTTCTAAGAATGCTGTGGCAAAATATCTAATCTTCCCTTCTTTTATAACCAGTTTTCTTCTGAGATCCCATGGCAAAAGTCAAGGCACACTCATAGACACTTCAACCAAGACATGTTCCACTCCCCTGCTTTACAGGCAAAGCCTGTGATGGTTCCCAAGAGGTAGTACAGGCAGAACCTACTGGAGGGAATGGATATTAAAACTGTGAACAGGTTGTCTGGGCATCTCCAGGCATAGCAACCTGTCAGCAGTCAGTCTGTGACTGTGAGCATAATATGGAAAAAAAGCAAACTGAAGCTTAGCAGAAAAACTTTAATATAGGATGAGAGGGTGCTCTTGAGACAGAACAGGAACAGAAGGGACAAGTATGAATTGGTCTGAGAAGTGTAAAAGCCATTTTGCTATTGAATTTTACTGGTATCATATCTCTTGTCTCATGCCCTTTTGTTACCACTCTGTTTCCTATATCCAGATTGGAATCCATTCTCAACTGTCGCCACTGAGTGACTGAGTTTTTTGGAAGTTTTCCTGGCTGACATTTTACTTGGAGTGACTCCTCACTGTGCAATATAATCCAGGATGACGGCTCTTGAAAAATGAGAAAAATCTAATATTCTGCTTGGGAAGTAGTGAAAGGTTTAGTTCCTAGAGGAAATGAAACTATGGCAAACAGGGACCGATCTGTTAAAAACCAGACTGTGAGAGGACTTGAAATGTGAGTATTTGGGGACAAAAGGATTACCAAAATTTTCCAAATGTTCTCCTAATGGTCTCAAAGCCCACTATAGCTAACTATTGTCTTCCTCACTATCAGGACAATAAGGCAGCTGAAACTGTAAAAGTTAAATTAGGATGGGTCTACCTTCAATAGAAACCCCTTAATATTTTCTTCTTCCCTAGACAGAAAGGGAGTGTCCTGCTCTTGCTGGTTCAGATTCTCTGGAGTGATAGTTGTCTTTTAAGACTAAATACTAAACCTGAAAAACTAGGGCTTTCCAAATATTTTGGTGTGCATTCACTTCAGTAAAAAGAAGAATCCAACTTTATTGTCCCTTTTCTCTCTTCAAGTCTACATTAATTTCTCACTTTTTTCACACTGCATTGCTTTGACCTGCCACAGTTGCAGAAGACAGGTCAGTCAGTGTCCTCCAAAGGAAAAATGTGGGAAACTGCAGCAGGCCTGCAGGTTCCTTGATGGAGTGAGAGGAGTTTGACCTTGGCCAGATTGTTGTATACCCGTGAAGATAAACAACTTGCAGAGTCTGAGAGAACCCATGAGAAGCAGAAGATAAGAAACCTCAGAGACAGTAACTTGTACAAAGACAGTAGTTTGTAATTGTGGCCAATAAGTGATCGTTTATGTATAATGAACACCAATAATGTTAATGCACGTACACTTAGGAAAAATATAAAAAAGTAGCTGTGTGAAAAAATTAATTAATTATATAATAAAGAAAGTTTTCACTTTCATCTGTTCAGGATCTTCACCTGCTTTTTATTGTCCGTCCCAACAACAACAGCAACGACAGAAAAAGATCTCTCTGGAGGGATGTCAAGTCTTTCTAAATCTGCACTGAGGATGGACTGTCCTTGCCAAGCTTATTGACAATACTTTTGGAGGAGAAACTGAGATATTCCAAGAAGAAATCATGCGTTATTCAGGCAGCTAGATAGTTTTTTGCAAAATTAGCATGCATTGGTGACTGCTTTGAATACACAATCTTTATGTGATCCCACACAGCGAGGGAGGAAAAAAACTTTTGAGACACAGGAAAAAAACAACTAGGGAGGGTATAAAATGTAGATATGCAGAATGTCAATTAATTGAGAAATAAAAGAGAAAAGAAGGACAATAAATATACTTTCAAGGAATATCTGTGATCAAAGCAAGTAGACACCATGGGTTTTGTTTAGACTGTGGTGTTTACCCTACGAGGAAAGGGATCTTTCAGTTTTTTGCAGGACTGAACCCAAGAGGCTCTCTTGCAGTCTGTTTTCAGAATGACTTAGCTGACATCCTCATGTAAGGGAAGGGGGAAAGACACTGTCTGGTTATTGAACTATGTCTCTTCTGATTCTGTCTACAAAGGTAATAAGACCTCTGAGGGATTTCTGAATTTTTCTGTTGCCAGCAGGATATCACCTCCAAGCATAGCCTTGAGGCAGCTGTGGAGAAGTTGCTCTGCTTTGTCACAGTTGCTCTCAGCAGAGGAAAGAAACCAGGGACAGAAAATATATACCTTGACATATCTTGTGTATCCAGTTAGCAAAAAAGAGATGTTTTAACTAGTGTTTCACAGAGAGATTGTTATAGATGAACTCATTATATATTATATCTAATATATATTGTATCTAATATATATTATATCTATAATATATATAATAGATATTATACATGTTATATATATAATATTATGTATATAATTATATATAATTTTTTTTTTTTTTTACATATATTATATAGAGAAAGTTTAAGAGAAAGGCCAACCAATAATATTCCTTAAACACATCTTTGTTAGTGTCTCCTTGACTCAGTCTAACCCACTAGGATCTGGAATCAAGCGTTAGCACAGCTACTAATCAAGAATTTAGATATTGTCAGGAAATTATGAAAGGTTGATTTTTTTTTAATTGCAGGCTTTAAAAATTACATGTTTTAAAGTGCATTTTAAGTAGGAAAATGTAAATCTAGAGAACTAATGGAACATTTTATATAGATATTTATGTTTTAACACCATATCCCACAATGACTATAAAGCATTCTTTTTCATCTTCATCTCATTAATGCTGTGAGAGACCTGTTGCCTAAACCAACATGAGAACTCTTTGCCCTTGGAGATGCATATTGATGAGTATAACAGCTCTATTTCTTCAAAAGATAAGAAACATGCTATTGTGCTGCATTTTAATCTTGTGAAATATGAGGTGTTCACCCTGGAATTGATTATTGTGGATTGGATTTAGATATCCTGGAGAGAAGGTGATTTGAAAGTTAGATTAATTAAATGGACACACAGTTTGTCACTGAAGTTTGATTTTTACATTAAATTGGTTTTCTCCTGCCTTCTTTAGAATTTTATTTCAGCACTGTTCTTACCCATTAAGAAATTGATGATATAAAAAAAAAAAAAAAGCGTGCTGCTGATTTTCCCTTTGTCCCACCTTTATTCTTTTGCTGCAAATGGTTTCAGTGCATTAAGAGATGTCTAATAACTGCAAGACTTCATAAAATCATGGTATTTTCTCAACAGAAGAGCACTGGTTGTGGATTTCAGATATCTTTGTTTCTAGTTTTAAAACTGCCACTTAATCTTTGCATGGTCTTTTCACTTGTCTATTCTTCTTGTCTTTGAATAATGACACTGAGAATCTTTATAAAATGTTGTGGTATATATTGATAAGAAGAAATATGGTAGAGTTAGGCAGTATTTTTAAACATAATGCTGTCAGATCCCAGTCTGCACAACTAAACCTCCATCTTCATCTTTGCTGATGCAAGACTAAGCAGTTATCAGCACCACAGGAGCCTCGCTCTTTGTTGCACTGTACTCATCCAAAGAGTTGTTAACAATAAAAGAGTCAGAAAATAAGTGCTCAAATTTTCTTCATATTTTTACCCTTTATTTTATACTTTAGCCCTGAGAAGCTAAGGAAGTATCGTACATCACTTTAAAACCCACATTTTTTTCACCCATTCTACCTAATGGCCCAAACAACAGTATCTTGTTTTGACCCTAAAAAGAGCAGTACTTATGACAGAACTAAAGAGCTACATTTGGGAGTAATTTTTAACTCATGGTAGACCTAGGGACTTCTATATAACATAAACTTACACAAGTTTCAGTCGGAAGTCATTCATTTAGTTTAGTCAAATTATAACATTTGTTACAAGGCTTATTAATCCAATACTTCATTTAATTTTTCAAAGAACATATTGGCTTAGACAATACCAGGAGGATGTCAGTGACTCTTCAGATTTATAAGGTCTAGCAATTTCCAAAATAAAAATCCTTTGTAAAATGTTCATTTAACATGTAAAATGTTCATGTAACATGTTCATGAACATGTAAAATGTTCATGTTCATTCGTTGTAGGGAAGTATCAGTACTGACACTGAGGTAATCTCCAGGAAACATGACTTCTTTCTTTCACTTAATTACAACTTCTCAAATGCTGAATAAAAATACCGTTCCCCTCATGGTTGTTTGAAAAATATGGTCAGCTTTTCAAAATGACAAAGCAAGGAATTTGCTAATTTGTTTTATTGCCTACAACTTCTGGTTTGTCTCCCCCACTCTCTTCTGAAGAGGAAACAGAAGACTGAAGAAACATAAAAACTAGATAAAACTCAGCCCACTGGTCCATCTTCTGTCAGTCAGAGTAGTCCACTGAACTCAGTTCCTGGGAGCAGAGTAGAAACATGATAAGACAGTTCCAATATTGAGAAATTAGTCTGGCATTACTGCCCAGAAAATTACTTCTCCTATAAACACTTAATTTCATGATAATTGCTGCTTCATCTGCAGTATCACATGTTGAAACCATGAAGGTTTAATATGAAAGTTATACCAGGAAAGTGGTGTGTGTATGTGAAAGTGATTCTCTGTACAAAAAAAAAAAAGACACTATAAGTAGTCTGAGCTCAGAAAATACAAGTGTTCTTAAAAATTCATCCTCTGAAAGTTTAACTCATTCTTCTGATCCTTAGAGTCATAGAATAATTTAGGGACAGAGGGATCTTTGGCTGAAAGCCTACTGCAATTCTCTGCTGAAAGCGGGGCCAACTTGAAGTTGGATCAGGTTGCTTAGGGCATTCATTGTTCAGTCAAGTTAAGTATCTCCAAGGCGGAATTAAGGTGTGAACACATCTTAATTAGGCAAACTTTTTCAGTGATTTACCATCCTTTGATTTTTCCAAGATTTAATATATATACCAAGAATATATAATATTCATAATTCAAAATAATTCAGATTTGCCTTTCTGCAGTTTGTATGTGTTACACCATAGTGCACCTTTATGAAGCATGTATGTGTCTTCTCTGTAGCTACCCATTACCTGCAGATAGCAGTCCTAGAATAGTCCATTGATCAATTAGAGGTGCTAAGATACTAAAGCACCATCAGAGCTTTATTCTCCTGAACAAACAAAACCAGTTTATTCAGTCTCTCCTCAGACATCTAGAGCTTTAGTACCCTGATCATTTCGGTAACCCTTCACTGAACTTACCTCAGTGAATCAATATCTATTTTTGTACTGGAGTTGCCAAAGTGGGATATAATATACCAGACTTGCATCTTCAAAAGCTAAATAGCTGAAGTTTTGAACTAATTGCAAGAGCAAAAATAAAGTTTAAGCTCTTACTTGGCAACTTGGGCTGCTGCTTTGAAAAGGGGAATGTAAAATATAAGAACATGCATAACAATGTGCATAATATTAATGCATATTAATAGCAACGTGCAAGTATATATTAAATATGCATGAAACCTTTTCTTTAAGGCCTCCCAGTAACTTTTATAGAATAAAGACAAATAAGAATGGATCCCTGCCAGCAGTTGTTATCAGAGGACATAAGGTCCAACTGTAGGTTATTATTTTTCTGTCATCTGTTCTGAGTTTTTTTCTTAAACATCACGTCACATATTTTGCTGACCTTCAATATTGGAACAAAGGGCAGATGGCCTGAATCATGCTGAGCAATGCTGAGAAACTGTGGGTTGATGTAAAGGCAGTTAAACACAGGAAAAAAAATGGAAAAAAATGGAAAAGAAATGGAAAAAAAATGGAGAGGTGGGACAGGGACAGAACTCGACACACACAAACAAAGAGTTGGAGGGCGCAAGAAAGGAAAATTACACACGCAAAAAAAAACAGACAAACAACCCCTCTCCAAACAAACAAAAACAACAACAACAACAACAGCAGAACTGTTAAGTACCATCGCATCTGACTGATACTTATCAGCTGTCTGAAATCCAACCAGTCCCCAAAGACTGGCAGCCCCTGCAAACTTCCCCTCGCAGTTTTTATGGCCAAGCACAATGTCATATGGTATGAAATACAGTCAGTTGGCGTCAGTTGTCCCAGCTGTGACCACTCCCAACTTCCTGTGCACTCCCAGGTCCCTGAGTGGTAAGGCGGGGTGAGGAGCAGAAAAGGCCTTCAGTCTGCATAAGCGCTTTTCTGCAGTGACTAAAACATCCCTGTGGTTTCAATGGCCCCATACAAGCCATCGTGAAGATAATTAACTCTAGCACATATAGGACAGTAAGAGGTTTCTTATTTCCTACTTGTTTGCCTTATAATAAAAAAAAAACAAAACTGTTGTTTCAAAATGACAGTAAAGAAGTGAACAGAAAAGAACTGAATACAAAAGATAAATGCAGAAATTTATATTCCATCTTCCTCTTTACTATCATACACATCTGTACAGAAAAATCAAGCCCTCTCCCCTCTCTTTGCTGCTAATACAGGACTTGGAAAATCTACCTTTATATCCCTACAATTAAATTTCCAACACAAGAATGAAAGGACGTAGCAATAACTAACAGCAAAGTAGTTGACATGGCAACAGCAAATAGCCAGAAGTTCTTGTGCAGTCTCTCAAGATGGAAAAGTTTGATTTTCCTTAGTAGGGAAGGAAGGAAAAAATATCTTTACATATACACTATTTCCTGTTTTAGAATTGGCACTGAAATTATAATGAACAGCAGTATTAGCACTGCAAATGAGAAATTATTTACTTAGAGGGCTATGTTCATTACTATTGTTTGCTGCCAGTCTTAGCATTCGGGATATTAGATTTGCCTTAACCTCTAAGGATATATTGAAAGGGTATGACAGGCAAAGATATTAGTCTTCTGTGCAGCCTCAAAACACCACTTACTGGACCATTCTGTATTGTGATTTTTCTTTCAGTAATGCATTTATGATTAAACAATTATCTTACAAATATGAAAAAGTGCTGTTTAATTCCTTTCCCATCTGCATGTAAAATCTGGAAGTCTACTCCTTACTAACATATACCAATTTTACTGTATTATAGCAGACTTTCTTTGCCATAAATGAGAGAGTAATCTAAACACAATTAGAATGCACTCAACTTTTATCTTTTGTCATGATTGAAAATGAGATTTAACATCCTACATCTCCATTTCTGCTTAATGCATCTGAAAATTAAAATGCAACAGAAATAATATTCTAATAGCTCTGATGAAATCATTACCTACTCCAGGCTCTGATGTTCACATTGTGTAGTACCTTGCTTTCAGCTTGATCCAAACTCCACTAAAAGTAGTGGGATACAGTGGATTGTTTACTAAACAGATCTATTGATTCTTGAAAGGCTGAGGTTCATCATTAGTGAAAATACTAAATCTTAGGCACACTTCTGAGATTTAAATAACATTGGGATGTGTAACAAAGCTGCAAGTGACATGCAAATCTTTTCCTCTTTTTCATTGTATTTTAGCTATGTTTTTTTTAATTTTTGGATGAAAGTACCTTCCTGTTGTTATTTTGGCTTTTTCTTCTCAAGGATATAATTTTGAGTTGTTCTAGCCCTAGTTTCCTCTTTCTTTTAACCTGGAGCTGTTGGGGTTTGCTGTTGACTGGAACAACAGAAGAAGTGTGTTATGCAAAAATAGGGCAGAGAACTGTTTAGCACTTTTGCAGTATAGTGAATAAATATTGAAAAGTTCAAACAATTTGAATAAAACATGATTCCTGGAGGAGTAGCAACTCATGAATTTTCCACTGCTGTCACTACTATATTCTTTGTCCATTTCTTTTGCTTCTGACAAGACTGATTTTCGGAGAGATATTGGGAGTCCAAATATGTCCTGAATAGAATATGAGCTCCTGGCTATAAAATTCAAATTCATTTTGAGTGAGAAATACCAAAAATGAGGAGACATTGTCCTCACTGGACAATGGTCTGCTACATTTCAGCAGAGAGATTTGTCCATTTCCATCTATGAATGAAATTTTTTTTTCCCACTTCTTTGAATATTTGTAGGAATGGAACCTTCTGAGCATGTACAACCAGTACCCTCAAAAAAATTATGCTTTTTGGCATAGATAGCAATGGACCTTCTGAAAATCAAACTCATGTTGTCCATACAGTTGCATTTCTAATTTTATTGGAAACTTTTTTATCTGAAATCTAATAGTACCTTACTATTTCTTGTACTGGAGTGTCTATATAAATAATTACAGTTACGTATGTATATATAACTATGTAAATATATGAATTTCATATATAATTTGGCATTTTTACTCACTGTTCAACTACTTGGTGCATAAAACTAAGTGGACTTTGGAAAGGGAACAGCTACTGACTGCAAATTCTTCTTCCACATCAGTATAAACCATGTTTGGCTAAACCCAGGAACTTTTTATCTGTACATTTCTATCCTTTCCTCTCCTCTTATCCTTTCCCTTCTCCTCCACTCCATGTTGATAAATTAATGCTTCATTCCTTCCTGAGAAATTACTTTTATTTATAAAACAAATATTTTGAAATTCAAGATAAAGTAAGTCTGTGCAATACATTTAGATCTGGTATCTAAATAGAAAAGTTATTAAAAATATGTTTTTAGAGATGACACATAATTTTCAGTATGTTCTAATGTTAGTATTGAACATGGTACAAAACAGGGCAAAAATTATTAGAAGTGAGACTCAAAATAACACTTGTCTGTGGTGGTCCTTTGGTTCTTTTTGGACCTCCAGTGACATGCTGTGATGTAGGAAGATTTTAGTTCATTCTGAAGATATCAGTGATTGATACATTTTTCAGAAGCTTCTTAAAAGAAACTACTGTCTTATGAATTTGGCTACTCTAACTCTTACCTGAAAGACCATATCTAACATCAGAGATTGATGCTGCTACTTTCTTCCTTCTTACTAAGCATTAAAGGCTCAGCTTCACTCAGGTTCAGTTACAGCAGTCACTGGCACCTGAAGTACAGGAGATACTACTGGCATAAAAGAAGACCTCATGGTAGTCTGCTATTTACAAAATTAAGCAGATCCATGCAGGAAGAAAACAGGTTGCATATAAACTTCTCTGTAACACCCTTGTTTAATAAGACAAAGAAGCAATTGACTTTCATCTCTAACATGCTGCTTTGCATTTGATGGAAGCAAGTTTCTGTGAATGCCATAACTGAATCCCTCTGGTGTCTTTGTGTATGTGTGTCTATGCAGCAGCCTTTGGCAGACTAAAAGGTTTTAGTTCAGTATTGTTATGCCTGGGTTTTATGGCATATTTACAGATGATCTACCACACAGCTTCCTGTACTGCGATGAGGCATCATCTGTTAGTCTTCAAGCAATTGTACTTCCTGCTGGTTGCAAAATCCTGCTGGGTTTTTTGACCAGAAAATCTGTGAAGACTCTGAAAAAAAAGCCCTATATGTGTTGTCTGACTGTTATATATGCTTTGTATCAGAAGAAGTTTACTATGATTTATGGATTTTCTAGGTATACTCGTAAGGGTAGAAGAGCTACCAGAGGAGCAAATAGCGGCAACATACAAAATAGTCTGGAAATATTAGAACAGAGAGAAATAGACCAAAAAGAGATGTTTGATCATAATAAATGCAGAGTTGTTCACAGTGGCTGAATAAACAAAGACCAAGATTTGAAATCTACAATTCAGAATAAGGTAATGCCTCCAAGAAGCAATTGCAAATACAGCATTAAAACAACTCATTGACTCCTGTGTATTGACCTAATATTGACTTTACTTAAGATTAAGCTTCCACAAATTGGCTGGGAAAAGAAATAGAAGCATAAAGGTTTCTGATTGGAATATTCCCGTGTATGCACTTATTCAGCAAAACACTGAATGCTGTTTACCTCTATGCATAGTTTCTCTGTATCAGCGTCTCAGCCCCTGATGGACTAAAATTTGATTGTTTCTGAGCAGATGAGTTCATTTTGGTCTGCTGGTGTATATTCAGAAGGGAAGTAGTTTGAAAGAGAATCCTGATTTTGAGAGATTATCTACATCAACATCTTTATTTGAATGACATGCTAAGGATTTTCAACAGTTCCTCAAATTACTTGAATGGGACTCACATAGCATACAGTTGCATCCTTAAATAATTTAAAATATGATTAATACTTAAATTCAATAAAATTTGGGTTGGTTTTTATAATTTTATTTATTTGAGCAGGGAGAACAAAATCCCATTGTCAGAGTCTTATTGCATGAGAAGCATACACACAGAGATTGAGAGACATGGCAATATTGTGTTCAACAAAATGGCCCTTTAAATAAATGCATTCAGAAAACCACTTACAAACCATTAATTCAGCATGAAATTATTGTGGTTTTTGTGAGTTTGACACTGCTGCAAACTTCTAGGAACTGCAGCACGCGGAGTCCCTTTCCAGCTGAACAAAAACATGGCAGGTTGGGGAACCCGTTGGCCATTGTTCATTGTCTTGGGCTCTTCTTTGAGCATTTTTGGATGTGAATAATTCTCTCTTTTTTTATGCTTTTGTTATTAATATTGTTGCAGTTACTGTTTGTTTTCTTATCTCACTGCTGTTTCCAGTAAATTGCTCTTATCTCAGCCTGTGATCCTTTTTTGCCTCCAATTCTCCTGTTCAGCAACTTGCAGAGTGGGAGTGCAGAAAAGGGTTGAGAGGAAGTGAGTGAGAACAGTGTGGTTTGGAAAGTCTCTATGGGAGAACTAAGTTGGGGAGTACCTTTGCTAACTATAATGAGCAATCACCACTACTTTGAGGGAATTTTGCCATTTAATTTATGCTAACATTTTTTTATTTTCTGCTTTTCCACAGTCCTTGAGACTTCTTTGCTTTGCTGAGGGTGGTCTTTTTCATAATTTGAAAACCAAACAGTATAAGAAATAGCGAATGGACGAAGAAACAGTAGTCACTTCTTCATAGTGGAAGGGAACTGTAGTGATTAGTGAGTTTGCACTTTATTATTCCATTTGTTTTTAGTAGGCATTTTTAGCTAACAAGGGATTTAGATGAAGGCAAATGGAGGATAGAGAGTGCTTTGTTCCAAAGGTCAATATGAAAGTGACCCTAAGACAGAGAAGTGTTTTAAAAAAGAAAACAAAGTGAAAAGCTCAATCAGCACGAGGGATTTGAAACAGATCAGAGAATGAAAAATAAAAGCGTTTGAATGGAAATTAGCTCCATTCATACCAGAGAAATCAGGTTTATTTTTAAGCAAGACATATGAAAAGGCATCAAAAGAAAGCAATCTGGATCAAGGTGCAAAAGAGGTGACTGTGTCAGACCTATTGTTTACAACAGAAATTGTAGTAAGCCATTAGCACGTCAGCAAATGAGCATCACTGGAAAAAAGGTAAAACTATAAAGCAAGTTGCATGCTACTATAATTATCTGCAAACTTTTCCACTTCATAAAGCTGTTGCTGCAATGTACTGTGCAATAATATCTCTACCATAAACTCTTAAACTGGGATTGCAATGGACAGTTTTTTTCTCTAAATTTGTGACATTTATTGCTTACTATTCTGTTCCTCTACTAAGATTTTGATAACGTTTTGTGCTTTATACCTTTGTTTTCACTGATATATAATGAGTGTAACCCCAATTACCATTGTCAGTTAGTATTTTTAGCATGCTCCCTCTTCCCAAAACATGTTTCTCAAGGCTCATTAATTGCCATTTCTGATTACTTCTGAAAATGTGTTTGGCTATCTGGAGTTTCATATGAGTAATATTATATAATCCAGCATCAGGTTAGCAACTTTGCTGGCACCTGCTTTTCAAATACTTCCATCTTTATTTGTAAGGTGACAAAGAAGAAAGGTATTTATTCAGCTTCCTCTTGTTATTATTTTACTGCCTAATTAATTCATGAAGTGATGATTTTGACTTTACAATAAGAATAGCATCAAAACACCTGAACCTTTAGCAGCTGTTTCCACTAATTTAAATTCCACTGCTATCTGTCCAGAGAAATGTGCTTTACTACCCCAGTGTACACTAAACAGATGCAACTGCATAATGTACCCCAGCTAAATGCCATTTCTGTCTAGCTATTTTGCCTCCTAACTGAAGATATGATGCACAGGAGTTGTTAAACGGTATGTTAGCACCAAATGTAAACAACAGCACAGTTGGTTTATTCCAGCTATAAAGCTGAATTCCTAGTAAAAATATCTCATCTATATTTCATCAATATCACAAACAATTAAAAACTAATCATATCTAAAGTAATGGAATGCAGTTTTATTCAATGCCTTCAGGTCATTAATTCACTCGACCCTCAGTTTATGAAATCCTGAAACATTTTTTTTTATGTACTAAGGTATTTAGCTATTTAGCAGTAAGGTATTCAACAGGAGGAAACTGAAAATATCAGTGTATGTCAGTACCCATCATTTAGAAATAAGGAATTTTTAACACTTTCTGATGTTTTGGACTATGCGAAAATTATTGGAATTACTAAATGTTGTTTATGTCTCCTTTTAACTATGTAATGAGAACTCTAAAACAGACAACAGCCAAAATGACAACCAATTCTCTCCATCTTGTACTTGTAAACAGCTTGAATTTGAAAGAAATGTTGCATTCACTTATAAGGAAAGAAAAAACAACAAACAAACCCCGAAGAAATAATGAGGTGTATTTGGCAATATTGTGTTTAACCATTAGTTCATGTAAACTGGCAACAATAGGAGGAGTTCTATTGAGGAGTCATGGAATACCTGGTATTTAGAACACAGCATCAGCTCATCAGACATGTATGCAGAGATGTCCTGAAATATAAAATGACTTTCTTTAAGGAGTCTTTTGACATGCTACTAGGCTAACATAACTCAATGGATTTGCTGACTTTTGAACTTTTGACTTCAGGTATTGCTCACTTTAAGAAACAAAGTCAGTCACTGGGATGATGCAAGAGTGTTTTATCTTTAAAAAAGTTAAGTCCTTCTGACATTATTGAAAACCTCATTTCTTGATTCCAAAACACTGCTTTGATTCTTAATTGACCTTTCCACAGGTATTGTATTTGTATTCTTGTGAGCTTTGTGTACCTTCAGTGTACCGACATGCAATGTTAAATTGGGATGTCAGTCTGTTCATTTCTTTCCTTTTCTGATATATGTCAGTGAGCTCTTCACAGAATAACAATTCCATTGTGAAACCCCAGTCCAAAATCCTAGAGATGCTTTTAAGACAGAAAGTAATAATCTTTATTATGTAACCAGTGACATTTTCAACAAAACTGTGACCACAAATATAAAATGACATTGCTTTCCGATTGTTGGTGTGTTTTCGTTTTTTTTTTTTCTTTACAAACTACATACTGCCTTTGGGACTAAAATGAAGCAAGTTGTAAATGATGTGTGAAATAAAACATGGAATTCTGCTAGAAAATGAGTTTTGGAGAAAAAAAACCGCCTGATTGTTAGCATCCTTTAAAAAGAAAAGAAAGAAACTTATTTCTAGGATTTATAATGCTGTGAATAAAGTGATGGTACTGGGGGATACAAATGAGAATTGATTAAGTAAATGACAAAGAGACTTAAAGAAACTACTGATGAAAAAATATTGGAACAGATGACTTATTTTAATAGAGTCATCTATAATAGGTATGAAATTATAAATTACGCTTCTAAGCATTATCATTCTTTATTATTCAGCCTACACTGTAGAAACAATCCTGGTATGATGTAGATATTATTTAAAAATGTACCTTCTATTGTTCTACAGATGGAGCATTGCTTTCTGCTTTCTAGAAATAGCTTTGATGTGCTGCTTTCAAAGGAATTTTAAAATTATTAGCAAATTGTAATAATTATTATAATTATTAATTACTACACAAATTATTATTCATGCTATATTAATAGTATTATCAAAATTATAAGAAACTTCAGAATCATTTTCATTTTTAGGAAAAACACAGCATTGTAAGACAGACACAGATGCCCTTTGAGGCTATCCAGGGTAGCTTCACATTGACTGTTAAAACAGGGACTATAAAAGAGTATATCTGAAAACATGCAAGTGAAATATGTGGGCAACACATAACCTTTTTGGTGCTACAGACCTGCAGCCACTGAGTTCTTTTTTTTAATGGCTTTACATGGAAACACACTATTAAGCTGTTCACTGATGGTTTTGTTGGAGAACAAGTATAATATGAAAGGTCAGTATTTTGGGTGTTTGAAACTCAGTCATTTTAAAGTATAAATATTGATACTTTAGCACTGTGAAGATGTGTGCTAATACCTAAACTGGAAGATAGACACATTCCCACATGCATAGACACATTCCCACCCCAAGTCCAACTTTAAAACCTCTGAAGTCTTCTTCATGGGACATTTCCACACCTCAGTAACAACCATTCATCTCTGTAAGTTAATAATGTCTGATGTCAGCTGTTTAATTCAAAACCAGACCAGGTAAATCCCCACTAGCTTCGTACCTCTCGATTGTTCTGTAGACATAGGCTGGAACAGCTCCTGAGTAGCCAGATGTGTACAGAAAGCTTGAAAAATGGTAGTAGTCAGAAGGAAACTGATGCAGATAGTAATCTCATAGTTAGAAATGTTCTGGGTGAACAAGTTAATACATGGAAAAATAGTAGTTTTCCAGTGATCCTTGTAAATCATGAGTGGCTCCTGAGTTCATCATTGCCCTCAATATTGCCCTCAATTGCTTTTGAGACAGTACTGTCCTTCAGCTGCCTCATTCCAGAGAGCCTGTTTTCAGGCTATTTGGGTCTGGAATAAAACTGCTACACTGAAGTGTCAGTTTTGGTTCCAGAGACTTCACGGCTGGGCATGCAACACAAGACAAGAAGCAAAGCATGATTTGCAAACTGAAAGATTTAAAGGTACCGTTTTTCACTTACCTTTACAGGAAATATTTAATAGTAGAAACCTACTTATTAGCTCCTAATGAATACCTGAGGAAGGAGAAATTCTGTTGCCTAAACACGGTCATTAATAACTGAGCATGGTGAGAATAGTCTTTCATGAAATTTAAAGGGACTGGTGGTTGAAATTTTGTTGATATCTAGGTAAAAATTGACCTGCTAAATCTTTATTCTTTATGCCATATACTGTATGACATATGTACATATCAAACTCACATTCATTATTACTTTGACAGGAATATGGTGGGATGACAGACACCTTTTCAGAAAAGTGGATACATAGACTGCCATCCAAATTTTGTTCTCCAATAGTGTCTAATTCCCATATTTGAAGTAAATGATATAGCTCATGTGTCATGCAAAACTCTTGAAACTCTTTCTATCAAGTTACACATAACATTTACAAACTTAACAGCTAGTGACAAGAAAGTGGCATTAAATCCTCATTCCAAATATAACAAAATGTATATCAACACATCTCAAGCTCAAAAATGTCTTAAAAAGACACAGTCAAATAAGTTTAATTACCTCCTCTGCCCATTAATTGAACAAACTAACATTATAAGATTTATTACCTAATTATACCATCAACTGAAAGCTTGTCTTATTCTGTACTTAAAGTAGTTTCATAAATTTATTTTTCTTCCTGAAATAGCAAAGCATGTAATTATCTAAGCTTCTCAATACTGCCACAACTTTCTGTATGTGTAATTAAAATATTAATACAGGCAGGCAAAAGTGTGTGTGTGTGTATATATATATATATATAAATATTATTTGAAGAATAATATGCATACAATATCTCACAGTTATTCTTGAAATGCCCAATAATGCTATTTGATGTCCATCTGCATCATATAGCATAACCTGTCCATTCAAAATGATAATAAACATTCTGACTTTAATTCAAGTGTTGATGTGATAAATTGTTGTTTGCTATCATTTGGAATACCACAAAAAACCTGAAGTAATTCACCATGTCTGTATCCAAATTTCTTGATTTAATTAACATATGGCAAGTTAGCCATTTCCAGTTTAACACTGTTTAGTCACATGATGATGACTCATGGTTAAGCAAAGTGGCTTGATACAAGCTCACATACATGAGGATTTATTAACAGGGAAGCTATGTTGAAGGAATATTAAAAACAAGAATTGGGTGACAGAGGGAAGGGGTAAGGGGACAGAAGGAAGGGAGAGAAGGGAGCTTCTGTTACTGCTGACTGAAGCATGCTTAAATCAAGGGCAGGTTTTGCATGTCATACAGACTAGGAGATCCATTGTAGCAGCACTCTTGGGGTCTGCAGGTACAAGAACATGGAAGTAACTACACAAGGGCAGTTGCATGAGAACAGCAGGGATAAAACTCTCTTGGAAGCTCGGGTGAAGGATTATGGAACTGGACCTGGAAAGCAGCTCATGGATGTGAAGATAGAAGGCCCTTAACAATACAGAAGGCAATGTACAGCACATCTCAAGCCAGTGGGGACTGGTTTTCTATGGGGCTAAAGCTGTTCCTGAAATAATTTAGACTGTCTCTGTCTGCATGTGATCCCTGGCTAATTTGTGAGTATATACAAGCTACAGTGGAGGAGGATAGAGAAGGACAGGATGCTCACCCTTTCCCTGCAGGGACCCATGCCACAGCTCCAGCCCCTCTCTTTTTTTGGAAAGTGATTCTTATGGATGTTACCTCTAGGAAACCTCATACAAAGACATTTTGCCAAGCTACAAGGAAGCAACTGCCTGTCTTGGACCACCTTGGGAAGCACACCCTTTTCCCCACCCCCTTCCCACTCTGTTTCCTGAGAGGAGTTTGGACTGTGGTGAAAACTTGAGACGACTATTGTCTAATTATCTCAAGTGTGATGAGAAGTAAACAAGACTCAGGGAAGAAGAATGCATCTGTATTAAGGATCAGCCCTGGCTGAGCTCAGCAGGTGGTTGGGAAGAAGGGTTTTGCTTGTGTCATGGTGAAATCTCTCCACACCAAACAGAAGGAAAACCATGTACACATGGGACATTCACATGAGAGGCAGCTAAGATGGGGTCATAAACCATCAAAGATTGCCAAAACACCCTCTCTCCCCGCCCCACTCCCCCCCACCCCGCCCAGCTCATTCCTGAGGCCGTCCCCCTTCAGAGGACTGCCTGCGATCCAAGTGAGGCAACAAATCCAGAGCCTGTTGCAAGAGATTGCAAAGCTCCCTCAGCAGGGGAGGTGCCTGGGCGTCTCCTGAATGTGTATTAATCCATTGGAGTCTGTGTTTTTTCAGGACCCTCACCACCAAGAAGACAAGAAGAAGAGAACCCATAGGAGACTGATGGATTTCTCAGGGTGGTGATTAAACATTTTACATTACATTAGACATTTTCTGTTTAATCTTTCTGTCATTCTCTTTCTGCCCACCCCCCACTCTTTTTCCTATTTCTTTCATTATCTCTTTCTGCCTCACATTTACTGTTAAATAGAATCCATAATATTGACTATGGCATATGATCTTGTTTGCGCCTTAATTCGGGCAGAGACATTTCTAATAATTTTAATAACGGATCATAACACACTTGTGTGTAGGAGAGAGGTGACTGATTCTGACATTGCATTCCTTGTCAATACATATTGTATAGAGCACTTGATTTCACCAAAAAATCATGCCTATAGAAAATTACATATGTAAAAAAAACAGATTACAACTAAGTGCCTCAGCTATAAAGTCATATCTTAGTTATAAAAATGGCATTGTTTAGCAATGGATTTTAACAAGATTTATTTGTTTTCTGTTCTGCACTAAAAATTTAGGGCAACTTTCTGTAAAGAGCAATGGGAAACAAATTCATTCTAACGGTCTTCTGTGAAAAATGTGGAAATACTGTGTTCAAGCATGATATTATTTTGTTATTTGGGGCATTGATACATCCATAAAAGAAAAATCATCAAAATGCTTGTGAGTCTATTTTCTTTAAAGCACTTAAATATTTTTTTCCAATAACAATAAAGATATATTTTCAGCTACACAGATACCTTAATACAACAACAGTCCTGTTGTTTGATTTTTGATAACACACAGAAAGAATGATCAGGTGCATTTCCAAAGTCATTGACATGAATGATTCAGTATTTCAGTAAACAAAAAAGCTGTTATATGGTGTTTGTCCAAGGTGAAATGGATTTTGAATGCATAGGAATCAAACCATAAGTTAGAATGAAAGCTAGAAATAAGTTAGAATGAAAGCTCCATGACTAGAAAGAATATTTTGCTAGTGTGTATGCTCTTACCCCATCACAAGAAGTGGAAAGTGGGAGGAGGCAGTTGACTCGGGAAACTCCTCCTCACCATCAAATCCATGGCTTTGTGAAGCTGTTCTTGCTGCTAAAGGATTACCACTGGCACACAGTGCTGTTCATATTTCTTCCCTTTCTCAAGCAATCATAACCAAAACAAGATGCAAAACCTGTGCCAGTGCTAGTGTAGATCCCTCTGCCCCTGGGAGGACCTTCCCCATGGGACTGCTGAGACCTGTGGGGTTTTGAAGAAAAAACAGATATAGGGAAGGGTGGAAAAGGATTCCCGAGATCTGGATAAGGTTTTGGATTGTCTGGCTATTTTGTGGAGACTGTTTCTGACCCAAAACTGCAGAAGTCCATTACTCTCACCTTACCACATTCAAAGGTGTGGGGGGCAGGTAAGGCTGAGAGAGATGTTTGTGTTCATCTGCAGCAGACCAGCTACTTGACCTTACGTGCCAGAGCCACGTAACATTTTCCATTTCAAATGTCATTGCTCAGTGCCATTCAACAAGCAAATAGATGCTCAAATGTACCCTGGGCAATCAATCCACATGTAAGAGAATCTGAGGCTTCTGTTGGGCTTTCCTCATCTCGATGAGGGATGAGAACATGTTTGGTATATAATAAGGACTGTTTGCAGGAATGATTCACTTTCATTTTCTACACTATGGATGAGCAGTGAACGAGAGATCAGAGTCTACTGCAAGGCTGATTCAGGCAGAGGAGGAAATGGAGGTGACACTCATGTCACACTGTCAGCAGGGCTCAGGTTTCAGCAGCCGCCCTTTTGCCTGCATCTCGACTTCCTCACTCCAGGAAATCATTGGGTGTTTTGCCTTAGTGAAATAAGCTGTATGCATTGGGGAGTGCTGTGGTGTCAGAGCAGAAGAGCAGAGATTCCCTCCAAAGACGAATTCAGATAGACATTACTCCTTCAAAAATGTAATCCTAGTTGAAGGAAACATCTCCTCAAAAACAAAGTTGTAAAACCCATATGTTGTCCTCCTGTTCCATGCTGCTTGTAAATAGGTGATATTTCTCCTTAAAGATTAAGAAGGAAGTAAATTAATTAATTAACCATTTTTAAGCATATAACATATATCATTATAGTAATACTGAAATGTGACATGCAATTCATACTGACAGGAGACATAGTTGAGACTTTTAATCCTCTCTACAGGTCACTTGCATTTAAAATTAAATCCTGAATTAGACAATTATCCTTTATTATATGTTTTTGGCCAAGAGCAATGGTCTTTATGGCAATGACAGGTAAGCTGCTCTTTATTTTAAAGAAACTTGCTTTATTCTAACATGGGAAGTTGGAAGTTGTATCTTAACAAATTCTGTTTAACAGAAAATTTTTCCCCCTTGCCATATCTTAACTCATATCCTAATATTTTTCTTTACACCTCTATATTAAAAAGCAACAGAGAACACTCATTACTCATAATTCACTGAATGAGTATCAGATAACAACTCTTAGCTGTTTTCAATGCCTGATGAGAATAGACCACTAGTTTTTGTTGTTGATTTTTTTTAGGAATTGTCCAATGAAACAATTTGTATTTTAAATTTAGGGATTATTGAGCTCATGACGCTGTGTAGTTTGACTGCTATAAGATCAGAATATTAATTTTTGCAATCTGTCATAAGTATCTTCTGACTATCACAAATTTGCGAGGTCAATTTCCTTCATTTAATGGATCTGATTTAATTTCCATGAGAAATGTTTTGGCCTAGCTGTAGCCCACTATTGTAGCTGAGAATAGGAATAAAAATCACTACATTGCTCGGTACTCGTTACTAACATCTTTCACACTGTGACAGGCCTAACAGTCTTTAGTTCCCTAGACTTTCTCACCTATTCTGAACAACCTTACTCCCTTTTTACTCCTTTATTCCTGTATTTGCTACATGATATTTTAAACACTTACTATGGATTTACATCTCCATACTTAAGTTGGGATGGCAAAAAGTGTTTTCCATTGTACCCACTTGCTTGATATGTAACTTTTTTCATTTGGTATGCAAACCAATGTTTAGTTTTTCAATTGTTGCTAACATTTCTAAAAGAATTGTTACATTTTTGACAGTTATTTTAGTAGCAAGAAACATTTAGATAATATTCTCTATTTGTGATTGAAAATTGATATTGTGAAATAGGAAGGAATCCAGAACATAACTGGGAAGACAGTCTCATTTCCCTCCTCTGCATCTTCATTTTTTAATTATGAAATGTGGCAATTGGTTAAAATTTTGTCTAACAGCCTGTTATCTTACCTTCGGAGTTT
This sequence comes from Anabacerthia variegaticeps, assembly GCA_035583185.1. Taxonomy (NCBI): domain Eukaryota; kingdom Metazoa; phylum Chordata; class Aves; order Passeriformes; family Furnariidae; genus Anabacerthia; species Anabacerthia variegaticeps. The sequence goes on along the minus strand of JAWWEW010000078.1, from coordinate 76,252,656 downwards.
AGAGGGAAATAATGCTTTGTCTACTTGTTCACCTTCAAGCATAAAAGATGTTACATTTCATTGACAGAACCTCACAAAAGGAATGTGGATAATTATACCAAAGGATTATATAAATACCAATAAAAACAGTAAAGTATTCAATGAGTTCTTGAATTCACGGGAGATAGCAAGTTTTCTTATCTTTACATGCCAAAGCTATTCAAATGTCCAATTAGCATTGTGAAATACTATTTTTCTTAGACTTACAAAAATAATTTTTAATTTCTTCTTCTCTGATAACAATGAAAAATTCGTATAAAAACAATACAGTGTAGATGAAACAAACCCAGTGATGCAAAATGCTAAAAACAGTGGAAAGAAAATTGTCTTCAAAGATGCCCTTCGCAATGTAGATATTCAAAATTATGGAAAGGTAAATAACTCTTCATTTGGGGAGTTCTTTGGACGCGTTATTTTGAACTTGCTGTGAGTATACACTGAAACTATTACTCTGTGCCTGCCCTGAGGGAGACTTGCAGGAATCTGAGTTCTATGACCCATGAACTTGCTTTAGAGCCGTTGTCGCATCACTTCATCTTTTTATGAACTGGTTTCTGCCTCCATAGAGTCACGAAAGAGCTACTATAGAAAAGTGAAGATCTCTCTTAGGATTCAAGTTATTTTCAAGACTCAAAGCTCTTGAGTAAAAATAATGTGTTTTAGAAATACCTCCGCTAAGCCATGTTTCCACTTGCACAGTATAGAATGGAGGTGAAGTTTTTTATGTAGCTGAGAAAAGAACTCTTCAATGCAACTAACAGAAACTTATAGGGAAAGTGTCTTCCAAAGGAATCTTTATGGGAACATGGGCTTGCTGTGTGAGTTTATAGTGACACACTTGTAATATGTTTACGTTTTAATCAGCTGTTTTCTATGATTTGTCACAAGGAATTGACGATCAATTTCATGCATATATCTAACTCCTAGAACATGCTTTTGACAGCTCAATGTCAATGATCGTTTTGTGAATTTCATATTTTCAAAATAAAGATCGAGACAAGAGAAGCAGAGATAGCCTTCAAAAATCCCTCTCTAAATTAACACTGAATATAAGTTTTGGGCAATTAATGAAAATAAATCTATCCTTCCAAAGTAAAAGGAAGAACTGAAGTTTCATAGCTATAATTCTTTGCTTCCTGGAAAAAGAACCTTAAACTAAACTTTAAATTTAGCTATTTCAGAATAAAATAGCTATTAGGCTCTTGAACTCTTTTCCTGGAAATAAACCAGAAGTATCACCATAAAGTGATATGAGATGGAAGAGGAGAAAGAGATGAAGTAGAGGCAAATAAATATTAACACTAGAAATATTTTTTATTTTATTTTTGTACTGTTACCTAAAGTATCTGGCAGCAAGCAAAATGAACGTTTTTGATCAGAATTATGACAAAATTCCATTCATTTTCTGTGCTTGCTGTCAAATTGTGTGAACATTTCTGTGAGATAAGGGACTTCTGTATGACTGTCTCACATAATGTGTTTACTTAAATGTTTTTGAATGAAGAAAAATAGTATCAAAGTTATTAAAGTTTTATAATATTTTCTTCTTGCGATAATGACCATATAATTACAACAGTTAGTTATGTAATTATATTTGTACTTGAGTGTAGATTTCATATGAATGTATCCAGTGATTCAATTTCTTCTGCATGATTATGTGGTGTCATAAAAATTTAAATAATTATGCTACAAAGCAAAATGTGAATAATGTAAGTTATTAGAAAGAGAACTTGTTCAGTCCAAAGTTGCTCAATCATCATATGTTTAGTTTATTACTACACTTTTCTATTTTATTACTCTCAAGAAATTAGAACTAACTATAGCTCTTAACCCTGTTATTTATTTTATTATGTAAACTACGCTACATTTCCATATTCTGTAGACTTTCATTATTAAGCAGCTGATTCTTGGATTTGATCAGAATAATTTCTTGGGAATATCTTCATCAGCCCTCCTGTTGATCATGTAATCATGTTGGGCATGTTCATTAGCATATTGCAAGAAGGCCATGGAGTAAAGAGAGCCACGAAAGTCACATTTTCATGAGACAAGTGTAAGAAGCTGTGAGGCATTTATCCCTATATAAATCACAGAAATCATTACTTAAAAAGTAGTTATAATCTGTAGACAGCATTGGCCAAAATATATTTGTTTCTACGTTAAATGAAATTAATTTCATTTGAACGCAATATTTGGAGACTGCTTCCTGAAGAAGAACATTTTGTCAGAGGCTTCATGAGCAAAGTGAACACAAAGGTGAGTGGATCAGGTATGCCGGTAGGAGGACATGCTTTTTCCTATTCCCTCTCTTGTGGTCCAACATGGACATAGGAAAAACACATTACAATTAAACAAAAACTTCAGAAAACAAGAATGAACAGAAACAGAGTTTGAGGATTCTACAAAAGAAAGATCGGAAAAAGGAATGAAAAATTCCTTTGTCCTTGAAATACTTTATCTAGAAACTGAGATAAGTGAAATCTGCTCAGAATGTTCCACTGTTCTACCAAATCTCTCTAGATTCTTTAGGAGATATTTTGGAACTATAATGGAAATACTATTGAAAAAAAAGTTGAAGCATAGTGCTTCTCTTTTATATTTTCTCTCAGCTATGATTTTGGGAAACTGACTTTGCCTCAATTTAGCTAGCTGCAAAGACTGATCACATTCAAGTATATACTTTAGCCATCAAGCTGAACAGACTTTCACCAATTGCTCTTCTGGTTGAGTGTAACTATTATTTAGAGGTAATTTTTATTCCATGTTAAGATAGACACTTTAACAATGCTAGTTAATATCAAGAAGGAAATGGAATTTCTCCCATTAAAAGAATATTAAGTGGCAAAATCTTGGCCCTTATATTAGAAAATGCTGAAAATATTTGCTGTTATGTTACTTATTTAAAGTTTTATAATTATTATTTTAATATTTAGAGTGTTTAATTTCATGCTGGTTTATCATATGGTAATTTTTGAGTGTTTGACATTCCAATTTTGATTAATGTTCTTATAAGATACTTATTGGTGTGTTTTTTCCTATGGTTTAGGGAAAGTTGCCTAACAACAACAAATTCCATGGTTTGGCATCAAAATATCTAACATAAAAGCCATGTGATTTTCTAGGAACATCCATCCTTCGTAACGTGCAAAGAAAGTTGTTCCCTGACTTTTGGACCAATGCTGAAGACACATAAAAAAATCTGATTATGGAAAAGCTGTTCAGTTCATGTAGTTTAATTCAAATGAGAAGTGTTTTATTGATTTCTTAATGATATATAATTAACCCACAGACAGTAGATCAGGACCAACGTCAACTTAGCAACAGAGAAACCATCACCCTAGGATCTTGGAAAGTGTTAATACATACCTAAAAACTGCTAAGCATGCTTCCATAATTATTCTTAAAATGTTATAATCTCATGCACATGCAGCATGATGGCAAACCTCCTACTCCCTCACAGACAAAGTTTAATTCCCCACTTCTGGAACTGTTGCTTTGTTACTTGAAGAGACATGGATGGTCTCATTTGTGTTAACCCAAGCAACCTAATCACCACATCTACATGCTTATTGCACATCTCTGTGTGTGTGCATGTGAATTGATAATGGTTTGACTCTTGGGAATGATCCTGTGCAGGGCAAGAAGCTGGACTTAATGATCACTGTGAGTCCCTTCCAGCTTGGCATATTCCGTAATTCTGTGATTCTGCATGAATTTTGTAACTGTGAATCTAAAATTGTTATAATTATAGCAAATCTTATTGAATTACATTATAAATGGTAAATTGGTCAATGACTAAAGGCTAAACCCTTTTTCACTCTCATCTTTTTGTATTTGTATCCTTTGCACCTCTGGTCCTGTGTAAGTAGTTCCAAATTGATTCTAATCCAATTTTCCTATGTGTCCTTCATCCGTAGTAGTAAGTAATAGAGTGAACCTTGGCACTGAACTCTGTCAAAGTCACACTTTCACAAATTCATATTAAAACCTGCTTTCTTGTCAATACCTGGGATGGTGATTCTTTAAGCAACCTAACTACTAGTCATGACAGACCCACGATCAACATGGCAGCACCTCTCAACCCTCTCCCTCCGTCTTTGGGACCCTGTCCTGACCACATCCTGCTCTAAGCATGCAAACTTTGAATTGTGCAGTTTTGCTGTGTCACTTGATAGAATATAAGAAAAGATTGCCTTGTGGCACATTGCTTTCCTTCTGTTTTAATTCTTTTTATGACCTTTTTTTTCTGTTGTTTTCATTCTCACTCAAACCCTTTCAAAGGACATATGATGTGGGGGAAAGGGCCATCTTCTGCGATGTTTCTAAAAACTGCCTTCAGTTACAATCAGATAAAATTAGATTGCCCTTTCCATTAATTTTCTTTCCATTTTTCAAAGTCCCTAGTTGTGAGCATACCAATAGATGTTTGGGACTTTTATTCTTTGTGCTGGAATGTAGCAATCATTATAGGAAGTTGCTTCTGACACTTTAGTGACTGTCACAGACTGAGAAACACTAACTCACCTGAAGTATCTGGTTTCTGGGTAATTGAAAATGGTGATCTGAGGATCAGAACTTGCTCACAAAGCAAAGACTGGAGGGAAATGTTTTCCTGCTCTCGCCTTGTAGAGCAGCAGAGAACATTGGGCTGTTTTGGACTTTTTAGCATAGAGAACTAAGAAATCTTTCAAGGAGTCAGTATGGACAGAGAAGTCTGATATTTAAATTGTTAAGGTACAAGAAGACATGGAGGATGGTGATATGGTCATCTGCTTTACATTGCAGATTTGATTAATGATGACTGGCTTTTAACAAAAGATGCAAAGGCCAGCTCCTGGCAGGATTTCAAGTTTCTCTGTGAACTGCATCCATACAGGAAAAAAAAAAAAAATTAAAAAAAATGGCATTTTGACAATAGTAGAATAATTTTTTCTACATTTAGTCTTAAAGTGCAAGCCATTTTGGCTACATTTGAAAGCATTTCACAGCCTGGTTTCCAGGCAGTGTTGTCCACCACCTATAGTCACATATAGAGTCCCTTTGCTCTGTTCATGTCTGTTTGTTGGCAAACCAGGTTGCTTACTAGCTTCAACTGTATGAGCTGAGGAAGAAACAATGGCAGTGAACAATTTAAGACTCTCTATCAATAATTGGAAGTGTTACCATCAGTTAAAGGTCAACATTTTAGCCTTATGAAATCACCTGCAAAATTATCAAAATAAAATGACCGAGGACTCAGTCATTTCAAAGAGTTGTTGAAAATAACACACTCAGAAGGATCTCCTTTCTTCAGAAAGCACAATCTCATGCTTTTTCAAAAAGATGTGTCGTAGAATTTCTGTGATTCATTTTAAGTTACTCTGAAAATGCTCATCCATCTTTGCAGTGATAGTGTAAATGTAACAGTTTTTATTTGAATTAAACTATTAAAATGTTACATTGCAACAATGGAGGGGGGGGGTTGTTATGAATTTTTAAACCCCTGATTTTTACTTTGGAATTGTGTTGCCAAACAAAAGTGATTTACCACTTGCTCGTTCACTCACATTTTACAAGTCATTTACTCATATTCGACTTATATAAGGAACTACTAAACATAAATGTTCAAACATTGATGGTTGCAACATCAACATTTTGGGAATGTCTGGGAAATAAATTACATTTTACACCTGTGTAGAATATTTTTATACAAACACACTCTTGACCAGACTTTATTTTTCAGATCTGCATATTTAACTTCCATTTGGGATCATAGTCTTACAATCTACTGCAGATGATGTACAGGATTTATATATTGGGACAATACCATGGTAAAATGAAAATTTAAAAGGAAATGCCATAACAAGGGGAAATGTTTGCAATTTTGCACTGCTTGTTAGAAACATCTATCACCATTAATTTAATCAATGGGACTAGTTGAATCTTGTGAATGTAAACAGTATACTTATTTTTCTTGTATCATTAGTATTCAATATTTAATGTTTTCAAATGTGTGAAATGGGCTGATGAAAAGGACATGAAGCACAGTGTGAAACTCAGTTATACCCTGATTGCATTCACAAGAAGAAATTAAATAGAACACTGCTGGGTTTAAAAGAGCAAAATCAATTAAGTTTATTTGCTAAAATGCTCAAATATACTTAACTATTGCAATAGATAGTAATTAAAGTGTAGATCAACCAATTAGTTGTCATATATAAACACAGAGTTTGAATCCATGCAAATCACAGGTAAAAGTACAGTTACAGTTACTATGACTTTTTATATCTCTTAAGATTATGCTTTACTGGCACAATCTGTCTGTAGAAACAAGACAGACAACTTTGACATATCATTTTCCAAGGTTCTTTCAGATATCATGTAAAAGCTTGTTGACTGCTTTTTTTTTAATCCTATTCGATGTCTCCTACCTCAAAAAAAAAAAAAAGTCTAAACCAAACAAAAATCCAAACTTTTATTTGCCACAGTAGCCACATGAAACTAAAGTGTTCAGGAATGAAAGTTCAATCCTGAATGGAATAGTACTTCAAAATACACCTGACAAACCCTTACTGATTTCTTCTAGTAGGAGCACAATATGACAACAGTACAATGTTATTCCCATTCCAAATGTACACAATACCAAGGGACACCAAGATAACTATATACTGTATTCCATTGTGTAAGTTCCCTTCTACCTTCTAGAATTAATGTCCATTGGTCATAAGGGCATTTCTTACTATGTGACCAGCGACTTTATGTGGGTCTTCTGTCCCTCTTCTTCCCTATATCCACTAACCTTTTGTACTGAATAAAGAGTAGCACAAAAGTGGCAAATTAAACAGATAGGCAGACATATATATTGTGCATAGAAATTGAAATTATATTCATTGTCTTTTTCACTTCAAATGAGCTTAGTTTTCAGTTGTCTTCTGAAGTCAGACAAGCAAAAGGGTAGGGGACTTTTCTTCTATGCATTGGAATGATGAATTTAAAAGTTGTGAGAAACATATCTGCAATAAAAGTAAATGTTTAGTTACATACCATGTGTGTTTTCCTTCTGCATCAGACATATAAATGAAAATAGATATCAACAAAAAGAAAGTAAATTAGATGTCCTTCAGATTTGAGAGTTTGGTTTTGGGTAGGGGTTTGGTTTTCATTTTTGTACATGTTCACAGAATCTATTTTAATTATATAGCTTGATTCACGTTTTAAAGGTTATATGGGAGGAAAAGAAAAATTATCCAGCCTATAGGCAGATGCAAAAAACTCCAGCAATTGAAATTATTCTTCTTAAGAGATAAGAAAAAGCGTTTCTTTTTAAAAATGCCAAGGCTGAGAGTCAGTTATGCATGAAAATACAGGCAGAAAAAAAATCAGAGGAAAAAATTCAGTCTTTACTAGACCCCCCTAAATGTAGGTGTAACCAGAGAATTTGGAGCTGCAGCAGATAGAAGCATTTTTTGGCTCACCCACATCTTGCTACTATTGTGATTGCTACACACCACCATATTACACCTATGAAGAGTACACTCTTCTAAAAGAAGACCCGTAAAATCTGAGCAGAGTAGAGAATTGGTTTTTAGGTGCTGACCTCAGTGCTGAGTTTAAATCAGACAACAGTGACATGCATGCAGAAGTACTTAGAGTTTTACTCTTAAGTAGCTGATTGCTCACCAAAGTCCTGAAAAACACAAGACAGCTATGGCAAAATAATTTGCTGCTTCCTGATTTTAACTTACACATTTTTTTAGCTTTGGTATTGGTTGTGCACAATAGAAGGTACAATGAGCAACTGTGACAAGGACTATAGTAACAGAAAGGCAGATTACAGCTAAGAGGGAAATATGTGTACATCACATCTTAGGAGTGTAATAGAATTTTATGTAGTAGATGTACAAATGTATAGTCACACTATAAGAAACCTGCTTTATTGCTACATTTAAAATTTAGAGGAAGAGAAATTCTGGAGATGCTATTTCATTTATACTGTGTAATAAATAAGTTTCCAGCAAGGCATAAATGACTGAAATTAAACCAAAGTTTTAAAAGGAAGCTGATTGTGGAGTAATATACTTTGCACCTGGAAGAAAATATTAAGAGGAAAAAATACAATTAAAAAGAGAAAGGAAAAAAATTCACAGCTATGGTCTCAGAACTTTAATTGTTGTAAAGGCAGATTCAACAGATTCAATGGATTCTGTGAATATCTATCCAATAAAGACTTGATGTATAAAGTTAACTGCCAGGTTGTCATAGAAAAACAAAAATGCTTGTCTGTTCCTACAGGCAGTTGGAGTTGATAATGAGCCTTATCTGTAGTACAACAAATAAACAGTAGAACCAGCTCCTTCTAAACACAGCAAGATAAAAATTGTTAATCTTTCTGAGTTATGTGTTTTTGGAAACATATTCTTTAGAAAGTCAAGAGTTTTGGCATGCCTCTTTGCTGGAAATGTAGCAGTAAGAGTAAATCCAGGGAGATGTGCATGGGGCAGTTGTTGCAGACAGTGTTCAACAGCCAGTTTTTTGAGGGCAAATATGCCAGTGTGTTGGGTTTTTTTCTTCTAATTTCCAGTGTTTGTGGTTCATTCCTAGGTGATTTTAGTGTATAAATTTAATGAGTCAGAAGTGGACCAATGAGAACAAACACATGGCCAGAACAATGTCTCGTATGTTCTCTATGAGTTCTGAAACCATGACACACGTAACAGAGGGGCAAAGGGAAGCATAAGCATTATCTGTGACCTTTATTTTTTAATAGTTGATAAATTTCAGCATCAAGAATGTTACCTCTAAATTTATATTAACAGTTCTCAAATGAAACTTAGGGAAGTATAATTGCTTTGGTCAGGAAACAAGGATACGAGTCTGTTAGTGTTATTTTGCCTGGTTCTTTCGATAACTCTTGTGACCACTCTGGGTATTGCACACGCAGACATTATTGATCCTTAAATTGCCATATACCATAAGTCTGGGTGCTTCTCCAAGGTTTTATGATTTTTTAGGATTTGCTGATCTCCTTTTTTTTTCTTTTTTTTTCCTAGGGACAGATAGTTTTTATGACTATGGTGAAACAAGCAAGTAATTTAAGACAGATACAAACAATAAAGCATTGTTTATTTTACAGCAATACAATGATAAGTTAAATAAAGTCACCCATGTAGGAAAAAGAGTATTCTTTTTCACATTAAAATGTTGGCTGGAAAGTCCAAACCCATTGTGATATCTCAAAAACCCCAAATTATTCTGTGCTTTTTTAACAATGAATTGCCAAGAGCTTAATTAGATTTTCCAAAATATTACACTTCTTCTCAAGTGTGAAAATTGTAGTTGCGTTTATCTTCTTAATGCTGCAGATACACAGCTTTTCTCTTTGCTAAGGGATTGAAGAAGCTTTTCTGGAAACAACAACCTTAAAGGCATAGTTTATAGTGCTGACCATTTTTGATTTGACTTTTTTTTTCCAGAATTTATTTAGCCGACATTACAATTCAAGCAGTGATTCAAAAGCTTTCTTCTTTATCATAAGATACAATTATAAAAGCAATATTCTCGGAAGTTAACATTAGAATGAAAACTTGCTATCAAATGGCTGATTAAAAAATATGCAGGTTAAAACAGAGATCCCTCAAGATCTTTTTTTCCTATTCTTGTACAAGAAACCTGTTATTGGTTTGGAAACTAGTGAGCAAATAATGCAGGAATAACCTGAAATAGTATATGAAACCACAGTTTAACATCTCCAAATGCATCTCATAACAGAATTTTGTCCTGTCAGGCAAAAAGATGTTTGCTTGAGGATTTCCAAGAGGACCTACAATTTTGCTGTGAGAATAACATGATACATAAACTGTTAAGAAAAACAGTCAATCATATTCTTAACATTTTCCAGAAGCAACAACTTTCATAAGTCTGCATATGCCATACAGACACAATTGTCTTGATCAATAAAATAATTGCACCCCATTTCAAATGAACAGAAAATTTAACTTGCCGTAGCAGTATCAAGTCATAGCAATGTTGAAGCAGATAATAGACTTGCATTGTATTTGAAATTCAGACATATGCACAGGACTCAATTTAATTCACACAATCTAAATAAAATATGAAATATTCAAACAGGAGATACCTATTCATAAAAAATATTCCTGTCACAAATTGAAAGATTATAAAAGAATAAACATGGTAAGGAGAATGGGTTGCTGTGGGAAATCATGCAGTAGACAGGAGTACAGAAGAATGAGAAACTAGAAGGGCATTGCAATACATAGGTATAACTGGTATCAGAAGTTCAGATTCTTATCTTTTTCTTGAAAGAATGCAAAATTTAAGAGATTGAAGGAGCTCAAGTAGGTTAAATTTGAATGCATAATATCATTTGTCTGAGTTTGTATGGGTCAGAATCAGAAGTTAAGCATATGGGCACACTTTTAAGACTATACTATCATATTTCATACTAGGAAAATTAAACGTTCTTCTGTTTGGAGACATGAAGCAAACAAAGTTTAAAAAATATGAATTCCATACTGAAAGGGACAGCCATGGATCACAAAAAGACACAGAAAATGGAAACACTGAGATTTGAAAGGCCTCAGCTTCACAGAGCAGCCTGGTATCCAACCTGGTGAGCCTGGGCTTACAGAGCTTTTAAGATGTCACTTCCAGAGTGTATCCAGCACTGCAGTCAGAGAGGTAAAACTCGCTCTCCACCCAGAGTGGGAACTCAGAGTCAGCTCTTTCAGAGTCCTTCCTCATAAATGTACAAAGCAAATGTCTTAGAAGGAAGTGCCTTGTTTTTCTTCAGTTTTCTCCTGAGTGTATTAATTGGAGTTTTTGTAAGTGTGGACAAATACTTTTTGGGTGGTTCTGTCTCTTTAGATTCACTGGTCTTTTACTAAACAAAATGAAAAGAAGCAAAATCTTATCTTGTGTAATCACACTCCAAGAAAATAGGAAGAACATGGTAAGCTTGTGAAATGTGTTTAACTCTGTTACTAAAGAGCCCCTAAAACAAGAACATGAGTGTTTATAACATCATCAAAATGCTTATACATACTCACTATTGGAAAACCTTGTAATATTAAGTGGTGTCTTTTGCAAGGAGTTGAGTCAGAGTAAGGTTATCTGAAAGGAAATGTCATTGTTCTTTAACCAATGGGCAAAAAAAGAGCTGTATTATAAAACTCAAACTTTAAAATTTGATATGTTATTATGTTTATTTGGGATTTTTTTAAATTTAAATTTATGTTTGCTTAATGAGGATTACAGTTGTTCAGAATAAAATACTCCTCATTTTCTAAAGACTGGAGAACTTCTTAAGCTGTTATATTTCCACCTGTTTTCATGGAAGTTGGAGCAACGACTGCAATAATGCTAAAACTGATGCCTGAAGTTCAAAAAGTGCCACCAGAAGCAAGAGATTGAGGTTGAGGGATAACAAAATGTAACCTAGGCATCAATTCTGTCTTAATTTAAAATACTAAAATATCCTCCTGTTTTTGAGGAGTACATTACAGCAAAATTAATTTGTGAACATCTGTTCTCTACCAGGACAGGAGATGAGTTTTGGTCAGAATATATTTCATTTTGATCGTTATTGTGTGTTATTTAGTACAAGCTGACTCTTGAGGTAATTAGTTGTGCTACAGCATTGGTTTTAAGGCAGGTGTTTTAGATGTTTTTTGTGTTGCTTTTTTTTTTTATACTGAACAATGTGAATAAATGAAAACTATGATCTTACTCAAAATTAAAAGAATTATAAATGTAATGGTGTGCTTTCCAAGGCATGTAGCACTTAAAATACCTAGGACTGGTTTAAATTAAGTTCTTCATCAAAGTGCATATGGGACCTAAAAATATAGTCAGTCTGAAAAACAACTGACTAGATCTATGCCTAGACCTGGATTGGTGTTCTGCAATATTTATTTCTTCTAAAAAAGATCTAACTTATCTGATGGTCATAGATGCGAAAAGACTTAAATGTTAGAGAACTTTGATATAATACTGCTAAATAGCAATTACCTTTGTAAAACACTGAAAGTTAAAAACAGTAGTGACATATTTTCTTGGACCTACCAGTGTGAATTAATGAGTTTCTGCTATGGCTTCTATTAGACCATAAGGAAAAGCCAGATATTTTAATAGTCCATGGAAACAAAATGGATTGATTCAAAGTTTCCACAAAAATATAGTATTCATTGTCACTAAGCAGTGTGAACAGGCTCTTTTGAACAGGAATCAGTACTGATATGAATGAAATTTAATTCACATAGATAAACTAATTTTGTTACTTTCTGAACAGAGGGTGCCAGCATGAAATGAACCAGATAATTAACAAATATAGCACTTTACAGAGTCATACAGATTTCTAAGAGGATCTATTATTGAATTTGTCCATTATTTGTACCTTCTTTACCCAATCAGAAAACTAACATGATTATACCAAAAGCACAGCCTCATTAGTCCCCTCAGGGAATTAATTAACCCCTTTTAACTAGGAAACTGCAATAATCCTCATAAGTTATGAGCTGCTGTGTTTAATATTGCCATGTAGGTCCAACAAATGTAATGAATGACTAAGTCTTCTGAAAAATGCAGTAAAACATTTATCTTCTGTCTGAATGAGAGACTACAGAAAGTAAAAAGTGTTTCCTTTCAAAGGCTTAGATGTATGAAGGTATATAATTTCCTTTCCACATATTATGAAGAGTTTAACAGAATTTTATTACTTAACTCCAGCATTTGTCACCTTCATAAATCAGTAATCTAAATTCATGAAAAGATAATTGATTTAGCCATGATTTAAAAGCTCTGGAGTACAACTGAAAAGCTAATAATTTTGCAACATCAATTTTATGTTCTTCCTAGAATGTTTGACCTCACTGAGGGCAGAGCTTCGGTAGGTAACAAAGTGTGAACAAACACTCCCTGCGTAACTGCACTTCGGCCAGTGTAGCATACTATAGAATCCCTCTTCTGGGCAAAATAAATTATGACAGGGCAGTCACATCTTCCGAAAAAGTCAGGGTAACCTTAGCAGCAGATAAGATGAATAGTAGATTTAGTTGATTGCAATGGTGGAAAAGTCCAAATTGTGAAACCTCAAACTAGAAGCAATAAAGCCACATCAGCACAAAGATGACTAAGTACCTCCAGGTATTTGGTACAAGTAGCCTCCTGTCAATGATGTACTGTGCCACAGTTCACTGCTTGGCAGGAGTTCAGGTGTCCCCACAATGTGCTTCTCCTTGTTACAGTAGAGGCATGACCAAAAGCAGCACAACTTGCTCTGAGTGACAGCACAAATGCTGAAAAAATTGTGGATCAAAAATAAAACAGAAAAAGAAAAACTGAGACAGAAGACTTTGCTGGCTTTTGAACAAATGGTTGTGAAGGGGAAAATGCACATAGAGAAGAAATGGAAAGGTTTCCAAGGGGAGCAGCAAGCTGCACAGATATACTCCAAATTCAAAAATCAAACTTTAGCCAAGAGCTCATTACAGCCAAGATGTCAACTGGGAGCTGTCACCTCTATGACAACTGATGATGAGAGCAGTGTTATTAAGCCAGTTGGCATGCATAAGGCTCCAGAAGCTTTTGCTGGCTTTGTCAGGCCCATGCTACAGGGAGTTCTTACTGTCTTTTTCACAACAGTTCTATGAAATAATGAAGTCAGTTTCATTCTGACTTTTTCCCAGCAATTTTTGGTGGATCATTTCTGAAGGCATATAAAGATGCAATGAGTCATAAATATTGTATGACTGAATTCAGAGAGAAGAACTCTGACTCTTGGCTCAGGATAACACATATGTTGTTGTATTAACAGGCATGCTCACCCACCGGAAAGATCAAGTTCTTTTCTTCGAGATATACTAGTATGGCATCACACAGACATGACTGTAAAACCTGATACCAAATCTGACTGCGTATAATTGCTAATAGCACAAGAAAATTGTAGAATGCTTCCATTCTGAGGCCAGATTTTTTAATAATTTATTTAAATCCCACAGCCCTGGTAAATTTAACTAAGTACGGGAAACCAAACACTTCTGCTACATGGAAAAATCATACCACTTATTCTTTAAAATGCATTAAAATCTTGTTTAAGCTTCCACTAAGAATGGAAATAGTATTTAGATTTATTTACCTCACTTAGTGTGGACAAAATATGAACCTCTTTGATTCTTCTTGAAAGCATCCATTGGTGAATTAATTGTTTAGTTAACCAACTTTAAATTCATACACTAACAATTTAAGACTCTTTATACCATGTAATTTTATATACAATTTTTAAAATTTATTTCATATATCTAAAAAACAAGATAATGAACCACCACTCAATAACTGTATTTCATAAGCACATATAGACATTTATATCAAAATTCATTTTTTCTCTTGTAAGGAAAAAAATCTCACATAAGAAAATGCCATTTCTTCAATACAACAGAATGGCACTTTCTATAGCAATTTTATGTAGGAGTAAATCTCATGGATTTATAGAACTGAGCAAAATATTACCTGTAAAATTACTTTCACTGGTCTGAGTTCATCCTTAATAGTATTTTCAGGATTGCAGATATCTGAAAGAATTTATGGATTCAGTTTCATTTCTGGAGTTAGTGTTTCAGTGCTGCAGTCACAAAGCTCAATTCTGATCCCCAAATTAGTCTGGATTTCTTGAGGGGAATTTTCACAAAGAGCAGAGTCCAGCAGTAAGTGGGGCAGAGATAGTAATTTACAAATCAAGAAATGAGTCCAAAACAGTGCTAGCAATTAAAGCTCCATTAGCTGGAAACTTGTTGTCTCATCATCATTAGAGAGTTTATAAGAACAGTAAAGAAAATTCTGTGACTTACAGCTCCATTGTTGTTGCCTTTACATAGTAGCCTGAGGTAGCATTTGCTCAGACACAATTCTTTTCTGCAAAGAACAAGTGCAAAAAACCTTCCAACAAGACTGATGTTCTCTTCCAGGGTAGACTCATTTGTTCACCATGAATATGAACAATAAAAATAGAGTCAACTATTTTTTCTTGTTGCAAAAAGTAAAGTTGTTATTTTAGTCATAGTTAAGAAAACAGCAACTTCAGCAGTAATCATAAGCTCACCTAAATAGCATTTTATCTGAATTATCTACTACATGAGGTATTTAGATCATCGAGATAATGAGCTATCTACATAAACAAGCATATAAAAAATAGCAATACATGTAAAAAAAATTACCAATATTAAAAAAAATAAAGTTCTTAAGAATAATTACAATTACATTCAGTGTCTATCTCTTCTAATAGAGACTTAAGAGCAAAATTGGCAGAATTCAGCTTTGAGTAGCAGGTTTGCTAGTAACACAGAAGGGGAAACGCTACTTATAGCTTCCCCTAGTGAGGGCTCTGCCTCAGTAGCTCATTCATTCTGCTCTACACTGATGTTTTCAGCTATTACAATTCTGTTGGGAAACTGTTTAGCATGAGAGTGGGTGGTGATATGCAGTGCTTTTCCCTTTCAGATTCCCTTAAGACTAAGAAAAACTTACCGTCTCTTTGATCAGTCTTGATTTATCTCCAAATGACAGCCCTCTATCATTCAGAATTCATTCACTCGTTTCACATCTTCATCTTCCCAATGACACTAATATCTGCACATTAACATTCAGGAAAACTAACCTGTTACTTGCACAGGGTTTGTGTATGCCACATCAGAGGTTTGACAAATGCTAAATTCACTTACATAAAAATCCTTATCCTTCTCCTGCTGAAATTTCCCTCCTGTTTGCAGAGCAGAATGGCCACTATCAGAGTCTAAACAGATCTTTTATTATCTGCAATACACACAAAATCAGAAACAGACAGACAGCACCTCCTTTCTCTCTGGCTGCTGCTCAATGAAAACATTGTCATGGATGTGACCCAAGCTTAGTCTTCAGGAACAAGGAAAAACACTCCAAGCGTGAAACACAGCATCTCCAAAAGAAAGAGTCACATCACTCGAAGCTGCATGTCCTTGATACTTAGAGGACAAAGTCTGGGCTGCAGAAGTGGATGAAGAGCAGAATGGGTTGCAGGTGTTTGTGACAAGTCTAAAATCACTTAGTACAGATGTAGGAAGTCTTTTGAGTGAATGCATCACTTGCCAATGCACACTGACCTACCAAAAGGTGCAAGAGTTTGCTGGGGACAGAAACTGAAACCCATATTATTTAAATTGAATTTTTCTTTAGAAAGTTCTTCCTGACTTTGCTTGATAGGCTTCTACTCAAAATTGCACTGATTCTCAGACATGACCATAACTGATTCTCAAACTTCTGATGCCTAAGAATTTTATGTATTTTTGGTGTGTATTTTATGGATTTTAGAGCTGTAGAAGTAAGGGATTTCTTGC
>JAWWEW010000078.1:76164841-76236156 GCA_035583185.1 Anabacerthia variegaticeps | reverse complement strand
CACATTAAAGGTATTTTCTTTCTTATCTCCGTTAATGTTTTGCAGAGTGTCTGTTTTGCAGGACTTCAGGCATCACTTCAATGCCAAAAATTCGTGGTTTTGCAAAAGATAATGATGATAAGGAGATTCACTAACATCCACTATGAATAGCAACTATTTTTAACAACAAAAAAAAAATCAGAAGTATTCCAATAGAACATTATTCTTCACAGAGGCATATGTGAAGCACAGGAAGGGTTTGCTGAGAGAGACTCTGAAACCTCTACTCAGGAGGATTTTCAAAGCTCAACTGGATGACACTTTGCACAACTGATCTAACTCTGAAGCTAGCCCTGGTTTGAGCTGGGGGTTGGCAAAGATGACCTGCTGAGATCTCAGTCAACTTTTATTTTTTTTTTTTATGACTCCTATGATCTACTTTTCTAGTGAGAAATACTGAATAGGTTCCAAAATAAAAGAAAGCAAAAAATTGAAGGAAGGGACTGTACTTGGAGAAGCAGGCATGTGTGAAAAGCAAAAATTTCTATTCTTAATTTTCAATGGAAATAATGTGTCAATAGGATAAATAACCCATTGATTATGGCTATGTCTAAAACAGAAATTTAAATTGTATGTACTGCTGCAAAATTTGAAGTGGTGAGCATGAAACAGAAAGAATTCAGAAATCCATTCCGATTCAATATATGAGAAAACAAAGTAAATCTGCAAAGCTGAATAAATACTTCTGTAATCAGTGAAAGGAGAAATCTGCATGTTGCAAACTGCTCATAAAACTGTGCTTGTGAATGAAAACATGGAAATAGAGTGAATATACATGATGAAAACATGAACAATTAAGAATTAAAGTCAAAGATAACATTTCATTAAAAAGGATTAGATCTCACTGAAGTGGGTGTATAATGGAAAAAATACCATGAACTATGTCAAAATGGGAAAAATCTGAAATTTAAATAAATTTTGGGAGTCAAATGAAGAATAACATAAGGAAAAAATGGCTCAGAATTTCTGTTTTCTCTGTTAAACAAAGACGTATTTTCACAAACATTTTGAAAATCAAGTGTACCTAGATAATATTTAAATGCAGAGATAGAAAGAATAACAATATGACCAAGAAAAAATAATAGCACATACTTGTATGTAAACAATTTTCTGTTTTTATCAATGACAACCAATTCTTTTCTACATTTCATCTCCCAGAACTTCCAATAAAAATCCAAAATCAAAAGAAAAGAACAGTCCTTGGGAAAATCAGAAAGAAAAGAAACAGTTTCTGTATTCTGCTAACTTAGCCAGATTTTTGTAATTTCTTTCCTTCCTGTGATGGGTTTGATAATCTGCTCTTCTCCAAAGTGGCCAGAGCATTTGCTGCATGAGCAAATCTCTTCATCAACTCCCCAGGATGTTGAGCATCAACTGATAGAAGTGTCAGTTTCAAATCTTGACTTGTAGTGAAGCATCATTTCATTGGTTTTCACAGTAATGGTGCTAGCATCTTCCAGCCAAGAAAAAACTTGTTTCAATAAATCCTCCTTGAAAGGCGTTGGGAAACCTGCAAGCCTGACGAGAGCAAGACCATACATATTGTTCAGAAAATAAACAGAATGGAAAAAGAGATTGATATGAACATCAGTCAACAAGAGTATGGATGAAGTTCTTGAGGCACTGTAAGTAAGTTACGACTTATTCTAAATGCATATTAACGTTTCTTTGTCTCTCCACAGTTGTAACACGTACCTTGTTTGAAGTATATATGTAATCCAGTCCTGCCCCATTCAGTATGCATCAGTACCTTCCCCCATACACCTTGCTTTCCCAGGCTATCCAGAATCAGCTGAAGACAGAGGCTGAAATGATATTTAGGCCAACTTCTTGTATGTGGCATGTGTTATTTATTTCATCTGATGTCTTCTCAGGGCAATCACTGTGTTTCAGGTATCTTGATCTAATAAATTTTTATTTATGCTTTGCCTTTCCTTACTGTTTCAGCAAAAAAAAAAAAAAAAAAAAAAAAATTACACTTTAGATGAAAGACAAACCTTATCAAGTGCATTCAGCTCTTAAATGTACATAACCTTATTAAGGCTTTATTACCAGCTGCAAGGTATTGGCAATAATCTTGATCATTCATAAGGTGTTCATGACTAAACAGCATTAAGACATCAGTTGATTGCTACCAGGTAGCAAGTTTGCAAGGGTTAAGATTTGAAAATTTTGAATAGGAATATTAAACTATTTCATGAGATTTATAATTACAGAAGCAAGCCTCCTACTTAAATGGCTTTGTATTAGAACTTTAAAAAAAATCTCACACCCCAGTAGTAGGATTATCAAATATTGCTTCACACAGAATAACCACTACATTGAGAAAATAATTAGCTGGTGTTCTGCTGTTTTGCAGTACTGTCCTCTCTCATAATATGTACTAAATATTACACCTGAATGCAAGTGTTTTTATTTTGGGGTTTGGTGGGGTTGGGTGTTTTTTTTCTCTTACTGTAATGTAATGTAATGTACCTGTAATGCATACATATGTTAAGGAAGATTTCTTTGTGTGTTTTTTTTTGTTTTGGTTTTGGGGGGGTTTGGGTTATTTTGTTGTTGTTGTTGTTTGTTTGTTTGTTTTGGGGTTTATTATTATTATGATTATTATCTACCTTCAAAGTATAGACAATGAAAACTCATAAGCAATTCACAATGAGAAAACTAAGAGTAGAGATTTTAGGCTATTGTTTGCACAACATGTACCTCTCATAACTGATTGCTGGAATGAAGAGCTAGGCCTTGATATTTTGCTCTTTCTTTCTTTTTAGTATGTCTTATTCTCATTGGCTGTATATTTGATTACAATTTTAGGCATTCAACTTTAGCCAGTGTAGCTGCATCTTACTCATGTCATAAATCTCATCCAAACAGGACCGTTAACTACAGCAAAATTAGGAATAAATCCTGTTCTTCTGGACAGCACAATGCCCTTTGAATAACATGAGGATTCTTTCTTTCTCTAAAATCCTGTGCTTTACATGATACATACATTTCAATTTCAGAAAGAAAACAGGAGTCTTGCATATTATGCAATCTTCTATTATCTTCAAAGCTGATCTAATTTATCCATTATAAATGAAGCAGAAGCCTGACAGAAAAACATGACATCTGATGGTCTAATTAATATAATCACTTCCTAATAACAAGGTTTTTCAAGTTCAGAGTTTACTTTCATCATCTTTTGTGCAAATAAATTTGATAGATCAAATGTTGACATGAATTCACGGAACTGATGATCTAACCAAAGCCTTTTTAGCAAGTCATGAATTTCCTCCTTGCAATGTAATCTTGGAGAAAAAAATCTGCATTTTTTTCTCTCTTTCAGGACATGAGCTGAAAGCAAAACGAAGCAAACATATAAAGAACTGTAGTTATTGCTTTCAGCTGTCATTTTTCCCCACTTGGTGCTATGCAGTAAGTGAAAAATGGTGGAATAGCCTCCTAGAAAACAGAGGAACTGTATTACTATTAGTTTCAAAAAGTCTTCAATAGAAAGAGTTGCACTCAAGTTGCAGTAGGGTGATGTTGCAGCCAGCCTTTCAAATTGTATTTGGCACAAGCATTACACATTAGATGCATCTTGGATACCTACTCATCTTCTGAAACTTAGCTACACCGCATTTCCAACCCTGGCCAGGTTTAACCAAGCAAAGTATTTTGCAATATAAATACATTCCAGTAACTGAGAAAATTTTGGGGAAAACATTTACTTTGTTATCCACATATTCTTTGACTGTCCAAACTCATCATCTTTACTCACAAAGATGAATACAGTATTCAAGCAAACACTGCCATGAAATTATACAATAACCAAACTAATATTAAGTTAGTTTATTCCAAACAAGGAAATATGTTTACTCCAGATAACTCTTTATGTCATTTAACTCCAGCCATCAACTAACACCTACAGAGACACTCATTCACTCTCTTACCCCAGCTTTCACTGATTATGTATTCGTAACAGATCCTATATATGCTTTATGAAATTATAATAACAAGATTTGCAGTTAGTGAACACTACCTATCTTTGAACTGTTATTATGGTAGTCTCAAATTACTGTGAAATAATACACAGTGCCAAAGAAAGAAGAGACTGGGCAGACCACGTTTTCTGAATGATGCCTCTTAATCCAAAAATAAGTGCCTTAGTTCTTCACCTTTTTGCTTTTTCCAGGACTGAAAATGAGTATAACAAGGCTTTTTTTTCTTTTTCTTTTTCTTTTTTTTTTTTTTCAAACAGCTTCTTAAAATAGCTGTTATTAAGCCTGGAATAACAATGAGAGGAAGTAAGGTGTCAAGACTTTCTACAGTATACTCACTTTCTATGAAACATATCCTGGAGTTTACTGTAGGTCACAACTCTGCCTGCACTCTCAGAACACTAGCATTTGAAAT
Source organism: Anabacerthia variegaticeps (assembly GCA_035583185.1). Classification (NCBI taxonomy): domain Eukaryota; kingdom Metazoa; phylum Chordata; class Aves; order Passeriformes; family Furnariidae; genus Anabacerthia; species Anabacerthia variegaticeps. The sequence goes on along the minus strand of JAWWEW010000078.1, from coordinate 76,231,719 downwards.
GCCTGTACTTTTCTGCCTTCCATGATAGGCCACTGGGCTTCATCATCTTGACAATCAGCTGTAATCCAAAAACCTGTGCAGGCAGTTCCTAACCTGCAATAATTCATTTCTCAAAATTTGATGCTTCATGCTCCTTCTCTTTCCTCAGTTTAGGTTTTCATTGCCTCCAGCAACTCAAAACAGATTCTACAACTTTTCTCAAGTCTGAAATTTTGTGTGTTTATAGTCTTTCTTGAAACTTAGATTTGTCTGTTTTATAGAAACTTTTTATGAAATTATAAACTATGCATAGATTCTTCTTGTCCTTAATCTCCACAGTAATGTCCATTTCTGCTAGAAGCTACTTACAGATCTTTTGATTCCACATATAAGGGATATCATAGCACAAAGAATGAGTCCCTTTGTTGAGAGAGACTAAATTCAGATGTGTCTTGGGCTTTGCTCCATTTTTTAACTATTGCCATATGAAAATGCAATACTGTTCAGCCTCGAGGAGAGGCAACTGAGAGGGCACCTCAGCAATGTCTGTAAGTATCTGAAGGGAGAGTGTCAAGAAGATGGAGACAGGTTCTTCTCCATAGTACCAACCAATAGAACTAATGGGCAAACTCTGGTGCACAGGAAGTATTCCACCTGAATATGAGGAGGAACTTCTTTATTGTGTGAGTGATCGTGCACTGGAACAGATTGCCCAGAGAAGCTGTGGAGTCTCCCCCATTGGAGATGTTCAAGAACCATCTGGATGTGATCCTGTGCCATGTGCTCTGGGATGACCCTGCCTGAGCAGGGAGGTTGGACCAGATGGCCCACTGTTGTCCCTTCCAATCTCCCTGCTCAAGCATGGAGGTTGACCAATTCTGTGGTTGTCTTTACAGTGTGTTTATTCACAAGAGCAGGCATTTGCAAAGGATGTATTAATACTTTACTTGCATGAAGAAACTAGATTTTGTACAGCTCTGTGTGCTAATATCCAGATTTTCTTAACTTTGGACAACAACACATATACCTGTCTGTTGAGCACTGAACTATACTACTATACTAGCAACTTGAGTGACAATAAAAAAGTATTCCCAATAGATGTTTGTTGTGCATCTGTGAGAATGATTGTCTTAGAGACAGCCTGCAGGAAAATCAGAACAGCCTCATTTATTCAAAGAGCAGTTTGCAACAAAGATTCTAGTATCGTGCTGGTATTGTAAAGCTTTTGTACATAATGAAACAGTTTGGTTTTGTTTTTTGTTTTTTCTTGCAATTGCTCTTTTTTCAAACCTCAGCGTCACATTCTGGATTTCCTGTTGGCATAGAGGTCTTGTGTATATTACTCACTTTTCTGAAGCATTCTGTTGGTCTTCAAAAGTTTGATCTGGACATTTTATTCTTTAAAATGCTCCAATCCATCCACAATTTGTTTTTATCTCAAGAGAGAGGGAAAGACCAGAAGAACATTTTTTCACCTTTCTATAGTGTCTTCTATCGAGCAGCTTTCCAATGCACTAATCTGTTGTTACTATATACTCAATATGGACGTGAATAGAGTTATTTATTTCTATATAACACAGGTTGTGCAGTGTCTGATTATCTAAAGCAGAAAAGAAACATTAGTCCTAAGAAGCAGGACAGAGTCAGCCTAAGGGAAGAAAGATTATTGTAAAAAAAAGAAAAAAATAAATTAGAAGTAAATATTTTTAAGGAAAAAAATGAGGAAATATTAAGATAAAACAACAATCAAAGATACTGATACATAGACGCAATCTGGCCTGTTATTCAAACAGCTATTCTTGAGTATGATAGACAAGTATTAGCAGTCTACAAGGTAGTCTTGCACAGAAAACACTTTTAGAGAGGCAAGAAAACATTTACTTTCATTTTCAACAAGGACAAATAATTCTGTTATTTATACAACACCTGACATTTCTGCAAGATAAGTTGCTTTTAGATCCCAATATACTGATGACAGGAATTACACCTGGGCACTTATAAATAAATAAACAAAAAAACCCAAACAAACAACCTAGCTTTAAATGTTTTATTTAATGTATTCTCTATCCCTATATAAAATATACATAGATGTGTATATATATATATATATGAATGTATGTGTGTATACATATGTATATATTTGAAAAACAAACATCATTATGTATTTGTGTTCCCTAAGTTTATAAACTATTAAAATGCTCACTGTCAACCTTTGATTGCAAAAATATTGATCTTTAAATAATTTTCATTCAAGGAAGAACTTGGGATTTAGAGTGAGACTTTCTATGTGCTTCAAAATATTTAAAAGAAAAAAAATAGAAGCTTTTACTGAAATAATTAATGAAATGATCACTAAAGAAAAATAATATTGTCTCTAAGTTTCTGAACTTCAGACTAATATAAACAACATGCACTAAGCAGAATTTTTATCTGCTTCAAAATTTCACCAAGTGCTGCACCATTCACATTTGCTTATCTGGATATGTGATCTGGATATGTGTGAATCAACTGAGTCAGAGCACCTACAGTTCTACTTCTCATTTGCAATAAATAATTTCTCAAAAGGTGTGAGTCACTGGACTACAATATTAATTACTGGCTTGAACCAACTCAAGTGTGTGTGGAGAGGAAGGGACAGGTAGAATTTCATGAAAGTGGAATGGGACCGTGGCCCAGTCCGGCTCCTTGTAGCCTCCTTGGACAGCCCCGGAGCAGCTGCCAGTCACCGGACACCAGGAACATTGCCCCACACCACACCCACTGGAACCCCCAACCCTGTCCCAGAATGGCTGGCAGACCACAAGTCCCACCTGGGGAGGGAGGTGGCCACAGGGAGCCAGAGCAGGCAAAAGGAGTGACATGTGGCCATTGTGTGGCTGTGAGCCTACCATGTGGACACGTGGAATCTTGACTTGCACAGGAGTAAAGGTGGTAGCTATAATTCTCTCTCTGTCTCATTCTTTACTTCTTCTCCTAATCTCCTTTCTTGGTATTTTGGGTAATTTAAAGCCAGACGGTTTGGATTTTGCTAAGCTGTATGACTTAGCATGTGCTAAGTCAATGCTTTGTCCACTACTTTTTTCTTTTGTTTGGATGTTGCTGTTTAAATTTCTGCTAAGTTCCCTTATTTTCTAAAGTTTGCCAGTAAAAATGTGTTATTCAACCTCCTGAGAAAATGTGTGAAGTATCTTCTCCCTTGCACCCTCTCAAGGTATCAAAAGAACTAAAGAACTTCTAATAAGTTTGTCAGGCAAATTTTTGGAGCCCTATATATTTTTCACACCCCTTGCATAAAAAAGCAGAAGGCCTGCATATATACGGCAACTTTGAAGTACTTACTTTAACTCTTCTTCATTTATCATTCGTTTTGTTCCATTGGAATAGTTAATAAAAGGGAATTAATGGAGAAAACTCCATCAAATAAAGCAAGGTAGAGAGTTGTTACGTATAGTGACAATATTGGCTGCAAGTAAATCAGACTTATTTGGCCAGTCAAAAGCTGAATTTCCAACCATAAAAGCTACAGTATTCTGCAATTGAATTGAGGGAAATTATATGCTCAAAGGAAACGTAATTGACATGGATCACTTAGCAACAGAAAGTTAGAGTACTTTAATTTGCAGAAAGCAAAAGGTCCTTGATTCTCAACACAGAAAGGCACCAAAGGAATTTTACTGACTTAGGGATCAGGAGGCACAGAGGTCCTTGGCAGTTTAAGTGATTTCATTTTTTCCTTTAGTTCTGTTAGCCAATTCACCCAGAAGATGCTGTTCTTCCCCATCTCCAAAACCAGAAAGCACATTGCTCTCAGAACAAAAACCACAGCCATGAAGCTTGAATACATGAGAATGACCAAGACAGGAGGCTCAGTAGTTAATATGAGCATGCTGATAGTTCATCTAGTAAACACAGAATGACAGAAGTTGATGTCACAAGTCTGAACATATTATGTCAGTATAAATGAGAAAATCTGGAATCTCCACTGTCTTATATCAATAATAGCATAACAAAATGTACTAATTACCTGTCGTTTACAAGTAAAAGAGTGACAACAAAGGCTTGTGAAGCTCATTAAATGTTAGTTGATCACCAGGAAGCCCTTACTGATTTACAAATCTTTAGAATTCCTTGAATGAGCCTACACTAAGGAAGAGAATGCAGAGACAGAATAGATAAATCCAAGCCCACTTTTTTCTCTTATGATGGTTATTATGGGAGAGAAGGAATCTTAGTTTATTTGTATGCCTGCAGTTTTGAGGGCAGTCAGTTTTTGAGTCCAGTGCTAGTGATCAGTTCAATCTGTTGATATTGTAACAACCTGTTTTAACTGCAGTACTAGTGAGTTTTCCTTACTTATGAAGTCATTTGATAACTTCCTGGTGTGTTACCAATGGTAATCCATCATCACTAAACTTTGGAGCCATTTGTAACTCAGACCATATATCAAGATACTTAAAAGTGGTTTCTGGACCTAGGAGGGGTTCTTCTCCCCTTTGAAGCTTCTGGTATGCTAAAGAAGTATGGAAGTTTGGGGAAAGGGTAGCAATCAGTCACAGCTACAAACCAAATGAAAGGGAAGTATCATGTGACAGTAGAGTCTCTCACCTTATTAGAGGCTTCTCTAATGTACAAGATTAATCAGTCATTAGAAGCAAAATCAGAAGGAAATCTGTGTCCTAACTCATACCAATAGCATCTTTTTCTTTAGATTCTTTTGCTTTTCTTTATAGCGTAGGGATGTGGCTTGCTTCCTGCAACCTGGGTATGTTAGGGTCAAAGGCAAGAAAATTTTCTTCCCCAGTCTGTTTGCTATGGTCTTTTTAGGTCAAGCCAGCAGTAGGGTGAGCCTGAATTCCCAAAAGACATAAGCAAAATGTAGACAGCCATTCACAGTACTTTTGTACAGTACCTTTGATGGCACCCATGTAAGTATCAAGAGATCTACACAGACATGAACCACACAGCCCCATCCTGTTTCCCCTCTACAGCAGATGAGTTTACTATTGGACACTCACACAACTTCACTCTTCATTTGCAGTCTCTCCTGAATTTGTGGGTCCCAAGAACAGACCTATAGGCTGACCCCAGAGTCTGTACCCAAACCTGTGGCTGAGGTCCCTTGTGGCAATAAGCCTCAGAAGACAAAGAAAGTTCACCATAATGTTTTAAAGTCATGGGTTTATTCCTTGTAAAATACAGTTTGCTTGTTTGTCCCTGTCTTGTGCCCAGGAAAACACTGGTAACGCCCTCATTAGTATGGGAGAAACTGGCTAGACCGGTTCCTGTGAGAAAGCCCCGTTTTCCTTGCCTGTCTGTTGTTAACCCTTTCCTACTCGCTGTGAAACACCTATGACCACGGATGTGACATCATCTTCCCCCCTCAGACCTGTATAAAAACCCATCACCTGGAATAAATCTCTCTCTGCATTCCTGCCCACTGCCTGCGTGTGTGGTCATTCCTGCAACATCTCTGGGACCACGGGGACCACGTGGGGCCGGGGGAAAGGGAACGGGGAGCATCCCCCCATCAGCTGCCGCAGTCCCTAACTGAGTTTAATCTTGGGTCTTCCAAGGTTCTGATGTCCTCCCACTTGTCAGTTAGTCCAGCTTCAAGTGTGCTAGGGAGGCACCAACACACAGACAGCAAGATCACACTGAAAAGAGTAAGGAATAGAGTTTAAGAAGGTAGGACAGACTGCAGAGATCAGACAAAGAGCTCAGACTAATAGACATGGCAACAAGCAATGAAGTTAAAATGAGACTGTCTCCTTTTATCCTTGTCATTTCAATATTTTCCATATGTGTTCCTCCTCCAACCCATCTAGATCTCTCCTTTCCTTGCCTTTGGCTCCACTCCTAACCATTATAGAATAGTTTTGTACATTCCCATGTTGCCTCTATAGCATCCAATTATGAGTTTCACACAATCCCACAAGCCTCCTCAAATATTTAAGATATAAACTTTCCTCACTTATCAGTTACAAAATGTTGTTGAGCATCTTCAAGTCTTTGAGTTGTTCCTTCAGTTGCATTTTCTCAATCTGTGATCTGAGATCCACTCTTTGGTCTCCCTTATCTCCTGTGCTTTAGTGTTTGTGTATGTAGGTGGGATTTATTACTATTTCTAAGGTCCCCTGAAAAATGTACTTATTATCATTTCTAATGTCCCCTGAAAAATGTACTTAACAACACTAAGCACTAAGCAACCCTTGTTAAGTGCCTTGACATCTGAAGTCTGACGTAATCTTTAAGTACACCTTCCAGGTGTGTTGTCAGATGCCATGAAGTTCCTTATAGGCCTTTGTGAACTCAAAGTCTGTGATTTGATATGGCACACTGACTTACAAGCCTATAACGTTCTTTTCTACAGGCACCTTTTGCACTAGAACAGTGTTTTGTACAAGGATATGAAACACCATGGAGATACAACAAAACAATAATATTTGCTTTAAGAAAGGACAACTATGATACATACCAAAACCAGACAGAAGTAGCTAAACTAAGATGTCTTTGGGTTGCATGCTAGAGAAAGCTACTAATTAGCTCTATCTGAAACAGGGTCAGAACTACAGAGTGAATTACAGGGCTGTACTGTTATCACTACCATTAAAGATTTACTGCAGGCGCGTAACTAGTCCTGTGTTTTACTGACACTGTACCACTTAGTGACACTATTGTTGCTGTACCACTTCTTTAATCAGAATACTCTCATATAAGAAACGTACTAACCCAACCTCATGTCCAATTTATGAACAGATAAAGGAGAGTTTTTAGCAACTAAACATGAAATCTCTTATTCTAATCCCACCCTCAGACAACTCTGTCTCCCATTCTGTACCCACAGCCACTCCACAACTGAGGCCGACTAACCAAAATGATTGTGTGCTACTTTTCTGCCTACAGTTTCCCAGCTATTGATTTGAGTTTCATGCTACTCAGTGCAATACTTCAGCCTCAGCATGAGAAAATTTGCTTCAGCATTCTAATGTCTTTAATTCCCAATACATTCCTAGCCCAACAAAAATATCCCATCACTGTCGGATTTCAATCCTGAGGATCCTGCAGCACTCCAAAATGTTATTGTTACAGATTATACCTTGCCACCCTATACATAAAACAGCGTGCATCTAAACACAGACAAAAGCCACATATATCAATCGACAGCAAAGGCAACACTGGCACCTAAACAGAGGACTCATTTTCAGGTAACACTGAATACAAATTTTGTCTGACCATTAACAAAAGAGGTATTTGTTCTGGATTTGCCAATGCCTTATATAAGAGGGTATCACTGAATAAGGTGTTGAAGAAATGGGCTAATCTGCAAGTGGCTTTAACCATCTGTGCTCCAACTATAATTATGGATCTATACATAATGTACTTCACAAAGGCCAGTGTATAAATTGAGTGCTGGCTATCTCCTGCTTATGCCAATTTATGCCTAATCAGATGCATGTTTTGCTATCTCTGTTTCAAGGGCACAGTCATCAGCATGCATGATTACCTTAATGATTTTGTGGAGCACTGTAGTCCATTACAATAATTGGATGTGCATCCATATTCTAGCATGCATTCCTATACTATAGAAATATTCAGAACATTTAGGAAAAAAAAGAGCAGTGTTCCTTGTATCCATCACGCACCCTGATTCAAAGATCAGTGATCTCCAGAGAAGTCCATGGTGATAAGGCAAATCTAAGGCCAGCCAGGAAGCCAAAGTGCAGCAAGACACATGGCCAGGCAAAGACACAGCTGGAACATTGCTCAGGCAAATCCCAGGGGGAAGACCCTGAGATTAAAAGCATCATCCAAGTGAAGGGGACAAGTGCCTTTCAAGTCTTTGGAAATGTCTTACTTAGACATCTAGCTAACTCAAGGCTAGACAGATGCCATAGCAAATTTGATCTGTAGACCAGTCAGTCAAAACAGAAGGATATGGAAGAAGGGGTTTTGATACCCTGAGAGTTACAGTCAAGAACAAGATATTGTTGTTATATACCCAGTTGTCTCTCTTTTAAGCTGTTAAACAGACTATGAAAATAATCTAAAAACTATAGTAGATTATCCATTTAAAATACCTTTGTCTTTTATAAACTACTTTTGCTATAAGGCGGAAGTGATGACAAAGCTTTTCCATTACTCCTGTCTTTCATAAAACTCCCTAGCCTATCTGTTGAGCACGATCTACTGGATCTGGCTCAGATTTGACAGGATAAAGTATTTCCTAGTCATTCCACTGACTGTTTCCCTAACAGAAACAAGAAACATAACAGCTTGGCAAGCTTCAGTTGATCCAAATATTTTATTGTACACTTCAAGACACTAGAGAGGGAGACCAGAAGCTGTGGTTTCTCAGTTTTCCCTTGGACTAGCACTACTAATAGTCAATACTAGCAAGCCATTAACATAAAACCAAATAATCTTTATTACTGTAGAGATCACTCCCTTAAGACCATGCATATCATGAGATAGTGAAATGAAAAAACACTTCCGTTGAATACTGTTCTTCTGCCATTGGAATCAATATTAACATTGTCCCTTGAGCTGGGATTCAGTCAACCTAAGAAGCTCCTCAAGCAGTAATTTCCACTGCCTTTTTATTACCTACACAGTGTAAATGTTCCAGAGTGGTGCAGGCAATCTGTTCACTCATACTGCTTGCAGCTCTTTGACCTTTTCATAGCAACTACTTAGGCTGTTATGCTTAAAAATTCTGACATCATTGGACTGCAGCCTTAGATTTGCCTCCAGCATTCATATTGCACTTAATGATTTTTTGTGAGTTCAGAGCTCTACCGCTGAAATCAACCATAAAGGAGTTGGTTTAATTCTGTTTTTACAGTCTGACTAAACACCATTTTTTTTTTCTAGGTTAAAATTTGTGCCATAGTAGAAACCTCAATGCCACTTGCACTTTATAAGTTCTACCCATGATGAACTGAAATAGGACATAAATATTGTCTCTAAATGCATCTAGAAATTAAGCTACTCCACCAAAGAACAAACAAACAAAAGCAGCCAAGAATGAATTTGACATAGAAAATGTCATACTGCTAATCCTCATTGCACTCAGGTACTGGAACAGACTTCCAGGGGAAGCAGCAATAGCAAAATACTCTATTGTTTTTTGAGAAGGTCGTCAATGAATGTATTAAAACAAACATATAAAACAAAATGACTGCATAATAAGTACTGGACTTGACTGACATGAAATTTTTGAGACCTATCTAACTAAAATATCAAACAACATTGTTCTGAATTTCTGACAATTTTACTGGAAGATTGAGTCCTAAGAAAATGCCAGGCAAGGAGTGCAGGAGCTTGTCCTATAAATATTTCATCTAAGTGGTTAATGTTTGTCCTTCCTATTGCATGCATTAGTATGTTTCTAACAGCCTCATTTTACAATTTCTAAAGTATTAAACAAATGGCTGAAAGTTGTAGCTCATTGTGAGAGAAGCTGTGAATTACCCCTGACTATCAAAAATACTGGCTTCAAAGTACGACATCAAATAGGAAATAATGAAAATTTCAGGCCAGTTTCCTAATTCAGGCAGTTCATATTAAGAAAAATCACCAATTACTCAAATGAGATAATCAATGTGTATGTTCCAGTATATATACATGTATAAATATATATTTATATATTTATACATATAAATATATTTTATATATTTATATAAATATATAAAATTTTATAAAACTATATAAACAGCTCATTTCCAGTTAGATGCATCACCATGATTTATCTCCCTATTTCAGTTCCTTCACTGAAGCTTTTGTTCCCTTATCCAGAAATAGATGACAAAGTTCAAAAATTATGTGGTTACATGGTATTTTATTAAACTTTCAAAATCTTTAGTGTTTGTGTGCATCTATCAATGTTTCTATACACTATCAATTTATCAAAATATTCAATGTAGATCATAAACACAGGGAACTCTGGAAGCAGAATATGAAAGAAAAAAGTAAGAACAGCTTATTACACAAAAGCTAGTAAAAATTTGCAACAGCATAGGACTAAAACAAAATCAAAAGGTAACAGAGCTACTTCTTATTAGGGCATTGGACAGCAACTTCAAATTGGAATTTGTGATCCTATACCTCACTAAGTTAAGAATATAAATGAAAACAGTGGAGATATCCTCAGATACACATAAAGAAATAACAAAACATTCAAAACCTAGATATTTTTAAAAAAGGTAGAAATTTAAAAATGAAAATAAGTTAGAACCTATGTAGAGTTGGGGGAAAAACTAAAATTTTGCATTTTTTATTAGGGAAGGGAAGGTAGAGAGGGTCCTTGCTCACATTCCAGACATTCATGTCAAGCTTATCTGAAAAAGCACTATATTTGCTGGATAAGTTCACCATCACTTAGCTAGCATGAGGCTTATGGGAGCAATAGACTGCTGGAACTTCATTACGTCGTCCATGGTGAAATGCTAACATCAGACAGCCATATGTTGCAATAAAAAGTTTGAGAGCCAACAAGTGCTGAACAAAGCAGTGGGGACACAAAGCTATATCTCAGCATACATGTCAAAAGATTCTGAGACATTGTGCACCTGCAGTATTGAAAAACAATACAGGACAGAATAATTACATCATTGAGCAAAATGTGTTATGCCAGACGGCCATAAAGGAGACTCTCTTCTCCTTCTTTGTATCTCTCCTTCCCTCTCTTCCCTTGGGAAAATTTAGCATTATCTTTTGCATAAAACTCCAACTGTTCTATGCAATATACAGCAACAAAACAAGTTTCTTCTCTGATCAGAATATATGAGCTTCAGCTGCTATCTAGCAAACTCCATTGCTAACTGAAGTATCTACATTTACTGGAGCAGAACCAGCCACAGGGCAAAGTTTATAACCAATCCACAAGAAGAAAACCACATTTATAGCAAGCCCAGCTGCTCTCTGTTAGTGGTATTGCTTCTATCTGGCCCTAGCTTAATCACAGGAGTTAACAAAAGTCACTCTTAAAAACAAATCATTAACGTTTGACACAAACTGTGAGGCTTAATTTTTCAGAATGTTTCCCAGAAGGTAACAGGCAAAGTCCCATTCATAATGTTCCTTTTAAATTGCAATGTCATATCAGTCTGCTTGGCAAGCAATTAAGTTTAATACTTCATCAAAGTAAAGGAAAACACAAACTTGTTTCCTTGAGCTTGATTATTGAGAAAACATTGAAAGTATATATTTAAGTAAGCAAACACACATTTTAATTGCTTAAAAACAAGAAGAAACAGACAAAAATCTCTGTGACATGTACTTCATTAGAAGCTGATATTTGAAGGGGATGTTTAAGGTTTCTTTTTTCTGTGGAGTAGCACATAGCATTTTTGGTTGGGTAATTAATATTTGCCAAGAAATAAGCTAGATATCTGACAAAATGAGGAAGTTAATATAAGTGCTGAGATTGTTCAATAAAACAAAGAGCTAGTATCTAATATCAAGCTTTAGCAAGTCTTTCTGTAATTAAATAAACAAAAGTCATGTTTATGTCTCTCTACTGAGGTTTTGTTCTTTTTCTGAGCTGATACAGAAGTCATTGGATAAACCAGTATGTGTTCACTTACATAATCTTTGTGGGTATCAAGGTCTGGACAACTGCCTATAGTTTTTGATGCAATGGTGACCCCACGACCATCCTATTTTACAATGGGACTCTATGAAAGTCTGAGAATGGAATTCCATTCCCAAAGGCCTTAAACACCAAGGTTACTTTCTAGGTGTATTAGGATCTCTGCCCATTAACTCAGAGTTTAACACATGGCAAAAATTATACAAATATAGGAGAGAATCCCTGCTCTGAGAGCCAAGACAACAGCAGCTGGCATAGATCTTAGAATCATAGAATCCTTTAGGGTGGAAAGAACCTCTAAGATCATCATGTCCAAACACTAAATACGGCCAAGTCCAGCACTACACAACATCTCAAAATGCAACGTCTGCTCACCAGGGATGTTGAGCTTGACTGAATGAGCATGAATCAGTTTGAATTTCCTGTGTTTTAAAGTGAGATTTTGCATGAAAAAATGAGGCAGACAAGATACATTCACCACTACTAAAATTACATTTTTCCAGTTTGAAAAGAAAACTCAAGTGATGTTGATTTAGCTAGGGAAGAAAATGCATGTTTTAGTCTATATGAAATGGAAATGCTACTACTATTCACCTTAGTACTCTCATTAACTCCAGATGTAACTTCTTAAATGTCACTGTCGAGGAAAATTCTTCAGGTACCAACCCAGATAACTACACTGCTTGATCCATATTAAATTAAAAATTTATGAGTACTACAATATCAAAACATTAAGAAAAAAAACAAACATAACTGATGGATTAATCAAATTCATGCTGAAAGTTATTGTTGTCAAAAAATGTCAAGAGAAAGGCTCTACAGTGAGGTGTTGTTTTGCAGTAACACTAATCCAGCAGGCAGCTGCTGTGTGAAATGGTGGTTTTGCCTTCTCACTGTCCCACGCTCCCACCAGGAAATTACCTGATTTTCTTCATCCTGGCATAGGTATCAAGTTGATTGTATGGCAAGGTGCTAAACAATGAAGAATTAACTCTAAAAAGGAAAAAAAATAAAAAAGAAAAAAAAGAAATAATCTCTTCTTCAGAACATATTTGTAAGTATTGGAAGATTGTTCCAGGTGATTGAAAGATTGTTCCAGTTGATCACAATATTTTTCAAAGTTCTTGGGAATAAGGAGAGGTCACAGTTGACTGGAAGCTGGAAAATGTTGTCCCAGTTTTCAAGAAGGGCAAGAGGGATGACCCTGGAAAATACAGGTCTGTCAGTCTCACTTCAATGCCTGGTAAAATTTGGAGAAGATTATTCTGGGAGCTATTGAAAAACACCGGAAGGGAAACAGTCATCGGTCACAGCCAGCACAGCTTCATGAGAGGAAAGTCCTGCTTATCAAATCTGATTTCCTTTTATGACAGGGTAACACACCCAGCTGATCAAGGGAAGACAGTAGATGTCGTTGGAGATTTCAGTAAAACTTTTAATATCATCTCCCACAATATCCTTCTGGACAAGGTGTCCATCCCACAGGTGGACAAACACATCATGTGATGGGCGAGCAATTGGCTCGTGGGTCGAGCACAGAGGGTAACAGTGAATGGGGTGACATCAGACTGGTGATCTGCCAGTAATGGGATTCCACAGGGATCCATCTCGGGCCTTGTGCTCTTCAACATCTTCATTAACAACTTGGGTACAAACGTATACCGAGTAAGTTTGCCAATGATATTAAGCTGGGAGGAGCTGTTAGTTCCCTTGAAGGAAGAGAAGTCCTGTATAAAGACCTTGACAAATCAGAGCACTAGGCAATAACCAACTGTACGAAGTTTAACAAAAACAAGTGCCAGAATCTGCACCTGGGACAGGGCAGGCCTGGATGTATGGACAGGCTGGGGAATAAGAGGATGAAGGTGAAAAGGGCTGTGGGGGTCCCAGTGGATGACAAGATGAATATGAACCAGCAGTGCCCTGGCAGCCAGGAGGCCCAACTGTGTCCTGGGGGGCATCAGGCAAAGCATCACCAGCCAGTCAAGGAAGGGGATTGTCCTACTCTGCTCTGCGCTGGGGCAGCCTCACCTTGGGTATTATGTGCTGTTTTGGCCACTACAATATAAAAAGGACATTTAATTCTTAGAGAGTGTCTAAAAAAGGGCAACCAAGATGATCAAGGGCCCTGAGGGGAAGCCATATGAGAAGCAACTGAAGTCACTTGGTCGGTGCCTTCTGGAGAAGAGGAGGCTCATGTGAGACCTCATCTACAGCTTCCTCATAAGGGGAAGTGAAGGGGCAGGCTCTGATCTCTTCTCTGTGGGGACCAGTGACAGGACCCAAGGGAACAGCATGAAGTTGTGTCAGGGGACATATAGGTTGAACATTAGGAAAATATTCTTCAGACAGAGGGGGGTTGGGCTCCCCAGGAAAGTGGTCACAGCACCAAGCCTGACAGAGTTCCAGAAGTGTTTGGACAATGCTCTCAGGCACATGGTGTAATTCTTGGTGTGGTCCTGTGCAGGACCAAGAGTTGGACTTGATGATCCTTGTGAATCCCTTCCAGTAATGGATAATCTATAATTGAAATATAGATTTTTAGCATGGTAACAAAAACTGGAACTGACACCCATTGATCGCTCTGACTGTTGCAGAGGTTCAAGATCTAGGGCAAAATGCTATTAATTTATCTAAAATGCAGCAAGCTCCAGATAAACCAAGAATAAATCCTTTTATTGTTTTCAGGAAAGAACTGGCACAAGGAATGTCAGAAACAAAGTTTAATGCAGCAGGTTGCTTTTATAAGAATATGATGGAAGAGTGCAGTGAAAAGATTTGGAATTACAATGAGGAACACTTTAGCCCATAACCTTTTCTTGACATTCTGTTTGCTCTTAATCACCTGTAGTTCACTTAATATCAAAACTATGTTTTCTTAAATATCATCCTGCATATTCTAGGCGGGAAGGGGGAAAGAGAGAATGTACATTCTGAAGTGAACTCAAATAGACACACTGGCATTTGCACAGAATGTCAGATGTTGGGAGAAATCAAACACTACATTTCGTCTGTAGCTGTCAGCCTGGTTTGCTGCTGCAAAGATATTTCCAGGAAGAATACAATTCAAAAGGAAGGGAAAGGGTGAAGCAATCTTAAAATATGAGAAGACTGTGTGATAATCAGATATTGGTTGGGCTAAATCGTCTTGCCTCTGATTTTAGCAGGACACTGAAAGTCATAGGACACACACTGACTGTCACAGTCATGATTCTGCTGATGCAGAATGGTGGGCAACAAAGAAATCAGCGACTGCTTAGCTTACATCCATGCACAATAGCTGCTGATGGAGATTCTCTTGGCAGAGGATGTTTATCTTCATGTTTGTTGTGCTTGAGCACAACAGATCATCAAAGCGACTGGTTGCATTTAAGCTGCAGTGGTAGAGGAGGTTTGTGTTCAGCCACTGAGCTGTGGTAAATGAGTAAAAGAAGGGAAACATGGAGCTGGGTTGCACAGACTACCACAGCACATGCAGCCTGTCAGACATGGGATGATTTGACTTATTAAGTATTCATTGAAGTAAAAAGAGGGACCTAGTACAAGGAAACTCAGCTTGACAGACATACTGACAATTTGTACACAGCAGATGAAAAAAGTGCCACCTAAATCCCCTGTAAAGCAGAGAACTTGAAGTCAAATTCATTTTTTATATGCAACTTCTTGTATTAGTGATCTCCATGCCTGGCAGTCCACATCCATTTATATGTTTACAGAATGAAAGATGATATAGTACTTTTGTATGCTAAAAACAAGTGTATACAAATTAAATCAGTGGAAGATAATGGGGCAATTCAAAGAATATTGGTATTTTCTTTCTTCCTTATTTAATTATGTGAGTATATGCAGACGATATCTCATATGTTTGAAGCTGCCAATTAAATTGCTCTAGACTCAAGTAGTTAAAGGATTTCTTTTATTCTTCTTCCAATAATTTGGAAGTTAAAAAATGGCTGCCAAGGAAAAGTTTTAAAGCCAGCTTTTACGGATGTATTAATACAAGTTAGCGCAATATCTTAACTGCTACTGACACAGAAGACCAGAGGCAAGGAAGCCAACTTCTTTCTATTCATCCAATATTGAAATTTGAATATTCAATATTGATACTTGACTACCTTTCACAAGGAACAACTGTTCTTCCCTGAAGGCCCCAGCAGCTTTGCCTCAGTTCAACACCAGACATCCCAGCTCTAGCTCATGAGTCCTTAGAGAATTACAGCTTAATATAAATGAGCAGAAAAGCTTAAAAGAGAACTTCAGATGTGTAACACCATTTCTCTTGCAGACCCCTACAGCTATTATTCCATATGGTTGCTGGTTCCGTAATCAGACATGCATGCACTAAAATAACTGCTAAAACTGTTTTCAGTGCCTCAGCAAATTTTTGCATTAAAGTTTGCCATTCAGTTCTAGAAATAGAAGACCAGACACAAAGAACTGGTATTTACTGTGCAATAACCTAAAAGATTGAGTCTAATAAACAAACCCTCGTACCTTCTCCAAAATCTTTACCTATCTACACAAAACTATTATTCGCTACCAGTAATTTAACTATGAGACTTGGAAAAGTTGAAGAAAATTATATCCTGCCATAAGAATGCTTAGTTGTATCTTCAAAACATTTAAGATGCCATCTCTCTCATACAGAGACGGTTTTTTTGCTATTTCCTCTATTTTTCCCAACCTTTAAGTTGATGGAGAGGGGGAGCAGGGGCTGGAACAACTTTTTTTTGATTAATTTTGTACCAGCATGTCTTAGGGCATGCCCTGATCTATTGAGTTCCTTCCTTTTATGATTTTAGCTTTGCTCTTGCAAATCATTCACACAATTTCCACCAGTAGAACAGTAACCTTTAGCTTTTATAGAGTAATGCTGTACAGAATCAAAGTACAGGGAGCAGTCAAACACCGCGTTGACATTTAGGAAGCAGATGACGCCACTGGGGAGCCAAGGGCCTCACAGCAGGAGTAATGCCACTGAAGTATATCTGCAAAGTTAGCTTCCAGCTACTTTAAACTAAGTGGATAATCCTGCCCAAGGGTACGGTTACCTGGACTGTGGTTAAAACAGATCTGTGTTTAACTATTATCACCCGGTTATCTCTTCACAACACTCTGGTGGTTGCTGCTCCATCATATCAGTTTCACCATTCCCTTGACAGAAGGCTCTCTTATGATTTTTTTTTCCTTAAAATCACTTTATTTCACAGAAAGGAGAGGGAAAATGTGTAGGTAAATGTTCAAGACAAGAAAACCAAAATATTGAAAGGATATTGTCTCCAGTGTAGTGCAGAGAAAAAGAGAAGGACATGGGAAAAGAAAGAATCTGGGAACATAAATTATTTTATCTATGTCTGTCTTAGGCAGAATAATCCATGTAACCGAAGAACTAACCCTCTAAATCTCTCCCATGAAATTTTATTTAATATTCCTCACATTTCAGGGAAACTACCATGTCATACACTTCCCTTACATTTTCCTAAAAGAAATTATTTTAAAAGGTCAGGTTTTTTGCAATATACCAGGATATAAACATTAAAATGTTACTGAGTGTGGTTCGTCTCTCTGAGTCAAAATATGTAAAAATGACATCTACAAAATCTCTTGCTATTAGAGACCAGGAGGAGAACACCAGAGGCAACCTCTAGTATTCTACCACTTTGGAATACTAGGACACTTTGCCAAGTTTTATATTAAAGACAGCCGTCCAGCTCAGTTTAAGCAGAGATGCAAATATTTTCATGTACAAGCTTCCTTGGGAAATATTAGAATAAATTTTAGTAAAAACTACCAGTCCACCCTGCCATCCTGGGCAGTTAAAGAGTTCTTGTTAAAATCAGTTCATTCAAAAGCCTGGTAGTTATGAAGCAGTCTCGCAATATTTACGTCACTGCAAAACTGTTAGTCAAGTGATAATAAAAGAGTTAAAAACAGGTCTGGTAGAACAACAAATCATTTGCTAATCAATGGAGGAACAAAAATGGAGAATGACTATGCATCTTTAAGAAATACCATTCCATTATCTGCAAGTTTCTGCATGTATGTACATGAGAAGGAAACCTAGGATGATTTGCAACTGCATTTGCAAATCAGCTGTCTAGTCTTTTTCCTTTTTTTTCTTTCTTTTTTTTTTAGAGATTTCAGTGGAAGGTAACACAAGAGTAAACAACAGTATATGACTTTATTTTAAAGGCTGAAGAATTTAACAGAAGACCTCTCCCTGTCAAAACCTTGTTTGACAACAAGTATACCAAATGAAGCAATTTTCAGTCAGACACATGCAGAAAGCTTTTGAGTTTTGTAAATTGCTAGAACTGTTAGAAATTAGACAAATTATTGAGAAAAAAAAGTGGAAAAAAAGCTTTTTCAAGTAAGTCCTTCTGGATACACAGTGATATATGATTATCTATATAAGTTACATTTTTCTGTGTATAATTGAAATTCTTGGGAAATGAAAATCTCAAATGGAGAAGGTATCCTTTTACTATTTATGTATTAGACAGTCCTTTCACATACCATTTGCAGCCTTACCTTAGAGCTTTCACTTACAAGAACAACAGACTTCTCCCTACACATACAAAATCACTGTCATAAAAGTCACCAACAGAAAGTCGCAGACTGCATCCAACTCAGAAAAGAGAAAGTCATCACCTTTTCTGCAAAGAAGCACCCTAAATCCCATTAGAATACAGCTTAAAAGTTACCTTCCAATGTTCTAAAAGGAACATCCACAGACACAGTGAGTATTCTGAAGTTAACAAATGCCTCTTAATGTAACTTCCAGCTGCAAAAATAGTGCATGAAAATAGTGTAGCTCTTCTTTTGCAGAGCTCTTCAATAACTTTGTGCATCATCACTGTCTGACTTCCATTCACTGCCTGACCAACACTTGATGGAGTAAGTGAAGCCTCATCCCTCTGAATTAAGTGGGTCAAGGTATTGACTCTCCATTTTTTTTGCCTGCCATCTTGCCTTCACTCTTTCCTGCCTTGTGAAAGAAGGCTCCCATTCATTTCAAGTGGATGAATCATTCATGTGACAGCAAGTTGAAGTTTTTATCCGCTGCCCCCCAGCAGGTCACCAAAGGCAAAGCAATATGCATGCATGACCTATGTAGGGCATGATTTCTTGAGGATAATGAGTTCCTAAACCTCTGCATGAGAAAGATTCAATAGTATTTCAAATTATATCATCTTAAAAAAAAAAAATAAACCAACAAAAACACGCGCACACACACACACAAAATACCAACACCAAACTCCTTCCAAGATATTCTGACTCTTTGTAAAAAGTAGGCAAAGGAGTGTTACTGCCTATGATATGACAGCAGTGATTTTGCCCTATGAAATATGAAAAGTGTCATTCAGCCTTACCCAGATGTTGATAGATTAAAAAGCAGCATTTCACATCAAAATGGTTAATTTCAGTGACCTTTCCACATTTAGAAAGAAAGAGGAAAAAGCCTACACAAATTACTCTGACAAAATCAGGGTGCTCATTTTCTGAAACTGTAGTAGATTTCTTAACATTGAATCCCATCGATAAGGACATGAAGTTCAGGACATTTGCTGCAATTTCAAGAATGAAACGACAGTAGCTGTAGAGAGAATATCTGTTTCTGTACCTTATTAAGGTCCAAATCTAGAGCTGACACAGTGCAGGAAACTCTTGACAAGAGACGAAATTGCAAGGTTGTACCATCCAAGGATCTATGCCTGCTTGCTTCATTTTCCCAGGAATACTGCTGTCATGAGTAGATCACTGTGTTTTTCTATCAAACTGAGTGTCAGTGGTTCCATTTGTGGAAGATGTGCACACTGAGAACACCAGCAAGTCAAGCTGAGAAAATACTAGCTAGTAAAAAGATTGCAAAGTCTGGAAAAAAAATGCTTTTACATCACTGTTATAGTTTTAATAGGTAACACATATCAGCCATGGTGGAAATTCTAGGCTATTGCTGTATTGCAAGTAACAAGACAAATTTGTTACTTAAACATATCTTTGGAAAAGAATTAAATAGAACTCAAATAGATGATGTGCCCATTCCTTCACTAAATAACAACAGGTACAGCGTAAATGAAGAACTATCAACAAAGCAAGGAAAAGCTTAAGACCAGAAAACAGTTTCTCACACACATTGACATACATATATATATATATATATATATATATATATATATGTGCACATAAGGACACCATTAACTTTATTTTGATGAATGTGAAAATTATCATTAATGAGTGATACAGAATACAAAAACTACTATGAATGAGAGATTTGGCAACATTAGTAAATTAACAGGTCACACACTCTACATCAGAGAGAGGGCTTGTCCTGTACAAATTTCAGGTGTGATAGTTACTAAACTGTAAAAGTCCATACATTCTCCAAGCTCAATAGCTGTGACTGAGCTCTCCATGAAAGACAACCATTTCAGTAAAAGCAATGTGCAACCAATATATAATGGAAACCCAGAAGTAATTCAGGAAAGAAAAAGAGATATCTCCTACTGTCCAAGAGAAAAGTATCAATAGCGAGACAACAAAAAGAAGTGCATAACAGTTTCCCTTTCCCCAATACAAAATGATACCTTTTACGAGCATGCAGTTAGTGAACTTCTCTGTGAACATATTTTTCTAAATATTCATTTGAAACTTATCAAAAAATCTATTTTCTGCACTCTTCTATATGTTTCCTTAGAAAATCTTGCAGAAAAAAATGGCAAAGTTTATTTTGCATGCCATGGTTCCCACAGTCTGAGCATCTTTCCATTTTTATTTTTTTTTTTTGTTTTTTTTGTTTGTCATTTCCAGAAAAACAAGCACTAGTATCACTGTGAAAGGCTATTTTAAAATAATTGCTAGTCCCTCCCTCCCTCCCTTCCTCCCTTCCTTCCTTTTCAGACTTTGAAAGCTGACCTCTGCTTCCTTCTCCCCTCTCAAGTTAACGGGGACCAACTGCCACTTGGCCACTTGTTGTGATAGAACCAAATATTTTTTTTCAAAATGCAGCCTACTTTGACTGTGAAAATATATGGAAAAAGTAGAGCAACACTCGACATTTATTTTCTATCCATAGATCTATTCTGTTGATCAGACAAATAATTATTCCACAGAAATCACTGGAACCAGGCATAAAAGTCTTCTACTAGCCATTCAAATCCCCTGTGATTGCTAACATGATTAACTAGGATATTATGAGATGAAAAATTTTGTCATTATGACATTTAAGTCATTTTGTCAGGATTGGATTTAGCTCAGAAATGTGCTTGTATCTTGCACGTTCTGTATAAAAGTTATGTAAAGGAATGTAACCAGCATCACCATTAGGCTTGTGAAGTGAGGCATTGTGGGAAACACAACACCACAAAGGGATAAAAAAGGTCAAAAATAGTCTACTTACATAATTTAAAAAATTAAAAGGAATGAGAAATGTTCAAAGATATACTGTGCAGAGTATCACATTATCACATAAAACATCATTAAAGCTATAATCAACCACTAAATTCAGTTTTAATACATTCTAATAACTTGTATCACTTGTGCTGAGTGTACCCATGCTTTTGGGATGCCCCTCAAATAACATGAACTGTAATTAACTGTTTCTAAAGATGTTTTAGGTTTCCCAGCTATGTTCATGCACAGCCTTCCTCCCCCTGTAAAGCCATTCATAGAGCTGAAACATTGCAGTTCCACAACAGTTCCCTAATGAACTACACAAACAGTAAATATGTGACTTATCTCCTGTTCAAGTCCTTTAATAGTCCCTACCATAGCACTTCTCAGTATTTTGCAAGATCATAGCTTTCCTTTTTGTGGTTGATAGTTTCAGTTTCACATTAAGAGCTCAAGATAGCAAAAGAGGACTAGTAGTATATCATTGGGGGAGAAAAAAGGTGTTCTACCTTTGAGATAACATATCTTTTACCGTAGATTTTAATGGAGTTATTTATTCTTTTTAAAGAAGTACTTAATATAAACAAGATATATATATGTGGAAAACACTCTTCCATTTGCTCAGTAAGTGAGCATATTCCGTACCATTCATATAGTACAATGCATTATTCTGAAGAGACTGGTGTCAGAAACATGCAAGAAACGCCTACAGCAACTATAATTCTGGATTTAGCATTGGGTCAGAAGACTAGGACACATCTTCACCAGTTAGCAAGATCTGCTTATGATGCATGGAATGACAGCCATAACTTAAACCTGCTCCTGGATGTTCCAGTGTGGGGTACATCAATTATAATGACATCAGCTACTAAAGTGTGTCCAAGGACAGTAAAAACGTTATGAAGGGTCTGAAGGGTAAGACTTATGAGAAGTGTCTGAGGTCTCTTGGCTTGTTCAGCCTAGAGGAGAGAAGGCTGAGGATGCCTTCATCACAGTCTACAACTTTCTCAAGGGGAGCATTGGAGGGGGAGGAGCTGATCTCTGGTTTCTGGTGACAGGCATCAGGACGCAAAGAAACTAAAGGAAGTTGTGTCAGGAAAAGTTCAGATTGAACATTAGGAAAAGATTCTTCACTGAAAGGAAGGCTGATCATTGGAACAGATTTGTCAGAGAAGTGGTCATGGCACCAACCTTGCCAAAATTCAAGGAGCATCTCAATGAAGCTCTTAATCACATAGTTTAGTGTTAGGTGCTCCTGCAAGGAGCAAGGAGTTGTACTCAGTGATCTGTATGTGTCTTTTCCAACTTGAGATATTCTATGACTTTATGATTCTAATTAATAATTAATTCTGTATAAGAAAAGGACTAATATTACCTTGTCACTTAATGTTAAGCCATTGTAATAGGGAAGGATTTCAAAACCGCTTCTGGTGACTTAGCATGAAAATTTGTTCATTGTGACCTACCCTCTAAATTCAGAAATCTTCATGTTTAGTTTCCTGCTCTTTTCTGTTGAGAAAACAGTACTTTCAGAGTGATCCATTCAATCCTAAAACAACTGAAATTAATCTCCATCTGGAGGTGTGTTTCTCTCTAGAAGACAGTGGTGTCTGGATGACTCTGATATTAGAAAATTAATTTCATTCAACTAAACATAGCTAAAATAAATCCCACTTAAATGACAACTGGAAGCTAGGATAGTTTAGGGCAAGACAGGAAACGTAATCTGTTAAGTGGAAAATAGGCGGGCTGTTCACAGCAGGGAGAAAAACTCTTCGAGGGACATTGATATTAGATGAAGCATTTCAAAGTAAGAGTGTGTTTATCACTTCAGATCAGTTCAGGACTGTGTAGTTAAAACAGATGTTTTGACTGACCTCACTTGCTGTGCCTTGGTTCACACTGTGGAGCAGCATTTCTTTCTGATGGGGCTGAACTAGAAGATGCAGTCCAGTTTCTAATGTACATTCAATGCCTGGGACCAGACTAGAGTTAGTCTGAAGTCCACTTAATGCATATAGTGTGGGTCTCCAGTCCTCAGTTTTAGTTATCTAGTTTTATAAAGCATCAGGTTTTTTACTTTATAAATATAGTCCTATAAAGATGCATTAATGCAAATTAGTGTCTCTTCAATGCAGCCAGAGGTGAGGGAGTCCTCACATGTTTGCAAAGGTACAAAAAAAGTCCATGCCGCTGCCCTCTCTTGGATAGTTGATTTACATCAATGTCAACAGTGACAAGACACAATTATGGTACAAAAGGAAAATCCATCAAAATGTTTACTTAGCTGCTAATAAATAAGCCTAATAAATAAGACATAGAAATGTTTCCATCTGCTCTTAGCTTTCTTTTTTCACTAACATAAACTTTTCTATATGACAAGAAAGCTTTAAGTCATTATGAATGGGCTGTTTTGTTCAAAACAGATTTTTAAGGCCTGAAATTGTCACTTGAGAATGCTATAGTTAGGCAACCAATTTATGTCTCACACTGTTAAAGATGGTTAAATGTGGCAAATCTATTCTACAAACTTAATATTTTATACCAGTTTATAATATATTCCTCAAATAACATTATGAAGTTTTGGGAAATGTATTCATTATTCATATTTCTGAGCACAATAGAAAGGATTAGTTTAAATGAAACATATATACAATTTAAAGTGACTGTAAAAAACTGACAAATTTAGAAACAGGCTGTGTTTCACTACATATTTGCTCAAGTACATGAGCACTGAGTTTTTACCTGTTAACCTGTGCCTCAGGCTGACTTCTATGGCACATACCCTGCCTGGTCTCTCACTGGCTCCTGCTCCTTACCATGTTTCAGATGTTTTTTCAAGCTGCAAGTTGTTAATGGCCAATAAGGAAGAAATGAGTGTTATTGTTATGCAGCTGTTTCATTTGAGTAAATGAAGATTTTTTTTTTTTTCACTGCCAGTGGTATGCAAGATGAAACTGTTTGGCTGCAATATGCATTTCCAAATTTTAACAGTGTTGTCACAGAACTACTTAGGCTGTCCTATAGAATTTATTTAATCATTACTCCATTCATTTCTATATTCTGCCTTTCCTTCACGTGTCTAATATTCTCAGAGGTAACTATACCCACAAGGGACCACGCCTGGGGAATTTCTCCTGTCTCAGTGAGGCTGATGCAGTTCTGCCTCTCCAGGCTGCAGTGAGACTCCACACATATTCCCAATAGGTGCAAATACACACACACATACGCAGACCACAAACTGTACATATAACCAGGCACACGGATTGATACAGGAAGGGGACAGTGCCTTTACCTGCACCCACAGAAACACAAGATTCACACAAATATCAGTGTTAAACAACTTGGTTCTGTCTTACTTCTGCAGCTAAGCCAGACTGGAGTTCCTAGCAGCAACATGAAGACACATATACAAGTATGAATCTCTTGGGTAGCTGATGTTGGACACAGTCAGCCTGGTGGCTGGCATCCACATCCTGATGTCCTTGAGTTGTTGTCCCCTAGACCCTCAAAGCTCTCAGACCCATGACCCAGCCTTTGATGGTATTTTTATGATACTCAAAACTCTTACCCTACTTCTCTGCTGTCCAGCTGGATATCAGCTA
Organism: Anabacerthia variegaticeps; assembly: GCA_035583185.1. Lineage (NCBI taxonomy): Eukaryota > Metazoa > Chordata > Aves > Passeriformes > Furnariidae > Anabacerthia > Anabacerthia variegaticeps. The sequence continues at coordinate 76,207,152 of JAWWEW010000078.1, read as the reverse complement.
GTGTTCACACACATATACACTGAGGAAAGAGAGCCCAGCATGACAAAACACAGAATTAGGGTTTAATAAGAACATAGGACAAACTGCAGCTCAAGCACAAGAGCTGTGTCACACAAGTTTACAGAGCAGCAAGCTGTTTAAACACGACCAGACCTACTTAGCCTTTGTCCCTGTTTTCCCATACCACGTCCTCCCCAAACCACTTGGATTCCTCCTTTTCCAAGACTTTTCTCCCTAAATATCCTATAATATACTACACAGATCACTGAAATCCCATTCCATAAAATCCCCAAAATTATGCCTGACCCATTGCAAGTTACTCTTTCCCTTGCATCCCACAGCAAATCCTGTAATCCTGTTACTCACCTGTAAGCTGGCAGTTTTAATGGTTCTTCAGGCAGAGCATTTCTTGTCTCCTCTTGGTGGGTTTCACACCATTTCCTCTCCTTGACTGGCTGTAGGAGGAGCCAACTGAGTATTCTTAATTCTCTCTGATAAAGTGATTGTGCACTTCTGATCCTTTTGGTGTGTTTGTGTTTAATTTGCTTAGTATTTTGATTTCATTACTGAGGAGTCTGACTCATTGACAGAACATATATCACCAAAGCTACAAAAGCTTATGGTTTATGAACAACTAAAGGACTTTATTTACCTTATTCCAAGGTTGAAAAAGACATCATGAGAAGGCCTTTTACATTTATTTTCATGAATACAGCCTGAAATAAATTACTGCCATATCTACTTAGTGCAGGCAGGGATTCTGGCTTGAAAATCATTCTTCAAAATGAATCTGCAAAGCAAATTAACTACTTATTTTATGTAGTTTTTATTTCATGGTGGGTTTTTAAAAATTGGTGTTATAAAAATGAGACTGCGTGCTATAAGGGTTTCAGTATTTCAGGGTGCTGCTTCCACCAAAAAATATTTAAATGACCATACTTAGAATAACATTTAAAATTTATCATTCACTCACCTAAAATCTTATCTAACTCACTTGATATAGATTATATAGACAAATTATAAGAAAAAAAGAAAAAAAAAAAAGAAAAGAAAAAGTCAGGCTGGTGTAAACAGTAATATTGTTAAGTTTCACCAGTTTCAATGCAATAAAATGTCCACAGCATCCCAAAAATTCTTGAAGTCATGTCAAATGGACTTCATTTGTTAGGAAAATATTACAGACATTCAGAAAATATTAAAAAATGCAATATTTTCTTAATACTAATTTTACAGTAGTGACTACAAGGAAGGGGAAGGGGAAGGGGAAGGGGAGGGGAGTGGGAAGGAGAAGGGAAGGGGAAGGGCAGGGGAGGGGAAGGACTGTTAGAGACACTAATGTCAGAGTCCAGTTTCGTATTTAGATTTTTGTTATAAATACAGATAACTTAAAACTTATTTGTTCCAAAGTAAACAGCTGTTACTTTTTATTCACAGCTATTATATCTATAAAATAAAATACTACAAAAGGTCATTCTGCATGGAAAAAGCAGTTGAAGTTGCACATACAGCTACACTTTTCAAAAACACGTTTGAATTTGCAGCTAATCAAGAATCAAAGAATAATCTCTGTACTTACTCTTTTTATATGTTTTTTTTAGGGAGTCCTTTTTCTTGTACATCTGTAGCAGTTTTCCTCACCAAGAATAAAATGCATGCACATAAAATACAGACAGCGGTACCATTCTTTCCATTATACAATTCACTAATGCTGTTGAAGGCATACTTGCAAAGCTGTAGAGAATTTTATTCCTCCCTATAAAACAGACACAGTACTACTGTTTAAAAACAGACACAGTACTACTGTTTAAAAACAAACATTCAAAATTTCATACAACATTTAAGTTATCAGTCAACAGAAAGGGTATTTTCATCATACTTTTTTCAATTTTTTAACTACCAACTACAAAAATGGAAAAACTTCTGAGATGTAATTTGGGAAAAATGTTAGTCAAACTATTCTCACTGCAACAAAAACATATGTACTCAGGGGCTCACGGTATTCAATCCTCTATCAAGGTGACTTCCCTCTTTTGTAAAAAACAGTGCAAAAATTACTGATAACATTAAAATGTGAATGCAGCCAGAATGTTTAGCAAAGAGTTATGCTTCAAGCACCAAGCAGATATACACAGTTTCATCTGGGGTGTGCCAGTTGTTGTATGATAATGACAATGACAATGCACTAAGAGTTAGAGACCTGCACCAGGAAACCGGTGATACTGCAGACAGTTGTAAAAATGCTTACATTATTTGACCAGTTTTAAAGATGTCCTAGAATGGCATGTACAAGGCAGCTGTATGGTGGAAGTTGTAAGATGGCATTTTGAAGCAAGCTGTCTGTTCTACTATTATTGCACAGCACTCTGTTGGCAACTGCAATCATGAATTTGCACATGTTAATATTCCAATATCCAAGATACATTTAAGCTTTTTACAGCCAGCTAACAGCTGGTGCAGTTGAGAGGTGTGAGCCATTTCTCAGCTATATGAAAACAGGATATAACACGCAAAAATTCACCCGGTATAGCCTTCTGCAAAGAGCTCCCAGATGAATTCAGTAGCAGAATAAAAACCGAATAAATTATGTACATGTGGGCTTCCAGCAAGCCAATTTAAGATGAAGTGAGTGATACCATCTGAAGATGGTCAGGCCAAGAAGCCTGAGTACAAGTTGCTTGTACTCACAAATACCGTGAGAAACCATTATAACTCCCCCTGGGGCATAATTTCAAAGTGCTGTTGTTCCTGCTACCAGCCATGAGCAGGAGGTCATTTTACACATCATGTTGCCACTTTTGTGAGTGAAACACCCTTAAGGTAAGTCTTCCCATAGAATTCATTCAAAATTCATGAAAGCATTAGATGTGGGATCAAACCAGCATTAACTGAATCCAGAAAAGCTTTCATTCATTCCTTTCAGTCTACCTATTTCCCTACTAACAGTCATATAGACCTTTTAATATATATGATTTTGAGACTTTTCTAATTTCCCTATAAACATCTTTCTTTTTTTTTTCCATTTTGTTTTGCTTCTTTCAAGACTTTTGCAGGATGATAAATAAATCTGCAGAGATTAATAAATAAAAGGAACACAAAATTTCCAGCTTTGATTATAATTTTTTCTGCAAATATCCAAGGGGAAAGAAATCACTCTGTGTTTTAGTTTTCATGTTAGTGTATTATTGTTAGAAATTTTCCTCAGAAATCACTAATAATACCGCACCACACCCCTATTATGTCTCATCATTTGAGCCACAGATTCATTCAAAGAGTTCCCCCTTCTCATGCTCCTACAGAATCAACAGCCCATCACAGCTTACACACCTTTTTAATCCTTCACAAACTGTAGCTAAAAAATCACAGTAGTAACCTACATCCAGTTCCTAATTTTGCATGCATAGGATTCGACAAAAACAAACACAAACAACCCAAAACTCAGTGAATTCTGTAATATATTTCTCAAAAGATTTATTAGTATGTGAGATATGTAAGAGAATATGCCTTTCACCGGAGCCATGAGTCCTATACACTACAAAAGAAGTGAACAATCTCATCTTGGTTTGAGAGACACAGGAATAGCAATTATAAGACTTTATGAATTACAGTTATTTTAAATGTAGTCTCATCTCTATCTTTCCTCTAGTACATGTACCTTCCTTTTTACATACTTTCTAGTAGCCTGATTTCTTAACATTGCCTTATCTAAGTTGGTATTTAGATGGTATTTCACATTCTTGACAGATACAAGAAGGCTTAAGTTCATTTATTAGAACACATTTCTGACTTGAATTTTATCTAATAATATTGTTATTCGTCTAAGATTCTTTGATCTAACAGTCATTTATAATTCATGAAGTCCTCACTACTCCACTGACTATAACTGCTGCAACAGTAAAAAGTAGCCATTGACTATTACACACACAATGCAAAAATAAAATGGAAAAAAAAAAATTTCCAGGACACATAAAGAAGAAGAAAAGGGCTTATGGAAAGAGGAAAACAGAATGTATCCTTCACTGTAATTTGTAATAAATCTGACATAAATCTATAATAACAGAAACTTTTGTGTGTGTGTGTGTGTGTGAAGTTAAACACATGCAATACACTAGAATACTTGCACTGCTACCTTGCAATTATTTTACCTGTGTGATAGGCTCAAAATTTTCTTTATGGTCAAAAAAGAAGAATGTCAAGAATGCTCACCAATTATAAAGCAAGATAAGCTTATCTCAAAACACGGGGGAGCTGGAGGGTCACCTTTGCTTTGGATATTTGGCTGCTCCAAAGAACCATGAGTTTCTATAACCCACTTTCCCTGAGATAATTAGTAGAGACCATTGTCTTTCTGGTGTGTCACCAGCCTGATGTGTGGAGGGGAAAATGTGTACATGGCTCAGCACAACATGAAGTATAAAACTGGACAAGTAATAAAACAATCTTTGAAAAAAACCCCAAGTTTGCACTGGCTTCAACCCACATACTACTTTGCAGTGATTGGAGAGACCCAATGTCTGGACAGGTAATAAGAATCACATCATATCATGATTAAACTATATATTACAATTTCTATATTATGCAGTGCATTTATTTATGGCTCTGCTTAATGAAAGTTCCATGTAATGCCAAATATACCAGAATAGTAAATTTGATATTTAACATTAAACCCTCCTTGTAGACTCTAAAAGAACTGGATTAGAGACAATTCCCTTTGATGGGTAACAGCTTACCCCTCACCTGGAAAAATTCAGATGAAGAAGAGGCAGGGAGTCTCAGCAAAAGATGGGAAGAACAAACAAGGATCCTGGAAAAGAGAAGCAAGCCAGCAATTCCTGCTCAACAGGGCAAAATTATCAGTGAGAAGGAGAGGACATTAGTATCATGAGACTTTGCTTTATCAGGACACCGTGACATTCATCTGCTCACCTGACACCCAGCCACACAGAGTTTGCTGCTTACCTGGAGGCAAAACCCAGCACACCATGGACAGACTGCCACAGCTGACTCAGCCCACAGACTTCCACCCTTTTCTTCAATGTAGGCACCAGCAATACCTCAAAACATGAGCCAGGAGAAAGCAAATTGCACAACAGAGTCCCAAGGATTAAATGAAAGAGGAGCAGAACCAAGGCTGCTTTTTTTCTCCATCTTGTCAGTGCAGGGCAAGGATGCAGGCAGGGACATGCATTTCACCTGATCAGCTCATGCCTTCATAGCTTGTATCAGACAGGCTTTTTGCCCCCATGACCACAGGGTGCTCCTTGAAGACAATTCAACAACTTCTTGGGAGGAATGGGATCTCCTTACCAAGAAGAGGCAGGGATATTGTCCACGGGCTGGTTAAGAAAAGCAAGCTCAAGCCCAGTTTAACGAGGAGTGCTCTCTGAAGCCTGGAGGTAAGTGGGACCAGAGAGGACAAGATGAAAGTATGCATGGAGCTGACCTATGGAGTAGGCTCCCACACTCCTCCCAGGGACTGGGGTAAGACAACATGTCATCTCAAGTACGTGTGCACTGACCCTTGCCAACTGGAGAACAAACCAGAAGAAGTGGAGCGGTCACATCATTACAATGCCATTTGAATGACAGGAATTGAGTGGGAAAGGCCACGTGGTGTGGTCCTGCAGTGAACAGGTACAGGCCCTCAGGAAAGACAGAGAGAGCAGAAAAGGATGAGGCTTGTGCACTCTGCAGAAGAGCAGTTTGAATGCACAGTGTGTGATCTGTAGAGTGTCTTTGTGCCAAAATGAGAAAAACGACCAATGACAGAGACCTTGTAGTATGTTTGCTACAGGCCAGGCAGAAGAAGTAGATTAAACCCTCTCCAGATACCTCCAACAGTCCTCAGGCCTACAGGACTTGCTTTTCATAGCAACTTTATGATATGTGCTGAGAAAGCAACACAGCAGCACAGACCCCAGTGACTGTAAAGCTGTATGCAGAGTTTCAGTCCGAAGGAGTGCGAGGCAGACAGCAGCAGAAAGAAGACCCAGGACTACAGAAGAGCAAACACCTTCTTACTTAGGGAACAATGAGAAGATATCTCATGGATTTCTGTCTTGGACAGCTAAGGATCTCAGGAACATTGGGAGAATTTTTGTGATAGCCTTCTCACAAGGAGAGCCTTTTTCAGTAAGTGGGAAAAAGAATCAGGCATAATGAGAAAGCAGCCTGGATACACATTAAGATGGTGAGGTAGTTCCTCAGAAGCGTGTAAGATTTGGAAAAGGAGGCAGACTCACAAAGGGAACATAGAAGTATCAGCTGGGTGATCTGCAATTAGGTACAGCTGGGAACACAGAGAATCTGCTGGAGAAGAGCACACTGACAAAAAAGAAGCCAACATGGATTCACCAAGGGTAAATTGTGTGTGACCAATCTGATTTCATGAGCTTGCTGAGTGGATGAGGGGCAAACCATGAATATTATTTGCCTTGATTTTGGCAAGGCTTTTGATACTTTCTCACAAAACATCCTTGTGAACAACCAGGACTGGACAGATGAACCACAAGATGGGTTGAAAATGGTCTAAGTTACTGAGTTCAAAAGGTGGGGATGAATGGCTCAAAGCCAAACTGCCAGACTCTGGGCATGGAACTCCCAGGGAACAGGTACTGGTACTCTACTACTTAATCTCTTCTGCTGCCCTGGGAAGTCACAGAGAGGCTCTTCTTGCAGCTACAGGTGGAAAGCACAAAAGACAACAATCCTAGCAGTACCAAGGTCAGGACTGTGCTTCTCAACATTTTTCCAGAAGAGAGCACCCTGTTATTTGCAAATTTTCTAGAAATCACTGTCATATCAGAAAAGATGCAAAAAAACACCATGAAGGTGTTTCATTTTCTAAAACAGAGAATTGAGAAACTGACTCCCTTAATTTGAAAAAAATGGACAGGAAATAGTCAAGAAAGAAGACACATCATTAGCCACCTTTGGTTGTCATTTCTAAAGGGGTTTTTGTGCTTCATTTAGCTATGAGCTGACAAGAGGGATTCTGTGTTTCTTAGATCTGAAGTCTCATTCATCAGACAGTGTACATTCCTCTGGAACTGCCTCTGATTGCACCCTCTAACTTGAAGAATATTCGCTGGACTTCTACTTAATTCGAATATATACACCCACATTTCCTACACTCCAGAGTACCCTTGATCAATGCTTTCAATGCGACTCATGAATCCCCCGCTAATATTAGGGCACCTGACGTAATACTAGTGATATACATTTTTGAAATGCGAAGTGTCTGGGTAACAGGCCTCTATTATCAGTTAGCTTGCCAGGGCACTTATGGGGCAGATAAGTGGAAAAACTTTCTGGAAAAACTGGTTAGAAAAGGATACATTAATCACCTCTGAGTTTATGAGTCCCAGTATATACATCTTTCATGTCACAAAACTCTAGAACAGTTATAGAAACACACCAGTGCTATGAAATTCAGCTAATTACTAGTTTCATAGTGAGACTGGATATAATGGGATGCAAGTTATTTATATGGGGTGACTGAATGATGGAAATAGCTGCTCAGGACTATCCAACTCAATAAAGAGATACCTCTTTGGGAACGAGATTCTGCTGAAGAGAAAGGTGCCTAGAAGTCAGGAACTAGATCACTGTGTACTTAACTTCACATAGGAACAGAGAGCTTTGTCAGGACCAGCCTGTCCTCCTGACAGCATCAGGGAGCAGCATGGCATGAAGACAGAGAAACAATCAGGCTGTACAATATCCCTCATGAGCAGGGAAAAAATCAATATGTTCCCATCAAAACATTTCCTCAGAATCAGGGAGTGTTTTTCTTATGGAAGGTTTTCAGTGGTTCTTCTTACAGTTCCAGGCTGTTAAATTTGTCAACTGTCCTCTCAATGTTTTCACAAAAACAAACTTCAAAAGGCCATTATTGTAGTTTTTCTCTTCTCTCCTTATGTTTTTACCTTTCCTTCCAAGATCTTGGAGTCGAACACCACTCTGTATAAAATGATTCATAAATATTAATCAGAGGAAATACATGAGGAAGGAGAGCACAGTTAATGACTGCTTAGAGAAGGATCTATTTTATGGGAAATTAAATTATTTTATTACATTATTATTGTAAGTTGTTAAAATTATAATTAATTTTCATAAGTATTGTAGCAATAGTAAATGAATGTCAAAATGTGTTGTCTTTGCAGTTTTTTTAATACAGAATAAAAATGTTATTCTGGGAAAAATAGTCTCCTCAATATCAAAATGGGGTTTTTGCTAAGGGAACCAAGATTTTTGCATAGACACTCATGAAAACACAATGATGTCCAAGAGTTAGGAAAATACTGAAAGTCTACTTGACTTCTTGCTAATGGAAACAAATACATATAACCGATATTATAACAGCTTTCCCAGTCTGATGCATAACAGCAAGCTACAGTGTAATGTGTCTAGGTCCAAAGAGTGCTTTATTACACCACTTTGATATGGGGGAGCACTCTAATTACATGTCCATAGTCCTTCCACTGCCTATGACCATGTTCCAAATACAAGAATACTATTACTAAAATATTTATGTCTTTATATATCTAAATAATTGAGACCCTTGGGATCTTGTTCGATGTGTTACATAAGTAAGCTCCAGACACTGATGGCTGACTTGAACACTCAAGGTGATATGGCCAATATGTTCCTTTATCTTAATTTCCAAATATAGAAATAGAGACAAATTGAAAAAAGTTGGCCAAAGTATCATGCTAATGACTCAGGGGACAAATATTCCTGTCTTAGGTACAAGCTAATACCCCCAGCTGCAGGGACCACCATTCAGTTCCATTATGAGATCTATTATATAGTGGACTTTTACCCTATTCTACACCTTGAATACAAAGAAAATCTTTACCAACATTCTAGAAAAGAAAAACAATATCAGAAAGGTTGAAAGAGCCAAGCAGCAGAAAAAAAGACAATGTCCTGTTTTAATTTAATTTATTAAAAGTGTTATTTTAGAAACTTTCAGTAGTAAAGGAAAATAACTAAGCCACAAGAATTTTTTTTTTATTTTTTTTTTAACTCATTAAACCACTGCTCTCACTCAAATTCTGATTCATCACACCAGGTCATAGCTACAATTGGAAGGCCCATACTCTCCTCATCCTCAGGAATTACTGCAACCCTGTAGAGGAGACATCCTTTTTGTTACTGTACATTGAAAATGATGCTCATTTACATTGCCACACAAAACAACCCTGTTCACACTAGGAAATTAATCTGCAGAGAGTACATGCTGTGGTGCACAGCTAAAGAAGAAAGAGCATGGCACATCAGACAGCTAGTCATCCTGAAAGAGGTCTGTTTCTAAAGCTTGTCTCAATAGTGAATAAAGATGAACTTAGGAAACTATTCTATTTATAGGAGGCATAATATTTATTTCTAGACCAGAAAGTAAGAAGTATTTCTGGTAGCAATATCCACCCAAGATTTACAATGTCACTGTTTGCTGACAGAAAATAATGAAATAAAGGGAAGGGAGAAGAGGATACAATATCAGGGTACACTTAAAGCTTTAAACCTTGGCAGAAAGCATGAAAAGCAAAATGTGGAGACAAAGAGAAAGAATGAAATGCGTGGATGATTTTAAGGAAAAAATAACAGAAGGACAACTGGCAGCTTGTTATGCTACTGTAAACAGACAATGCTCAAGCATTCAGGCTGAAAATCCAGTTGCTCTGCCACAGCACATGCTATCTTCGCTCACAGTTTACATTTCCACAGAGACCAGAATCAATTTTTTTCTTTCCTAAAACACATTTTCAAAGCTTAAATGTAATTCCTATGTATTACACAATTTTCCAAAGAGGGGATACTAAGGGAAAAGCTCATGCTTTTCACAGTTGGTTTGTTTGCTTGTTTGTTTTTTTCAATTTAATATCTGAAAATTATCTTCCAGTAGCTTCAGCATTGCAAAGTTGTCTTATAAAATCCTTCTTCATCTGTTAAAATCTGATAGGTGGTGAGAGTACAAATACAGTCAGTTCAAATCAGGTTATCTCAAATCAGTTTATCTGAGTTCACAAACTGCTAATCTGACTTTAGAATAAGATGACAGAATAGGGATGACCTTAGGAGAGGACATATTTTAATGGTTACTCGTGAGTACAGAAGTACTATCATACTTTAAAAGACAAGATCTTGGACTTAGTATGCAAAGATTATTTACATTTTGCATACAGTCCCTCCTGTTACTCTGAGAAGAAACTGAAATTAAGCAGACAAATCTGGGAATAATTAGTCCTCAATGCAATTTCACTTATGTTAGAGGCTGCAAAGACTTTTGTTACTAGCACCTTACCCTCCATGACTATTATGACCCTATGACTATTATCAAGGATTTTTAACAACATTTAGCTGAATTCAAATTGCCTTCCAAAGCTACTCACTCCAAATCTGCGTCAAGATCCCTCTGTTCCCAAGCAGTGCTGATATTGGTTGTCAAGATGTACATTGGGAGAGAAAACCTCTTGAGACAGAAGTGTCATTTATCCATTTTATTCCCAAAGGATATAATAGAAAACAAGCACACTACCAATGACATTTTATGATGGCCGTTCCAGTTCCAGCACTGTCTGGGATACTTAATGACTACCCACCTAATTAATGCAGCAGGTCAGGGAATAAACAGAAACATGGGGAAAAAATCCTATTTGTCATGGGCATTTTTGTGTGTTTGAGCTAATCTAAACAAAAGGTAGAGATAGCAAACCAGGTTCACTATTCTGAATATAAGAACTGTTAATTTAATTTTCTTGGAATTTGAGACAAATATAGAAACAATGATTTTATGCAGATTATTTTTTTCATCTATTGAATTTAGTGAGAACCATTGAAACTCTCAGGTTACTTAAACCATCTTAATCTACAAGAATTTGAGGGAGTGAGCTCTTGGTTCTAATTGCATTCAGCCAAGTCTCACCTGAACTGAATTCTTTGTCCAGAAGCTGACTAGTAGAATTGTTAACTAAGTTGGATGGATTCTATTTATTTATTCTTGACAACACACCAGAGGAAATAAAACTTAATGTAAAAAATGAACAAATGAACAAACCAAGCAACCAAGCAATCAACCAACCAACTAAACTTTACAGAAGAAATCACCACAAGCAGACAAATTCCCACCATAATTTTAGGTTTAACTTTAGAACTGCTCTGAACCAGTGAAATTTTGGACCTCTACATGCCATCTTTACGTTCCATTATTACTATAATTTTCTATTTCAGTGTCTCCATAGTCACCTTTCACTCAAATGTTGCAACACAAGACGAAAATAATAACTAAAAATGCACATTTGCCCCCTGAACACAGTACACTGATACTGCAACAAGGCAATGTCTTCCTTTATTTTCGTTTGTCAAACAATGACCTTGCAATGCAACTTCCATAAAGAATGAAACATTAAGAAAAGAAGTCCCTGCATGTCAGAGTGCATTTTCAGTATGTCAACATTTTCCTATCTGACCCAAAAGTAAAACACTGAAAATCAGCACACTGAAATCAGTTTTCTAGAACCCAAATATGTCTGTAGCCTTTCCACACAAAAATATTCTGCAGTACTAAGAACAACTAATAACTTCTGATACTTTTAAAGAAATTTAAAACCTTTGTAATCAGAGAGCAAATAGAGCCTTTTTTTGCATCTTTTTACTTAAAGTAATATTTTAATATGAAGCTCTACCTAAAAAATTTTTATACATATGATCAAATTGAAATTGAGGTATCTGGGACTGGCTCAGCTAATAATGGCAAACACTGTAACAGCCGCTATCAAAGCAGCAGAAAAGATCAGACAAGAAGGTGGAGTCCTCAGAAACATGACCAGTTTCTCAATAATTTTATGCTTCTTATTACCAAAGGTTTTGACACGCCAGTTCTGCATGTATAGATTAGTGTGACAATTAATGGTTTTAAACTCACTCTTAGTGGTGGGTGAGCACTGGAGCACACTTGTCCCGCTGAAAGTGCAGAAGCTTATCTGTCATTAATTTGAAAGGCAAGTGGCCTTTCAGTTACTGAACAGTAACAGAAATCCATAGAGGCAGTGCCACACTTTAGCTAAATGACAGAACACAATGTTGATACTTCAGCTTGTTTCTAATTTTTCAGTTAAGGTTTATGAAAAGCTTTGTTCATTGTCTTTTGCACCATCACTTTCGCTGGAAACAATATGCTCATTTCCAAGGTTCATACCCAGGAATTCATTTAAGAATTTTCTTACCCATAACTGTAAGATGTCCAATTTCTTATTTGAAACCAGATAGTTATCTCAGTTCTTACCATTTGCCTCAGAAAATCCTATTCAAGCTTAGTTTAACATACAGCAGAGTATCCATCCAAGTACACTAGTGTTTTTCTTGCTTCTGTCAGCAAAATACATCTCAATATTTAAGTCATTTCATCTTGATAAAATAAAATAATAATAAAAAAAAACCCCTAGCTTACAATATGTCCATTTCTTCAGCTTCATGTCAGGACCTAGTCAGTTCAAGGAGGTAGAAAAAATTCTGTGAAAATTAACCAGATTTGCATGCATTCCTTGAAGATGAGCCTTTAAAACCAGAACACAGCAGGATCAGGTGACTTGGTAACACAAAGGAAAACTAGGTTTGTATGTAGAGCATATAGAAGTACAGGGAGGAAAAGCAGGATCCTACCAAAAGAATGAAAATATGATTAAATTAGTTCAGATTCAAATAAACAGAGATGTATTTCCACTTCTGCAAAGCTAACCATTAAGCATGTGCTGAACATGAAGAAAGTGATACCTAAATAATATAAAATAGTAAATATTATTATTTATTATATTTTATTTATTATATATTATATTATATCTTTTATTATTTTATCTTATATTTTGCCATTAAATTTTTAAAAAATAATTATCAGGCTAATATTTACCAATATGAGAGCATTAATTCATGTATACTGGTAAATATCTGAAAATAACTCCTGTAAAATTTTTGTTATGGTTAGTAAAGGTTTGCCATTTGAAGCCTGCAAGCAAATTCTGTAGCCTCAAAATCCTGTTGAATTCCAGCTGGGGAACACTCCACTAATGGGGGGGACATTTTATTCTGAAATCATGACATTCTTTTCAATATTTTCTGAGAGCAATCAATTATCATTGGCCAGTGTACAGATGCTCTCAATGGGAAATGGGGTAATAGAAGTTTCAGCAAATACTCCTTTGAAGAGTTCCATACTCTATATTAGATAGCAGTTCCTCAGAATAAAGCTTGAGTTTTTAAATTTTTATTTAAAGCAAGTCAGATGCATGTAATCTGAAATAAATACCAGAAGGAACACAGCAGCTCTACTTTACACCTGGGGCTGGTATTTATTAAATATATTTGAGGCCTGTCAGTAGGTAGCTGAACACTAAATAGGTTTTACTTTTCCCCCCTTATTTCTTAATAAAAATTAAAATTCATATTTTTGCAAAAAGGTAAATCATGTATTTCAAGAACAGAGTAACAGTGGCTACTTTATAATGTATTCTGGCCTAAAAAGTAATACAGATGGCTATTTGCAGACCATCTGATCTCCATAGTGAAATTGTTCATGCTTTTCCTACTATATGGCTAAGCATTTCATCTTCTTTTTAACCATGGCTTTTCAAATTTAGGAAAGACAATTACAAATTACAATTGAAAGGTATTAACTGGCAACTCAACCACAAAGAGTCAAGATGTAATACTCTCCTCCTGCACAAGAGTTCAGGAACATCATGTTGAGTCATCACATCAGATTCAAGATGGACTCAACACAAGCAGAAAGAAAATTGTACCTCTAATTAGCAGTTAATGTAAAGCTTTTACATATGCCAGATACTGTATGAGGTCCTTGGCATTCAAAGTATTGTTGTTTTGCACAAGCCAGGTAGCAAAGGGAGGTCACACCTCCCATAAAACTCTATAGCAGAGAGAGGAAACTGCACAGCCTTACAGGAGATCCAACCTACAGCAGCAGTCCTCAGAGGCTTTTCCCAAGAGGAAATTATATATAAGAAGAAATTCCTTTTGAGCTCAGAAAATTTTTGCTTGGGTCAACCCTAATCATACCTCATTGTGATTCTTTGAAACAAAATCAGTGTGCCAAAAATGTGTAAAATCTATAAAAATATTACTTTAACAGAAACTGAAGTATTCACAACACTAAGATTTTACTAGAATTTCCCAGCTCCCTCATCTTGTTACTGTGGTATTTTAGCTAATTTCAGGGTATGACTTAGTAACAAACTCAAATTGCTCCTAATAAAACATGACTTGAAAAGATGACTAATTAGTTGACTAATTTGAAATAAATAAGACTTGTTTGACAAATAACAGAAGCCATAGCAAACTTATCTCAGTAGGCCTCTATGGCATAGTCCAGTGTACAGTAATTTTCTTACTGAAAAGAGGTAGCCCACTTTAAAATAATGATGCTTTACATTAAAAATAAAAAATCCTAGACAACAAAAATACCCCTCTAGACACTTCAAAGACAGTGAAAGACACTAAAGGAGAAGCCAGGTGAAGAGATTCACTGTTGTGAATGGTATAGTCACTGATATCTATATGGTCAGCAGCAGACTGCATATAAGGGAAGTAGGTATTTCTTTTAAGCAGAAGAGAAGGTACTGAGACAAGCCAACAGCTGGTCAGTGCAAATCCTTTGCAAATAAAAAGAGTGTATTTTGGCTGGGAATTAGGTGCACTCAAGCACTGTAAAGTCCTCAGAAATAAAAGTTCGTATTAAGTCAATATTCTTAGAATTTCTTCTTTCAAGCTCTCACCCTTCCACTCTGTTATGTAGAATGCATGAAGTAGTCCAAGAAAACTTAGAAGGTGATTGAAAACAGAATGGCAAATATGTATCTACAAATTGAAGAAAGTTATGCCAGATTTTAAGCTGTTAATACCTTAGGTTCTTTACAGGATGGGACTTGAAAGAAATGTTCCCTTAGCATAGAGCTTTACTTACCTCAAATAACTGTATCATGATCATTTTGAAAACGGGGATGGGGGAAAGCAATGCAAGGATGTGATTTAAAAATACATTACTTTCAACAAAGGACTGTGAATTTTTTGAGGAACTACATCTTTTGATTTTGAGGGATGTTTTACGGGGGACACTATTGAGAAGCTCTGAAAACAAATTTTCAAAAGATGGATATATGAATGTAAAATTGGAATTTAGGCTTTTTACTTCAAATGGGCCAGATATTCAGGGAGTTACTCAAGTTCAAATTCAGAAAATTAAGTCTCTTATCTGGACACACAGGCTGCAGCACAGGGCACAAAAGTAGGAGTGACATGGGCTCAACTACTCAACAGTCAAAGTACTGAATAATTGCTCAGTGTCAACCATGTGGTGCATGAAGATTTTCTTTTCCATCAGTATACAAATACACAGATATAAACACCACGTCCCTTCATCATAGCTCACAGCAGTTTTGTACTTCTGATATCAACACACCTAGTTATGTTTTTCTTCTCTCAAATCACCTTGTTAGTTCCCTTAAACTATGAGATAAAGCATACAATAATACATGTGCACTTCACTTAGACCACAGGATTATTCATAGCCACTGCAGAGTCAGTTAATGGCATAGATCTGAGCTCTGCTTGTCAGCAGCTTCTGCACAGCATCCCAGCTGCTGTTCTCATCTCCTGTGTGTGAGCCTATTTACCCATTCAAGTCAATATAACATAACATAAAGCTTTAAATATGTATAAATATGTATAAACAACCAATGTGCAAGGTTCTGTTTTGCTTTCTAAATACTTCCCAAAATGGTATCTACAGAACTCCTCTATAGACTGTTTCAGTTTCTCAAATGTCTTAAAGACATTAACATAATATTACAGTAAAAGATGCATTTGTAAAATAGTCCTCTAAGGTCACTGACTTGGGCATATAGTTCACATTCTGAGATCACTACATCAAAGGAATCTTTGAACTGATTCTTTATATGTTCCAGTGGGGTGGGGGGGAGAAGCGTTATTATTATCTGGCCATTGATCTCATAATAATTTTCCATCTAAGTGTGCCTTTTTTTCCAAATAAATCAGTTTACTAGGTGCCAGGGTCCAAATTCAAATAAAAAAAATGACAGATCCAGACCACCTGGTAAATTTATAACTCATTCATTTCCCAATGCACAAGTCTACTGATTCACTCACTCAAGGTTTCCTTCTGTGCTAACAGAGCTGTGTCAGTCATATACTGTCCATCTCAACAAGCTCTTGTAGAATAATTAAATTCTGATTCTTTCTTTTCCCCTCAAACACCAGGAAACACAATAAAACAGGATAAACAGCCCATATAGCTTCACATACTACTTTTTCATCCAGACTCTGAACTCCATATTTTGCTTTGAATCTCATTTGATAATATTTTATTGTAACATTTGATCATATTTCATTATAACGTTTTGGATTTAATTTACCAACAGAAGAACAAGTTGTTAGCAATTTGACCTATTTTGTCACGGATTAATTATGGTCTTTCCAATATCCTCAGAATTTTATACAAGAAGATAGAACAACTTGAACTTCAGTCTCAGTCCAGGCCCTTAGAACACCACAGTTTTCAGTCTTTATATATATATAACATAATTTTTTATATTAATTTTACAAATATGGAATACATACCACATTTTTCCAACGCCCATAGGATATACCTTCACTTCAGTAATAATTTCTTACTGGGCTACATGAACACTATTCAAGTGTTTCAATTCCTAGCTCTTGTTACTAATTCACCTTATGGCCATTTTCCTTTGCACTGATATCTGTTGGTTGTAAACACAGACTATTCAACCCTACTTCAGTTCTTGTTCACATTTGAAGTGGATTCATGTTTCTATGGGACTTATATTCTTCTGCTTAAAATATTTACTTAATTTATTATTGGTAATATATTTTGTTGAGAAATAATTCAGAGAGAAGCAAACTGATGGGTCTGCTCTGCTGCCTGAATTTTACTGATCATTTTGAGCCTCCACTCAAAAGAATCTTCTAGAAGCAGGCTGCCTTTACAGATAAGATGCCCCATTATTACGACTTTTTAAATTAAAAAAAGCCAAAAAAAATTACACTTAGTGATGATAGGCCTTCACAGAAGAAAAAAACGCAAATGTTTCTGTATTTCATTGCACAGGAAGAAATAATTTGGGTAAGACTGATGCTGTTGTGAAGAAAATTAGCTAGAAAATAGCCTGCATGCACACCATGCACCAGCACAGGACAGACTATACTGAATCTGGAGTACTGCATTGACTCGCAATTGGTGGAGAAGTCAGGCAGTAGGTCACACAAGTTGTTTCCATGGAGAACAAGTACAAATTTTATACTACACTATCCATATGTATCTTAATTAAAACAAAACTTGTGTCTGATACCTTTGTCTGGAAATCGGATTTACTTGTTGTTTGAAATCTAACTTTATGATCCTGCAGGGACAAATATGATACTAGTGCATTAAAGAAAGCTCTAAGTTCTAGTCAGAGTGTGTGTACATAGGAATGTCCCCAAGATTTTAAACTATTATGAAGAAATTGCCAAATTCTGTCACATAAAAGATAGTTCCCAAGATCAAAAGTGTCCTCATAGATGTAGCATGATTAAATAGCCCCCATACTGCTTTTGTGACACAAAGTAAACTGGAAAAATATACTATGTTTGGAGGAGGAAAATACAGTTTCTCCTGAGAGAATTTTGTTTTTTGTTGGGGTGTTTTTTTTTTTTTTTTTTTTTTTTTTTTTTTTTTTGTGAAGTACCTCTTTAGACATTCAGGGCATACCTAACTGTACTCTGATGGAGACTGATTTATAAGTGGAGCACAGAAAAGTAACCAAAATTATCAAAATGTATAGTAAATACTTCTCAGATTTGTCCCAAATCTATTAAAATCATAATACCCCGAGACAGAATGTATGACATAATTTTGTAAATATTATTTAAGAAACCGGTTATAACATTTAGTAGACTTACATTACTATTTATCTATCTTAGTCCAGTCTCAAGTGCCACAACATGAAATTTAGACAGCTTTGGTAAAGAGGCTACTGTAAACATACACAGAGTGAGAATGTAGTTTCCCTGGCAACCAAAAGGTCTGAGAAGAACTCATTCCTTCAGGTTGCAATTCAGTTTATGAGCTTCCACATCTGCTTGCATAGGAATGAGACACCTGGGATTACATTTCTAGAGTGATGAGTGAGAAATTAGAGAACAATAGACATTACATTGCTAATTTTATGCAGTGATGAAAATGAGTCCTCTGATGTTCATTGTCATGAACCACCCAGAATTTCTGAGGACAGCAGTATTCTTGCCCTGATTAAGCATCCAGCCTTTTCCCTACTAATCTTTATAGGAGCCAGGACCTGTAAGAAAACCAAAGAGAATGCTCTTCTGCTTTATACTACCATGGGTTAGTGGACTACTTCATTAAGCAAAATGTAAGCCCTTTTTTCTGTTAAGACAGAGTAGAAGCCAGAAGAAGGAAGAAATATTGCACATTAGATGGTGAATAACAAGGAGCAGGAACTCCTGTTTGCTATTTCCAAGAACAACAGGTGCAAAAAAAAAAAAAAAAGAAAAAAAAAAAGTAATTTCCTGTAAAATTTTATTAACTGTTCACATGAACAAAGTTACATGAACTCTGTTGGCTTAGATGGAGAATTTCTATGCAGGATAATTTTATTTCCTAATGTCTTCTCTGCAAATACTCAGTGTTTGCTCTATGCAAACGACTTTTTATGGATGTTGTCACACCAACAGCGTTACTGCATTCAGTCTAACATCTACAGGCAAACTACATCAGCTAGGCTGTGACTAGTACGTCTGACGAGTAAGTGAATTTTCAAGACATAGTCTTACTTGACTCAGATGGTCCTACATTGAATCAACTGAAATTATTTGGTTTGTTATCATTCTTAAGTTTACTATTCTTGATGAATTTTGTGGATAAAAGAATTTTTAAAGGCGTTGTGGGTTTTTTTCACTTCCAATATCATTTAATATTCTTTGATCAGGCAAAGTGGATGGAAAAATTACTCCTTTCCCTACTAAATGTGTTCTGCTTCTATCTGAATGCCTTTTTGTTGCAGATTTCTAATGTTCAAAATGTGCAGTAGACTATTGCATACATAAGCAGAATTATCCAAAGAAACTGTCTTGTGAAGACTAATATCCCTAAAAATCAACTTGCTTTTTAATTCCGTTTATTTATTTTAATCCAATGGCATTTCTCTAAGAGTTTTTGAAAACTGAGGTTAAAGAATACTTATAACGTCAGCTATAGAATTTCAGTAGCAAGTTTTTTAACATAGCCTTCAATGCATTCTACTAAAAAAAAAAAAAAAAAAGCCCCTCATAACTTTAGAGTCTGATTTCCTGTACCTTCTCAGGATTTGACCATCCAGAACCTGTTTCACAATGCAGTGTAACTCATAACAATGTGTGAGGGATAACAGGACAAGTAGCTAAATCCAAAATTTCTAGGCAAGCCTGATACAAAATGTCTGTGATCTCCACAATGAGCCCTCTTATCTGCTTGTCACTTACGTACTACCTTAAAAGATATCAAAACATAAGTTCAATCAATAGCAAAACTTTAACACCCCTATTCCTTCTTTCTTGTCTTTGTAAATTCCAGTTCTGAACTGCATTGTCCAAAGATATAGGCAAACTTAAAATGAAGACAAAAGAAATTATTCTGAGTAGGAATCCCCTTCAGGTACAGGAAGTCTGTTATGTTGTCTTAACATATTAAGAAATTCAAAAGGAAAAAAAAAGTTCACTGTCCTCATTTCAGCTGGGATAAAGTTACATTTCTTCCTAGTAACCGGTACAGTGCAGTGTGCAGTGGTTTTACATTTACTATGAGCATAATGTTGATAACACACTGATGTTTTCATTGTTGCTGAGCAGTGTTTACCCAAGGACTTTTCAGTGTCTCATGCTCTACCAACAAAGAGGCGCACAAGAAGCTGGGAGGGAGCATGGCCAGGACATCTGACCTGAACTGGCCAAAGGGATATTCTGTACCATAGAATGTCATGCCCAGTATATAAACTGGGGGGGTTGGCCAGGAGGGGTCAATCACTGCTCAGGGATCGGCTGGGTATCAGTCAGTAGGTGTTGGACAATGATATTGTGCATCACTTGTCTTTCCTGGGTTTTATTGCTTTTTGGGGTTGCTATACCTTTTTTCATTACATTATTACTGTTATTGTTATACACAATAATATATTATGTATTATTGGTGGTAGATAGAGTGATCAAGCACCTGCATAGTACTAAGTTGCTGACTGGGGTTAAATCAGTTTGTTTGAGCTGGCTATGGATGCTTTCAAATACTGCATTTTAATCAGGATATGTGCCTCGAGAGACACTGTTGTAAGACAAAAATTTTTTAAAAGACCATTTTTCAATGCACAACGGGAAAGCATCCCAGGCCCCTCTAACTTTGGAAGTGACTCATACACAAGTATGGTTGGGGAAAAAAGCAGAAGTATTGTTCTGCTCAAAACTACATTTACCAGATATAGAGTTGCTTGACCAGTACTCTCAAACCACCTTTATCAAAAGGTTTGTTTCACTCTATAGTACCTTTTATTCTCCCTCTCAAATAGGTCTCCTGTATCTTTCTTCCATCCCTTCCCAAACACAGAGCATGCCCCTGTTTCCCGCTCTCCCAGTGGTCCTAGTTTAGTTGGTTTTCTAGCATGATTTCTTTTTAGAATATGGATACTCTGTAAATTTCTGTGGTCTTATTTATTCTGCTAAGATAATGGCCCCCCATTTTGTTTTCTACAGTATCCGGACATTTTCATGTCACTGTCTTGTTAGTGATGACCACAGGTCAGGGTGGGCCATCTGCACAAATATGCGTGCCTTTGTAATCTGCAGCAACCTGAAAATCCTCATGTTCTTACCTTGTTAGTGGTGCCACAGGTCGGGGTTAGACATCTGCATGCAAACCCTAATCCATAAATCAAGCAAGTTCCTCAATTTTAGAAATAAATAAAGGCAAGCTTTGTACATGCACCTTGAAAAATTGGGACTAAAAGGTCACCAATGAATGAGATGTTAGTGAGAAATGTTTACTTATTGATGAGTGTTCTGAACATCATTAATAGACTTATGCAGGGGATATCAACAGATTTAACACCTCAGTGTAGTCATTCCTACTATTGTTTGTTTTCCAGCAGATTTGTCTTGGTCTTGCAGAAAACTGCTCTCCAGTTTCCTGCTTAAACATAACTGCCCTTAGTTATAAAAAGTGCAGAGATCCATCTAATGCAAAGATCCATTCACTACAGGTTGAATATGGAACATGCCAAAGAAACAGTGTTATTTTGCAGAGTTTGGATCCACATTTAGTGGTGGTTTCTAATGTTTTGGTGACTGTAAACTACCCAGTTTAAAGGTTCTTCAACCCATTTCATTGAACTGCTGATAATCTTTTTTATTACAAGTCTTATTATTTAGAGAGCAGAGTTTAAATACAGCTTTGATTTTCATAGCTGCTTTTTAATCAGCAGTCATTTTCATCACCTATCCTCACTCTCCACCAATATGTGGACACAAATCTCTTACCTGAAGTTAGAATTAGCACCTTCAAAAAACTTGATAACAAACAAACTAAATACAGTAATTGAACATCTGTTTAGATTTCTGAAAGACTCATCCTCACCTATAATCAAAATAAAACCTATTTGACAAACCCACCTCAGCACCTGCTTAGATCACTTTTTGTCAATTCTCATTACCATTTGCATAAATTTTATAAGAACTCCATAGAGCATAAATATATTATCACTTCAATGTCCTAGTAATATGGTAATTTAGCCAAAACTTGTGAGAAATAGTTATTTCCACTCATTTTGTTCATTCTTTCCATACTGAAAATTAATGTCTAATATGTTAACTTATGCATTACAGAGTGTTCCTTTTCATGCCTCTCAGTTAAACTTGTTCCGTTTGGTTAGTAGTAGGAAGTTGTTATAACCTACAGGTCCGACCAATAGAAAGTTTACATAAATAATTTCCAGTAAACATTTCCATTACCTTATTTATTTTATCTTCTTTTATTTTATTGTTTTCACTGTGGTTGATAGAGAGTATCAATTAACGGTTGTTGTCACTCTGCAAGAAGAAGAATTATCTGGATGCAGACACCTGTCAAAACCTATGCAAGTTGTTGTAACAGTTAATATTGCTGCGGGGACTGGTTTTATGTGAACAGATGAATTTTATTTTTTTTAAAAGTGCATCTTCAGCTCCTTCAATATATGTTTTGCTTAAGTTTCGAGGTCTTAGACATGGGATAATGTTAGGTCCTTGTGGCACACAGATAATACAGAAATGCAAAAATTAATGTTTCTCCATTGTTTCTGCCTGTCAAAACTTTCTACCAAAAAATTCTCTGTCAGCTTTCCTACCAGAAGTTCTCATAAGAGCTTCCTGCTGAAGTTTCCTGCCAAAAGATTCTGCTATCATTATTTCTTCAAAGTATCTGAACAGAGCTACGTGTCAAGAAACACATACCACCTCCTCTGAACTTAGAACCTCTGAACCACCTCCTCCTAAAAACTTAGAAAGAGACTGTAGAAAATGGGGGGGGGGTGAAAAAAGAGAGAGAGAACTGGTTACTGTAACCAGAAATCTTTCCCTACCTCCCTCTCATCATTTTCTTCCATGCCACTGTCTGCTGCCTGCCTGTCATCAGGGACTGAACCTCTCCCAGCCTGGAGATAACCCACCATGCCACATGTGTGAGTTATATCTTACCCTTCTACCCTTACCATAGTTTTCAGGGCCAAAAAGGTGCTGACCTGGCCCCACTCAGCCCAAGATGGACTGCCATACTCCTCACGAGCAAAATCACATACCCTGGCTACATTCCAGGGAACTAAAGCAGCTAAGACCCCCTGCAGCGAAAAAGCTAACATCAAAAGGAGTGGAGACAGAGAAAAGAAAAAGGCAGAAAATACTCCTCTCCCACACACACACCAACTTGGCAAAAAGGTAGTTTTGGTGGCAACTTTTCTTTGCTTCTAAAAACAATGTCAGTTTTTTCAACCTTTTCTTCTTTCTTCTCTTAACATCTCTCAGCAACTAATAAAATCAGGTTTTGGTATCAACAGATAACTTTGTGAGTTTTAATTTGCTCAGGGAAAATCTTTGAATCTGAAGTTCTTTCTGCAATGTTTAAGCAGACTGTAACAGTCCTCAACTTGGTAAATCGCTCCAGTCCTTGGTACTCCGGAAAGGGTGAAAGTGAAGCAAGTGAAGTCCACCAAATAGATGTCCACAAAGAACATTGGTGCTCTAGACATCTCATTAAATCATTTGAGAGTTTTTGAACTCTCAAAGGGGCAGTATCTGACATCTTAGTCTCCAAAAATCCTGAGTCTACAACATTCACGTTACTGCATACAATTTTCCAAAAGAAACATTCATGAAAGGGGGAAAATACATCCTTATTTATTCATTTTGGAAAAAAAGAAGATCAAGGTCCTAATTAGTTTTTCTAATAGGCTTTCCTTTTTGTTGAATATTTTTGTTTAGCTTTATTAGATACCTTTCCCTCTACCCTCCCTTGTCCTATCCGAGTCAAGTACTCTGACTGAATTCTTTTAGATATTCTGCGAGTGAAAGGTGTAATGTTTAACATCAGATTTTCTTGATTGAAGAAAGTGGATTTTACATGGGATTTTTGATTTAGCAGAGTGATACAAAATATACTGAAATCAAAATATAAATGCAAGTTACGCTCAGCGAAAAATGGAAATTGCAACACATGATTCAATCACAATACCAATGTGGTTCCCATTCCCAGTCCCTATGATATACTTGCCATCACTATGCTGGGTGTCTCCAGTCTCTGGAAAGACACTCACGCCCATTGCTCTTTTTGAAGTTCTTTTGTTACTTCACACTCTGTGCTGGGCTGAGTCATGTATTCACTTCCTGCATACTGTTTTGGCTAGCTCAGGGAGACACAGTGCTTTAATGAACTCAGGGAGAAATACCTACATCACCAGCTGATCCACTGAACTGTTGACAGCTCTTTGTTTAAAACAAAGGCCTCCCTCTGGTCTCCTGTTTGGAGATACAGGCACAGACTCGGAGTCTTCTTCCATTGAAAAAGTTTATTCAGAGTGTCACATTCTAGCCCTAGGGTTCAGTTGGTCACAAGTCACACACACATTTCTTGTATCTATGCCTACCTTGATAGCGACTTTTGCTAATGTGACAATGTGAATTATATAAATATTTGCTTTGTTTTTGTGTACTGTAACATCGTTTATCTGTTGTTAGAAGGTAGTAGCTTGGCAGCAGGAGGGAAGCTGCCTGTCATCTTTGCTCTAGATGCTGTGCTCAAAATTGGGTTAAAATTTCTGTAAAAGGAAAAGATGATACCTTGCTTGAGATAACTGAGGACAGGTAACTGCAAAATGTTTTGAGAGAACAGATTGAGGAAGCAGTGAGAGAAGGAAAGCCAGATGGTGTCAGTCCAAGTAAGAAGGCTATGTACACTAGCAGAGATTTATATACTTTATAGACTTGCCTGTTCAGTTGTTGTAATTTTCCCTTCACTGCAGTTCTCATATACTATTACTTTAGCGTACAAGAGCCTACACATTTCCTGCCAGTTTTCACAGGAAGTGATTCCAAAGATGCTAAAGTCACTGAGTAGGCAATTAGTCCTTCATTTTTCCAATTCAAGGTATAAGATCTTTGACCTAGCAGCATGCCTTGTCCTTGAGAAAAGGCTAGATTGATGTTGGAAGCTTATATCAAAGCTGATGAGTACCTAAAAGCAAGCTTAGAACATCATCCTGGGCACTCAGTCATCCCTGCTCTCTGTGGAGTAGTCTTCTGTGCCTACCTTTTAAAATTTTTATCTTTGAGCTCTATATGGAAACCTTCTCAAGGCTTTCATTTTGGAAGCTTCCTCACTCTTGATAGAATTTTGATTTTTAGCTTCAGAAAGAGGCACAGAACATGTCTGGCAACTACTGATTCTTTCTCTATGCATTTCTGGGTTCATCTAGTTCAAAATTACACTGTTTATGGTTCAGTGAAGATACATAACCACCACAAGCATTTCTGTCAGTAAAACACACCATATCATTAATAAAAATAGGGCCTCTGACTGCATTCAACTTTAAATTTTTTGCATGAAATTCAAATGATAATATTTACATTTTTACACATACTCTTATTCTGCCACCATAGAAGAGAGTCATGTAAATTCACCTACTCTGAAATGCTGACCAACATTTCCCAAGTCTTATATAGTCAAAACAGTTTTGATTATGCATTTTAGATTTTGAATATAATTAATAGGATTTTTTAAAAAAGAAACTACATACTTCCGTACTATAAGGACTTAAGTGCCATTGTTTTAAGAACACAGATGGTAAATTTAAAAATTGTTTCATTATCACTAGTTTCTGCTATCTGGCCAAATGGTTGCTGTCAATGTTATTAATCAAGGTAGAAAGAACTGCACTGTACAATTACACAAGGGTCAGTACAGATGAATTTTTTTGCTCCATTATTACTTTTGCTTCAAATACTGCAAGTGACAACCACCTAATATGTATAACTGTCTAATTAAGTGACATCAGTAGCATCCCATCCATAGGGAAAGGCATTAGATGACCAACAGATTTATTTTGTGGTTCATCACTGTGCATGCTCCTTTCAGTGCATCCCTATAAAAAAATGCAAAATCCAAAGGTAATGAAACAGTGTGTTTTACACTGAAACAAGTAAAAGATATTTTTCATAGAACAATGGGCTGTTAGTGCCGCCTGATGAGGCAGGAAAGGGACTAGAAGCTTCAATCTAGCTGCTCACAACCCTGAAAAAAAGGCAGGAACTATATTAGAAAGCCAAGATTATGCCTTTTTTTTTTTTTTGTCATTTTAATAAAGCTCCATCTGTACAATAGCTTCAACAGTTGCAGGGATCATTTCTAAAGGGACAAGAATACCACATACATTGGCAGAACAAAAACATAAAATAACACCTGGAACTTTAAATCCCACTGAGGTACCTGGTTTGAAGCAGTCCAATAGAGTCAAGCTCCCCAAAAAGAAAGGCAATAAAACTAGAAGGCAAAAATGAGAATATGCATTGAAATTAAAGTAGAAAAGCGTGAGAAAAAAATACAGCTGTACGTGTTATTTCCATGATAAAAACTGTGAAGTCCTGTATGCACACATTCTAAAAACCTGCTTCAGTAATTAAAAATAACTTGAACAAACCAAGACAAAGATAAGGATAAACCAGAAGCAAGAAGTTAATGGAGCAGATCAAAGAACATTGTTGTGTATATAATTCTTTGGGGTTTACTTAAGAAAACATCTGGTCCCTTATTGACCCTGCTAGTGATTTTCTTCTCAGAACTAAAACTCATAAAAAGAGATATTCCTTTCATTTCATTTGTGAAACACTAAACCTGCCCATTTACCGGTTCTAATATAAAAATGTATTTTTCTCTTCCCAGCTTCTAAACTAGATGAAGAGCAGTCTAAAAAAAAAAAAGTTCAGAAATAAAACACAGACCATTTTCCATAAAATCTAGGGAGATTTATTTGCATAGATATCCAAAGCTCTTTATCAGCTGGACAAAATATTTTTCCCTGTTAAAGATATTAATGCATGTATTTTATCCTAGTACACAGAATTGTTTTATGTATTAATCTCTAATTCATTCAGAATTCTTTCAATGATAAAATAGTACAAAAGTTCTGTACAGAAATTAAATCGTGACTTCAATATAGTTTTTATAAATAAGTATATTACAGACATTTATATAATTACTGCTACAGAATTTATCTTTACCATGATAAGTAACCTCTCTGGGAAGGAAGGGCCGTGCCTTACAAAAAAGATGAGTGGGACTACAGACTCTGACACTTCAACCACTTTAACTCGGGACAAATAAGCTAGACCTTCTCTCACATGTCACTTTTACAAGGATTTGCTTGTAATAGTATTTCCAGCAACAGAATTTCAATGAGTTTTTCATACATATTTGATTTTTTACTCTCATGATACAGTAAGCAAAGCTGAAATCTGAATATTCATCTGAATTGGAAGAATGAGTAAATGAATATGTGAGTATTCTATGCAGCAAAGCTTTTTAAACATTTATTTATTTATTTGTATTATTCATAGTCACTCTGTCCTAGACTATGAACCAAAGATATTGTCATCCCAGATATTGAAGTTTTACATTGTTAAGAGTGCCAGCAGCTTTTATTTAAATGTAATTTTTCCTGACAACATTTTCATAGCATTAAGAAATAGCTATTTTATAGTTCTAAATATATACATCAATATTTTATATGTTTGATAATAGTATTTACTGATTTCTAATTTATTATGTGCTTTTTATTTTCCCACAAAGCTTTAATTAAGTACATTGTGGATGTCAGCAACTTACAGTTTATTTGTTTCCCTACATTGCTAGCTAGTTTAGTGGCAACATTACACTAAATGACAGAATAGGACATATTGTTGTCAAATTATTAGACTGGAAACAAGCCCGAAGATGCCTGGAGAGAATCTGCAGCACTACATCTGTATAATTGCTCTTTTGAGAAGACTTATTTGACAACCCTTTGATAGAATGGTTGCTGAAAGCAGCTCCAAGTTATTAAGCAGAACAAACACCAGCCAAGCCTCCATGGGACAGGGCTTTTTTGTTTTGTTTCCCCCTACTCTGCAAACATGACAAAAGAAGCTACAACTTCTCAGGTGGGAATACGTGGCATGCAGAGGAGAAAAGATCTACTTGTAACAGATTTCATATATCTATACAAGGTAGATATCTATCTTGGCACAGGCATGGCTAATTTTTCATGTAGTAAGAACTTATGGGAAAGAGACGCAACGGACTCTGACCAGTTTTACAAACACGAGTATTACTTTCAGAGAAAGTTAGTCTTAGATTCACAAAATTTTCATTTTTTTTTTTTTTTCAAAAAAGGAAGTGAAAGTTTGATTCACATTAAAGCTTAATAGCACACAGACAATAAAATATATGCACAATTCTCACTGGTTTCTTTCACTGCCAAAAATTATTAGAATCTTCATTTCCTCCCACTCAGGAAACTTAATTTCATATTTCCTATTGACATTTTATATGAGTGTCTAATCAATATGTAAGTAGATATCCAAGTCTCCCATTTCCCTAGATGATCCCACAGCCATGAAACTAGGTTGCACTCATTTTTACTGTTCAGATATAAGCACTTTATGAGATGAGGCAGAAATCTAATGGGACAGGTTGAAAGAATTCCATTGCATAACCAACAGAGCCAAAGCCAAGACAAACTGGGATATTCTTTTAAAATGAGGTATATTACTACACAAGGACATTGAAATAAAAACTCCCATATCCTGGAATTCATGGTAGAATTTATGAGAAATTAAGTGAGAAATAGCACAATGTCTCTAAAAAACATTTTGGGTCAAAATCTTTTGGAAAATTCAGTCTTAGTTTACATTTAATTTCAGGATGATGGAAAACTTGTGTCCTACCAGCACTGTCATTTTCTTTATAGCACTTTACACTGTGGCCAGTGTAGTTGATCATGTCCAACCTAGACTTTACCAAGAAACACAACTGCTGATACGGGAGCCTTCTGTTTATTTAGTAATGCTTATAATCCCCAAGGAATTGAAATGGAGATTCAGATACCTCAGAGCCCATCCTAGAAGCTGCACCAGCAACTGTAGCATGAAAAGATCTCAGACTCCAGGTGCCTGACAAGTAAGTGGAGTCTTGAAGGCCAAATGTGTGCCTCAGGCAGGACACCTGGTCTTAGGAATGTGCCTTTATAACTCACTAGGAACAATTCCTTTCACCAGGATGAG
The DNA here is from genome assembly GCA_035583185.1 of Anabacerthia variegaticeps. Lineage (NCBI taxonomy): Eukaryota > Metazoa > Chordata > Aves > Passeriformes > Furnariidae > Anabacerthia > Anabacerthia variegaticeps. The sequence goes on along the minus strand of JAWWEW010000078.1, from coordinate 76,178,244 downwards.
TGGTCACAAACACAACAGTAGCTCCAACTGGGTTCACTTGCAATAGTTATGGCCATATAACAAAGCGCTGAGACAGTTGTCACTCACCATCTTTAATAAAACACGTTCTAAGTAACTCTTCAATTCACATGACGGTTTCCAGTCATTTAGTTCTACCAAACTGCCTACCTCAATGGCAATTAAACTCCTTGAAGGAAAAATCATTTGCTTTCTCTGCTTTATAGCACACAAATATGCAAAAGTCACAGCTAAAGTTGAACAAAACACAGGAGCAATATCCCGAATTCAAGAAGTCTCTTTTTTTACGTTTCATTTTCTCTTATGTTGAAGGATGCTCAGCCCATACTTTTTCAAAGATTTCAACTGATTTAAATCAATCAGAAAAATAAGCAAAATAAACCATAGTATTCATGAAGCACCTGGTCCTATTCCAAATCTATATTTTCCTCTCTTTTTTTCATAGTATACTTTCAAACTGTTCATAGGGCATCTTTATGAATAACCACCTTGGACACTGCATAACTGAACGAAATTAACGCCATGAAGAACAGCACTGAAAAAATCAAGACACATGTTAATCTGAAAAAAAAAAAAACACCACTATTTAGATTACCTATATTTTGAAGAAATGCATCTTTCCTATTTGCCACCTCTCACCACACCAAAGAGCAATGTACAAAATATGACAAGAATCAAAAGAATATTTGATTTCTATCAAAATGGCAAATTCAAGTGATCCGCATTTAGTGATGAGAATGGATTTAAAAATTGAAAGAATAGTTCTGAAGAAGGTTGGATTTTTCCTGTTTAGAAATTAATTCTAAAGGAAATATGAAATTAATTTCCATTCAAAATTCAACCAGAAAAACTGCAATTTTGTAGAGACTCTGAAGTAGGCAAAGGAAGACAACTTTTTTTCACCCAAGAACTATAGTTTCATATTTCTGGTAGGTCCTTACAGATGCATGAAACAAGAAACTTTCCACATAACCAGTAGCTCAAGAGTTTGAGAAGGATTATTCCTATGGTTTTCTGCCTTCATGCTTGTACAACCTATATCTTTTAAATGTAAAGCTTTACAAACAAATTCAAGGGCATCACCATGGGCAAAAGGTGTTCAATTTCAGAAATTAACACTTTAAGTCAATTTGATAGGAAGTTCTAGCACTTTCTGTCATAAATTTTTGCATAAATACAACATGACTTGAGTCTCAGAAAACCTTAAATTTGTCCATATTTAAGTGAAACATTATTTATTCTAGTTAAGAATCTTAATTGGCAATCGAAAAACAAGCAAGGGACTATTACAAATATTTTTTGAAGACTCAGAAGACTTCTGGTATTCCTGGTGATGGAAAAGCAGAGAACAAAAAATTCTTAAGTATATAAAGATTAGAACAAAGAAGAGGAGGGAAAAAACCTCATTGTCCCAAGTTCCATAGGGTAGCTTCCTGCTTCTTTGATGAATACCCTGGAAATTCAAAATCAATACCATAAGCATTTTAAAAAAATAATATATTTTAAAGGAAGAATTTGTAAGCCTTATTTAGAAGATATTAGTTCTAAGTGGCTAACAGTGACCATTTGTATTTCTGTAAAGCTGCTCTAGGACCTCAAAATCTGTTCTTTTGGTCAGATATTATTAGTTCATTACTCACTAAGGCTACAGTGAGAACCAAATATTTTTTCTCTCCTACTGCTGAATTAAAATGTCCACAGCAACTAAGAAACACCAGCTATGTTTTCTTTATAGAAGTTACTATTTAAACAGGAACTTCACATTTATCTTCAGATTTGGTGACGTATAAACTACAATGAATGTTTAAAGGAAACTACCATAACTACTTTATCATATGTCTTTTCTTTGTATCCTCCTCCAAAGTTTACAGCGTGAAGATAGAAAATATCCTGCCAGCTGACAGCAAGCTTTCCAGCTTTCCTCATGTGCATTTTACTATGTTTATTATATTAACAATCAAAGGTTTTGTCAGTATAAGTACATTCACATATTAAAACAATTTCTTGGTGTTCCCATCTACAGTGTGTGCATATACTTTCTTTATTGTGGCATTTAAAAGATTCAGTACAAATGCACTGACACCAACCAATTTCCACAAAGTATTTTTAAGTTATTTCTGGGACAGCTGTGACAAAACTGGATTCCCTGAGTCAGCTGTGAGTACAAGTACCACTGTATTTTAACAAATTAATTGCCCAGAGTGTAGTGCAGTAGAAAATAAGGGAAGAGTATGGAGAAAATAGATTTTGTCCTTTTTTAAGCAACAGAGAGAAAAAAAAAATGTCACATTAGGAGACAGCATAATTAAATCTCAAAATGTAAACAGGAAGTTATGCTAGTACAATTTCTCTGGGTATGACTAGTGAAGGGAAAAAGAATTGAGAGAGACATCTATGTTATTACAAAGTATATCTACATCTTGATTATGCATTTTTATCTGGCCATAAGTCAGGATCCACTCCCCAGAAATATATGATACTGCTCATCATGCAATTTCTTATGGGATTTTGTTATGGGCATTAGGTCCTTAATATGTTTCTCAAAGTCCCTCATGTCTTGTTAAGTGGAGATATTTGGCCATCACTACTTAATGCATTTTATCTGCATTCTGCCCACATCCATTCTGAAATGAGGTTAAGATATGAATGAACTGTTTCTGTTTGTGAAGTATGAACGCAAAAAGATGGCTTCTGAAACTGAAAGTGATGCCTTAAGCATCATTACCTGAACTGTAGAAGCTACCAGGGCTAGAAACAAGAAATTGCCAAAGGACCAAATATAATGTTCATGAAGAAATCATAACAGATTTTATAACTGTGTATTGTAATGGAAAATGATTAGTAACTAGCATGGGACAGCAAGCATACAATGGTAGTAGCATATGTTACTCATATTACTCAACAATTTCAACATGAAGAAAAAGACCTTAAGGCCTTCCAAAGCACTCTTATACATTCTCCAGTGGCTGGCCACACAAAGGTGCTGATTACAGTTCAGAAAGGTTTTTCAAATGTATTCTGAAACCTGTTTATGATTGATTGTCATAAATATTACATTGAGTGCTTGCAACACGTTTTAACATTGTATTGATGGAAGTCTGAACTGATCAATACTGCAGCTTACTCATATTCATAGGTATTATGATTGACACAAAGAGTAAAACTGATATAACAGTTGGATTTTCAGCACATAGTCTTTCCAAGCAATCCAGGAACCAATACCACTTACTTTCACATGTTCTACACATGTAAGCAAGTGTTCAAGTTTAACAGGTGCCATTCCTTTCTTCTGATGTTTGTGACCGACCAGAAGGAGATTCATTGAAAAACTTTGACACAAAAAAATAAAAATAAACAGCATAGTGGCAGTGAAATTTTTCAGCTGCTTATTTGGACAAGCAGAGGCCTCATTCTACCATAAAAAAATGTCTTAAGAAATTGCTGTAGTCCAGCTATAGTCTTATCTCAGTGAGCTTTACTGCTAGGGAGCCAGGCAAAGCATGTTCTGTACTCTGACCAGCAGCAGCAGAGATTAATGAAAGAATTTTTACATTGCCCTAGGATCCAATGCTGTCACATACCTGTTCTTCACCTTTCTTCCTCATGGGTTGAAACTTTTCTAAAACAGTCTGCAGGAATTTTTTTTTCTTTTCTTTTACTGGAAGTGTGGGGTATTCATATGGAATGATTCTCTATTTTATCTCAGTCTTTCTTATTTCATCCTCTGCCTCAAGACTTCAGTTAAGAGCAAACATAAACAGCTTTTTAAATGTTTACTTTTTAATTTTTTTTCATGACACACTGAGGAGCTTCTGCCAAGATTATGGCTTTAGTAAGTATTTCAGATTTAATGTGACCTAAAACTGACAGAGTTAGAAAGAGGGGAAAAAGGTAAGATGGGGAGTAATTTCACATCTATCAGCTGCAGAACTTTGTTCCATTAATAGTAATCCTGGTTTGGAAAAAATCTTTAAAAATATTACTAATATAAGAGATCTAAAATCAGAGCCATGGCCAACATTTCCAGTCAGTTGGCAACAAAAAGGAAGTTATCTCTGATTTGATTAATCAACAGTACATTATCCAACAGAGACAGCCTTGCACAGCAGGAGGCAGGATTATCTCTGATGATAAAATTTAAAAATGGTTTTTTTGTCATTGGGTAACGGAAGTAAAATTCCCAAAATCATAAAAGTATTATTTGGAAGGCACTTCTAGTCTGCCCTCCTGCTCAAAGTTAGTGCATCAACAATTCAATGGGGGCTTAATCTAACAAAGCCTTGAAAAGCTCTAGGATCAAGATACACTACCTGTTCCACTGAGGTACTAGTTTACTATGTACTTTTACTCCTGATGTCCAAGGTGCAACCTGAGACTGTTGTCCCTTGCTTATCATTTGCTACTGAAGAGGACAGTTTTTGTCCATCACCTTTGTGACCTTTCAGGTAGATATAGGTCACCCTTGTAGGCTCCTCTTCTCTAGAATAAACAAGCCCGCTTTCCCCAGCCTCTCTTCGTGGGACATGTGTACCTCAAATCAGGGTAGTAGCTCTTCAATAGATCCTCTCCAGCTACTCAACACTGTGCTTGAAGCAGGAAGCCACACCTGGACACAACAGTCAACGTGACTTCATCGTTGTCAAGTAAAGGGTAACTTCCTTCAAAGGTACTAGCCATGCTCACCCTAAGGAATTCTAGTGTGTGGTTTGCCTTCGTTAAGATAAGAATACTTTGTGGATTCACATTCAGCTTGATATCTACAGGGATATCCAGTTCCTTTTCAGCAACTCAGTTTGTCAGTCAGTCTGTTCCCAGCTTTAATGCATGGATTATTTCACTGCTGGTATGGACTTTTGCATTTCTTTTGTGCTGAAATTAATAAGTTTCTGTTTTCCTAACACTCAAGTTTCCCAAGTTCTCACTGGATTGAAGTTTGACAATTTGGTATGTCGGTAACTTCGCCCCTTTGCTGTCATCCACAGGTCTGATAGAATTGCAGTCTGTCTCATGACACAGGCCAGTGATATTCAATAACCTGGGTATATATTGACCCCTGGAGCTCTTAACCAGCTTCTGATTCTACTTCTTGCCAGCAACCAAATAGATGTCCAGCCATTGATTACTACATTTTTCACATGAAGCCGGTGATCAGTCCACTTAATTATCCTTATTCCAGTACATATTTCATGAGCTTCCAAGTCAAAATACTGTGACAGATGGCACAAAAAATCTAACTAAAATTAAGGTATATTGCATACACAACTCTTTTTGCTTCCTCTTCCTCATTTCAGTGTAGAAAGCAATTAAGTCAAGCATGATTTAGCCTTCATAAGTTCATGCTGGCTATTCTTGACTATCTGTTTGCCCAGACAATCAAAATTTAGACAGACATTAACCGGATGCAAAACTACTTCATGTAGAAACTTATTAAAACTTGGACAAATCTGCCATTCATTGCCAAAGAATGGACAATCCAGACAGGTTTTAATCACTGAGAAGAGATAATTAAACCATGAAATCTGTAATGGACTTGTGGGATGTGACTATTAATACAGGATTGTTAAAATGTATATCACCTGAGAGAAAATTTTAATGCTAATTAAGTTTTATAGCACACCATAATTCTAATAGCTCATGGCTCAGTTACAAGAAAGAAGAGCATTTGCTAACACAGGCACTTACTCATGCTAACTCCATCACTCAGCTTAGAATCAGAAATCATATACTGCTAGCATTAATTGTAAACTCAATTCCATCTTTTCATCCTAGAACTCTCTTTTAAAGCCCAGTTTCACACATACAGCTGTGTGGAAGGAAATCTTTTTTTCAGGCAAACATCCTAGCTTCCATTCCCATATGATTGCGTTCATATTCTTCCGCATGAAAAGCTATTTTTGTCTTAAACCAGGCGGCTACCTGGTAAGGCTACCATTTCTCCTATAGCAGTGAAGTTAATGAGCAACAATAGAAAGCAAGTGGTCAAGTACTAAGCTTCCTGACTTTGTACACAAAACTTCCTAGTTTATGCTGCTTTATAGACTGTTTCAGAGGTTTTACTCTGATTTCACAGTGCAGGCCCTGGAGCATCTTCATTTTTAGCACTGTTCCATAAATGAGACTGCATATGGCCAGGATGGCATCCTAGAACAAGGCGATCTCCCTTGCAACTGCGGTTATTGAATTAATTTCCAAGCGGCTTAGCTATTACTCTGATTCTGCACATACTATTCTACACCCCACTGCTATAACTCTCTGGAAGCTCAAAGAGGAGCTAGCATTTTGCTAAGTGATAAGACTGGGTAAAATTTCGGGTGACCACTTTAAAATAAGGGTGACAGCTTTCAGAGCAGAAACACAAAAAAAAGCGAAAAACAATAGCACAAAGGACTGTAGTGCAGAAGAACTACATTAATACAAAACCGGTACACTCTTTTTCTAAGGGCAAACAAGACCATTGGAATAAAATATGTATTTTTTCTCATTACAGAATAACAACAGATTCACCGCACCGTGAGCAAATGTGGAAAAGAACAATCATGCATCAAACCTTTACCAGAGTTAAAATCTCTAGGTCTGCAGGTATGAGCAAAATGGGTTTAAGTGACTACATGGCAAGGCCACCAAGGTCAAAATACATATAAAAACAGAAACAACAGCAGAACAGAAGTATGCTGAGTTTCAGAAGGAAAATTTCTAACACTGAGACAATAAAGGCCTCATGGCAGGAGCTTGGTTTTAACAATTCCTTTCTTAAATAATTTTAAGAATTACAGACTTTTTTTCTTGGTTAGAAGAGGAAAGAAACCATGGAATATTTTTTTTTTATTTTTTGACCAGAATAAATCCCAGCACTGAAAGAAAGTTTTACAAAATGGATTCTGGGAGTTTAGGGAATAAGGAATCCATAGTACTTCAGAACTTGAACATTTATATTCTAAAATGTATGAAAATGTACCACTGCAAAACCTTTAATTTTCAGTTTTGTAATCAATTAAGAGGAAAGTTTACATGTCAAAATGTTTGGGTTTTTATCTTTTTTAAGAAATACATTCATTTTTTTAATAACCATCTGTAGGGATTTAAATATATAGTTTTGCTGAACAAGTCTTTGCCATTCCAGTCACAGTGATGTTACATGATGTTTTTTGTGAGGAAACTGGCAGAAAAAGAAAAATGGAAAAAAAAAGGTGTAATAGGAGCAGAGGGATAGAGGGATGAAGAGTGAAAAGAATGACAAATAAAACTCAAGGAGGATGTGATGAAAAGGATTGAGAAAATAAAAGGTCCAGAGTTCCTAAGGACTTCACAACCGCCTGTCTCAAACACTGTTAAGACCAGAGAAGGACTTTGCCATGAGAAAAACACAGAAGAGAGAGGCTCCAGGCCTGGTGAGGTCTGACTAGCACATCCTGGGTTATGCATCCAGACAAGTGTACCTACTCGGGTAAACAGCTTGGAGGGGCAACTGACCATACACATATGGCCAATCAATCACAGCAATCCAAGTTATGTGATGGGTGGCACCTGCAACCACCAAAGCCCCCTGCTCCCTGAATAAGCCTCCCTGGATTCCTGGAACTTGCACTGTAAGTTAAGCCACCTGACAGGAACTTGAGATAAAGGTCTATTGTCTGGATGTTATCTCAGACTAAGGGAGGTAAACAAAACTGTGGAAGAAGAATCACTGATAATGGACAAAGAAAACCAACTCAGCAACTGTGCTAAAAGCAGCTCCTACTAAGTCCATCAGGGCGAGGTGACAGCTTACTCACTCAAGAAACTCATCAACTCAAAAGAAGAGTGGATAATTGGCATAAGAAGTGAGGGAATGATTTAACCAATAGAACAAGAGAACTGTGAGGCAATGAGCATTCTTTTGTTTGCTAAAATGTATAATTAGTGAGAAGTTTTCAATGATCTCAGGACCCACACCACTGAGAAGTCCAGGGTGAAGAAGTGTCAATGGGGAACTGCTGAATCCAGGCTTAGTGACTATCTTCTGTTTGATCTCTCTCTCTCTTTCTCTCTCCCCTCCTGGTGCTTCCCCTTTCCTATTTCTTTCTATCCCTCCACTTCCCTTTACTGTTAAATAAAATCTCTGCTATTGCCTTCGGCATATGGTCTCATTTGCACCTTAATTTGGGTAACAGCATCTCTCAAATAATCAGATCATAACAGAGTTGGAAAAGGCCTTTTAAATATTTGTGTTCTTTTCAAAGACAAGGAAGTGAATAAAAATCTAAGTGAAAGAGTGGAGAGGAAATGGGAAAGTTTCACTCTTTGTTAGTAGAAAGAAGCAGTCTCCAGCAAAGAGTTGTACAGCACAGTTCCTTCTGAAGAAGAGAAGCACATGAAATTACGCACAATACACCATCTGACCAAAGTAATGATCAGTCAAGTATGAAACACACTGAATCAAATGCTATTCTGACAAGTGTTAGACATTTAAATTTACATTTGTTACCCTTAGCAGACTCCAAATTATGCTAGAAAATCAGAAAGATAAGAGAAATTACTATTAAAAATTCAACTGTGAGGATAAAAGTGTTTACAAATTTAGGCAATAATCAATCAATTGCTTTACTGATGTTAGCATGCATATTCAATGCAATTGCCACCATTTACATGACTCACCAGAAATACTCTACTAAATTTTCTAACAATCAATAATAAAAAAGAAGCTATTCAAATAAACATTTCTAATTCAACTTTTCAAATGCAGAAGGAAATGGATAGCTAGTCTGAACCAGATTCTCAAATTGAACATGTGTTTTTGAACATTTCTTTCTCCAAATAATGCAAATGAGAAAAAGTCTCCCCTACTCATCTCAATCTCTTCTGTCAGAACTCTCTCCAAAAAAAGAAAGGGGGAAAAAAATAACAAGGAAAAATATATAAAGGGACTTATTATAAGTTTTCTGGAAGAGATATAATCATTATTTCCTAGATGCCATCATGCCAGTTACCATTCCTTCCACCACATTGTTCTACCCACAACTTACACACGATCATGAGACATCTTTGTATCACTAGCCTTTTGATTACATTTCAAGAATTTCCTACAATCATCATAGAATGAATCATAGAATTCCTTGTATTGGAAGGGACCTTAACTATTGTCTAGTTCCAACACCCCTGAGGTGGGGCTGGAACTCAAGTACACTTCTTAGCAGAAATTCACTTAACTGATAGTTTAGAAGAACTTTTGCCATTCCATGGATACTTCTTCAGAGCGGTTGTAAGGTGTACCTGCACAGGCCTATGATTTCCATCTCAGAAAGATGTGCTCTAGTCACATAACTCTTTTCATACTTCACTGACATACAAAGGACTTGTGCATTCATTTGGAAAAATTATTTTACAAACATGGGTTAAGGATTTCTTAAGCTTTCAAGTTCATGACAAGTATGAACGACATAAGAATCTGGATGATTTAATCCTCTATTCTAATATTAGGCCATCACGAAAATACTGCTTAAGCTACCAAAATCCACATGCCTACTTCTATTTAGAGACTGTAGTCATCAGATAGACCTGGACAAGAAATACAGAAATGTCTAATTCTTAAACATGACAACATTTTCATTAAGGACATTTTAAAGATGGTTTTCCCATAAACAAACACTTGAAACTCACACAGAACACTACACTTTTCCTTCAATGAGAAAAAGCTACAGATGAAGAGTGTAGATGCCTTCAATTCTTGCATAATCTTCCACACTGCTTACTACTGGTAAGAGCTGGAGCGCTGTGTCCAGCTCTGTGCACTATATGGAAAAGATGGGCATTTAAGAAAGAATTCAAAATTTTTAAACTATCAAAAAAAGTAAAAAAACATATAAATACCTTCTATAGTCAAGAAGACAAGGGACAGTCAACATTAGATGTTAGTTTTTCAGGATTTTGCATAAAATTATATATATAACAACTCTAAAGTATATGGAGCCCTGAAAGAAGTTCCTGGGTATAAGAAGGTCCTGGGTATAAGATAGCATTGTCTCTAAAGGCTACAGCTTTTTTAATATAGTAGATGCCAGGAGTACTGAGCTAGCTGTCATGTCTTTAACATCTTACTGGACAGTTTTTTTAGTATTCCTTTTTTTTGTTTTGTTAGCTACATGAAAGAACAAGAAACTTTCATTTATGTGGTTTTCACTTTCACATAGTCAATTGATTCTCAGTTCCCCACAGAGATTACTTTGTGACTCCAAAGCCTTCTAAATAAATAATACATAATTTAAAACAAACAAATAAATAAACAAACAAACAAAAAACACCACAAAACCCCCAAGCATTTTATCCAGACCAAAATAGCCCAGTTCTCCTAAGGTGACCAATTTGAAGTGTTAGGGCATAGTAGAAAGACTATCACCAAAATCATCAAATGATCCCCCATTTTTGACAAAACCGCTAAGTAGCACTCTAAGAACTTCTATACCACTCTCCGGATTCCAGGTGAGCAGATCAAAGAATCACCTCCACAAACTAATCAAACACTACCCTAGGATTTAATATTTCACCTATAATTCAATTCATTTATCTTATTAAAAATTGATGAGCTTTCACACTTGGTAATGTGCACCATAAGAGCTCAAACTTTACTTCTTATACTGTTCAGTTCCATCCCTTCAATTATACCAATACTTTGCAAAATCTAATTCCTCTCTGTATGACATCCTAGTTTATTAGTATATCATCCTTTCCTGCCAAGGCAGTAAATGATTCCCAAAATGATCTCAAAACAATTTTACTAATCATGTCTTTCAATTCTGATACTTTCAGTCTCAACACAACATGCTATCACCATTGTAGTCAACTCAGTGCTTATTTTATGGCCAAAACTGGGAAGCTCTATATTCAAATGTCAGTTTGAGAGACTTAAAGTCACCTGTGGTTTTGTTGTTTGTTTTTTTTTTTTTAATTTATAACACTCACACAGTTTTTTGAATGTTTGAAGAAAACCTTAAAATTAGATCATCATATTTTACTACAATTTCTTAATTTCATATATGTCACTTTTTTTTTCTGTGATCTGTTTTTTTTAAAAAAAAAAATGGAAGCAAAATTGGATGGAAGCAGCTTCTTTAAAGAACTTCACAATATATTTATGATCAGCTGAGTTATTGTGCTAATAACAGTGGCTAAACCCATTTGAGGTAGCAGCAAGTAACACAAAACCAGTGAGCTGTTGGGAAGATGACAAATGAAATGGACAAATATGAGTCTGAAGATTTTGGTTTTAAGTATATTTACTAAGTTCTACATACACTGCATAAAAAGATAATTTATTTTTTTAAATCATTTTGGTAACTCAAGTTCATACTGAGCAAAATCTGTTAACCTTAGATTCATTGCAAAATGGCATATAAGTAGGTTACTGATTGCTCAGTCATTTCACTGCTGGAGCATGGTTTTGTTTATTCTCATTTTAAATTTCTGATCCAGTCTCCTGTCGTTGCTAATAAGTCAATATAGTCATGTACATTTTTTAAGAATTAATTATGTCAAATTACCCTTCACTATTTTGAAGGAAGTAATACTCAAAGTAGGTTTTACTTGTAGGTATTATTATAATAACTCTTCAAATTAAAAAGCCTTGTGGTTCATCACTGAAAATGCAGGAATTGCTCATGTCTCTATATGTGAACACTGTATTTCTGTATGTGAAAACTAGTTCACATTTCTATAGTTTTATCAGACACATAACAACCAGCAAGTCCAGTGTAATGATGACCTTAAATGAGTGACTCTTAACTCCCTACCTGTGCTTTTTATTTTACACATGCAATGAAGAAGGAAGATTGATATGTATTCACTTCCTGTCCAATTTGTTCTGATAGAAGCAAAAAATTTTGAGGCAGAAAGGCCAGCTGCCATAACAAGTATTTCAGCTATACAAATACAACATTTCTTTGTCACATATTCCTTTTTTTTTTCTATTTACTAAGGAAATCTGTGAAACAAATTAGGTTGATTAACATAATATTTTTTCATGTCTTTCCGTATAATTTGTTTGCAAAGCAAAAATTTAGGTAACAGTCCTAGTCTGAAGAGACCAATATTATCTCTTATTTTGCTATTCTCCCATTTCCAGTTTTAGTGATTTTACTTTACTTTAATGAAGCCATAAGTGGAAAACAGAGTAAATAAAGTGACTGTTTCACACTCTCCAGATTGCACAAAAATAGTTACAAAACTTGATTTCAGAGCATTTCTGTCTCCATCCCTTCTTTTAGCAGGAGAGTACTAAAGCTGCTATCAGTTCACTTCATTCCATTAAATTAAATCTGTTCATTCATATCTCTGTAAGATGGTATTTAAGACTCTGCATAGTTGTGTTTACATCATTGATTTCCATTGACTTTGGGAAGTATAATTATTTATGTTAACCCTTACATATTCAATACTTTAGTTTTATAATGAAACCTAATTTTTTTTGGCCAAAAGACTCAAAAAACCAATACTAATATGATGATTGGTTACATGACCCTTCCTACCTCTACTAAAACAAAAAGCAAAAAAATAAAAATATGTAGAGAAAGAAACTGAAGGAAGTTGCAGCAGCAGACACTACTGATTAATTATAAAACTGAAGAGGATGCTTGATCAACCTCATAGCCTTCTTCAACGTAACAAATTGTGAATGAGAATGTGACTATTGCTTATCCTGACTTCAGCATGACATGAAGCACTGTCTCCCATGAACTGCTTACTGAAAAAATGATGGAGTACAAATTGGATAAGTGAATGGTGAGGTGGAATAAAGACTGGCCAAACTGCCAGGCCCAGGAGGTGGGTACCAGTGGTATAAAGTCCAGGTGGAGGCCAGTCACTAGTTGTGTGTTCCAGGAGTCATTAACTGGGCCGATATTGTTTAAGCTCCTCATTAGTGACCCATATGATGTGAGAGCGTACATCTGAAGTATGTTTGCAGATGACACAAAATTGGGAGAAGTTGCCACAACATCAAATGATTTTACATCCATCCAGGGGACCTCAAAAGATTGGAGAAAAGAACCTCCTGAATTTCAGCAGAAGGAAACAATGCTCTGGTCTTACAGGCTCTCAGCGCTACCAAAGCCTCGACATCTGCACCCAATACAATGGCATATGAGGTCCTCTCTTGAAGACCTTGGAAAACAGGTCTCCAAAGACTAACTTGCAACTCAAGCCCCCGAATTCCTAGGGATTCATTACAATGTGGAATAGAGCAAGTTTGCAACAGAATATTTTCAAAAACAATCCTCACTTGCTTTATTTTGAAATAAGTAGTCTCAGAATACACATCATAGAGTTGATGCCTAAAATTCCTGCAAAATAGACACTCAACACAAAGTTAATGGAGAAAGATAGACAAATACCTTTATTGGGAGTTCGAAAAGGTC
>JAWWEW010000078.1:76142879-76164741 GCA_035583185.1 Anabacerthia variegaticeps | reverse complement strand
AGTAACTTTAAACACCACTTAATATGTGAGCAAGAAATCCCTTAAGAAATCCCTACTTCTAAAGCTCTAAAAATCCATAAAATACACACCAAAACTACATAAAAATATACTCCAAATCCTTAGGCATCAGAGTCACACAGTCAGTTTTCTAATTCATAGCACTCATAGAACTATGAGTGCTTAACTTCCAAGTAGTGCATTACATTTCATAATGGTAGATTAGGCTTTCAAGACATTTTGGTCTTGGAATACAGCTTACTGCTTTCCATTCATAAACTTCTGTTAATTGAACACACACATACACACACTTCACAGATAGTCCTATTTAAAATCTGCATAAAGTGTATTCCGCTTCAAACATCCAAGGTAAATTTATGTTATTTCAATTTCTGTCCTCTTCTCTCAGCAGACACTAAAATTCAAATTACCAAAAATATAAAAAACAAATTTTATCTAAATCCTGTATGTTTTTCACCTAATATATAAAAATAAAGATGTTTTAAATATTTATGATGTTAAGGAAAGCATCTCAGCCTGTAATACTTTAGAGGAGAAGTATTAACTGTTATTTATCCTCCAATTTGAAATTCAATAATCACACACAGAGAAATATTTTGAAGCATTAACCTAATGTTTAATTATATTCACGTTGCCATGCAGCGAGTGTCTTTTATCACCTCTCACTTGGTTGCCCTCTCACTTGAGGGCATCATACTTATTTCATTAGAATAAAAACAGAACAGAGAAAAGCTGTCATTGAAATTCAAACCTACAAATGGGTGACTAACAAGTGCTCTTCAGTACACTTTTATTTGGGAGTCCAAAGTTATTATTATTTGAGTCTGACATTTAAGTACTACAGTTTATAGCCACTATTTTATGTAAAACACCAACAGTTATAATATTTATTAAGATATTGTTTTATATGTACAGGTATGTTCACAGCCACGCAGGCACAGAGAAATTTAAGCAACAAATGTCATCAGGTTTTCTAGAAAATCAACTGAACTGTACAATCATACTTCAGAAAAATATATGCTTAAGTACTTTAGTGCTGGGGTGATGAGATTCTTTATTTTCTCACCCACAGGTAGCTTCAAAACCATAAAAAATATTAATACAAAGACTCTTTGTGGAGGAAAAATATAAATTATTATACAAAAACTGCTGGCTAGAATTGAATGAGGCCCAAAAGTGGTAATCATTTTTCTGGCACTTCAGTATGCAAATTTGGGATTGAAATCAATTGCAATTTCTTAGTGTTTTGGCTAATTCTGATAAGGAAATTTTCTTCTGCTACTTTCATTTAATCCAATGTTTTAAAAGAAAATGTCTATGCAAATTTTCATTGTTGTCCACATTAAAACAAACAAACAAACCAAAAAAACAGCCTGCATTTTCTTCCTGGACTTTACATTGTGCAAGAAGAAATGCATCAATCAAGTCAAATGTCAAGATAATTACTGAAGTCACAAATATAATGTGTAAAATCTTGTAACATTTAATGACTATCATATAGCCTAGTACTTCCTAGTACCTCCTGTCTCTACATATACTTATAAATAGTTAAGTCTATCATGGTGTCCTAACTGAAAAACAGTGACATAAAGTAGCTGACTATTACACTAGTCCCAAACAGTGTAAATTTATAACTGCCATTACTTCCAGTAACTGTCCTGGCTTTGCTTACTTTATGAGTCTATAAAACAAACCAACTTCAGCTTAAATGAAAATAAAAAATTTAAGTACTATTACTTAACTTTTGTTGTCTGGACTGAGGTGAAGCAAACCCAGAAAATCAAACTTTAGATAAAAGCATCTTCAGGAGAAAATAGATAAGATTCATCATATATCCTACCTGTCAAATGGACTTGTTTTTTCTCCCAGTCATTACTACTGCAGAATAAAGCCTCAGGAGTAGATGTCAAGATCTTGGGACTCTCTCCAAGACAGATGAGACAGACAGGGAGGAAAACTATGGTTATCTTCAAAGCAGAAATCAAGGTACCAAGTTCTACATTGACTGGTACCAGCAGTCAAGATAGAAATTTATTATATAGTATTAAAATTAAAATAAACTCTCTGAGTAAACACAGACACCAAAAAAAAAAAATCTGGTAGTTGGTAGTTATGTTTTCCTTGAAACTCTCATTTCAGCTAGGTCTATAGCAGAGGAATGCTAAAAATGCCAGAATCAGTAGAGACTGAGGCAGATCTAACAGTGTCAGATTCAACAGTGAGAAACTGCAATCTCTATAAAACGTGTAAAAACCCTCTTATTTTCATTTACTACACAGAAGTCAAAGACAGATTGCATAGTGAATCCCACCAGAAATTCATAAAAGTTTAATTGCTCTTTAAATGCTCACAGATAATATAGATTTTCAGAACATCTGAGAATAAAGAAGAAATGACTCATCTATCCTCAGTTTTGAAAAAGATGCTTTTCAGTTAAGATGAAAAAAGTACTCTTGCTTTTGTCACAAGATACAGCTTCAACAAGAACATAACACTAATATTTAAAGTTGGAACCAGACCATCATAAAGTGAATTTATTAAAAAAATAAATACTGAAATGTTAATAAAGTATTAAACAATAGTAAGGAATAGTGCTTCATTTACACTCTTATTACCCTCACAGTTTAACTGAGCCCAGTTCGGCAGTCTGGTTGGAGTGCTCTCTGCCCCTTGTCCCACCTCCACTTGGCCCGTTGGGATCCCCAAGATGTTGCAGGAAAGACCACCCACACACTGGGTAGGCAGAAAGCAAAGACTTTTATTCCCAGGGTCCTGGGTATTTATAGGGATCTCAGGGGAAGTGAGGTCACATCCTGGACCTTGGGGGACAAAGGGTAGGAAACAGGTTAACAACAGAAGCAAGGGGCAAGGGACAGGGGACAGGGGAGACATTCTTGTCAAACCTGTTTTGGCAGCTCCTTGCATACTAATTTGGGCGTTAACAGTTCTTTTGTGAACAGACAAAGACAGACAAACTTCATTTTACAAGGGAATAAACCTATAACTTTAAAACATTATGGTGAAACTTTCTTCATCTTCTGAGGCTTATTTCTTACAAGCTTTATTTCACTTCAAATAATGTACATCTATAGCAACAGCCCAGAACATGTCCTGTAATCCAAGGGCAATTGACACCTGCCCAATCAGATGAGAATATTCTTGGCCAGGAAGAGCTTTATCTTGTTTTCACCAGTTCCAAGCAAAGAGGAAGTTTTGAATATTTGAAATAATTGATAAAAACAGGTTGTTGACAACATCAAACCATTGTTGTCAGTTTATCTCGGGCCACCAAGGCAGCAGATGAAATAAACAAGTTACTGCAGAGTAAAAAAACGTATGTGAGCTCAGCCAAAAACAGTGCCAAGATTCTTATGTGGTTAATTTTGGCAAATCTTTCTATTTTTTTTTTCAATACTTTTTGGTTAAATTATAGCTTAGAAACAAGAGGTCTGCAAATGTATCACTTTGCATAAAGACCAAAAGAAATATTAATGCTTTTAAAAATAAGAATCTTTATCGCAATCATTGAGCAGATCAAAATCAATTGATAAGTGAAAAGATGCAAAGTTACATCACATAATACAATCAACTTTTGTTTTAAATATGTTTTTGATAGGTTCTAACATATCATCCAAATCCTGATGAATACACTACAAAACGTGAAGATTTTATTGTCATAGTGCCAACTGAGGTAAAAAGTTTTTTCTTCCCAAAACTAAATGATGAAATGGAACATGAAGTCAAATTACATTTAAATGCGTTTAAAGCCTGGATTTCTGTTAGACACTCTAAAAATCCGTTAAAAAAGCTCCACATTAAACAAGGCTAGCACACAAGAAGAGGAGATAAGAATTAAATCTAATCTGTGCCAGGCTTTTATTCTTTCTGAAGTACTGAGTGGTGAAGGTAAGGGTGTCCAGACAATCTTAAAACAACCCCAGAAATTAAATAGTCAACAAATGCTGGATTTTTATAATCACAAAGCAAAATCTCCTAATATACATAATTCAAAACAGATTGTCCACTTCAAACATCTGTCTTCAGTTATTAAAAAAGGAAACAATTAAGTTTAATGTGAATTGCTAGACAAACTTTCAGAGTATAGTATGGACAATTTAGGCTAACTACTCAGGCTGAGCACCTTGCAACTCATCTGAAGAAAAGATAAAAATACGAACAAAAGCAACATGTAACATACTCTGTTAGAAATACTGTTTGACCCATTGTGCTCTGAGGAACGGGTTTCATTTAGCCAATGGAGAGCTACCTTAAAGGTGATAATAGATGCTTTTCTTCACAGCGACTGTGAACAAATCCTAGGAAAAAATACATCTTTCTGATTACCATCTTATTAACTAGTCATCATGGCTAGGCTTCCCAAACGAAGATTTGGGAAGGGCTTTACCCACGCTTGCTGCAAGCATGCTGATGGCTACAAAGGCCAACGTGACACAGGCAAGTCCAATTGCAAAAGGCACAGTGGAAAGTCTCCATGGGCGGTATTGATGAGGCCCGGTTCTTCCTGCATTGTCTTTTTTCTGCCAAACTCATTCTGCATGTGTTCTCAAAGGAAGCAGCAGCGTTATGGATGGTGTGTCTCCATTTCTCCCGATTGCAGGCCAGAGTGGACCACTGATGGTGGTCAATATGGCCAAGGCTGAGGTCTTGTTTCAGGGCGTCCTTGTATCTCCTCTTCGGGGCTCCTCTCTTGCGGCAGCCGGTGGTGAGTTCCCCACAGAGCACAATCTTAGGAAGGCAGTGATCCCCCATCCTGGAGACGTGCCCTGCCCAGGGCAGCTGCGTTTTCAGCAGCGTGGCCTCGATACTGGTGATCTCTGCCTGTTCAAGGACAAACACATTAGTCACATAATCAGACCAGTGGATGTTTAGGATTGTACGGAGGCAGCGCTGATGGAAGCGCTCGAGGAGTCGCAGGTGGCGGCGGTAGATGACCCAGGATTCAGACCCATATAGAAGAGTAGACAGTACAATGGCTCTGTAGACATTAATCTTGGTGTTTTTCTTCAGGTGTTTGTTGCGCCAGACTCTTTTATGGAGTTTTCCGAAAGCTCTGTACTAATCACTGTGAAGTGAAAAAAACAATTTAGAAATGGAAGTGTTTCCTTTTCTTTACTACACTACTACTTTCTCTCCCTTCATTCACATTTAAGCATCTCATCCCCAAAACAGGCAAGATGCATTTTAATTTAAAGTTTGTACAGAATCTGTTTTGCTCTTCAGAGCAAAAAAGCATGCATCCATTCCCATTCCCTCCCACTGAGTCTATCATTTCGGTGTCTTTTCTAGGGCAGAAAATTCACAAAATTTTTGACAATATCACCATAAATATTTGACCTATCTGAATTTTTCTCATGTTACAGCACATTTAATTTATTTCAAGAAGAATGGTTGTGCATTTTCCTTTTGGTACAAAACTTCTCAATAGTAAAGTTTCTGAAGGATCATATATTCTGTTTCTCTTCTTATGAAGATGCCAAACTAAAATGTATAATTAGTTAGTTAGAAAGTAAAGATAAATTTGTGGAAAGAGAACTGGTAATGTAGTGATAAACATTGTACAGACATAGTTTCCTAAAATAAAAAAAAAAAAAAAAAAAGATTTCGCAGTTCTTCAAAACTTAGGAAACAACAGTTACATTCATTGTCCCAACTTATGAAACTACTGCCAGCCTAAACCAGTAAAAAGAAAATAAAACTTCCTCCCTGTAAAACACACTTAACTGCACACATTTTAATAAAAGACAATACTGTGTTCTTTTTCATTTGAATGGTATTTATGTACTCTCTGATTTTATTATTACCATTTTCAAACTGAACAGAATATCCTGGGGACACAACAAATTATTTTTCCTTACTTATTCTTATGTTCTAATTTAAGAAAAATATACCAGTGCCGTTAAGTAAGTTTCAATAAGATGAATAAGGCTATTGACATGAGAAGTGAGCAGCATTCTGATTTTTTTACTCTTGAATAATCAATTCTCTCTCCCCATTTATCAATACTACTCCCTTTGGAACTGGATCTAAAATATACTCCAAATGTGACTTCCAAATAAGCATCCTTTTCAAAGACTGGAAGCACATTTTAGAAATTTTGGAAGTTTTCTTTTTTTTAACTTTCATAGCTGAAAGAACTTAAGTACACCCTAGCATGTTGAACGTATGTCATGTGTTATATTTACGCAGACACTAGTTAATCATTTTAACAATCACTTTTTTATTTTTTTGAAAATGTTATTTTTTAGGAGGAACCCTGGTGTAATTTCAGACTAGATATAGGAAGAAATTTTTTATGATGAGGGAGGTGAGGCAGTGGAATGAGTTGCCCAGAGAGGTGGTGGATGCCCCATCCCTAAAAACAATTCAAGGTCGGGGTTGGAAGGAGCTCTGATCCACTAGATCTGGTTGAAGATGTCCCTACTCATTGCAGGGAGGGGGAGTGGAACTAGATGACCTTTGCAGGTACCGTCAAAAGCAAAATAGTCTATGACTTCTTCTAAGAAACACTTGTATAGAGATCTCATGCTTGTGGAGATTTCTCACTCTTTCAATATTACTTCTATAGCAATAGCATTCATGACACACAGCAGCACGATCTTGACTTGACGATGATCAGGGCAGGATGTGTCTATCCTATAATCTTTGATTTATTATACTTTTTTACTGAAATTATATTTTTCATATTGAAATATGTTCTTACTTTCTTTGGGATTATGATGTAACAGTAAATTAAAACACTGGTGTTCCAATTAAAACGTTACTACTGCAACAGTATGAATATCAGTTGAGACCATTCAGAAGCAGGAATATAATTTTGTGCACATTTACAACATAGGTAGCATATGATACAGGCATACTCTGTGTCTCACCGATTTGAGAACAGAGACAACAGGGATATATTTACCCTTACAGTTTGTTATTAGACCTGCTTAATTTCGGAATGTCCTCACTTGATACATTCTACATCACTCCTTGACATATTGCTGAAATTAAATTTAAAAAAAAAAAAAATCCATTTTAGATAAACTCTCATATAGAAAATACGATATTTCACCCCACGATTTCCCCAGATAAGAGGAGAGATCAATCCACTGCCTTCTGATCCAGCTTGACTCTGCTTGTCCCACCGTACCAGGAAGAAGGTTGCCTGCTTCCCATGGTGGCCTCAATGTCAAAAGGAAACTAAGAGAGCTCTGGTTAGTTATTTTCACCTTTTGAGATCATTTTCCTCTTCAATTCTTTCTCCTTTCTTTTGCCCCCTTCTCTTATTTTTGTAAGACCTTCTTCATATTCTCTTCCCTTGTTCTCCTCCTCTGGAGCAGCAGGTGTGCCTGGCCCTCTCCTGAACACTGTAATAAGCTGTTGTACAGGTCAGACTGTGCTCAGACAGAGGCCCCTATTTTGCAGCTGGGCAAATTATGTAGAAGTCACCACCAGGAAGTAACTACTCACATCTTGCTCTGCAACCCTTGAAAGGATCTTCACAATAAAGAAAATGAAAACTAGCACTGGGCTAAACACCACAGCAAGGGTTTTTTTCAAACATGTTCAGGATTTTGCTTATTCTTTGGTTTCCCCCTTCATCTTGAGTAGGTGCCATCCCCTAACACCTGAGAAAGAATTATGTCCGCAACCACCTAAGGGAAGGCTCTCCTTTACAAGCTTTGTCCTGGACAAGTCTCTGGTCTCCTACTACAAGTTTTTACTGCAAAACTGTCTCTCCTGCAATACATAGCTAGAAAGTCATGTGCGGATGCTGAAGAGCACAGAGCTGTTCTCGAAAGGTCTTGAACAAGCCCCTCTGCATCCACATTTTGGTACTTTCATCCCCAGATCAGACTTCTCTTAGTCTCCCCTCTTTGCCACAAATCAAGTCAGGCACAAGTAATACCAGGAGATCTTCCTCTTTTCTACCTGGAAGCCCTCATGCAGATCTGCTTGAGGAAACTTTTCTTCCCATTCAGAGCAGTACATTGTAGGAGTATTTCTAAGTCAGCACCTGACACGTGGTAAGGAATCACATGCCACCTCCTGAAAAACATATATGATCCACTGTGGCATTGACATCCAGAGAATAGAAGCAGAGAGAGCAGAAAATAACACCAGCATGACTTCCTAAAATGATAGTAGTAGTAAACTGGTGTAGTACTGCTTTAGTATCACTCTTCTGCCACAGACACTGGGATGGTAACCTCATCTTTGTAAGACAGATAGAAAGAAAACACAGCATTTGCCCACATTATGCTGCAGCTCACGGGATACCTCTCAAACCACTGATATATGGGCAGCTTGTAGACGGCACTACAAACTAAAACCAATCCGTTGTAATACTCAGTAAGAAATGAGCAGTTAGTCAATGATTGTTCTCAGCTCAGTGATTCACATCATAAAGAAAAAGAAATGTATGCAGCAGATATATCTAAGAGTGTCATAGTTGCCACCAAAATAGTGAACGGACTTGAAAAACATCTGCATTTAAATTCTGAAAGAGTTATGAATTTGTCAGCAGGTAGAGTGACAGAGTGAGTTATGTCTGTGCTGAGTTACAATTTCTATTTGCATTCTGCCGAATACTGGTCTGACCTTGTCTAAAGAACCTGCTTTACTGCATTGCGGTCACCCTGCCTGGAAATTCATGGAAGGAATATTACTAAGAGGCTTCTGAGACTGTCAGCTTCACTACTGGCCTGCCTCCAAGAAACACTTTTTTTATCAGTCAGTAGGGGAAAAAGAGAAATTACAATTAGTGGAGCTGCTGTTTCTTAGACTCAGCAAGGAACATCAAGAGGATATCATATCTAAAAGCATGGCTCTTCTACAGTGGGGACAACCATTGCAACAAATAAAAAAATACATGAAGGAAAGAGAACAGAGGAACCAGCTCTAACGCCAAAGCAGCAAAGTGAGTCATGCTAGAGGACAACGTCTCCCAAGATTTTAATAGTTTTCAAGTGCACACATGAACATTCAAGTTCAGATAGATGTCTCAATGAATAAGAGACTTATTTCTAAGCTTTAAACTGCATCGAGCCTGTCACACATTTCCAAAACAGATTGCACTAGAAATTCAAAGTATCAACAGCCTGAGTGAAATAGCTTTATAGAATAAAAAGACTGATTAGTTTGAGGTTGGTTTCAACATCCAGAAGCACATATCAGCCAAAAAAAAGCAAAACTTGTGTCTGTGTTAGAGGGTCCCAAAGATATTGACAGTGACCGCACTTTACTAAGAGGCTGAAAAAAGCTGACAGGCTATACAAAAAGAAAAATGGAAGGTGGAAAACATATATGACATCAAGTGCCTGAAGCATCCAAGTATGCACTTTCTGATGTATCAAACGAGGAAAAGGAAAAACTATGAGGATATGATAAGATTGACAGTCTGATCTTTTGAAACAGTGGATTGGATGGAGTAGTACAGCTGGATCTCTCAGTAGGTGAGATTAAGCTATGAAATTTAAACGACTAGTGGTGGAAATGCAGGTCTGTGAGGCCTTGTCACAGAAAATTAGGAACTCAGAGGCACTTGCTTGCGTCTCTTAGAAACTACTGCATTTCATCTTATCACACGATTTCTGAGACTGAGAATTGTTTTTGACCAGCCTTACTCTCCATGCCTAACTTCAGTTCACCCTAATTGACACTCTCTTCCATAATTCTCCAGCTATTGCACTCTC
Organism: Anabacerthia variegaticeps; assembly: GCA_035583185.1. Lineage (NCBI taxonomy): Eukaryota > Metazoa > Chordata > Aves > Passeriformes > Furnariidae > Anabacerthia > Anabacerthia variegaticeps. Next base: position 76,155,025 of record JAWWEW010000078.1, on the reverse strand, counting down.
TCATATCTGATTATAGGCTTACTTAGGTTGGTAGTTCTGCATCTCACTAATACACTGTTGTTATTTAAGCCATTAGGAATTATTCGGTTCTCCTTTATGGCATTGACTCTGGAACCATCTAAAATACAGATCTGACTGACAGCTCAACCCCTTCACTGAGTCGATAATGTTATGCACAACAAGGGTTTTGACTAATAGGTGAACAACATTTAAATTTCTCCATGCAAAATAAGGTTCACTGAAACCATCCATAATCAAAATAAAATACTTATTTTATAAACTTCTATGTTTTTTTTTTCACTTCATATAGAGAAGACAATAAAAACAAAATGAAAGTCACATTCATATCTTTGTTTAGTTGGTCAAACTATAATTGACTAATAGTAATAACATCAACTGTGCCAATCTCTGATATATTTCCTCTAACAAGATTCTAAAGAAGGACTGGAATACTGTGGTGAGAAGTATCACACAAATATACATCCTTTTTTTGTCATAAAGCACACTGTTTTAATTATTCCTACACTACATTGTACAATACCACTGTAGATGTACAGTCAAAAAAAAACAAGTACCAGAAGATGTCAACATAATTCTAATCCATATTTATGCTAGAGGTGATCCGCTTCATCTAATACATGATTTTAGTTTGCAATCATATGAGAACACGTTAAAAAATGCAGTGTTCTGAAAAATTATTGCTAAGACCTTGCCACAGTTTGAGTGCTTACAGTGGCAACATAAAGCAAAATAAGTTTTCTTTCAAAAGCACTGGTTACACAAAGAGATTTCTATATTTTAATTTGAGGATGAAAGATGTTATGCTTCACTGCACTAGCTACCATTTGTACAAGCAGAGGGCTGCAGAGATGTTAATCTGAACTTTAAGGATTAATATAATGCTATTGTTGCATGCTGCTGGCATCTCAATGGGTGTCGTCTCTTTTGAAGAACAAGACTGCTTTTGCCATATTTCAGCCAAAAAGCTGCACATTCTTAAAACTAAATCATCCGGCTTGTCCATTCAGCAACTTGGAGACATGAGAAAGAATTTTTTTAGAAAGTAGACTTTACATCCTGAGTCTAAGAGGTTGTATTCTGAAGCTTTTTCTGTCTCTGCTTTCTACACTCATATGCATAAATAGTCACCTATGTTATTTTTTTCCCATAGTTGTCTACCAATTGCCATAAGAAAGTATTTTTCAACACTGCACACTTAACCCTTTACAACACCCTTAATTCAGCAAGTCCCAGAATCAGGAGTAGGGTTAGCTACGGTATCTGGCATCATTTTGGTTCTCCATAGGTTTTAGAAGACAAATGAGTAGTGAGTTGATAATATTCTTTCCTCTTTGTGCCATCAGTTGACTTAGACATCAATACAGTCTGTTTAAGCACATTTTAACTACAAAGGTTAACTCCCAACTTCTGCAGAAGCCAAATATTACTTGTCCCTCATTATTCTTTATGGCCAAGAACCAAAAATGTTTTTCATTCAGTTTTGGGAAAAAAAAAAAGAAAAAAAAAAGAAAAAAAAAAGGGCATAAGATCCTGTCAGTGTCATTTGAAAGTGGTCTGTTTCTCCTTGTATGTGTGAAATTCCAGGTACGTTAAATAATTTGCTTTCACATCATCATGCTTTACCTACAACACTGCTAAATGTCAGTGTGATTAAAAACAAACAAACAAAAAAAAACAACAACAAGAAAACCAAACACGCAACATACAAATCCCAAAAAAACTTCAAAGGGAATCAGTTCTCCCAAGGAAGGTAGGAAGGTGGAGAGAAAATAAAAATACAAGTAGTTCATAGAGCATCTGAAATACTTGTGATATTTAATGTTTTTGTCATATTATAGTTGTTCCTATATAGGCTAATGTATAATTTTTCTGGAGGAGGATTGTCAAAGCTGACTGAATTAACCTTGAAGTATTGTTCCCTGAGGTTATAAATTTCTGCAAATCCAAAGCATGAAGCTGTTCAACAGAAAGTGAAAAATCCCAGAACAGTATGCGCTATTGGTAGTCAAGGAGACTGCTGTTTGATACTAGCCTTGAACAAACCATACAGGCAGACATAGGATGGAGACAGAATAGGCTGGAGAACTGGGCAGAGAGAAACCTAATGAGGTTCAACAAAGTCTAGGGTCTTGCACCTGTGAAAGAACAACTGCACATGCCAGTACAGGTTTGGGAATGACCTATTAGATAGCAGCTCTGCTGAGAAGGACCTGGATCTTGGTACGTGACAAGTTGACTATGAGCTGGTAGTGTGCCCTTGCAGCCAATAGGGCCAATGGTATTCTGGGGTGCATCAGGAAGCACGGCCAGAAGGTCAAGGGTGATCCTGCCCCTCTATGTGTCCATTAGTGAAGACACATTTGGAATACTGTGTCCAGTTCTGGGCTCCTCAGTACGGGAAAGACAAGGATCTACTGGAGATGGTATAGTGAAGGGCCACAAAAATTGCAAGGATTAGTGAGCATCTCTCTTGTGAGGAGAGGCTGCAGTAGCTGGGCTTGTTTGGTCCGGAGAAGACTGAGAGACGATCTCATCAATACATAAAAATATCTCAAAAGAGGAGATGCCAAGAGGATGGTGCCAGACTTTTTTCAGTGGTGTCCAGCGACAGTACAAGGAGCAACACCCATAAACACTTCAACATGAGGAAGAATTTCTTTACACTGAGGGTGGCAGAGCACTGGAACAGGCTGCCCAGGGAGGGAGGTTGTGGAGTGTCCCTCTCTGAAGACATCCAAATCCCACCTGGACATGTTGCTGTATAACCTGCTCTAGGTGATCCTGCTTTGGCAGGGGGTTTGGACTAGATGATCTCCAGAGGTCCCTTCCAACCCTAACTATTCTGTGATTCTGTCAAATACAGTCTAGAACTACTACACATCTTCCTCAGAGTCTTGACTGGTTAAGCCAGTCAAGTGTATACCTTGCATTAGTGTCAAAACCAATGTCAATTAATGCTACTCTTGTAATGCACAGTCTTAAAAGGGAAACAAACAAAAATAAAAATGAAAGGGCTCTCCAAAACTCAGAAGTCAGAGAGGTACTTGGAAAAAAAAAAAAAACTCTATTCAAAAAGAACTTAATAATCACCAAAGATAAGAGGATGCTGAAGCAAGAACAGCCCTTACCTTTCAAGCTTTCCTGTAACTTATTGAGAAGCACAGGAGAAGCCATGGAAAGTATAATAGCTCAAGTGTCTTTTTGGTCTTTTCAAGATAAATACAAATGAATCTGCTCACTTTAACTTAAGCCATGTAAAGGTATTTAACCTGCTCATTAATAGGCTTACTGAGTAAGTTACAATACAACTAACTTCTAGAGGACTCCACTAATCCAATGGGGTTTTTATTTCGCCAACTGGTTGGGGGTTGTGGGAGTGAGGAAGTGAGGAGTGTTGTGGCATGCGAAGGAATGCTACTGTACATGAGCTTTATCTCTTCCCAAGACTAAAGGAAATCTATTCTCTTCTAAGCCATAAAACTTCTGATAAATCTAATTATAAACTGGTTTTCTTCCATTTGCTCCACACTACACAGTGTTATTATTTATCAGCTATTTTTCTTACAATCCACAAACTCATGCTTCAAGTATTTACTCATGTCTTCTCCTCATATCAGTGAAGGAATTCCTAGTTTCTGTGTCAGGACAGCTGAATCAACTTCTTCGGAGACAACTCTATATTTAATTTTTTGTTGAGGCTTTTTCATAATTTTTCTTCCCTATGGGACAACTGGTAGCATGTGTTAACAAAAGTTTTAGTCCACAGCATATTGTAGTGCAGCAGAATGTTAGTCTTAAGCATGCCAGAAATGAAGCTGACATTAAATAACTAAAGCCAGGTTTAAAACCCTTAAAATCGCTATTTGGCAGGGGACTGTAATAAGGATTGTCCTTCAGAGACAGTTTTGTCTTTAATCAGCTCCCTCGGCATAGAACTCCTATTCCAAATGTGTTCATTACACTTCAAAAAATGGATTAACTTCATTCACAAAAAGAAGAATATAGCTAAGCAAGGATCCTGCAACTAGGTGGACAGACAATAATCCTGAAAAATGAAGAGGAAGAAAAAGGGAACAGAACTGAGCGTGTTCCAAAAGAAATATAAAAATTGTTCAGACGGGTTTTTCCATAAAAACGGCAAGAGACAGATAGAAAATGGAAATGTAAAGGGAAGGAGGAATATTACTGTTTTAGTGAAGAGGAAAACCACTGTGATTCCTTGGAAAACTCACTTGATACACACAGCAAATTCAGTGCAAAAGATAAAGACAAGTCACAAGGTAGTGACTGGAGGATGATAGCAGTGGAACTTGCTCCTTACCAAAAAGCCTATTTCCTCAGCTGCGGGTAGTTATGCAGTCATCCTGAGAGTGAGGCAGGTTTGAAAAATAAAGAAACTTCTTACAGTAAACAGTGCAGTCAAGATCTGACTATTGCCATCAAGACCTTAATTAGGTTTTCCACAGGTGACCAGCAGCTGTTCTGGGTGCTTGTTAGACAGCTGTAGTCTGCAGAAGGGCATTTGGGATATGCTTTCAAAGTGAAGCATCACAGAATCACAGAATGACAGAATATGCTGAGTTGAAAAGGATTCACAAGGATCATCGAGTCCAGCTCATGGCTCTGCACAGGACCATCCCCAAGAGTTACACCATGCACCCGAGAATATTGTCCAAATGCTTCTTGAACTCTGTCAGGTTTGGGATTGTGACCACTTCCCTGAGGAGCCTGTTCCATGCCCAACAACCTTCTGGGTGAAGAATATCTTTCTGATATCCAACCTAAACCTCCCCTGACACAACTTCAGGCCATTCACTCTGGTCCTGTCACTGGTTACCACAGAGAAGAGATCAGTGCCTGTCCTTCCACTTCCCCTCAAGAGGAAATTGTAGACTGCAGTGAGGGCTCACCTTAGCCTTCTCTTCTCCAGGATAAACAGACCAAGTGCCCTCAGCCGCTCCTCATACAGCTTCCCCTCAAGTCCCTTCACCATCTTCATTGCCCTCCTTTCGACATGCCCTAATGGCTTCATGACTTATTGTGTTGCCCAAAACTGCACACAATATCCAAGGTGAGGCCGCCCCAGTGCAGAGCAGAGCGAGATAATCCCCTCCCCTGACCGGCTGATGATGTTTTGCCTGATGCCCCCCAGGACAGGGTTGGCCCTCCTGGCTACCAGGGCACTGCTGACTCAGATTCAACTGGCCATCCACCAGGACTCCCAGGTCCCTTTTTGTGGCACTGCTTTCCAGTATCTCATTCCCCGATCTGTACAAACATTCCAGGTTGCCCCATCCCAGGTGAAGAATCTGGCACTTCCCCTTGTGGAACTTCCTATGGTTGGTGATTGCCCAGTCCTCTATTTTGTTGTGGTCTCTCTGCAGGGCCTCCCTGCCTTCAAGGGAGCCAACAACTCCTCCCAGTTTTTTGTCATCTGCAGACTTGCTCACTATCCCCTCCAGTCCTGTGTCCAAGTCATTGATGAAGGTGTTGAAGAGCACAGGGCACAAAGACAGAACCCTGTGGAATCTGACTAGTAACAGGTCACAAGCCTGATGTCACCCCATTCACTGTTACCCTCTGTGCTCAACCCATGAGCCAATTGCTCACCCACCACATGATGTGTTTATCCAGCTGTGGGTTGGATATTTTGTCCAGAAGGATCCTGTGAGAGACAGCATCAAAAATTTTACAGAAATCCCAAAAGATTACATCAACTGACTTTCCTTGATCAACTAGGTGTTTTACCTTGTCATAAAAGAAAATCAGGTTTGATGAGCAGGACTTTGCTCTCTTGAAGCTGTGCTGGCTGTGACCAACGACTGCATTGTCTTTCAGGTGTTTTTTATATATCTCCCAGAATAATCTTCTCCATAACTTTCCCAGGCACTGAAGTGAGACTGACTGTTTTTTATTATTCTCTCTTTTTGTTATCTCCCTTTTCATTACAATTACATTATGGTTGTTGTTTTTAGTAGTAGTATTTATTTTATTTCAATTATTAATCTGTTTTTATTTCAACCCATGGGTCTTAGCTTCTTCTGATTTGATTTTACTCCACATCTCACACTCCCCAGAGGACAGGTGGGTGAGCAAACATCTGTCTGGTACTTTGTTGCCAGCTAGGTTTAAACCATGACACCCTGACTGTGAGATATAAACCTTAAAAGAAGAAAGTAATTTCTTTATCTTTCTCACTTAAAGGGAGAATCACTTTCATCAGCTACTGACTATATGGCTTAAACATTTGGCAGATATTGCACATACATTTAAAACTGTTCTAGTGCATTTCTAAATGCATCAAATGAAAACAGAAGAAACTGTAATTTTTAATGTTTGAAGCAGAAAACTGATTGGGGAGAGATGAGTAACTGACTGGAAATTTTTAACAAGTAATGAGAAAAGATGGTCCTTGTATTAGTCTCTCTTGTAAAAAGAAATTAACAACTTCGGAAAGCACAAGTATCTTAGAGAACACACTAGCAGTAAAACCTTTGAAAAAATCATTTCTCCTCTGAAAATTAAGTGTTTAAACCACATAGAAGCTGTAAAAAAGTCTTCCTTACTATAACCAGAATATGCAATGTTAAAATTGCAGACTGAGATCCTATTACCCATGTTAGATGGAGGAGCCATACAACAGATCAGAGGCATCACTAAATTGTTAGGGTTGTCAAATCCGAAAGCCAAATCAACACCATGTCACCTACTTACTAGCTAGGCTAGCCTGGTGCTCACTGGTGGCCACACACAGGCATACAACCACACACAACTCGTATGCCCTTTTCTCTCCCCTGTTGCTGCACCACAGACCCACTGGATGTGCAACCTGTGGAGAGCTCATACCAGCACATAGGAAAAGTCTCAGAGAAGGAGCAGCAGAGAGCAATCTCTATGCCTTGAATGCAACTCTCAGTGCTGCCTCACCAAAGACGTTGAGTGTGACCTGCGGCAAAACCAAGAAATTTTTATCCTTAAAAACTCACTATTAATATTTCAGATTAAATTGATGAAACTTGCCATTTAAAGCTGTTCAATTTTTGTCATAATGCCCAGAGTCAACACTACAGGAAGAAACCCCACTTTTCAGGCTATGGACACGTACCCACTGGATTGTAAAGGATGTTTTCAAAATAAATTGTTAATTAAAAATAGCCTATTAAATTGATAATTTCCCTTTTCTAGCTGTAAACTGACTATTCATTAACACTTTGATATCACACAAATTATTAAATAAGCAAAGAATTAAATGAGCAAATTAAAACACTTGGTTATACAAAAACATCCTATTGTTCTTTACTGCAACTAAGTACTTACCTGTAGTTTTTTTGCACCAAAGAGATAAAAAACAGTTGCACCCACATGCATCTTAAGTAGAGCAAAGGTGATGTTTCTTGTACATTACATTATGCAGATGTATTTATGAATTAGATGCATTTTTAATGTTTTTGAATTTATATGATCAGGATTTTTAAGCCAGTAAAAATATTTGGCATACAATAGGGCTGGACCGTGCACAGAAATATTAAAATTTACAAGATTAGTAATCTATTTTTTCATATTACTCTATTAAATAGCAACTCAAAGTTAGACTCAGTGTTCAGAAAAGCCTCCTATTTTCAAATGATCATAAAATGTTATTATTAAGTAAATGTGGAGAACCACAAAGCTCCTGACTCAGGGAGTCTTGCCTTCTTTTTGACCAGGGAAATTAGTTTCTTTTTTGCTTTTTCTTCTATTTCTGTATATTGAAGAGAATTTTTGTTGCGGTATTGGACGTTAAAGTGGTATGTGTTGATGTATACAGTGCCTGGAAACCTTGCAACTGAATACCTAGAATTTGTTCTTATGCAATGTAAAAGTAAAATGACATTTTTAGAATGCAAAATCAAGGGAGAAAATTAGTAGATAATAAGGGGTTTCCACACTTTTTATCTCAGCAGGCCCAGTCAGTAATGATCACTAATAAAACCTTTTCACTCTCAATGCTTTTAAAAAGTCTTCATCATTTATTTTTCAAAACAATTACCTATTCCCCCATACCGCAGTCTGAAATGTAGTTTCAGGACACCATCCCTAGGAATCTCATTTACAAAGTGCTTAAAGAATCATGTGCGATCAAATACTGTTAGGAATATAAGTGAGGTAGCAGAAGTTCAGCTTTTCTCCTTGGTAGAGAAAGCTGTTTCAGAGCCAGAAAAATAAGTTTCGCTTTCAAAATGAGGCTTACATACCAGGAGAAAAAACATTTTAAAAAGAAGAAAAGAGAATGACTTCTTCAAAGAATAGTTCCAAAAAAGAACGGCCCCAAATGAAAAAAAAAAAAAAAAATGGCCCTGAAGTTTAAAAATCAAATGAGTTTCAGCAGCTATCTTTAATCTTTTACTATGAAATTACATTAACTTATAATAAGGTATGCTTAAGAAAAAGATAAAAAATTCACCTGAAATGCACTTCAGCATTCATAACAGAGGTATCATCAAATAATCTATTGCATTGCAATCATCAGAAAGGTATTTAATATAACCATTTGTCAAAATTTCTCATAATTTTTTGTGGCAATGAATGTACAATATCAGGAATGGAATACAGTTTGTGAGAGATGGGTCTCTGAAGAAGACAAAGAAAGTTCACCATAATGTTTTAAAGTCATGGTTTTTATTCCATTGTAAAACAGAGTTTGTCCCTGGCCGTCTCTGTCTGGCCCCCGAGGGAGCATTTGTTAAACGCCCACATTAGTATGCAAGAAACTGGCCAGACAGGTTTCTGTGAGAAAGCCTCCCCTGTCCCCTGTCTGTTGTAAACCCTCTCCCTACTCGCCCCATGTCCAGGAAGTGACATCATTTCCCCCTTTTACCTGCATAAAAACCCATCACCTGGGAATAAAGCTCTCTCTGCTTTCCTGCCCACCGCCTGCGTGTGTGGTCATTCCTGCAACATCTCTGGGACCACGTGGAGCCGGGGGAAAGGGAATGGGGAGCATCCCCAACCGACTGCTGGAATTTTTGATTTGAGACAACTGTTAGCCTTTCCAAAACCATCCACAACTATTTGTTACAACCATATCTTAACTTTCATTAAATCAGACAAAAAGCCAGCTATCACTGCAGAATTACATAAAAAAAAATAATTGCAGCCATTAAAAGGTGAACAGTCCTAGGAGCTGTTACATTTAGAAAATAGGGAAGCACCAATATGTTTTTCAGTCAGCAGATCAATAACAACAAAAAAACTCGGATAAAAGTGACCAAAGACACAAATACAGGACCAGAACCAAAAGTGTTTATGCATGCAAATGTGACCCTGCTTCCTTCTTAAGAAAACCTCAGTCTCTAGGTGGTCAGTGCACTGTAGAAAACACCTCCAACTCTGATGGCCACATGACTGGGCTGAGAATGAAGGCATTCAGAGAGCAACTGTTTTAAAGGCACCTGGTAGCTCCCTGCCTCACAGACATTTCCAGAACCAAATATCTAACTGAATTGTTATCAGTGAGCACAGTATTACAGTGCAGTTTTAAGGTTAGCATGCTAATAATTCTTAGAAAAGGACAGTTGCTTCTCCTCTAGAAAGCCTCAGGCTACTCTTTCACTCCCCTAATTTCTTTCACTGTCAAAATGAAATTAAATGTTGAAAATTATCAGTGTCTCATTTCTTAAGAGTATTGGCTTTATCATAACAGGGATCAGCACCTGAATGTTCTTTGACTAAAATTTTATTTGTTTGCAGCTATAGTTATGGAGAGAAAAATTGAAAGGTCAAAATGGCTATAACTAAGGCAGATATTATTTTCACCCAGCTTCTCATAACAGACTGAGTGACCTTTCCTAACGGAAGTACTGCTAGGTTTATCTCATTGTAGATCAATGATTTAATAATTTATAAGTAGGTACTTGGTCACTTACTGTGTCACAGGTGAAGAAAAAATGTTCTGCAGACAATAAAGCTGAAACCAGTAGCACCATCCAGCCTCTTTAGCTGTAACCACACAATGTGTCTGCTCTTGGATCTCTGATGCATATCTGTATGACAACTGATCTTCTCTTCAGTGACAAAGACTGATTTATCTGTGGAAAGTCTCCTTCCAGCATACCCAAAAATGTCTGCTCCTCAGGTACAATAAAGCATTTAAGAAAGTATTTGGGAATAACTTAGAGATGTCAGTTGGTGAATTTGAGCTATATGGTTAACTACATTTTTACAAAGACTACAGATGAAACACAGTGCAGAATCTCATTATGTTTTAGTCACAACTGGAATATGGTATTATTAAGACAGGTATCAGTCTTCAGTTCCTTGAAGCTTTGCACATCCTCATAAACTTTAAAAAACACACATTCCAAAATTTCTGTCTGTATCACATAAGTCTTAGCAGGCTACCTGGCCCTCTCAACAACGCACTGCTGAAGGAATGTGCTAAACCTCCGTGAAAAGGTCAGTGGAGCTGGTGAGGATGAACACAGGAGGAATATCCATGAATCTAAAGGTGACAGACATGAAGGAAAATGGGATTTCCATTGTGAGTTAAACCAACAGTAAATCAGTGGGACAAGAGTGAAGATACAACTTGTGAAGATACAACTTGTGAAGATATAAAAATGTGAGTGTCACATTCCCCTCCTACATGGAAGAGAGCAGTCGAGATTCATAGATGCTCATGGTTGAAAAGAACAGCAAAAGCCAAAAGGGTCCAGAAAAAAAGCTCACAAAGTTTTATCAGCAAACCACACTCAGCATGGATATTGGTATATATTTTGCCCAGGGTCCTGGGGACACCACCTGGATGTTGTGGGAATACCTTCTTATAGGTAAGATTTCTCCTCCCTGAGGTTTCTTGCTTTGCATGTGAGTGAGTAAGCATAAACAGTCCAGTCTTCTGGACCTTTCTGGAAATTGGTCGGGGGGCTTTCAGGGTCTTTTGGTGGTCTTGATCCCCCTATTTGTCTTGCCCACTCCTTGACTCCACTTCTGAGCTTGCCTTGTATGTTGTGCAGTCACCATGGACCTGAACAGGAAAATTGGCTCCAGAAAGGCAATGCCATATGTCTTTATGCCCCCTTTTTCCAGGCACATCCTGTTCTGACTTGTCCACTTGAATTTTCATCAGTGCTTAGGCTTAGTAATGTATTAACTCCTTATTTCCCAGACTTCTATAGTGAGAATGTTGTTAGAAATCTGGGAAGTAAGAAGAGGTAGAATTTGAATGTGTTGGAAGCAATGGAAGAGGTCAGACAAAAGAAGGAACATGTCAAAGAAGGTACGTAAAGCAGTTGTGGTCTTGTGATTCAGAGTCTCCTGAATCACAACCTCCTCTTCATTCTCAACACTTTGCCTGTGCCAGCAAACATCTGTGAAAACTGCCAATTGTGTCTTTCTGAGGGACATTTGATACCACTTACATTTATTAAAGCATTCCTGAAGATATTTCAGTTGCATGTGAAGAAAAAAAAAATAGAAAAAAAAATAAACCAACCAAACAAAAATAAAACAAAAAAACCACCTCTTAATTCTTCTGATTCTTCACCAAATAAAAGATACCTTATGATGACATCATCAGATTTGAGAGTTTGCGTGGTTCCTACACAAAGATACTAAATATTTGACAAAAAATATGTTCTGCCACTGTATATTGTGAAACAGTGACAGATGAAAATTCACTATGATTTTTTGAAATGCACTGTCATGCTTACAAATCTTTGCAAAGTTCAAACAAAAAGACCTTTTTTGTTTTTATTTTAAATTAACATCATAGGATTATACAATTAAATATCAAGGAGCTATTGCTATATCAGTACCCTCACACTAGCTGCTCAGGTTTTCCCCTTTTTTGTGTTTTGCTCTTCTTTCAGCGTTTATTGTCCAAAGCTGCACTGTGTCTGTTACCATGGGAAACAAAACTGTTTCCAGCAGTTTATTTACCTAGCCAGTCCTTTTATTAGTTCAAGTCTAACTAAATGTCCCTCAACCTCACATAGTAGTAGAATCTACGTTGTAATTGTGGCTACTTTAGTTCATATTGTTGACAATCTCTCTTCTGTCAAAGGTAGAGGAAGATCAGAATTTGTTGTTTGAGTTCAAATTATCAAAACTGACTGACTGAACAAAAAGTTGACATAAACTATTGT